>JAPDPK010000024.1:5666666-6415000 GCA_031772115.1 Heritiera littoralis | reverse complement strand
TTCTTGTTCCATGGACTCCTCATTTTTGTTAATATTAAGATCTTCTAATTGTTCCCTAACATCCTTATCTTAAGATGGATCAACTATAGGTTCATCAAAGATCTCTACTTCATCATCAAGATTACATGTATTGACTCTTCTACTACAAGTGTTCTTTTATTGAAAACTCTGTAAGCCTTAGAATTCAAAGAATAGCCAAGAAAAATACCTTCATCACTTTTAGCATCAAATTTTCCTAGGTTATCTTTACCATTGTTCAAAACAAAACATTTACATCCAAATGGGTGAAAATAACTTATGTTAGGCCTTTTTCCTTTATAAAGCTCATAGGGAGTTTTCTTTAAAATAGGCCTTACCATAGCTCTATTTATAACATAGCAAGAAGTATTTATTGCTTCAGCCCAAAAATATTTAGGTAAGTTGTTTTCACAAAGCATGGTTCTAGACATTTCTTCTAATGTTCTATTTCTCCTTTCAACTACCCCATTTTGTTGAGGAGTTCTAGGAGCTGAAAAATTATGGCTAATGCCATTTTCATTGCAAAATGTTTCAAAACAAATATTTTCAAATTCTTTTCCATGGTCACTCTTAATACTAGAAATAGAGTAACCTTTTTCATTTTGAACAAGTTTTGAGAAAACAATGAATTTTTCTAAGGCTTCATTTTTCACACTTAAAAAGAACACCCAAGTAAACCTAGTGTAATCATCAACTACGACAAAACCATAGTGTTTTCCTCCTAAACTAGTGGTTCTAGTTGGTCCAAATAGATCTAAGTGGAGGAGTTGAAGTGATCTAGATGTTGTAATACCTCTCTTAGGTTTAAATGATATTCTTTTATGTTTTCCTTTTACACATGTATCACACACTTTATCATTTTCAAATTGTAGTTTAGGTAAGCCAACTACTAAGTCTCTTTTGGCTAACTTAGACAAAACATGCATGCTAGCATGGCCTAGTCTTCTATGCCATAACCAAGGTTTATTTTCTCTAGTGGCCATAAGACATACATTTTTGCTATTAAGCTCATTCAAATTAACAACATAAATATTTCCTTGTCTATGTCCAATAAAAATAATTTGATTAGTTTTAGCATTAACAACATTGCAACACAAGTCATCAAACACAACTTTAAATCCCTTATCACACAATTGACTAATACTAAGTAAATTATGTTTTAAGCCTCTAACATACAAAACATTCTCAATAGTTGAGGAAGAGTTACCAATGGAGCCAATTCCTTCAATTTGTCCTTTGGAGTTGTCTCCAAATGTGACTTCTCCACCACTTTTATGCTTTAGGAGCTTGAATTGGCTCTTGTCACCCGTCATGTGTCTTGAGCATCCACTATCAAGGTACCAATGCTCCTTGCACTTAGCCTTGTAGCAATACTCTTCCTCCTACAAACACATCAAGCTTTCATCTTAGGTACCCAAATTTTCTTGGGTCCTTGAGAGTTAGTACTAATATTTTTTGATCCTTTAGGGATCCATTTCATCTGTAAGGACTCATCACTTGAATTTAAAATATGTTTAGGCACCCAAATCTTGACAGCCATTTTACCTCTAATCATGGTCTTCCTAGAGGTGCATGCTTGTGAAGAGTGTCTTAGTTTATTAAATAATGTGCACAAAACAAATTTTCTATCTTTAACCAGGAAATTTTTTAGATTAGTCTCTTTGTTAGATGCATTATAGCCTAACCTTTCTCTATCAAAGAATGCTCTTTGGGTTTCTAGCATATGATCAAGTTTTTGTTGGCTCATGTTTCTATTTAATTCTTCTATTTCTAGATTTGCATTATCTAATTTCTTCTCACATTCTAATTTAACATTCATAAGAATTTCATTTTCCTTTTTCAACTTAGAAATCATTTTCTTATATTTCACATTCATGCATTCAAATTCATTTGCTAACTCATCAAATGCATCTTGTAATTCATCAAAAGTGTAATCATTGGTATCTAATGAGTTAGATGTTACCTTCTCATCTTCAAAAGCCATAAAACAAAGGTTGGCTACTTCATCTTCCACATTCTCTTCATCGGAGCAATCACTATCACTCCATGTAACCACCATTGCCTTCTTTTTTGGTTTTTTCTCATTTTGCTTTCTATAAAGAGGACAATCAAATTTAATATGACCAGGTTTTTTGCATTCATAACAAATAATTTGGTCCTTTTCTTTCCTACTAGTTTCTCCTCTATTAAAGTCTCTCCTAGGGGGTCTCCTAGAGTTTCCACTAGCTCTCATCCTCATGAATTTATTAAATCTCTTGGCGAACATAGCCATTTCTAAATCCTCTTCATCACCACTTTCATCATGATCATCTTTTGATTCCTCAATTGTGGTGGATTTTAGAGCTACTCCAACTTTCTTTGGGGGATCTTGATTTCTCTTAATTTTCATCTCATAAGTAAGTAAGGATCCCATAAGTTCATCTAATGAGAGTGTATGAGGGTCCTTGGATTCCTCAATAGCAGTGACTTTAGCTTCTCATGATTTAGGTAAGCTATTGAGTACCTTTTTCACCATTTTTACATTAGAATATGTCTTACCTAAGGCTTTAAGACCATTTATGATGTCAGTAAACCTAGTAAACATGTCACTAATTGACTCATCATTCTTCATTCTAAACAATTCATAGTCTTGAGTGAGCATGCCTACTTTTGTTTCCTTGACTTGTGTGGTTCCCTCATGTGTGATGGCTAGTTTATCCCAAACTTGTTTAGCATTCTCACATTGGGAAACTCTATTATATTCATTTGGTCCTAATGCACAAAACAATGTGTGCATTGCCTTAGCATTAAGTTGTGCCATTCTAATATCATTAGTATCCCACTCATCTTCTTTCTTTGGCACATCCGTCCCATCTACTTTCTTAATAGGGACAAGGGGACCTTTAACTATAATCCTCCATACTTCATAATCATTGGCTTGAATAAATAGCATTATTCTAGTCTTCCAATAAGCATAGTTTTTGCCATTAAAGAGTGGAGGCCTAACCGTAGAGTGTCCCTCTCCTACCAAAGGTGTAAACATACTAGTTTGAGCCATTAGTGATCGTTTTACTCGATAGATGTTAATCTAACTCAATCTCGAGCCCAAGCTCTGATACCAATTGTTGGCTCTACCGAGAAGGGGGTGAATCGATTTTTCTACTTATTTTTAATTTTCCTAACTCTTAATGCACAATTAGAAATAAATAAACAATAATGAAATAAGTGCAGTAAAAAGAGTAAGGGAAATAGAAGTAAATACAAGTTTATAGAGGTTCGGCCAATCTCTTGCCTACGTCTTCTCTCCTTGAACTTCTTGTCAAGGTTTTGATTCAGCTCTTCCTTGAGAATAATTACACCCACTTGAAGGTGTGGCAATACCTCTTACAATGTTTCTTGAGAACTTAGAAATCTCCTTCTAAGCCTCTCCCCTTGTATTACTACCCACACTCTACAATATCAGACCTTACAAGGATGGTTCACCCCTTTGAATAACAGAATTTTCAGTAAATGGGTGAGGAACTATAAGAAAGCTCAAAAATGGAGTTACACAATGAAGATTTTCAGATTTGATTTTCTCTCTTGAAGCTTGAAGATGTTTGAGTGCTTGTTCTACCTCCAAACTTCATAAATGTTTCTATTTATAGTCCACCTAATGACTGGAACAGTTGGTGAAGCATTTAATGCATTTCTTCCCGTTGAAACCCTCAGAAACTAGCCGTTGGAGTCAGATTTCGAGCAAAGGGATCGATCCCTTTTCTCCAGAAAGCTTTGCAAACTTCTCCCGGGTGGCTTCTGAAGCATTCTGCCTTTTTGGGATCGATCCCTCTACAGTAGGGATCGATCCCTTTTGTCCAGTAGGCTTTCCTGCACTTCTTTGGCTGCAATTTTATGGCTTTTTGTGATTCTAAGTCAGTTTAAGACCATCTAACACTTTTTCTAAGAGTATTTACTGACTTTTTCAATTGAAATCACAATCCAAGACTTTGTAAAATAATTTCTATCATTGAGTTCATTCAAAGCAAATTTACTTTTGTAGTAAAATCATTTTTTAAGCTTACTTGAGTTTTGTCATTTCAAAATACTTGTCAATTTAAAGCTAACACTATTAAAACACGATTTTGTGATGGTTAAAACGTGATTTTATTGCCATAATTAGCATGCTCTCGTTAGTAATAAAAGAGGGCTCCTTCCGGTCCCCAAGTACGTTGATCTCAAACACAAACACCATCTAGTGAGGTTTTGAGTGCTTGGAAGACCTGGAAGGCCTGTGATCGACACAGAGGAGATTGTCAGATTCAGAAATCGCTTCAATAGCAGAGTTACAGAGTGCAATGGCTGGAGGTTAGATCCTGTCTCTTCCGCTTTTATTTGTTTAACATGTTTCATATTGTGTAGAAGCATGTTAGGTTTGTATGATGCACTTACAAATCAAGCTTAGGATCTGAACAAAGCATTGAACAGAAAAGCCTGTCGAGGGGCGAACAATCAGAATTAATCTGGAAAGCCTAAAGGAAAGCAAAAGCACACAACCTCTCGTACTTATTCATATTGCTGTTGCACTTCTTATAAAGATCAATTAAATCTTCCTTCTCTGAATCTGATACCCTATAGTTTGCTTCAAACTCTTCAATATCAGCCTCAGTGGCCTGAAATTTACTCAACCATTGTGAACAAAAAGAAATGGAAAGACAAAGTTAAGTGAAATAGAGGGAAGAGGAGTTACCAACAAGTGGTTGGAAGAAGTGAAAGTGAATTTCTTTCTCAAGCATTTAGATATAGTTCGAATCCTAGAGTCGCTACTCTTAGGAGGGCTTTACTATTTACCACTCTTAGTTCAAACAAATTTAATCTCAAATCGTAAATCAGATGAGAATGTATGTAATTATAAAAAAAAGGAAGAAGAGTCAACAAATGTTGTAACCTTTTTGTACATAGCCGTGAAAATGTTTTTTAAATTCTGAACATCCCCAACATGGTCCTGATCAATAAAATAAATAGACACCAGTTAAATAACAACTTAGGGGTCGTTTGGTATCGTTTTTTGTTTTCTGTTTTCTGTTTTTGAAAATTCTGTTTTTGTTTTATTTTGTTTTGTTTTCAATTTCTGAAAACAAAAAACATGTTTGTTTAATATTGTTACGTTTTGAAAACAAATATTTAAACTGATTCAGATATAATAATTCAATTCACAAAACAAAATTTTAAAAATTAAATAAAAAATAATATATTTATTAAATAATAATATGTAGATAATATTAAATAATATTATTTTATATTATTTAATACTAATATTAAATATTTTCATTTAATCATATAAAAATTTAATATAATTTAAATAATGTTATAATTAAATAAAATAATATTATTGAATTTAATTGTAATAATCGTAAATTATATTTAATAATAATTTTTATTTAATTGTAATAATAATAATATTACATTATTAAATAAAATATTTAACTAATTAATTTATAATAAATTATATAGTTATTAAAATATATTATATTTAATATAAATAATATTATTTAATGTTAAGTATTTACTTATTTAATAATATTAACTTATTTAATAGTAGTAGTGATATATTTTAAATTTAAGATAGAATATAATATTAAATAATAATATTGTTTAGTAAAATAAAAATTAATTATATTAGATAATAATATTAATTATTAACATATCAAAATTATAATAAATGATATTATTTAAAATATTTAATATATTCAATAAATTATTATAAAAATTTAAATTAAATAATATAATAATATTATAGTTCAATGTAATATTTATTTAATTGCTTTTTATGTTTTCAACTTTTTTATATTAAAATAAATATATTAATTTTAAAATATTAAATAAGATTTTATATTAAAATTTAATATTATTTTATTTAAAAAATTAATTAATTTTATTTATATTTTTATTAAACAATATTAATATTATATTAATATATAAACTCTGTTCACTTACTTATGAACAGTAATAGAAATGAAAATATGTTTCCGAAAACAATAAAAACAAGAAATTCTTGTTTCCAACAATTTTGGAAATTCTTGTTTTCGTTTTCGTTTTTTGAAAACGGAAACATGTTACCAAACGTGTTTTCTGTTTCTGTTTCCAAAAAAACTGAAAACAAAACAGAAAACAGGAAACAAAAACAAAAACAAACGACCCCTTAGTTTCTGACAAAAATTTGACAAATGGACCAATTCAATTGAATTGCTTGTATAACAACAGAAGTCTAAGAGATTTTTTTTTTAACAAACAAAGGCAGGATTTATTTTATTTAATATAAACTATAGCAACATTCAGTTACAGAGTGCATAAGTCTAGTAGATACACCATTGTTACATTCAAAGTTAAGAACAGGCAAAAGAAAATCAGGAGCATGATTGTAGATATTTGTTTCCTTTGTAGCAGCAGCTCTGTATGCAAGTGTATCCGCACTCTAGTTAGCTTCCCTGTATACAAAAGTTAGTTTCATTTGCTCAAATCCTGCCACTAACTTGGTACAGTCATTAATAAGGATATCTAGCAGAGGGTGGAGCTCCTTGATCCTGTGAAACATAGAACATAGCAAAATGAATCAATTTCGATCAGTAGTTGTTGAACTCCCATTGCTGCAGCAAGCTGTATCCCTTTACGGATAGCATATAATTTTGCAATGGTATTTGTTGTGATTCCTATATACTCTGAGAAAGCAACAAGAAAATTTCATGCTTCATCTCGAAAAATTCCACCACTTCCAAAATGAACTGGATTACCCAAGCTTGAACCATCTACATTGAGTTTTATATATGATGTAGGTGATTTTTTGCCAGGATAATGTACTATTTAGAAGTTTGATGTGTTTTATTGGTGTAGGGGTTAAGATCGAGGTAATTGCTAAAGATTTATGAATGGTTTTTTGAATAAAAATTTGGGCTGGGGTAGTTTTGTTATGGAAAAGGATCTCATTCCTTGATATCCAGATATGCCAAAAAAGTACTGGTATGAAGGTGTTGCAAGGTATTATGGTGTTATCCGAAAGGATTGAGAGGTTGGAATCTCGTAAAGTTTTGAGTAGAAAGGTTAAATGAATTTTTTCGACGTTCCATTTCCAATTTAATATTGACCATATGGGAGAGAATTTAGGGCATGAGTTGAAGATATGATGTCTTGTTTCAATTGATTGAAAACAGAGTGAGCATATAGGAGAGGTTAATGTATGTTGGGAGTACAGAAAGTGAGCTGAAGGTAATTTATTGTGAGCTGTTAACCAAAGAAAAACTTTGATTCTCGGTAATGTTTATCAATTCCATATATATTTCCATGGAAGAGGGGGGTTCTCATAAGTATTTGTGAATGAAATGAGTCGATTATATAAGGATTTTGTTGTAAAGCTGCCTGTTGTTGATAATAACCAAAAAGGTTTATCATTTGTAGGAACAATGATAACAGAATACTTATTATATGATCCAATATTGTGTGGGGAAGAAATGGATATAAGGGAGTTAGGTTCCAAGTAGAAGTTTGAGTGTCTATAATTTGATTGACTGTTATGAGCTATAGATCAAGAGGCAGAGTTTGTATTAGAAAATTAGGTAGTTTATCTAATGTTGTCCAATTATCATTTCAAATATTAACAGTGTGTCCGGAAGCAATTTGCCATTTAATGTTTTCTTGAACTAGGGGGAGACATTTAATGATTCCAAAACCAAAAACTTGATTAATTGGATTTATTAGATACATTAAGAACATCAGTTGAGGGAAAATATTTTTGTTTGAGAACCTGTTGCATAAGGTGTTAGGGTTGGTGAGAATTTGCCAAATTAACTTGGTAAGTGGAACTTTATTGGTAGTATACATGTTTCTAATACCAAGACCACCTTGATATAGTATTCCATGGTATTGGAGCTTTTTTGGTTTTGTTTTGTGAAGGGCTCCATAGGAATTTTTTCGAGACTTTATGAATTTTCTCTAAGAAAGTTGATGGCAATTAAAAGACCGACATGGTGTAAATTGGAATTGTGTTTTAAGTTGATTTTATTAAAGTGATTCTACCTACCATAAATAGAAATTTATTGTACAATATATTTAATTTTGAGTTATAGGTATCTAAATTGTGATTAAAATAAGTAGTTTTTTTCTTTCCTGTAAACATTGGAATTCCTATATATTTATTTCTGATATGAAGGATTGAAATATTGAAGGATGCTTCAATGTTTTGTTTAGTTCTTGGATCCATGTTTGGAGTGCAGCAAATTGAGCATTTTTTATTGTTTATTGTTTGTCCCGAAGCTAAGCTATATTTTTCACATCAAAAGGTAAGAACAAACAGAATATTTTCCACATCAAAAGGTAAGAATAAACAGAATATTTCAACAAAAGTCTAATAGATATTTTTCACATCAAAAGGTAAGAACAAACAGAATATTTCATATCCTATGGCCTGAGTAGCCCTGAACTACATTTACTCACAGTATCATCAACGCAACCAGCTTGATCATATATTGCCTGTTTCTCCTCATCACCAGAAATATGGTTACCACCTTTTGCAATCGTTGAAACTTCTCTTTATATATCTCATGAATATTTGTATGTCGGTCAATATTTACTTTCTTTTGTGTTTTTTTTTTTGGGCCAAATATCAACTGTATTAACATCAAAATAATCCTCCATACAAAATCGGTCTTGCAACATTTTTAACATATATTCAAACACCAGCCTAAAAGTAATAGACTCACGAGGAAGTACTATACAACCTTAACCCCTTTCAAGCTTACATTTACACTCCATGAGGAACCGGTGGACCACCTTTGTTTAAAATGTAGACTAAAGAAATCTTACGCAATCACCTAAGCACATTTCCTTTCAGCCTAGTTAACCACCCAATCTGCAGCCTTGTTGGCCTTTCTGTTTATCCAACTACACTAGAATTCTTCAAAGTTATTACCTTCTTTTCTGAAAATCTCTGATTATTAGATATATCTTCCAAACACTTACTTTTCAGCATTGAAACTTCCTTAAAAATGATCTCAGAATCAGTTTTAACCGCTACTTTAACTGGCTTTAAACTTTCTGCCAATGTTAAGCCTGCTCTCATTGCCTGCACTCCTGCTTCAATTACAAATGTAGTCGATATCTTCTTTGCCATTATTGCAACCAATCTGCAAATTTGATAAAAAAAAAATCAAGGGACAATACATTGCATTTATACGTAATTATAACTCGTATTGAAGTTAATTTTAAATTTTAAGGGTGTCAAAATACTAAAAGGATATTGAGTCACTTATTTGAACTCGCTAAATTGAAACGAAAACAAAGCCTTAAGATCACTCGGAGCCTATTATTAAAAAATATTTAATATTAGAAAAATACATTATCAAACAGAAACTGATAATTTATACTGTATTTGCTAAACAACTATAACTCAATAAACTATCTGTAAGTTACATTATTTGACAAAATCTAAAAATATTTGTATTTTCTTTAAAGTACAAATTTTTCCAAATTCTTAATGTCATATTTTTCTTCAAAATTCAATTTCTAATTACACAACGTAACCTTAAAAATTTAAAAAAAAAAAGCTTTAATCATCTTGTTCTTCTTGCACTTACACTAACAGCGTTAATCTCCCTTCTAATATTTTCTTTTTTAGCAAAGCCCCTTCAATTCTTATTATTTATTTCTCTTCGGCGCCACTCTTACTGCCTTCAAGAGTTCATGCCCCTTTTTTTTTCATCATAATGCACCCAAAAACATATTGATAATTTGTTATAATCTTTCCACTCTGTTTAAATTATTTTGATTCTTTATTATCGTCTCACTTTTAATAAAAATACTAACAAATTATATTTATTATACAAGAAATTATACTAACATATAGTTATCAAGATAAAGAAAAAAATATAAACTAGATTTAGGGAATCAATTAATTGAAAATTGAAATAAGCAACCTATACCAAACATGAATGAATTAGCTCTAGGGATTCAATTAGTTAAAATTCGGATTATCTATCTATTTCAAAAGAAACTTGCAATTCGTGTTTATCATTTGTATTGGTGTTATGTAAAATTGTGTTCATGTCGTATAAAACACAAAAATTTAGTTTTAAAATTTATGTCGACACGAAAAAACACAACTTTAATTTTAACTTTTACCATATTCATATACAATTTTTACATTATTTTTTAACCCATATCACTTTTGTGTTTTTTATAATTCTTTTCATATTGTTTTCATATTGTATTATCGTATCATGTATAAGATTATAAGGTCTAGCCCTACCTTCTGTTTTTTTTGAACAAAGGTCTAGCCCTACCTTCTTATTTCATAATTTTGCGTATATAATGCCCCATTAAAGACATAGTCGAGTCTCATACAAATAAAAGCAAGACATTTTTTTGCATTCGATATATCTTGTCAAAATGGTACTGAAATTATCTTTTTAAAAATAATAGTAACAAAGCCTCTATTATTGATTTCGGGCTCTTATTCTTATAAAATTTTGTAGTCAGATTTAGATTGGACAAACAAACAAATGCATATTAGGCCCTATTAAGCTTGTCTTATTGGATGCTCTCTCTATACTACTGTTACTCAGCACTTCGGTTAAACGAAGGCAACCTTTTTCCCTGGAAAAAGAATGTGTTTTTTGCGGCCCTCTCGAGTTGATTTTTTTTTCCTCTCGCTTGTGACTGCACCCCACGCAAGAAAGAGGTAAGAAATTTAAGCTGTTTGAAACTGTGTGGCGAATCATTTTGTTCAGTGGCAAAATATTTGTGAAATGAGTAGCTATCATGCTTTGAGCTTCAAAATTCTTGCTCGATGTTTCTTGAAGATCATGCCTTTTACCCTCATATACATGTGGTAGAAAGCAGACCAATTTGGCTGTCGACTCTTGTTTGAGTCGTGGAAAGTTGGTTTTTTCAGGGTAGAGATATTGTGGAAGTAGAAAAGTGAAATGAGACACTAACAAGTGATTTGAAAAAGTAAAAGTAAATTTTTTTCAAATATTTGAATATAATTCGAATTTTGAAGTCGTTATACTGTTTGAAAGGTTTTACCATTTACTACTTTCGCCTTCCAGCACAAATAAGATTAATCTCATACTATAAAACGGATAAAGATATTAGTAATTACACCAAAAAGAAAAATGAAATGAGGCAATGGCTATGGCTATGGCTTGAAGTGGACTGCAGTCTGCTCTGTGGACTGTGGATGTAGTAGGTCTCTTTCAGGGGAATGGGTGGTTTTTCTTCTCTAAATTATCAATTTCTTTTCTGGATTCTACTTCTACAATTATTCAACAATAATGAACATAATTGTGTATGCATTATTCTTTTGACCAAACAATCAAGTATCTCATATTTACATGTATTCCCTTCTCAAATGGCTTAAAATTGAAAGACTGAGGATTGAGGCTTAATTCTCTCATCCATGTTGCAATTAATTTTACAGGCAAATATATTTTGATATCAAGCAAGAAAATGTCTTAGGATATGAAGGAACTGTAACTAAATTTTTTCTTTTTATAATATGAAAGTTTTCGGTTTGAAGAAAAAAAAAAAGAAAATTCAAGTATTAAGACTTGAATGTCATATTTGCAAATATCTTATATTTTAAATACTAAAATGTAATTATTTGAATTAATACTCAAATTAATGATAAAACTAATTAGCAATGAGTATAAAAAGCAATAAATAAATAAAACTCATCTAAAGAGCAAAAAGTCCAACACGGCATGATGAAAAAGAAAAATTAAATAAACAAGGAAATGTCCCACTGTCCTCCACCGTCTGCTGAAAGCAAGGTTGGCATTGAGAGTGTATTACATTATTGTTGTCATAGTTTTCTTCATGGCAATAAGTAAGAATTAATGATAACTTTCACTCACCACCGTCCACCACATATTGATTGTCGTAACGGCTTCGCGCTCGACGATTTTCGAAAAAGGTGTTTAAAAACAAAAATGGAGTCGCCACCAATCTTTTTTAACTAGGTGTGATTGGTCACCTAAAAATATTTATCTTTTTAACAAAATATCAAAATTAATTAAGTTTTATTAAAAAGACAAATTTTTGGTCTGCGAAAACAAAAATCGGGTTCGGGGGTACGGTTACGCGTGGGGAAGGATTAGCACCCCCACAACGCCCGTTAGAAAACGGTACCATCCTAACTACGTGGTATCTTTTGATTTTAATAAAAGAGTCTTGGTTTAACACTAATTTGCTTATTTAGAAAACTTGTGTATTGGCTTAAAAATTATTATTTCATGTATGTTTAAGAACTTCCTTTGAGAATTAACATGGACCCCATTTATTGAAAAATTAAATCAAATATCCCAATACTTTTGGCGACATTTGAAATAATTCTCCTCACCTAGAGATTTCTAAAGAATCACTACTTGTGACTTCTATAAAATCTCATCCTCGGAAGGTTCACATTTTTTGTGTAATTGAATAAAGCATTATATATTTTAAAATAAGTTTTATTTTAAAAGTAACGTGAATCCCTTTTATTGAAAAATTAAATCGAATATCCCAATACTTTTGGCGACGTTCGATAAATTCCTCTCACCTAGAGATACTCGAAGAATCACTACTTGTGACTTCTACGATATCTCATCATCGGAATTATTCTATGCTTATTTTATTCATTTATTTTATTATTATTCTTCATTTATTATTATTGTTTTTTCCTTAACCCACATTTCACTTATCTAACAAAATTTAATTTCCATTTTATATAATTTATCCATATACATTTTTATATATTTATTTATAATATATTCATATGCTTTAAAGCCATACATTTTATATATTTATATGTATATATTTTACCCATTTATTTACATGCATTTTAAACCATATATTTATACATATTTTTTATATTTATTAATATATGTATTTCTTATGAAATCTATATACTTTAAAACTATTTATTTTACATATTTTATATTAATTTGTCTTTCCTTTTAAAACCATGTATTCATTTTATTTTATTCTATTTTTATACTATTTGTTTATTTTTTTTTACTTTATTATATTTTCTGTTTTATATTTATTATTATTATTATTATTTTGCCATAACTAACAAATAAACATATAAATAAAAGTAAAACAAAAAAAGAAAAGGAAATATACCAAACGGACCCGGGTCGGAAATCGGGTCGGGACGGAGCGCGGGTCGCGGGTGGAGCGCGGGTCGCACGCGGGTCGCGCGGATCTCGGGTCGGGTCGCGGGTCGGCGCGCGGGTCAGGGGCTCAAAACGCACCGTTTTGGTGCTCTATAAAAGCCCCATTTTTTTGTTTTTTCCTCATTTTCACCGGCTTCTAAAAAAAAATCCCAAACTCTCTCAGCCTCCCTCTCCCCTACGGGCGATTTCCGGCCACCGTGTGCCGCCGTGCGCCGGTCGCCGGTGATGCTCCCGATGGCCTAAAAACCCTTCCTTCGACTCCCTCTCCTCAGATCTGGGCTCCGTTTACCCTAAAAATCCCTCTAACCCTAAAGATCTACTCTCCGAAAGCCCCTTTTTTCCCTTTTTTTTTTGTGTTTGTTTGTTTGTTTTTTTTTTTGGGTTGGATCTGGTTGTTGAATCGTGTTGTGGTCTCTGGTTGTTGTTGTTTGGTTTGTTTTCGTTTTTTGTAGGTACGAACGGGACTTAGATCTCAGATCTGGGATCTGGGTTTCTCGGGTTCTAAGGTTTCTCGGGTTTTAGATCTGGGTTAGGGGGTTTGCTTTGGCTTGGGTGGTGGTGTTTGGGGGGTTTCGGTGGTGACGATGGTGGTTGTGATAATGGGAGTTTTTTCTTTGGCTTTCGGTTCCCCTTTTTTTTCTCTCTGTTTCTGTCCCAAGAAAAAAATCCGAAATCTCTGCTTGGGGTCTTTTTAAACAACGTTGAAGCTCCCCCTAGCCTTTCAGAATCACCGAATCGGTAGGCTTCTGTTGGCGGGATTCACGGGATGGGGTTCCTGGATCTGGGCTGGAGGATGAGGCGCCGGCGTTGGAGTAGGCACCGGCAGATCTGGGATTTGGTATCTGAAGCATTTAATGCTTCTGTGACAAACGGGACTGATGATGATGATGACAATAATAATAATAATAATAATAATAATAATAATAATAATAATAATAATAATAATAATAATAATATTAAGATATCAATAATAATACATAATAATAATAATAATCACAATAACAATAATAATAATAGTAGTAATAATAATGATAATAATAATAATAATAATAATATTAATAAAAGATAATAATAATAATATTAAGATATCAATAATAATAATAATAAAAATATGAAATACATAATAATAATAATAAACACAATAACAATAATAATAATAGTAATAATAATAATAATGATAATAATAATAATAATAATATTAATAAAAGATAATAATAATAATAATAATAATAATAATAATAATAATGATATTAGAAGAGATAATAGTAATAAAACTAATAATAATAGTAATATGAGCAATAACAAAATAAACCAGAAAAATGAAAATAAATGAAAATAAAAGAAAATAATAAAAATAATAACAAAATTTTGTCAAAATAATTTGTAAAATCCGGACAAAATTAGGTGTCTACAGCTGCCCCTCTTTGCTTATTGCTGAGGATCAGGAATAAAGCAAAGATAATAGACAACAATTTTGTCCAACTCAAAACTTAATCTCTTTTCTTTTTTTTCTTTTTTCTTTTTTCTTTTTTTTTTTTTTTTTTTAATTTGTATAACAAAGGTAACAAGATTTTAAAATTCTTCCTAAAAACGTGCTCCTCTTGCAGCAGAGGCGATGAAACTTTAAATTCTTCTAAAAAATGTGCTCCTCTTGCAGCAGAGGCGATGAAACTTTAAATTTTTCTGAAATGAGCTCCTCTTGCAGCAGAGGCGATGAAACTTTAAATTTTCTGAAATGGGCTCCTCTTGCAGCAGAGGCGATGAAACTTTAAATTTTCCGAAATGAGCTCCTCTTGCAGCAGAGGCGATGAAACTTTAAATTTTTCTGAAATGAGCTCCTCTTGCAGCAGAGGCGATGAAACTTTAAAATTTTCTGACAATGGGCTCCTCTTGCAGCAGAGGCGATGAAACTTTAAATTTTTCTGAAAATGGGCTCCTCTTGCAGCAGAGGCGATGAAACTTTAAATTTTCCTGAAAATGGGCTCCTCTTGCAGCAGAGGCGATGAAACTTTAAAATTTTCTGAAATGGGCTCCTCTTGCAGCAGAGGCGATGAAACTTTAAATTTTTCTGAAATGAGCTCCTCTTGCAGCAGAGGCGATGAAACTTTAAATTTTTTTCTGAAATGGTGAAACACATTTTTTCTTCTACTTATTCTCTCTTTTTTTTCTCTTTTTTTTTTTTTTGGTGTCCCTTTATCTGTTTGTTTTTTCTTTTGTTTTTGTTTTTGTTGTTCTTCTTGTTGTTGTTTTTTTTTTTCTTTTTTTTTTTTTTTGAATTCTCATAATGTAAATGAAATGCAAATGCATGTATTGACGAAGTCATGCAATTCCTATTGCGGTAATCAAATTTTCAGAGCTGTCTTTTCTCTCTCTCTTTTTTTTTTTTTTTTTTTATCCTTTTACTCGTGCTTCACAGAATAGTCGTCACCAATTTCGAATCGGAGCTGGTTCATAACATGTATTTGTCACAATTTTCAATCTCCTTTGTTTCATTCCCTTATTTCTCTTTTCCTCTTTTCTTCTCTCCCTTTTTATTTTTCTTTAGTAATGCTAGCAGGTAGGTTATCATTTTAATCATCATCTTCCTTTCATTTTGTTAACAAGAGCAATGCATTCTTGCACGTTATCGGTTGGTTATGGAATGACCAGAAGAACAACCAAATTTAGAAGAAAAACATTTGTTACTAGGCTGATAAGAGACAACGACAACAAAAGTACAATTGGGTAGCGAATGCCACAAGGGTCAAGTGGTTAATTTCAAAATAAATAATGAATGTCTAGATAACCCTTCACGAACCCAAACCGGAGCTTTCTTTGGAAAAAACTAATCCGTTGATGCCCCCTGTCACACTGAGTTCATCCGACTGACGCCATGCTCCGTATGATTCCGATCCGGGTGTTGATCTTTTCCGCATCTAAGCCGCCTTTTCAGGTTTTCAACTTAGATATCCCCTTTTATCCAACTGCCCTTTTTGGGTTTTCAGTTTGAATTCTCCTTTCATTTTCTCTTTCTTTTTTCTTCTTTTTTTTTTCTTTTTTTTTTCTTTTTTCTCTTTTTTTCTTTTTTCTTTCTTCTTTCTCTTTTTTTTTCTTTCTCTTTTTTCTTCAAGCATAGTATTTCTTCACAGCATCGGAATTTATCGGATTAGGCAGATCATTCCCGTCCATCTCTGTCAAGATCAACGCCCCACCTGAGAACGCTCTTTTCACCACGTAAGGTCCTTCCCAATTTGGTGTCCATTTGCCCCGATTATCGTGGTGATTTGGGAGGATCTTTCTCAACACCAATTCCCCTTCACGGAAATGCCTGGGTCGAACCTTTTTATCATGGGCTCGCATCATTCTCTTCTGGTACATCTGACCATGACATAGTGCCGTAAGCCTTTTCTCTTCTATAAGATTCAATTGTTCAAAACGACTTCGAACCCATTCAGCCTCATCCAAGTTTAATTCCATTAAGACTCTTAAGGAGGGGATCTCTACCTCAACAGGCAGCACCGCTTCCATACCGTAAACCAAAGAAAAAGGAGTTGCCCCAGTAGAAGTGCGCACTGACGTTCTATAAGCATGCAAAGCGAATGGTAGCTTCTCGTGCCAGTCTTTGTATGTGCTGGTCATCTTCCCCACAATCCTCTTAATATTTTTGTTGGCAGCCTCAACGGCTCCATTCATCTTCGGGCGATACGGGGCTGAGTTGTGATGCTTGATTTTAAACTGTGCACATACTTCCTTCATCATGTCATTGTTCAAGTTGAGGGCATTGTCGGATATGATCCTTTCTGGGAGCCCATACCGACATATTATCTCCTTCTTCAGAAACTTACAAACAGTAGACTTGGTCACGTTCGCATAAGAGGCAGCCTCAACCCATTTGGTAAAGTAGTCTATCATCACAAAAATGAACCTGTGTCCGTTTGATGCCTTGGGAGAGATGGGTCCAATCACATCCATTCCCCACATAGAGAAAGGCCATGGTGGTGCCATGACGTTCAGTGATGTCGGGGGAACTTGGATTTTGTCAGCATAGATTTGACACTTGTGGCATTTTCTAGCATAATCTATGCAATCTCTTTCTAGTGTAGTCCAATAATAGCCCGCCCTCATAATCTGTCTAGCCATGAAATGACCATTTGCATGTGCCCCACAAGTTCCATCGTGTACCTCTTCCAGAATCCTTTTGGCTTCAGACGCTTTTGCACATCTCAACAACATCTGATCTCTACCTCTTTTATACAAAACGTCTCCATCAACGAGGAATCCCATTGCCAATCTTCTAAGGATCTTTTTATCATTCTCCGTTGCGTGTTCTGGGTATTGTTGACTCTTAAGGTATTGCATGATGTCATAATACCAAGGTTGTCCATCCGCTTCCTCTTCAATACTAGAACAGTGGACTGGAGAATCTCTCATGCACAGTTTGATGGGTGAAACGTTTGCTTCCGTTTCTATTTTAAACATCGCAGCTAATGTTGCCAAGGCATCAGCGACCTGGTTTTCTTCTCGAGGTAAATGTTGGAAGACAATGTCATCGAATTGTCGTACAAGGTCAATTATGTACTTCTGGTATTGAACTAGCTTCTGATCCCTTGTTTCCCATTCACCTCGTAGCTGATAAATAACTAGTGCTGAATCTCCATAGACTTCCAAGTTCTTGATTCCCCTCTCGATTGCAGCTTCCAAACCCATTGCACACGCTTCGTATTCAGCCATGTTGTTGGTGCAGTTGAAATTTAATCTGGCTGTGGACGGGTAATATTTTCCATTCGGAGATATTAAAACTGCTCCTATCCCATGTCCTAAGGCATTGGATGCGCCGTCAAAGAACATTCTCCATTGTCTATTATCAGGCTCTTCTTTCTCCGCTTGAAAGGCAGACATTATATCTTCATCTGGAAAATCTAGCTTGATAGGCTCGTACTCGTCAGTAGCACGATCCGCCAGGAAGTCGGCTATTGCCCCACCTTTGATTGCCTTTTGGGACACATACACAATGTCATATTCGGATAGCATAACTTGCCACCTAGCCAGCCTTCCTGATAGTGATGGTTTCTCAAAGATGTACTTGAGGGGATCCAATCTAGCTATCAACCACGTCGAATGATACAGCATATATTGTCTCAATCTACGAGCAACCCAAGCCAATGCACAACACATTTTTTCTATTGTAGTGTACTTGGCCTCGTAATCAGTGAACTTCTTGCTCAAGTAATAGATGGCTCGTTCTTTCTTGCCCGTATCATCATGCTGGCCCAGCACGCATCCCATAGAACTTTCATTGACAGTCATATACAACAACAGAGGCCTTCCTGCAACCGGCGGTACTAGAACAGGTGGATTTGACAAGTACCTTTTCACCTTTTCAAAAGCCTCTTGGCATGCCTCGTTCCATTCACCCGGATCTTGTTTCCGCAGCAACTTAAAAATGGGATCGCACTTAAGCGTAAGTTGAGAGATGAAGCGGGAGATATAGTTCAATCTTCCCAAAAAACCTCTTATTTCCTTCTGAGTGCGTGGAGGTGACAGATTTTGTATCGCGCTGATTTTATCCGGGTCAACTTCAATCCCCTTTTCACTGACCACAAACCCCAACAGTTTCCCCGATTTAACACCAAAAGTGCATTTTGCAGGGTTTAGCCTGAGTTGGAACTTCCGTAGCCTTTCGAACAGCTTTCGAAGGTTGGCTACATGATCCTCTTCTCCTCGGGACTTGGCAATCATGTCATCTACATACACTTCTATCTCCTTATGCATCATGTCATGAAAGAGGGTTACCATCGCCCTTTGATAGGTGGCCCCGGCATTCTTTAAACCGAAAGGCATAACTTTGTAGCAAAATGTGCCCCAAACTGTCACAAAAGTGGTTTTCTCCATATCGTCTTCAGCCATTTTGATCTGATTGTAGCCTGAAAAACCGTCCATGAACGAAAACATGTAGTGTTGGGCTGTATTATCCACTAGAGTATCAATATGAGGCAATGGAAAATTATCCTTAGGGCTAGCTCTATTTACGTCCCGGTAATCCACACACATCCTTACTTTCCCATCTTTTTTCGGCACTGGAACGATGTTAGCCACCCATTCCGGATACTTGGCTACCTTTAGGAACCCTGCCTCGAACTGCCTTTTTACTTCTTCCTTCACCTTCAACAACATCTCCGGCTTCATGCGCCGAAGTTTCTGTTGTACTGGCTTACATTCTGTTTTCAAAGGTAGACGGTGCTCCACAATATCAGTGTTTAACCCGGGCATGTCCTGATAAGACCAAGCAAAAACATCTACATATTCACGCAGCAATTCCTCTAATTTTTGCCTCTCAACCAAGGGAAGTGCCGTGCCCACTTTGACTTCTTTGACGTTCTCATCATCACTTAGGTTGACCATATCAGTGGCTTCTTTGTTGGGTTCGATAGGTCTTTCCTCTTGCTCAATCATTTTCAATAGATCTGGAGACAAAGCATCATCGTCTGAATCTTCATTGCTATCGAGTTCACCAACATTCATAGAATTTTCAAAATCAAACCCCGGATAGCCGTTAAGGTTATCTTCACATTCGTTATTCATTTTCCTGAAAAAAGTAAAGATTTGACAGATATGGTCGGTTGTTCTTACCAATTGTAATGAAGGAAAAGAAAAGAAAATTAGAAAATTTTATGGACATGATGAGGGATGAGAAGAAAGTGCTCAAAATGCATTAAAATTGTTAATTTATTGAAATGATGATGAAGATCAAGTTTACAAAAAATCTTCTAGAGCTCTCTAGACCGAGATGTTGATAATCTACCTTACTACATTACAAAAAGAAAAACAAAAAGATGAAGGTATTCTTTCAACAGTTCAGTCTTTCAGCTCTGTGCCCATCAACACAATCATTTCTATAACAAAAACTATCATTTCTCCATGCGTCCCTTTAGACTTGGAACCCGCGAGAAGATCCTTTCATCAATAACATGGGTCCCACTTCCACTGCCTCTAATGAATCGGGGTGATAGCATCCACCAAAATGAAATGTATCATAGAGGTACGGGATCACCATCTTCTCGGGTTCTTCTTCGTATCCTCGAAGACGGGCTATTCTTTTCTTCCTCCTCTCTTCTAGAATCTTCTTTTTCTCTGAACCAGTGGCCTTGTATCCGAGGCCAAATCTGTCTTTGTTCTCCTCAATCCTCACAGGCTTTTTTTGTCCTTGGAGATTTTTCCCTAAGCCTCTTCCGACACGCCAGCCCTTTTGCAGTGTCTGTTTAACGATCATCTTCGTGGTGGTTGACAACCGAGGGGTGGGTATTCTCGATCCTTCTCCCACATATGTTGCATTCACTATCTCAAAAGCCCTGAAGGAACACTCTAACGCTTCCTCGGCTGCCTCTATGTAGGGCACAGATAAGGGCTTGGTGATCAAGAGGTCTTCTTCTCCAGAGACAGAAATCTGCTTATCACCGACGACAAACTTCACTTTCTGATGCAGTGATGAAGGAACAGCACCCGCCGTGTGGATCCATGGCCTTCCCAGTAGGAAACTGTATGACGGGGAGATATCCATTACTTGGAACTGGATATTGAAGGTGACAGGCCCGATGTCGATTGGGATCTCGATATCACCTATGACATCTCTTCTAGAACCATCAAACGCCCTTACAACCATGTGACTGGGTTGTATGCAAGAAATGTCAATAGGCATCTTTGCCAGCGTGGCCATAGGTAGGACATTGATTGACGATCCATTGTCGATCAAGACTTTGGCAATCGTGTGGCCCTTGCAGCTGGTGGTGATATTCAAGGCCTTTATACTCCCTCGTCCTTCCGGCGGGATTTCATCATCGGTGAAGGATATGAAGTTTGCCGCTGTTATATTTCCCGCCAACTGGTCCATACTGTCAACTGGAATGTCATGAGGTACATAGGCTTGATTCAACACCTTCATTAAGGCATTCCGGTGAGATTCTGAATTCAACAGCAAAGATAGTAGTGAAATTCGAGCAGGCATCTTATTCAACTGCTCGACTACGCTATATTCACTATGCTTGATCAACTTGAAAAACTCTCTTGCATCTTCATCCGATACCGGTTTTTGCAGTTTTTCTTCTTGGTTCTTGGAGAACAAGGTCTGTTCCCCCTCTTTTTCTGCTTGATTGTCTCTTTCACCCTCTTTTGCTTTCCCTTTTCTGGCCTTATCTAACATCTCCGGTGTATAGCACCTTCCACTTCGAGTAATTCCACTTACTCCACTTATGTTTGCACTACCCGGTGTGGCCAACTTATCTGAGCTCATGTCACTAGACCCTTTGATCACTGCTTCGAACTCGTATTTCCAAGGGACAGCCTTATTGCTTTTGTAAGGAAAAGAACTCGGAATTTTGATTGTCATGGTTGGGGGAGTGACAAAGCTAGATTCTTCCATCTTGGGACTGGGTTTTTCCTTGTAAAATACTGTCATTGGCTTTCCCCACGGGTAATCACATTCCGAAGATTCACCTGAGGCCGTGTTTACTACATCTCCCTCCTCCTTTGTATAGAACTCTATTAAGAATGAATCCATCATGGACTGGACCACTTGCCGAAATTGATGACAGTTTTGGATAGAATGGCCCACAGATCCTATATGATATTCACATATTTGATCTGAGTCAAAGTCATCTTGATGGACTTTCATTTCCCACAGTGCAGGTTGAATCATGTTGGCGTTGGTGAGAACATCGAAAACTAGGCTCATTGGAGTCTCAACCTCCTCCACATGTTTCTTTGTGAGACACTTCCCCCGAGCTTCAACTACACTGACTGATCCTCCACTGTGGCTGGGCAGTGGATTAGCATTGATACTCGGATCCGCTTCTTTTGAAAAGGTCAATCTCCCTGACTTAACTAGATCTTGCACCTTGTACTTTAGAGCCGTGCAGTTTTCGGTTGAATGACCCGGGTTTCCACCATGATAGTCACATCGAGCGCTGGGGTCATACCATCTTGGGAAAGGTGGTTTCATTGGCTCCATGTAAAGAGGCGCGATCATGTGACCTTTCACCAGTTGTGGAAATAAGTCTGTGTATGACATGGGGATAGGATCAATAGGAGGTCTTTCGAGATTTCTTCGGGGAGGTCTTTGATTAGCAATTGGGCTACTGTTTGGTTGGTAAGGTTGGGCCGTAGGCGTTGGGGTATAGTAGGGTGCTGGGGGACGAAAATCTGGGCGAAAAGTTGGCGGCTGTAATGGACTTTGATAAGGAGCAGGAGAGACATTGTTTGAGGCCGGGAAATAAGGTTGGTAATATGGGTAAGGTTGAGGCTGTGGACGAAACCGCGGTGGGAAAGGAGCATATCCCCTATACCGGGGTGTTGTATGAGTAACTGCTTGGGCTTCAACCTCTTTCCTTTTGGGCACTCCACCCTTCTTTGAATCACTGACTTCCAACTTCCCATTCTTAATTGCGTTCTCGATTATTTCACCGGTGATGACCATGTCAGCGAAATTCTTTGTCGCGTTCCCTATCATACGTTCATAATAGGGGGCCTTCAGAGTGTTAACAAACAGCACTGTAATCTCTTTCTCAGTCAAAGGCGGCTGGACTTGTGCAGCCGAGTCTCTCCAACGCTGAGCATACTCCTTGAAGCTTTCATTAGCCTTCTTCTCAATGTTCTGCAAGGATAATCTGTCTGGGGCCATGTCCGTGACATGCTTGTACTGAGCAATAAATGCCCTAGCCAAGTCGCTCCAACTATGAATACGCGTACCATCTAGCTGCACGTACCATCTAGCAGCGGACCCCGTGAGGCTATCCTGAAACACATGTATCAATAGCTTGTCATCGTGGTTATAAGCGGCCATCTTACGACAATACATTGTCACATGAGTGATGGGGCACTTGGTCCCATCATATTTCTCGAACTCAGGAGTCTTGAACTTAGGAGGGATTACTACATCTAGAACTAGGCACAATCCCATTGCATCCACTGACCCATAGAAATCACTGCCTTCGATGGCCCGCAGCCTTTCCTCTATAATGCTGAATTTTTTAGAGTCGGAATCACCTTTTACCTCCGACACGCTACCCTTCAGTTTCTCTTGCTCTCTTGGATCATCTAAGTCAGGGACTTGAATTGGATCCACAGGTTTGTCCCTTGAGCGAGAGGTATAGGCACTGTGATATGAGGTTGTGCTGAGGCGCTCGGTGCTCCCGGATACACATAAGCGTAGCTACCCATAGGCTGTGGAGGAGGCGGAGGTATGCCTTGTGAGGTTTGGGCATAAGGTGGGGGTGGAGGTATCCCTTGTGAGGATTGGGCATGAAATGGGGTAAACCCTGGAGGATATTGGGGATCATCATCTTCCCGAGGCTGATCTGTCCTTGGGTTAGGTGTTTCTCTAGCCACTTCCTTCTCTCGGTTCATCCTTGTCATCATTTCCATTAAAACGGCTAACTGCCCCCGGATTTCTTCTTGCGCTTTCTCCATCCTCTCTATCCTATTACCATGTTCTTCCTCCATTGCTCTTGAGCGTGACCGGGTATTGTATGAGTGTTTGGGAATTTGGGCTGGAATCTTGAACGTTGAAGCTACCCTTGAATCTTGATTACCACAATAAGAAACTAATTACTACATGATGCAACCTTTGAAAAATTACGTTTTATTTAAACTATATGAAGGAATGAATGAATGTGGTGTTAGATGAATGAATGTGATGTTAAATAAATGATACTTTAAAGGATATTTAAGCCATAACAATTTCAACAAAAGGGACATTCATTCATTCAAAAGGTCACTTGTTACATTCCGATCATATTCTGATTAAATCCATAAAAACGGCTAACTTGCCGATATTGATCCCTAGCCTCGTCTAAAAAGTTCAGCAGCCTTTGCCCATATTTTTCTGTCGGAAGGATTTCTTGTCTTAGAGCTTCAGCTTTATCAACCATCTCCCTTGCCTTTGGCACGGCCTTGCAAACTTGAGTGGCCATATGCTCAATATATTGCTGTCTCCCCAGACTTCCCACTCTCCACGTCATGCTTGCATCTTGTGCCAAGTCATATCCATATCTCCAGTCGTTTTCACTTTGCTCCCAATCTTCTATTATCACTTTAATATGGTTTTTATGTGCTTGTAGCTGTTCCTCTAACATCTGAACCTTTTGTTGCAATGTAGCTTTTTCATCATCTATCTCGACTTGCTTTCCCTTTTTCAACTTCTCCTTTAGTTCCTCGTTCTCTTTCTGACATTGGGCTAATTTCCTTGCGCTTGCTGAGTACATGCCTTCCCAATTTTGCCGTTCTTGGGACAAATAAACGACTTCTTCTTGGCTTTTCTTGGCTTTGTGTGCCCAGTGTTCTACCCTTTTGTGTAAGTCTTCCAATTCCCTTTTCCTTTCATTTGAAGTTTGCATAATCCCTCCGACCCTCATTTCAGATCTCAACTTTTTGTTCTCTAGGTGCAGACTTCTTAGATCCTTGCTGGTGACGTTGTGTTCTTGTTGGACTTTCTTGAGCTTGGCCTCTCGCATTTCCGCCTCGTACTTAAGCTGTTCCATCTCTTTCTGAAGCCTCAAATTCTCTTGTCTCCACCTTTCTTCCTCTATCTTGTATTGCTGCCTAGCGACCTCAACCTCGGATATTTCTATTTCCGGTTCTAGGGGCATGTTGCATTCTTTTGGGAGAAAGACAACCTCCCTCACTTGCTTTGTCCTCCACACCAAGTATTCCGAGGTAGTCTTATCAGAGAGGGGTCCCAGATTGACTCTTCGGGTTTGTTTCCATGATCGGACAGCCTGCTCGACTTTCTTCATTGCCTTTGATTCACCATAAGAAAACTCCATGTCATTGAGCCCATGTGTCGGAGGAACGAATTGTTTCGCTCCGAATTGTCGTAGTACCATAAGCGGTGCGTAACTCACTATTCCCCATGGTCCCAAAAGTTGTACCCACGACTCTTCTCCACATCTATATAAGATGGGTACATGAGGCATCCATGGTGCCATCCACACTATTTGATTCTCCCCGAGTCTTTGCAAGAGATCGGCCCATCCTTCCTTGTTCTTCGGTTTCGGCCACTTGCTGTTGCAGAACTCTTTGACCGGGGCACGGTGATGGATGAATGTTCTTTTGAACGCTTTTTCCTCGCACTTGAAATGACTCTTCATCCAAACATGAAGTAACTGTATACATCCCACAAATCGACCTTCTTCATTTCGCCTACAATGATTCAAAGATCTAAAAGTTTCCGCTAGAATAGCAGGCGAAGGATTTCCATTATTCTCGATTTGCTCAAAAAGATCTATTACAGCTATTTCAATGTGTCCTAATACCTTCGGGAAGATAACCAAACCATAGACAGCCAAGGCAAAAACTGTCAACCCTTGCTCATCATTAATGTGCCCCTTGATGAATTCATGAAGAAAGTCCCACGGCACACAAATATTGGACCCTTTATGCTTCACATGGAGATCTACGTCCTCCGGTCTGACCCCCAAAAGCTTAGCTAGCTTCTTGCGAAATCCGGACTTTGGCTTTCGGACATATATCTTATCCGGACTTTTCAAGTCTTTTCCCAACAAAACGGAGTATTCCTCGACTGTAGGTGTTAAGTCCAATCCATTGAAAGAAAAACATCTGTGAGAAGGATCCCAAAACTGAATAGCTGCTCTAATCATAGGTTCTTCAACTTTCACAGCAATTAAGGATTCTATTTGGCCATATTTCTCCCGAAAATCCTTCTTCCCCTCCTCGTTGATTTGATTCCATAAATTGGCTAAGTCTATTAGGTTGTTTTGTTTCAAGTTCAGATTCACCTCTTGCGGTAGTGGGGACACAAAATCTCCAGTCAAACAATCTCCTTTCACTTGCTGAACTCTTTCGGCCCAAACTTGCACTTCTCTATAGGAATCACACGGAACATTCACGGATGATGAACAAGCCAACCTTTCCATGGATTCTGTGAAAAATTCCTCGTTGAAGAGAGCCATGGCTAAAAACACCCCTTATGTGACTATGTGATGCAAGGTGATTTATGCAAAAGAAAACAGAAAAACAAATACGAATCAGTATGCGTATAAATCATATAAACAAAGGAAATAAAAGCAGATAAAATGAAATGTTTATTTATGCCCTATCAAAGGTCACTCTCAAAAGGTGGAAATGGCTCTATCCTAGGTTGGTCTTCTCACAACACACTATATGCTTGTTTGAGGTGTCACCCATCTAACAGGTCCCCAAACCATTCTCTACTGTCGTCCACACTGGACTAGTAAGGAACAGATTTGAGTGGGAGTATTTCGCTTGCCATTGCGGAGGTGATTACCTCACGAGAGCATAGGTACTTTACTCCCTCCTAAAGAGGACAGAGCCCGGGTATAGAGCTCATGTTATGCCAATGCATTTATGTATGTAAGATGAATGAGCATATATTCTACTTTATTTACAATACCTTCACATACAAAGAATGTAATGGATCAAAAGTTCAAAAATGAATGAAAGAATTATTATTTTTGGTTTTAAAGAAGTTTGTTTTAAAATGAAAGACTAGACTTTAAATGTTAACCAAGACTATCAAATTAAAATTTAAGACACCACATGGTTAATTAATGGCTCGACCCTCTTAGCGTCCCTAGTGGAGTCGCCAAGCTGTCGTAACGGCTTCGCGCTCGACGATTTTCGAAAAAGGTGTTTAAAAACAAAAATGGAGTCGCCACCAATCTTTTTTAACTAGGTGTGATTGGTCACCTAAAAATATTTATCTTTTTAACAAAATATCAAAATTAATTAAGTTTTATTAAAAAGACAAATTTTTGGTCTGCGAAAACAAAAATCGGGTTCGGGGGTACGGTTACGCGTGGGGAAGGATTAGCACCCCCACAACGCCCGTTAGAAAACGGTACCATCCTAACTACGTGGTATCTTTTGATTTTAATAAAAGAGTCTTGGTTTAACACTAATTTGCTTATTTAGAAAACTTGTGTATTGGCTTAAAAATTATTATTTCATGTATGTTTAAGAACTTCCTTTGAGAATTAACATGGACCCCATTTATTGAAAAATTAAATCAAATATCCCAATACTTTTGGCGACATTTGAAATAATTCTCCTCACCTAGAGATTTCTAAAGAATCACTACTTGTGACTTCTATAAAATCTCATCCTCGGAAGGTTCACATTTTTTGTGTAATTGAATAAAGCATTATATATTTTAAAATAAGTTTTATTTTAAAAGTAACGTGAATCCCTTTTATTGAAAAATTAAATCGAATATCCCAATACTTTTGGCGACGTTCGATAAATTCCTCTCACCTAGAGATACTCGAAGAATCACTACTTGTGACTTCTACGATATCTCATCATCGGAATTATTCTATGCTTATTTTATTCATTTATTTTATTATTATTCTTCATTTATTATTATTGTTTTTTCCTTAACCCACATTTCACTTATCTAACAAAATTTAATTTCCATTTTATATAATTTATCCATATACATTTTTATATATTTATTTATAATATATTCATATGCTTTAAAGCCATACATTTTATATATTTATATGTATATATTTTACCCATTTATTTACATGCATTTTAAACCATATATTTATACATATTTTTTATATTTATTAATATATGTATTTCTTATGAAATCTATATACTTTAAAACTATTTATTTTACATATTTTATATTAATTTGTCTTTCCTTTTAAAACCATGTATTCATTTTATTTTATTCTATTTTTATACTATTTGTTTATTTTTTTTTACTTTATTATATTTTCTGTTTTATATTTATTATTATTATTATTATTTTGCCATAACTAACAAATAAACATATAAATAAAAGTAAAACAAAAAAAGAAAAGGAAATATACCAAACGGACCCGGGTCGGAAATCGGGTCGGGACGGAGCGCGGGTCGCGGGTGGAGCGCGGGTCGCACGCGGGTCGCGCGGATCTCGGGTCGGGTCGCGGGTCGGCGCGCGGGTCAGGGGCTCAAAACGCACCGTTTTGGTGCTCTATAAAAGCCCCATTTTTTTGTTTTTTCCTCATTTTCACCGGCTTCTAAAAAAAAATCCCAAACTCTCTCAGCCTCCCTCTCCCCTACGGGCGATTTCCGGCCACCGTGTGCCGCCGTGCGCCGGTCGCCGGTGATGCTCCCGATGGCCTAAAAACCCTTCCTTCGACTCCCTCTCCTCAGATCTGGGCTCCGTTTACCCTAAAAATCCCTCTAACCCTAAAGATCTACTCTCCGAAAGCCCCTTTTTTCCCTTTTTTTTTGTGTTTGTTTGTTTGTTTGTTTTTTTGGGTTGGATCTGGTTGTTGAATCGTGTTGTGGTCTCTGGTTGTTGTTGTTTGGTTTGTTTTCGTTTTTTGTAGGTACGAACGGGACTTAGATCTCAGATCTGGGATCTGGGTTTCTCGGGTTCTAAGGTTTCTCGGGTTTTAGATCTGGGTTAGGGGGTTTGCTTTGGCTTGGGTGGTGGTGTTTGGGGGGTTTCGGTGGTGACGATGGTGGTTGTGATAATGGGAGTTTTTTCTTTGGCTTTCGGTTCCCCTTTTTTTTCTCTCTGTTTCTGTCCCAAGAAAAAAATCTGAAATCTCTGCTTGGGGTCTTTTTAAACAACGTTGAAGCTCCCCCTAGCCTTTCAGAATCACCGAATCGGTAGGCTTCTGTTGGCGGGATTCACGGGATGGGGTTCCTGGATCTGGGCTGGAGGATGAGGCGCCGGCGTTGGAGTAGGCACCGGCAGATCTGGGATTTGGTATCTGAAGCATTTAATGCTTCTGTGACAAACGGGACTGATGATGATGATGACAATAATAATAATAATAATAATAATAATAATAATAATAATAATAATAATAATAATAATAATAATAATAATATTAAGATATCAATAATAATACATAATAATAATAATAATCACAATAACAATAATAATAATAGTAGTAATAATAATGATAATAATAATAATAATAATAATATTAATAAAAGATAATAATAATAATATTAAGATATCAATAATAATAATAATAAAAATATGAAATACATAATAATAATAATAAACACAATAACAATAATAATAATAGTAATAATAATAATAATGATAATAATAATAATAATAATATTAATAAAAGATAATAATAATAATAATAATAATAATAATGATATTAGAAGAGATAATAGTAATAAAACTAATAATAATAGTAATATGAGCAATAACAAAATAAACCAGAAAAATGAAAATAAATGAAAATAAAAGAAAATAATAAAAATAATAACAAAATTTTGTCAAAATAATTTGTAAAATCCGGACAAAATTAGGTGTCTACATTGATAATGTCTTCGCTTTGTTCTCATCAAAGACAAATTAAAAGGTCTCTCTTTGGATCTTTTGGCGGGACTCACTCCTGTCTAGGGAATATTGCAACCATCCAAAGCACAAACACTCATGTCTCTCCCCTCACTTCCTTGTCCCACTGTTAATTTATTGTTTATAATAAAACAAAATTATTACTTGATGTATGCATTAGTCAAGATAATATTTAATAAAATAATATATTGTTTTTTAATTTAATAAACTAATTATATTTTAGGACTTCTCAAAAAATACAATATTTTTGGCCCTTGGATGCTCACTTGCCCTTGGATGCTTCTGTCTCGTTCTTACCCATTTTTCCCTACTTAAAAACTTGACTCTTGAAGTTTGAGGTCATACCTATAACTTCATGAATAATTTAAATTATGTTTTGATTAGTGAAAATTTAAGACTAAACACAACTTTCAATTGTTGACATTCTCGATTGAGTCTTAATTAATCAAGCAGAGGAAACCGTTTGGAATTATTTGATTAAATTCTATGAGAAAGAAGTCTTTATTTTCTCAACCAAATGCCATCATTCCCGGGTATGTATGTATGTATATATGTATATGGCCGGTTGACCAGCCAGTACCAACAGAACAGCTAGCAAAGATGAAGTTGTTGAATATGTTTCTCTCTCGATTTTTTTTACTCTTGATTACACTAGTTACTTTATATTTTGAGGAATGATCATGAGTAAAGAATTTATCATTGCAAATTGATTGTAATTTATACAAATTTTCTTTTTCAACATGACATTGTAAACTTGAAATTATGGTGTAACATGGGCTTTCATACGAGGGTAAAAAAGTTGAGTTTGGATGCTCAGTGGGCATTAGTGTAGGTCGGTGGGAAGGAAATGATCAAATAGTGAAAAGGCAAAATTATTCTCTTACTTCTCTTTTTATTTTTTTATTTTATTAAAAAAATATATTTTTAAATATTTTTTCATTATTTTTAATCTGATCGAAATTAATTTTATCGACTATTCAAATTAACCCAAAATCAATTGTTGTTTTTATCTCTACTAACCCAAATTCTACTTGGCCTTTGATTTGAGTATCGACAACTGATTCACTCTTTTCCTGTTGAGCCAACACTTGTCCCTTTTCTTCAAACATGCTAATTAAATCGAATTAATCGAGAATCAAACCAAATTCGGTCCGGTAAATCCAGACTGGAATTGAAATCCTTGTTAGAGATTCCGGATGAGCTGCAATTCATTTAAATAACGGCTTGAACTGGATTTGTAAAAGTGAATTCAAAAGCGAAAATAATTCAGTTTACCAAGGAATTGAAACCATCGGTTCTAGTTCTATTTGGGTCCGGTAAAGAACTGCAACTGTCAGTTCCAGTTAGGTTTTAACAATAACCTGCAAAAAAAAAAAAAAAAAAGCCATGCAATTGTTGCTGACGTCAGCATGACTTCAGCTAGCCATTACGCACTGCTATTGTAGACGTTTTTGCCATTTTTATTTTTATTTTTATATTTTCCTAATCTTATAGATACACCCTTCCATTCTTTTTTTTCTACACCAAAATCTCTCCTTTTTTTTCTCTTATTTACTTAAATTCTCTCAATTTTCTACAATGTTTAATATTTTTTTCAATTTAAATTTCTTTCGATATTGTTTATTTACGTACAAAATCTTTCAATATCTCATATATTTACTTACATATTCTCTTAATTTTGTTTAATATTCATAATTTATGTTATTCTAATTATTTTAAATTGTGAGTTTCGTCGTTAAGGTTCACTATCGTCTTGTGTTCATACCATATTCCAAAATTAGGAGAAGAACCTTTCAATGATTTTGAGCCCAATATTCACATGAAGGAAGAGCTAGAAATTCCTGCCAAATAAACACAATCATTCGCTGCCACTGATACAACATTTAATTGCGTTAAAAGGAGTGAGGTATGAGATAACTCTAATCTTGTGCAAAAGGGTTCTTCCCATTTTCTTGATGTGTGTAAATTATGTAAAGCTAATTACATTTATAAAATGGGTGGATTTGGGGGAGAGGCGCGGGCAGGGGTGTAATCGAGCCGAGTCGAGCCGATACATTGTGATACTCGAGCTCGACTCAAAAATAGAAGTTCGAAGATCGACTCGAGCTCGGTCGAGCTTTAATTTTCAAGCTCGAGCTCGACTCGAGATTATACTCGAACTAAGCTCGAGCTCGATTAAGCGCGAATAAAAAAATAATAATAATTTGTTACTAAATATTAAATTCAAATAAAATATTTTTAAACAAAAAAAAATTAACAATCTCAACCAAATCCAGTTACAACAACACTGTACATCACTGTCTGCAGAAAATTTTAAAAGTGATGAAGATTAAGATAAAGCCAATCTCTTTCTCAAATCTACAAACAGAACAAAGACCCACATCCATTTATGCATTTTCAGATTATTACATAAAGATGATAGCCCCAGAACATGTATCCTTTTTATCTTCAAATTAACCTGAAAACAAAAAGGTCTCAAGAAGTTAAAAGCATGTATACAAAGAAATAAAGAAAAAAAAGAACCAAGAAAAAAACGGTAACAAATTTTTTAATTAATTACAAGACAAATAATAAAACAACTTAAAAATCAAAGGAATGAAAGGGAAAAAAAAGATATTCCCTAATCTGGACCAGAAAATAAAAACAAATTTAAAAAACTAAAGAAGTTTAAATATAAAAGAAGAACAAATGCAAAAAAAAGGTTGAAATCTAAAAGAATCAGAACAAGAACAGACTCATAAAGGTTGGAGATCTAAAACCTACACAAACCAATGTCAGAAACAAAAATAAGTGAGATTAGAAGACAGAGCTACAGAGGGAAACGGCTACCACCTGGTGGGAGATCGAGACTCGAGAGAGAAGAATGGAGGTGCACTGGGTAAAAGTTAAAACAAGATGGAGTGAAAGAGAGGGGAAAGTGGTGAAAGAAAGAACGACAGTGAGAGAGAGTTAATGAGCGCCGCTGGTGAGAGGAAATAAAGTGGAAAGAAAAAAGTTTAAGTTTTTAGGGTTTTTAAGTTAGGTATATATTTTAAGGGTAAAATTGTAAATTTATAATTAAATGCTCGATTAAGCTCGCGAGCTACTCGAGCTGGGTATTATAGTGCTCGAACTCGGCTCGCTCGATAACTCGAGCTACTCAAGCTTGAGCTCGGCTGGACAAAAATCGAGTCGAATTCGAGTTTTTCTTGAGTCGAGCCCGAGTAGCTTGCGAGCACCAGTGTCTCGTTTACACCCCTAGGCACGGGTACGTCTAAACACTATTTAGTCAAAAAACATAATTTTGATGAAATTATATTACAGCCACAAACTAGGAGAGTACTCAAAATCAAATAAATCTACAAAGGGGAACTACTTGAGCATTTAAAAATGACAAGGCTTGAAAGAGTTTGGTTCGATTTGTAATTAAATGTGAAAAATCTTGTACACTATGTGAAAAAGAGAGATATGTTGAATATGTTTGTCAATATTTGCACCTCGCAATCAACGTGTTTCTAAACATATACTAATAAATGCTGCATGAAAATGTACGTATAGTATAGAACATCTTTAATTGAACATGTCACATCCCATAATGTACAGTATTTATCACATTTTCACACTTACAGTAACGGTTGGGTTGTTTGTAATGTCTTTTACTCCACACTTGATTTAACAATAATCACTATTTATTGAAAGTTCAAATCAACAGCTGATATAAATATTTACTGCAAAATATTATATACAGTATTTACACACGTTCTACATCCCATGTACATGAAATATACAATCGTAGTATTGTACAAATATGTCTAAATAGGTACAAGAAAATAATACCTCCAGGATCCACTCAATGCTGCCTCAGAGCAAACTATAATGCAGCCGAATCCGTGGAACGGTATCACTGTAGATAGTATGTGGAGTGGAGAATAAATGGGTGAGCTAACGTGCTCAATAAGAGAATTGTATGTAAAACTGATACCATAAAATCTATATGCTAAAAACATTTAATTCCTAATAGTTCACTAAAGCACAATTCAGGATCGATACTATAGTCGGCTAGGAAACCGGATGGAGTATGGAAAGTATTTTAGAATACCTGTCTTGCCCCGACTACTAGAAGCAACTATAGGGAGTAAACAATTGAATTTAATATTCAATCAATATGAAAAACTATTTAATTTGCATAGCAAAATAATTTACTTAAATAAGTAAATCAAATAACATTTCTTTTCAATAGCAAATATTGAGTTCAACTTTGATAAACACTGTACAGTCAACAGTTCGAAAATTGGTACATAAAATGCTCAGTGACTATAAATAGTTTAGTACCAGCCAATAGTTCAGTAAAATAATACAATAAACAGTACGGTATAATGGAGACCAGGCAACACCCTAAGTATATCATGCTATGATAATATCCCGAATAGGGAGAATAATAACAAATGAGATCTATGGCCATAGTCTATAGGTCCACAGTACGCACTGATCAGGTGCCAATCGGGATGTTGATAATAGGATCAGTATCTATCAGCGCAATACAGTAATAGTAACACGTGACACGTGAGCATGATACGGGGCCTATTAGTCTCAAAATAGTGAATACATGGTAGAAACACCATTTATGAATTTACTTTCACTGATAGTATCGTCAATTAGTCCATAAATAATCATAATGAAAATATATTCATGAATAAAAATTCATAAAATATTCATACTTCAGTATTCTTTCCCAAAAATGTTCTATTTATCTATAGAATAATATAAAGTACATGCTGGTACTTTTACGTAATTAAAATTCCTTAACAGGAATATTTAAATATTATTTTTCAATAAATTATAAAATCATGGAATTTTGATTAAAACCATGGAAATCACTTGGAATTTTACTCATTTCTATTCTTAAAAATATTAGGAATAATTTCATAAAATTTCTATAATTTTTCGGCAGAATGACGGCTATTATAACCTAGCCTTCCTGCACTAAAACACAGTTGTATAATCCAACCAGTAGCCACAATTTCACCAATTCCAAAGCAATTTATTTCCAAATCACTTCATACAAGTAATGTGAACCAAATCATACATCTATAGTATCCCTACGATTCACATACGCATCCCTTACCCGTCTGATTAAGTCGATCTTTCCGATAGTACCACATGGGAATAAATACTCCCAAGCTGCATGATATTACACCAAACACCATTATTCACCATTATTTAATTTTTAATAAATTTTTCTTCATTAATTTCTACTACATTATCAGTAGAAAATAATTAACCGGTATAATTTGCACTGGTACTAAAACCTAACTTCGCTAAATCAACTTCGAATTTAAATCGGATTTCACCAACAGTCTCCTTATAATTTCTACAGTATTTTAGCACCCTAAAATCATCAATTGAAGCACAAGAATCCCTCCCCTTAGCCTTGGCCAAAAATGGTACCTTGCCATTTTCATGAAATTTCAACAAAATTTCATTTCTACCATGTTTATCTATATCCACTCTATCACTTAACACCATTATCATGAAATAATCACCATAGTTTCCTTAAGTTCTTCATATGGCCGAATACATGGGGTAGGGATTTAATGAGATTTAGTCAAAATAAACACTAAATTCATGCTTAGGGAACTTAAAAACATTAGAATCTATCATTAAAAGTGGAAGAAAATGGAAGCACGAAGGTACCTCTTCATGGCTGAATTCCTTGGGCTGTTTTTCCTCTTGATTTTGTCACTTATTCAAAGGGCTATGGGTATAGGTGAAGAGAGGAATATGAGTAGAACAATTGGTTAGTTGGGATTTTGTTGAAAAAGTGAGTGGTTTTTGACTTGTGGAAGGTTTTCTTTTCTTTTCTTCTCCTTTTCTATGGTGGCCACATGAAAGAGGGGAAGAAGATGAGTAATAGTGCTGGCTGCAACTTGAAGAAGAATTTAGTGTCTTCTAGATGTAGGCAAAATGACCATTTTGCCTTTGGTTATGAGTTTTTCGAACAATTTCACCCTTAAGCTTCCGTAATTTTTATAGCTAGGTAACTAACCTCCAAAAATTCATATTCCATCATCAAAAATTATTATTGAACATATTTTAATATATGGTGGTGGTTTGGTTCGGGTTTGAACCTACCGTGAAGATGAAATTACGAAAATACCCCTATCGGCTAAATCACTTAAATTTTTTATTTAACTACCGATTTAATCTATCTATTAACATAGCCCAAGACTTATTTTCCTATAGGATATCATGCTATTTTTACTTGGTCCAAATTCATTTTAGATTGGGCACAATTTACGAAAATGCCATCGGGCTATGTACTTAATCGTCATTTTCCAATTTGTTTTCATGCTTCTCAAAAATAATCTAAATGAGGGATTTTAAGTTTGAAATTCTTACCGTAGTCTTATTAGGATCTTTAAATATTATATATCCAGTCTCATCTCTATTCGGGCACTGTAGAGCCTGTGGGGCCCACCTTACTGTACCGGCTCATACCTGCGAAATACACAGGAATGAACAGTGGTGAGTATCCCTACATGTGCAACAGTACTTGAATATATGGTTCTCACATTCTCCTTACCTTAAGAAATTCGGTCTTTCGAATTTGATCGGACCAATCACTAAAATAGCCCTGGATACTTCTCTCTCATTAGGCTTTCTAATTCCTAAGTGGCCTCCTCATCTGAATGAGACTGCCATAGCACTTTCACTAAAGGAATCATCTTAGACTGTAATACTTTATCCTTCCTATCCAAGATCTGAACAGGTCTCTCCACGTAACTCATATCCTCCCTAATTTCCAATGGCTCGTATTGAATTACGAGAGAATGATCTAAATGGTACCTCCTCAACATAGATACATGGAAAACATTATGAACCCCTGATAACTCTAGAGGTAGTGCTAATCAATAGGCAACATCTCCCACATGGTCTAAGATCTCAAACGGCCCGATATATCGAGGGCTCAATTTTCCTTTCTTACCAAACTTCATTATACCCTTCGACGGTAAGAAAACAAAATCCCCCACTGAAAACTCCAATGGTAGGCATCTGGTATCTGCATAACTTTTTTGCTGACTCTAAGCTGTCTTCAATGTGTCACAGATCAATTGTACATCTCGGGAAGCCTACTCTACCAAATCGGGAGCAAATATCTTATGATCACCTACCTCCTCCCATGCAGCAGATGATCTACATCTCCTGCCATACAAAGCCTCATAAGTGTTATTATATGCAAACTCTGCCAGTGGTAAATGGTCGTCCCAAGAGCCTTTAAAATCTAGTGCACACGTTCTCAACATATCCTCGAGCGTCTGAATGGTACGATCGGACAGTCTATCAATCTGTGGATGGAAAGCGATGCTATAACTTAATCGGGATCCCATAGCCTCCTGAAACCTCTCCCAGAAATGAGATGTAAACCGAGAATCCCTATCAGAAGTGATGCTCACTGGAACACCATGTAACCTCACTATCTCCCAAACATATAAATCGACTAAGGCACTGAGGAAATTAGTAGACTTAATGGCAAGAAAGTTAGCAGACTTCGTCACTTGATCAACTATCACCCATATACCATCATGATTCCTTCCAGTCTTCGGTAAACCTATCACGAAGTCCATAGTAATATGCTCCCACTTCCATGTCGGAACATGTAGAGGCTGTAAAAGTCCAGCAGGCTTCTGGTGCTCAACTTTTACTTGTTGACATGTGAGACATCTAGCAACAAACTCCGCGATGTCTCGCTTCATCCTAGGCCACCAATACACTTTTTGTAAATCATGGTACATCTTAGTACTGCCTGGATGCAGAGTGTACCTGGAAGTGTGTGCCTCTGTCAGAATCAGATGCTTCAACTGCTGGTCCTCGGGAATACATATCCTGTCTCTGAACCTCAGTATCCCTTCGCTGCCAATCCCATAATTCGACTGTACTCCCATCTATACCTAACTGGCAACCTCAATACAATCAGAATCACTCTTCTAAGCTTCCCTGATCCTTTCCATCAGATCCGGCTCTACCCTGAAACTGGTCGTGAACCCATATCTCTCAGAGGAAATCCCACTCAAACTGAGGCTTAAGAACTGCTCAATCAACTCATGTTCTTGGACCATTATGTAAGCTACCATACCCATCTGCTTCCTGCTCAAATCATCTGCCACCACATTTGCTTTCCCTGGGTGGTAAAGAATCTCGCAATCATAACTTTTTAATAGCTCCATCTAGGGGTGTAAATGATACACCGGTACTCGCAAGCTACTCGGGCTCGACTCGGAAAAAACTCGAACTCGGCTCGATTTTTTTCGAGCCGAGCTCGAGCTCGAGCTACTCGATATGTCAAGCGAGCCGAGTTCGAGTAATGTAGTATCCGGCTCGAGTAGCTCGCGAGCCTAATCGAGTATTTAATATTTTAATATATATTTTATTATAATATTATAAAATTATAATTATATTTTTACATAAATATTAAAAATACTAATATTTCTAATCCTTTCCACTTTTCCTTACCTTTGTTTTTAGCCGCTTTCTCTGCACTTGCTCCATCGCCCATCTCCCTCAGCTCCGGCAACGCCACCTCCCTCAGTTCCGACTTCCGACGACGCTTCCCCCTTCAGATCTGGCTTCCCCCTTTAGATCTGGCTTCCTATTGCCTTAGTTTTAGCCGCTTTCTCTGCACTTGCTCCATTCGCCCATCTCCCTCAGCTCCGGCGACGCCACCTCCCTCAGTTCTGACTTCCGACGACACTTTCCCCTTCAGATCTGGCTTCCCCTCAACAAAAGAGTGTCATCCACACCAGATCTGGTGCCCACGACGGCAACGAAGCAATCATCTTCCATAGATCTGATGCCAAAGAGACCGTCCACCTTCAGATTGGCACCGGCAAGACACACAGCCTTAAGATCTAGCACGGACGAGAGCCTTGGTTGGCCTCTTCGCTACCATCTCCACCCTCACGCACGCCTCTCGATCATCTTCCACAGATCCGGCGCCGACGAGACCGTCGGCCTTCAGATCTAGCATCGACGAGATCAGTCGATTCAATCCCAATATCTTTTGAAATTTTTTTCTGTGGTAAAGCTTTATTTTTTTTTTTTGGTTTTCTCTTTTGCATGTAATATATCTCTTTTGTGTGGGGCGTTGATGACTCCTTTAGAAGGTCGAACTTAGTCTCTCTCCGTCTGGTTGTCGTGGATTTCCTGGATTGTTTTGGTTCTCTGTTTGGGCATTTTTGGTTGTTTTTTCTGGTTGAGTCATTGGTTCTGAATATTGATGTTCTTGGCTCTTGGTCGTTTGGGTCTTGCCCATTAGCCGTTTGTAGTTTTGCCTCTTTGGGCGAGAGGAGTTGTATCTTGATCAGTTCTGGGTGCCAAGTCTTGCTGATGGCTTGCGCAAGACTATTGTCTTTTGCACAGATTATAAAAACACTTTATTTGCCTTTCAAAAGTCTATATATTTCTTGTATTCTTTGTTGTAATGTGCACAATTTTTTGTTTGTTAACGTTTCTAATGATTTTCGTTTTATTTTTTTGCAGAAAATAGAAAGAAGGTTGCTGTTATTTGGGTTGGAACGATCTGGAACCAGTACCATCTTCAAGCAGCTGCGGTCTATTCCTGAATTTCTGACGCCAGATTCATAATTTTGCATTTTGTGGTATGAGTGCATCCTGACTTCCTGATTTTCCTTGTTTTCTGCCTGTACTTCATTGTTGAATTTTCCTTTTTTATTTTTTATTTTTTTTCATTCTTTTTGTTGAGTTTCAAACAACAAACAACGTGACAAGTTTTTGTTGAGTTTCATCTCCCCACCTTCAAATTGCTCTCTTCGTATATGTAATGCTTTCTTTTGAAACTAGCAGTTAATCCACTACTGGTACAGCATTATATATCCTTAGTCTTTAGGTTGGGGTCTAAACTCAATATTCTGAACCTTAAAGGTAAGTGGTCTGTGATTGTGCAGAGAGCAGGATCTAGGATACTTGCTAGTTGCTACCATCATGATGAAATTACATATCCATCCAAATGACTGATTTGATTAGCCAAAGACTGTACCTTATACTAATGATGACTGTGTTTGCCCCTTTTGGAGCTGTTGCTTGACCGCTGTGATAAATCTTAACGTTTCTGGACACTTAATGCAGGATAACTTTCTGCAGACTACCACTGCATGAACCCTTGAGCATCCTCATTTCAGCAGTTTTTTTTCCTGCTATCTTTAACTTCTTCCATTTAATATGGCATTTCTCACCATCATCTGTATCTCTTCCAGATTTGCACACCCCCTTAAATAAAGAGATAAATATTTAAGAGGTTCAGAAGCAAGAGTGTTGGGTTAACCAATTATTGCTATTTTAGAGGATTGGAATAAGTGGAGCTAGAGCTTCACAAAAAGTCCCTCTCACAGGAAAATTAATTTCAGTCTCTCTTCCTTGAAAAGTTAAAAGAAATGCTTTTATAGGACAGTAGAACCTTTACTAACAAATGCTATCTATGCACAAGCTTCTATGAATGTTCGTTGTGTTGCTAGATTTACATATGCAATAATGCTCCTTTTTCTTTGACCATTTAGATTGTTTGTTGTGTTCTTCGTGAAAGCTGCAATAAGTAGGGGTTTTCTTTTTTCTTGTTTTCGAAGGATATATCGGCTATTTGACGAAAACAATTCTCTGATGATGATGATGATTTGATGAAAACAATTCTTTGCCCTTCAAGATAATTTGAACTTGCTTGCCATGAATGTCTTGCTCTTTCAGTATTCTCATTTTCTTAGCTTAAAGGCACATGGCTGCTGAAATATAATATTTTTTTTTTCATTCTTTTTGTTTGTTAACGTTTCTAATGATTTTCGTTTTATTTTTTTGCAGAAAATAGAAAGAAGGTTGCTGTTATTTGGGTTGGAACGATCTGGAACCAGTACCATCTTCAAGCAGCTGCGGTCTATTCCTGAATTTCTGACGCCAGATTCATAATTTTGCATTTTGTGGTATGAGTGCATCCTGACTTCCTGATTTTCCTTGTTTTCTGCCTGTACTTCATTGTTGAATTTTCCTTTTTTATTTTTTATTTTTTTTCATTCTTTTTGTTGAGTTTCAAACAACAAACAACGTGACAAGTTTTTAATATTTTCCCGTATTTTTTTTCATTCTTTTTGTTGAGTTTCAAACAACAAACAACGTGACAAGTTTTTGTTGAGTTTCATCTCCCCACCTTCAAATTGCTCTCTTCGTATATGTAATGCTTTCTTTTGAAACTAGCAGTTAATCCACTACTGGTACAGCATTATATATCCTTAGTCTTTAGGTTGGGGTCTAAACTCAATATTCTGAACCTTAAAGGTAAGTGGTCTGTGATTGTGCAGAGAGCAGGATCTAGGATACTTGCTAGTTGCTACCATCATGATGAAATTACATATCCATCCAAATGACTGATTTGATTAGCCAAAGACTGTACCTTATACTAATGATGACTGTGTTTGCCCCTTTTGGAGCTGTTGCTTGACCGCTGTGATAAATCTTAACGTTTCTGGACACTTAATGCAGGATAACTTTCTGCAGACTACCACTGCATGAACCCTTGAGCATCCTCATTTCAGCAGTTTTTTTTCCTGCTATCTTTAACTTCTTCCATTTAATATGGCATTTCTCACCATCATCTGTATCTCTTCCAGATTTGCACACCCCCTTAAATAAAGAGATAAATATTTAGGAGGTTCAGAAGCAAGAGTGTTGGGTTAACCAATTATTGCTATTTTAGAGGATTGGAATAAGTGGAGCTAGAGCTTCACAAAAAGTCCCTCTCACAGGAAAATTAATTTCAGTCTCTCTTCCTTGAAAAGTTAAAAGAAATGCTTTTATAGGACAGTAGAACCTTTACTAACAAATGCTATCTATGCACAAGCTTCTATGAATGTTCGTTGTGTTGCTAGATTTACATATGCAATAATGCTCCTTTTTCTTTGACCATTTAGATTGTTTGTTGTGTTCTTCGTGAAAGCTGCAATAAGTAGGGGTTTTCTTTTTTCTTGTTTTCGAAGGATATATCGGCTATTTGACGAAAACAATTCTCTGATGATGATGATGATTTGATGAAAACAATTCTTTGCCCTTCAAGATAATTTGAACTTGCTTGCCATGAATGTCTTGCTCTTTCAGTATTCTCATTTTCTTAGCTTAAAGGCACATGGCTGCTGAAATATAATATTTTTTTTTCATTCTTTTTGTTTGTTAACGTTTCTAATGATTTTCGTTTTATTTTTTTGCAGAAAATAGAAAGAAGGTTGCTGTTATTTGGGTTGGAACGATCTGGAACCAGTACCATCTTCAAGCAGCTGCGGTCTATTCCTGAATTTCTGACGCCAGATTCATAATTTTGCATTTTGTGGTATGAGTGCATCCTGACTTCCTGATTTTCCATGTTTTCTGCCTGTACTTCATTGTTGAATTTTCCTTTTTTATTTTTTATTTTTTTTTCATTCTTTTTGTTGAGTTTCAAACAACAAACAACGTGAAAACAAATATCATAATATGCATATATACTGTAACAGACAACAATTAACTCAAGTTAATGATAACAATTTACATAATATAATCAAATCAAGTCTATCAATCAATAAATAACCTCATCAACATCCCTATAAACCCAAAAAAAATGTGATATTAACCAAAAAATTGACCCACAATAAAGCTTTTTAAGTGTAGCATGATGCAAGTCAATAGCTTCAAAGAAACAAGAGCTTTGCAGGATAGTAGAGGCCTCCTCCGGCCTCTTAGACCACATACAACTTAAGATTACAATGGAATGTTAAAATTCTTAAAATTCTGTGCTCAACCCTAGCAATAGGAATTCCACAACAGAAATGAGGAGCTGCAAGTCCATAGCTATTCTATAGGCCATAAACACATACAAGAAGGAATAGAAAGCAGCAACAAGAACCCACAGCACAATCAAAGAGCATAAGATGAAATCCATGCTAGTTATCCATGTAAGCATCAATGTAATACCACACCAAAATCATTGAACTAAGCATCAATACCCCTTACATTACTACATTCAAAATGATCTATAGGCAGTACTGTTACTGAAACAAAATTAAATCAGCAGCAGCCTCAACTAATCATCACCAAATGGCAAAACTGCAATCAAAATAGAAGACGAGCAGAAGAAACCCAAAAGCATTTTAATAAGAATCAATCACCATAAAAACACAAAAATCCTATCGCAAAATCAACAGATCAACAAACACACGAGCAATTTAACTGCATCAGAAAATGCATTCATCAAAATTAAGATTTCATCCAAAAATTCGCTCCATAATAAGCAAAATCACCTATAAATAACCTCATCAACATCACGTTATTAATTAAAAACCAGCAGCTTCTTAATCTTATTTAGCAATTTTTTTTCTGAAATAGCAAATTAATATTATAAAATCATTGTTTAGGCTTCATTATCTTACAAATTAAAAAGGATTGCTTTACAATATAAGAAAATAAGTATAAAAGTTTTGTTGATTAGCAAGCTCGGTATACAGGAATGTTAAGGAAATAGACATATAATAGCAACAAAAAAGAGTATTCGATCAATGATCATGTTGCATGTGCTGCCAACTGGTGTGAAAATGAATCTAAAGGATAAGTATTAGTGATTTAGATGTGAAGTGTTGGTGTGGTAGGACAGCCAGAATGTGTCAGTTTTTTTTAACTTTGAAATATTTGAATAAATAATTTTTCTTTAATTTTATATGTCTTTTTTTGTGTTAGAAAACTAGACATGTCAAGCACACCAGATGTTTCCTTGACACCATTTCAACCTACATCGGATTCAGGTGCAAGTCGAATTGTGTTGGATGATGTTGATGATGGTTCAAAGGATGAGAATTTAGATGCTAACACCAATAAAACGCCAACCATTGAGACTAGTGATAAAGAAGGTGGTGATGTTGATATTCAAGAGGGTGAGGAAGAAGAAGGTAATGAGAAAAAGAGGCAAAAGACATCTGCTGTTTGGTTGGAGTTTAAGGAAGTTAGTCTTCCTGATGGCTCTAAAAAGGGAGAATGTGTCCATTGCAAGAGGAGGTTAGCAATAAGCTCGAGTAAAAGTACGACTCAGTTTAGTAGACACTTGAAGACTTGTTTGAAGCGAAAACTCTATCAGAGTCAACAGCGAATGATTAATTTCCAACCAGCTGACACAAGTAGTGATGTGCAAGTGCTATCTGCACTCACAGATGGCAAGTTTGATATGGCCAAAATGAGAGAGGCAGCTGCGCATTGGATACTCATGCATGAGCATCCTTTCTCAATTGTGGAAGAAGAAGGTTTTAACATGATGCAAAAATGTGGGATGCTTGAATGGGAGAAGATATCACGCAACACTATTAAGAAGGATTGTGTGCAAGTGTATGAAGCAGAAAAAAAGAAACTAAAGGGAGTTCTTAGAACCATCGACAAGATTAGTTTGACGACGGATTTGTGGAAGTCAAGTAATCAAAAGATTGAGTACATGGTTCTTACAGCACACTTTATAGATGCTAATTGGAGATTGCAAAAGCGTGTTATCAGCTTTGTTCACATACCTCCTCCTCGTCGTGGTGTTGAGATTGCTGATTGCATTTTTAAGTGTTTGAAGGAATGGGGAATTGAAAACAAGGTGTTTACGCTTTCTGTGGATAGTGCTTCAAACAATGATGTGGCAATTAGAATTCTTAGAGACACCTTTTCGAGAAATAGGAGGTTACTTTGTGGGGGAAAACTTTTTCATGTTCGGTGTTGTGCACACATCTTAAATTTAATGGTTCAGGATGGTCTTTCAGAGATCAAGTATGTGATTGAAGATGTTCATGAAAGTGTCAATTTTATTAATCAGAATGAGGCAAGACTTAACACTTTTTCTGAAATAGCACAACAGTTGCAGTTGCCTGATAGGAAACTCATTCTCGAATGTAAGACACGTTGGAATTCAACATTTGAGATGTTGTCGACTGCAATTAGATTCAAAGAAGTATTCCCAAGATTCAAAGAACGAGAATCTAACTACCATTGTTGTCCAAGTGAAGAAGATTGGGAAAAGGTGGAGAAGGTTTGTGAGATTTTAGAGGTTTTTAATTCAGCCACTAAAATCATATCTGGGAGTAATTATCCAACTTCTAACTTATTTTTGAATGAGATTTATCGTATAAAAGTGTTGTTGGATAAAAAGGCGCAAGATGAGGATGAGTTTGTTCAAGTGATGGTGCGTAAGATGAAGAGCAAATTTGATAAGTATTGGGGAGAATGCAATTTGTTAATGGCTATAACAGCTATCTTGGATCCAAGGTGCAAAATGAGGGTAATTGAGTTTTGTTTTCCTCGAATGTACTCTGAGAGAGAAGCAAGAGAAAATATTGCTAGAGTTCGAGATGCTTTGTATGAGATTTATGAGGAATATGTTCGTGAGTATCAATCTGTCAATGAGCAAATTGCTGAAACTCATGTGTTTGATGGTGGTAATAGTGGTGGGAGTACACATACTTCTTCTTCGGGTTGGTCTGAGTTTGCAACTTATGTGATGTCCGTTGAAACTTTTCAACCACAACAATCAGATTTAGATAACTACTTAGCTGAGGGTTGCTTTATTTATAAAGGAGATTCCAATGCCTTTGATGCTTTGGACTGGTGGAAAGCAAGTACTTTAAAGTATCGTATTCTATCCAAGATGGCTCGTGATATTCTTGCTATTCCTATCACTACGGTGGCTTCAGAGGCTACTTTTAGTGCGGGAAGTAGAGTAATTGATACTTATCGTGCCTCATTAGCTCCTGACACAGTCCAAGCATTACTTTGTAGAGGAGATTGGTGTCGGAATCTTCATGGAGTGAAGAAGAAGAACAAAGTAAGTTTCTTTAATTTTTTTTTATTTTATGGTTGTCTTACTTTTGTTTGACTTTTAACTACGTTTTTCTTTTACTTTGTCTATGTAGAAAGAGAAGCAACCTATTGAAATTGCACTTAAATTCCCCAACTGAGATAAAGCACTCTATTTCAAGGTACAAATACTGCTGTCAGTTCAGATTTAAACCTAGAAGCTAGACTTTTAGATACTAGTAGCCCTGATAATCCATCACATATTGCAGCAGCTGGTGCACCAGAGAGGGTTTCGAATGAAAGGTATCAGGAAATGTTTTTCAATCATATTGTTTTCCATTTCAATTGCTGTTCTTAATTTGGCTTAGTGATAGCGTCTTTCGTTTTGCCTTTCTTAATTTTGGTTTGAATGTTTGCCGATATCAATTTATGGTGTTACTGAGAGGAGATGCTAACCTGGAACTTTTCATTTTTGTGGTAATTTTGTCTGAAACTATTTTTATTCATTTTTCATGAGAAAGAAGAAGCCTGCTTTATTCGTTCCAAAAGAAAATAAAGAGCAAGAACAAGAAGCAAGCACTTTTTTATGGATGTTTATGAATATAACGTTTTTGAGATGGAAGATTGTGCTTTCTTTGATTTGGTTGCACCTGTTTTGATAGTTCTTTGGAATAAAACAATGATGCTGAAAAGATAATGGTAGGTTGGAGTTGGTTTTAAGAAATTATTTTAATAGTGATGGATAAAATAGATAGATGAATGAAGTTATTGGTAATGCAGGGGATCTAGTTATTCTCTTTGTTAGATGCAATGTGGTTGATTAAATTGGTTCTTGTCTGTCATTTTATTCTTTTATTGAAAGAAAGAGACTTGTGCCATCTTGAATGGTGAGGTATATCGGGCGCATCGAGTGATTGTGCTTCATATTGGGGAGAATCAACATTTGATTACCTGTGTCAATTTGATTGTCTGTCCTATTTTTGCTATTATTCTTCTGGGCACCACTAGGGAAATTTCAATTAGATTTTTTTTCTGGGCTCCAATCCATTAATGCAATGAAATATTTGGAATATTGATAGGAAAAGAAAAATCAATAAACCTGTTTGAATTTTTTCTAGCATATATATCCTAGATCCGTATTGTGGTGTTGCAGATTTTATGGAACATATTATTCTTTCTGGTAGGAGATAGACTTTCAGAACATACCCAATATCTATAAATATAATCACCTAATTAGCGGCAGAAACCTTGAAACGTAGTTTCCTATTAAAGGGCCTATGAGGCTGATTTCCTAAAGCAGTCCTAGTGGCTCTTCATCAGATCATTGCTTGAGTTAATTAATTCAAGCAAGAAGAAGAGAAAGTCCTTGTATGCATCACCAATTATGATTTATTTTTACCTTGCTTATAGAAATTCTTTCTTTTAGATACATGGTGATAGATGAGATCTTCCTGTTTCACTTTAGATCATTTGTTCTTTTCTTTGAAAGAGTGATATTCCTTTTAGAGGAAAAGTATTAGTTAGTTTATGCTGTAAGTATGAAACGTCAATTTAAATGAGGAATTTAATGATATTGCTTCATGTTGCCAGAAAGTCTAATAGGTGTGAGCATGTGAGATGCAAGAACTGTAGTTGATTTAGTAAAACTGTTGGTAGATTTTTAGAAGGTTCTAAGTATAAGATGTGGGCTTTATGTGCTACTTGTCATGGATGATTGCTACTTCTGTTTTGAACTAAGCTGAAAGCTCAATGGCTCTTGTTTATTCTATTAAAGGAAATGCATTTGAAGGATTTTTTCTAATTAATTCTATATACTTGAAATGATACTATCCTTTTTGTCTAGCAACATCCTATTGAATGGGCTATTATTTCCTGGGTCAAATTCCCTTTTGGGAACCCAAGATTGAGTATAACTCAAGAAGAATTTAAGAAGTGCTTAAATGCAAAAGTTTTTGATAGATTTTAGGTAAAGGACAATCTTTGAGTGAAGTGTGTACCTTAGATTTTGTTATATATGGCTTTAGTGTTTCTTTTGCTCCTGATTCTAGGATACATGTTTAAAGAGAATTGGGTACAAATCTTTGCCCCTCTCTCTATCTGTTGTGCATGGTCGCAGCTTGTCACTTAATTGTTGTTTTCTTTTTTCATTCTTATTTCAGTAACTTGATGAGAACAAGAAGTTGATATTGGCAATTTTGGACAATCAGAACCTAGGAAAACTTGCTGAATGCGCCCAGTAAGTAACTTATAAGTTTCTCTTTTTCTTTTATCTACCTTAATGGTTCATGTTGCATTTTAAATTAACATTCAAGGTTTTAAATATATGTTTGCTTTAAGTGGGAAGTGGCTAGTCTAAACTGCTAGACACATTGTCATGTCAGAACTGTTGCCAAACATTTGTATCAGGTAAAGCTGTTGATGCCGTGAGAATGTGGTGCGTGGAGCTCATATTGAAGTATCTAATGTTACTTTCTATTAATTAAAATAGTTCCTTCATCCTAGATAATTGTATGTCTTTCTCATTGAAACTGGGACCTGAATTGATCAGTCTCTAGTTCAAAATGAACCTTAGCTGTTGAGTTTCTACATTGTCTGTAAAAATAATTAGATGTTTGCTATTTGAGTTGGGTAAGTTTTGGAGCAACTTCTCTACTTGCTGAAACTTTTCTTTGGTTTTTCTTTGTCTAGTTTGGTTAAACTACTTTGAATAAAGTTGTATAAAAGATATTTGGATCTTTCTTCTTGATATTTTTCTTGTTGGGTTTCAAGAGGCTTTCCTAATTCTGATATTTTTTTTTCTGTTTTGAGCTAATTCTGATCTGGGTTTTTTTGTTTAGGCCTAGATATTCTGCTTTTTCAAGAATTTTTCCGTTGAGGTAAGCAAATTATATCCATAATTGCATTATACTTTTATAAATGTTTACTACATATGTTTTTCATTTCTTGGTTGAGATTGGAGGGTGGAAAGAACACTAATTATTTTTATTCATTTAAAGATAAAAAGCTGAGATGAAATTTTATGCTAACATGGAATTCATTTATTTCTTGCACCTGCTGATCTGTATCCATAACAACAGGGATGTTTACTGGAGCTGGTAATGGATTTCATGGTGGATCAAGTGGAGTTGATGATGGATCAATTGTGATTTTGTCTTTTTTTTTTTTATGTTGTTTAATTTATGATTTTGAAATTATGTAAGATGTTATAATTTTTTAGATAGATTAATGTTGTATGTTTGTGTGGAATTAAGTTACTTTTCTTTTTATTGTAAGGTTTTTTATCATTGTTGATGTGGTATTGATATTATTATTAAAAATTGTTATATTTTATTGTTATTAGTTGATAATATTTTCATGTATATTAATTGTAAGGTCAGTTTCTAAGGTTCATTTTTTTTGTTTACTGATTCCTTGTGGATTTATCTGGTTCAGAAGTTCTTTTCTCTTGCCATTTTAGTGTTCTTTTGATTGAATTCTGATATATTTCCTTCGGGTATTTTTTAGTATATAAATTCGAGCTCGAGCTCGAGCTCGAGTTTATGCTCGAGTTCAAGCTCAAACAGTCGAGCATGATATCAAGTTTGATCAATCGAGCTTAATCGAGCGAGTTCGAGTAGCACGTGTTCGAGCTCGAGTTCGAGCTCGAGTTCAAAAGATACAACTCGATCGAGTTCGAGCCGAGTATCGAGTAGCAATTTTATAGTCGAGCTCGAGCTCGAGCACCCTGCTGTATCAGCTCGGCTCGGCTCGATGACACCCCTAGCTCCATCCATCTGCGTTGTCTCGTATTCAACTCCTGCTACGAGAATAGATATTTCAAACTCTTATGGTCTGTGTATACCTGGAATCGCTCTCTATATAAATAATGCCACCATATCTTCAATGTAAACACCACAGCGACTAACTCCAAGTCATGCATCGAATAATTCTTCTCATACTCTTTCAACTGTCTGGAACCATAAGTAATTATTCGACCATTCTATATCAAAACACACCCTAATCCCAATGCGGATGCATTATTGTACACTGAGAAACCACCTAATCCACTGGGAAGAGCAAGAAAAGAAGCATTAGTCAACCACCTCTTCAACTCTTGAAAACTGTGCTCACACGCATCTGTCCACTCAAACTTAACATCCTTGCACGTGAGGCGCATCAATGGAGCAGCTAGTCTCGAAAATCCCTCAAAAAACTAGCGGTAGTATCCGACTAGACCAAGAAAACTCCGTATCTTAGTCACTGATCTAAGCCTCTCCCACTGTACCACAGCCTCTACCTTGGACGAATCTACAGACACTCCGTCCTTAGATACTACATGTCCTAAGAAAGTGATATGATTTAGCCAGAAATCACACTTATTGAACTTGGCATAAAGCCTCCGGTCTCTGAGGATCTGTAAGACTATATGGAGATGCTGCTCGTGCTCTTCTGATGACTTGGAGTAAATCAGTACATCATCAATAAACACAATCACAAACTGATCCAGTTATGGCTTAAATACTTCATTCATTAAACTCATAAAAGCTACAAGGGCATTAGTCAATCCGAAAGACATCACAAGGAACTCGTAATGACCATCCGACTCTTGAATGCAGTCTTAGGGACATCAGACTCCCATATTTTCAGTTGATGATACCCTAATTGGAGATCAATCTTCGAGAACACCACTGCACCCCTGAGCTAATCAAATAAATCATCAATCTTGGGCAAAGGATACTTATTCTTGATGGTAGCCCGATTAAGCAATCTGTAATCAATACACAACCTTAAGCTGCCATCATTCTTCCGGACGAATAATACTGGAGCACCCCACGGAGAAACATTAGGGCGGATGAAACCCTTATCCAATAACTCCTGGAGCTACTTCTTAAGCTCCTTTAACTCCACCAACGCCATCCGATATAGGGGCTTAGATATAGGCTTTGTACCGGGTACCAAATCAATAATAAACTCCGTCTCTCGATCTGGTGGTAACCCTGGTAAATCATCCGAGAATACATCCAGGAAATCCCTAACCACAGGAATATTTGATAACTCTGGACATTTCTGTTCCAGGTCCTCCACATAAGCAAGAAAACCTTCAATCACGACAAAATAACATTCAAGTAATTTAGTAAAATACCTTGCTTTTATTACTTATCCAATAATTTTACAGTATAACGTTCAGGACGAAAAAAGGTAATAAACTTAGTATAACAGTCTAAACTAACAAAGTTCACAGCTAACCAATCTATCCCTAGAATTACACCAAAATCAAACATGTTCAACAAAATCATGTTAGCTATCGTCTCCTTCTCTCTTACAGTCACTTTACAATCTCTATACATCACGTCTGTCATTTGGGACTCCTTAAAGGGCGTACTAATCTGCAAAGTATACCTTAAGATTCAAGTTTTAGTGGTATTTTACTAGCACATGCAAGTGATATAAACGAATTAGTAGAACCATGATCAAACAGTGCAAGTACTGAAATGTCAAAAATATAAATCTTACCTTTAATCACATCTATAAAAAGCATCAGCAGCCTCCTGATCTAATGCGAACACTCGTCCTTGCGTCATAGCCTTCTTACCCTTCTTTGCTATGTAGCATATCTAGGCTGTGAGGGTGTCGCCTTCTCTGTCTTGTCTGTATTGGGGCTGTTGGAGAAGGAACAGTAGCTGGAGCTGTAGATGCAGCTACCTCTTGTAACATCGAGCAATCCCTGACCAAATGCCCTGTTTGACCACATCGGAAACACGCCCTAGATAGCATATGACATGGTCGAGTACCGTGCGACCTCCCACACAATGTACACCTGGTCGCGGTACCTCTCTAAATAGTGCTAAGACTAGTAGTAAGGGCAGTAGTAGCAGATCTAGCTGATCTCCCCTCAGAAATCTAAATACCCGATGTCCTGGCCCTCTTAGGCTGCCATCTACCTGATTTATCCTCTGTACCCCTCTTCGCCTCCTTACCCTTCGATGCGAGCTCAGAATGAAATTGTTCGAAATTTTACTCACATAGCTGAGCCCGTCTCACAACCTTATCGTATGCTCGAATATCAAACGGAGCTAGCTTTGATCTAACATATGGTCTCAGCCTAGCCTTAAATCTATATATCTTATGTCCCTTGTCTACTCGAGTCAGTGGATCAAATCTGCTAAGTGTAATAAACCTCATCTCATACTGATCCACTGTCATACTCCCCAGGACTAGCTCCATAAACTCCTAATGTAACTTTTTCTGAGCTGTGTTAGGGATATACTGGCGGTGAAATGCATCAACAAATATCTCCCAAGTAATCACCAAGTGCTGGGCAAATAAGATAGTCTAAGCGGACTTCCACCAGTGCTCTGCATCATCAATCATCTGGAACACTACCAATCCCACTTTCTCCGTATCCGAACATCTCATATATCTAAATAACTTCTCTACAATAGTCACTCACTGTTCTGCCACCAAGGGATCCCTATCTCCCTTAAATTTCGACGGATTTAGCTTCGTAAACTGCCGCAACAAAGTAACATCACAATATGACTCAACATCCTTGGGCAGCTGGACTAGTGGTGATGGTAGTACGGCCTGTGCCTGCGATACTGGCTGAGGGGTAGGCTGTGGCTTGAGAGGTGCTGGAGGTGCCTGAACTGGCTGAGGTGGAGGTGGTGCTACTGTTGAAGCTACTGCTACTCTTTCTCTTTTAACTCGATCAGCAGCTCAATCAACATTATACATGGCAATGAAATTCGCCAACATTCGCTCCATCCTATGCATTCTAGTATTAGGACTCTTAGGTTGTGGAGGAAGTGCGGGTTCTAGGGTAGGCTCCGGTGTAGGCTCCAAAATAAGTGCCGCTCTACCGCGTCCTTGACCTCGTCTACCCCTACATCCACACATTTTTGCACAACACAGACATTCGAAACGGTTTTCAGTCACTTGAATCATCTACATATATTAAGACTATACAGTACTATAGGGAATGTATTCTTATTTAAACCTAAAGACACCGACAGACATCAGACTAACCTCGCTCTGATATCAATTTAACTGTCACATCCCATAATGTATAGTATTTACCACATTTTCACACTTACAATAACAGTTGGGCTTTCTGTAATGTCTTTACTCCACACTTGATTTAACAGTAATCACTATTTATTGAAAGTTCAAATCAATAGCTGATATAAATATTTACTGCAAAATATTATATATAGTATTTACACACGTTCTACATCCCCTGTACATGAAATATACAATCATAGTATTGTACAAATATGTTTAAATAGGTATAAGAAAATAATACCTCTAGGATCCACTCAATGCTGCCTCGGAGAAAACTATAACGCAGCTGAATTCGTGGAACAATATCACTGTAGATAGTCCGTGGAGTGGAGAATAAAGGGGTAAGCTAACGTACTCAGTAAGAGAATTATATGTAAAATTGATACTATAAAATCTATGTGATAAAAACATTTAATTGCTAATAGTTCACTAAAGCACAATTCAGGATGGATACTTTAGTCAGCTAGAAAACCAGATGGAGTATGGAAGGTATTTTAGAATATCTGTCTTGCCTTGACTCCTAGAAGAAACTATAGGGAGTAAACAGTTGAAATTTAATATTCAATCAATATGAAAAACTACTTAATTTGCATAGAAAAATAATTTACTTAAATAAGTAAATCAAATAACATTTTTTTTCAATAGCAGTTATTTAGTTCAACTCTGATAAACACCATACAGTCAATAGTTTGGAAATTGGTACATAAAATGCTCAGTAATTGTAAACCGTTTAGTACCAGCCAATAGTTCAATAAAATAATACAATAAATAGTACGGTATAATTGAGACCAGACAACACCCTAAGTATATCATGCTATGATAATATCCTGAATAGGGAGAATAATAACACATGAATCATGGCCATAGTCTATAGGGTCCACAGTGCTCACTGATCAGGTGCCAACCGAGACGTTGATAATAGGATCAGTATCTATCAGCACAATTAGTAATAGTAACTATTGGCTCATAGGCTAAACCGATAGGGGAGGTGAATCGGTTTTTCTCTAACCTTAAGTTCGTTTTTCGATTCTTCTAAATTCTCTACCCTATGTTGAAGTTCTCTAAGTTCTCTAGGCAACTCAAGCAAGTAATTCAAGTTCAATGTAATAAACACAATATAATCACAAGTAAATAAAGAGAGTAGGGAAAGAGAAATTTACACAAGCGATTTATAGAGGTTCGGCAACCTTGCCTACGTCCTCTACCTTGAGACACTCCCAAAGATTTTCCCAAAATTCACTAGCTTGAATTTGTTACACTCTTTTTCTTAGGCTCAAGAGTAACCTTTACACCTCTCCTTTTTTCGAGCTCAAGGAGGAAACCTTTCCCCTTCTTTTTTTGGGCTCAAGAAGGAAACCTTACAACCTTTCTCTTTTATGGCTTAAGGAAAAAACCTTCCTACGCAAATCCTCACTTACAATGAAGCACTCAAGGGTTCACTCCCTTTTACAAATTGTGATTGGGTTTTATAATTTGTAATCAAGGATAGATAGGCAAATGATTACAAAGGTTAAGCTCTAGAAAAGATAATCTAAAGGATTTGTGCTATGATATACAAAGTGATAGAAGATGAAGAATTTTAGCACTTGAATTGATGTTGAGACTTGAGGAAGATGAAGAATAATGTTGCTCAGCTGTTCCTCTTACTTCCTTGAGCTTTCAAGCCTTTATTTATAGTCCCTTGGATGGTTTCTAAACGTTGGCAGGAGCCAAAACTGAATGTAGCTGTTGTATCTCACGAAAACTAGCCGTTGGGCACTATTTTAGTGAAAAGGGTTCGATCCTTTGCCATAGGGGATCGATCTGTATTTTCCAGAATGCCTTCCAATGCATTCTGCCATGAAAGGATCGATCCATTCCCTTAGAGGATTGATCTCATGCTTCTAGAGAGCATTTCCTGCACTTTTCTAGACCATTTTGTGTTAGAAATGATGTAGACTTTGATTTTAACTCAACCCAAAACATTTTAGAATTTTGTGGGAGTTTTTCTTAACTTTCTCAAATGAAAACATAGTCCAAAAAACTCATTAAGTAATTTTCTAAGGTTTTGTTCAAATATATTCTTGAAAACATTACTTGATGAAAATATTCAAAACCATTTTATAAAGTATTAAGACCAATAAGAATATATCATTAAATCATGATCTTAGACTTAAAATGGTTTGAGAAAATCATGTGTGATAAAGCAAATTTACAATATAGAGGAAACATTAATGCTTACTTAAGTTTTTGTCATTTCAAAATACATATGTCAATTTAAAGCTAACAGTAATACGTGACACGTGAGCATGATGCGGGGCCTATTAGTCTCAAAACAGTGAATACACGGTAGAAACACCATTTATGAATTTACTTTCACTGATAGTATCTTCAATCAGTCCATAAATAATCATAACGAAAATATATTCATTTTATGAATAAAAATTCATAAAATATTCATACTTCAGCATTCTTTCCAGAAAATGTTCTATTTATCTATAGAACAATATAAAGTACATGCTGGTACTTTTACGTAATTAAAATTCCTTAACAAGAATATTTAAATATTTTTTTGGTAAATTATAAAATCATGGAATTTTAATAAAAACCATGGAAATCACTTGGAATTTTACTCATTTCTATTCTTAGAAATATTAGGAATAATTTCATAAAATTTCTATAATTTTTCGGTAGAATGATGGCTATTGTAACCTAGCCTTCCTACACTAAAATGCAGTTGTATAATCTAACCAGTAGCCACAATTTCACCAATTCCAAAGCAATTTATTTCCAAATCACTTCATACAAGTAATGTGAACCAAATCATGCATTTATAGTATCCCTACAGTTCACATACGCATCCCTTACCTGTTTGATTAAGTCGATCTTTTCGATAGTACCACACTCGAATAAATACTCCCGGGCTGCATGATATTACACCAAACACCATTATTCACCATTATTTAATTTTTAATAAATTTTTCTTCACTAATTTCTATTACATTATCAGTAGAAAATAATTAACCTATATAATTTGCAATGGTACTAAAACCTAACTTCGCCAAATCAACTCCAAATTTAAATCTGATTTCACCAACAGTCTACTTATAATTTCTACAGTATTTTAGTACCATAAAATCATCAATTGAAGGACAAGAATCCCTCCCCTTAGCGTTGGCCGAAAATGGTACCTTGCCATTCTCATGAAATTTCAACAAAATTTCATCTCTACCATGTTTATCTATATCCACTCTATCACTTAACACCATTATCATGCAATAATCACCATAGTTTCCTTAAGTTCTTCATATGGCCGAATACATGGGGGTAGGGATTTAATGATATTTAGTCAAAATAAACACTAAATTCATGCTTAGGGAACTTAAAAACATTAAAATCTATCATTAAAAGTGGAAGAAAATGGAAGCACGAAGGTACCTCTTCTTGGCCGAATTCCTTGGGCTATTTTTCCTCTTGATTGTGTAACTTATTCAAAGGGCTATGGGTATAGGTGCAGAGAGGAATATGAGCAGAACAATTGGTTAGTTGGGATTTTGTTGAAAAAGTGAGTGGTTTTTTACTTTTGGAAGGTTTTCTTTTCTTTTCTTCTCTTTTTCTATGGTGGCCACATGAAAGAGGGGAAGAAGATGAGCAATAGTGCCGGCTGCAACTTGAAGAAAGATTTAGTGTCTTCTAGATATAGGCAAAATGACCATTTTGCCCTTGGTTATGAGTTTTTCGGATAATTTTACCCTTAAGCTTCCGTAATTTTTATAGCTAGGTAACTAACCTCCAAAAATTCATATTCCATCACCAAAAATTATTATTAAACATATTTTAATATATGGTGGTGGTTTGGTTCCGGTTTGAACCTACTGTGAAGATGAAATTACGAAAATACCCTATCGGATAAATCACGTAAATTTCTGATTTAACTACTGATTTAATCTATCTATCAACATAGCCCATGACTTATTTTCTTGTAGGATATCATGCTATTTTTACTTGGTCCAAATTCATTTTAGATTGGGCACAATTTACGAAAATGCCACCGGGTTATGTACTTAATCGTCATTTTCTTATTTGTTTTCATGCTTCTCAAAAATAATCTAAATGAGAGATTTTAAGTTTGAAATTTTACCGTAGGCTTATTGGGCTCTTTAAATATTATTTGTCCAGTCTCACATCCATCTGAGCACTGTAAAACCTGTGGGGCCCACCTTACTATACCAGCTTGCACCTGCGAAATACATTGGAATGAACAGTGGTGAGTATCCTTACATGTGCAACAGTACTTGAATATATGGTTCTCACATAAAATCTTAAAAATGTTTCTAGTAAAGTTAGTTTAACTAACAATATTTGGACTAATGTTAGTGATCTTAATTATATTGTTATTACTTGTAAATGGATTAATGAATATTAGTGCATGGAAAAACGTATTTTATCTTTGGATTATTTAGATCAATCACATATTGCATAAACTATAACTCATTATATTACTACTTTTTGTAAAGCTTACGGTTTTGAAAATAAATTTTTTTCTATTCCTCCAGGCAATACATCTAATAATAATACAACCATTTTTATTCTAATTAATAATTTAAAACCCTTTTTGAATGAAACATTTTTTTATGTTTGATGTTCATGTTATATAATTAATTTGTGTGTAGATTAAAAAAAATTAAATCTTTAGTAAAATGAATCTATAATCCTCATCACAAACATGAGGGGAAGCAAATTTGTACAATAAGTGAGATATGTCCCACTTTATTTCCATTTTTTGCGGAAGCAAAGATGGAACTCTGTCCATTGTTAGCTTTCATTTGTTTTACTATTTAAAGACATTATGACTTTATTTTTCAACACTATGATTCTAAGCAATTTCAACTCCATGAACATGATTGATTCTTATTGAAAATTGTATTAAATTATTAACTGCTTTTAAATCGTAAGAGAAAAGTTGTTGGTCAATATTATCTGACCATAACTTATTTTATATTTGTAGTTTGTTAAATATTTGAAATGTTTATATTGTATAGATAAAATGTAGAATTAGCTGGTTTTGTGAATGATATAGAAGGAAAATTTTAAAAATATTGAAAAAAAATTTCTCATATTCATTGCATAGCATCATTATTAGATCCTAGTTAAAAGAAAGAAAAAAAAAACATTTTTAAGTAATATACTCATTTTCTCGAGTAATAGTTATATTAGGGACCAAAAGTCGTCAATTTATGATCTCCACCGAGAGTTGTCTGCTTTGTATGAAAGTGAGAATGATATGTCCATCCAAAATCACAATTTAGATGAAGATATCAATAATGGAAGAGGTATCTTGGATGCGATCAAGACAGCAACAAGGAAGATGCTGCTGGGAAAAGGATTATCATCATCTATTAGTACTGCATCTCGATCTTGTCAAAGTCAAGGTAGCTCGAATGAGCTATAATTCTATTTGAGTCAACATTTTTGACTTCAAAAAATATTTAATATCCTCTAATGCTGGAAACAAAAAGAAAATATCCAGTCTTATCTTCAATGGCACAAGATGTTCTTGTGGTTCAAGCATCCTTTGTTGCATCAGAATCTGTATTCTTCACTTGTCAAAAAATAATTAGAGGCCATTGAATCAATCTTCTCCAACGTCATTATGCATGTTCACATGTCTTAAAGATTGGTTCAAAGTCAAATCAAGAAACCAAGAACAAGGAATAAGAGACGAACTTCGTAGACATAGTTCTGAGGTTAAGGAAGAAAATTCAAAACAAATTCTTTTGATAAATAATAATTGAAATTAAAAACAAAAAAGCGAATTGGCTCAAAACCAGTTCAATCTGAAATCCATGTTTTGATTCAGAACCCATGTTTTGATTACACAGTGCGAATTGGATTGAATGATTTCATAATGGAACCGAAACTAGAATTAGTCTGATTGCTAATTGGACTAGTCTAGTTCCTCTAGATAATGTCAGAACCAGAATAATCCAATTCAAAACCGATCCTGTTCAACCATTTACAAGTCTATTTCTCTTCTATCCCTTTCATAAAAACATGTTAAAAGTCCTGCATATGACACTTTTAGATTACAAATCAAAAAATGATTCCTCGTGCTCTATATATTGCACTTATTTTATTTTCGAATTTAAATCAAAGACTTTCAAAATGTTAAGTTAGAATTTTAAATTTTATTTGTACGGTATTAGGTACAAATGATGTTTATATTCATGAGCTATACTCATTCCTTTATTTTTTATTTTTTTCATTTGTTCATAGAGAGGTACAATAAGAAAGATGAATTCGATTTTTGAACCTACTTTTTTCTAAAAAGAAATAATGATTGCTAGACTAAACTTTGGCTGTTTAAACTATATTCATACCTACATATCTAGTGAAGTTTGGTTTTAGTGCAATGTCTCAATGAGGAGGGATCAAGTTATGTTTATAGAATATAAGAAAACTATCTTAATAAAGAAGGATCAAGTTACATTTGCATCAAATAAATTATTTTACAAAATTTTAATGTAAAAAATTACTATAATTCTTGAATTTGATTGAGTTTTGACTTCATAACATCCCGTGCTGCTGCCAGATCACTAGATCTCCTTTAAAGGCTTGTTACCTTTCAAACCTAACTAGTAATAGAGTTTTTTGGTATTAAAGGCATCGATTGGTCGGATGAAATTGGAGATCGAATTAGGTAAGAATCAAATCATTGTAAATCAAGTTATTTTAAATTTGAGTTTTTTTAATTTAATATTTGAATTATTTAGCTTTTGATTGTCAAATTCAGATAATTTTGAATTAAATTCTTGAATCGTTTAATTTTTATCATTTAAAAATCTAATTAATTCAAATTTAAATCATTTTAAATTTTGATTGAACCAATTTGAATTGTTAACTTTTTAGCCAAATTAAATTAGGTTAGAGATTAAACAAAATTTTCATATTAAAGCAAGCATAGACGGTTCTTGGATGCTTTTAATTACTGTATTTTTAACTTTTTTTTTTTAGGTTGAAGTACTTTTAAGTTTTAACTTCACACTTTTGGTTAAAAGCGTCAAATCCTGGTATAAAAAGTCAACTTGCAAAATGAAACTATTTCTGTTGACATACAGTTGCACCGTTTTTGGTACGAATGCGTCATATCTATTGCTGGCAAAGCAGTCGACCGCAACAGGTAACAGCCCATTGCTCTGCCTCTCAGCCTCTCACCGACCTTTCACACTTTTTGTGATTGTGTCCAACGCAACACCCGTTTTATAGGCTTAATTATCAACTACATTTTTAATTATTTTATAAAATAGATATAAATTTTTAATATTTTATTACATATAAATCAGTTGATAAATTTTTATTTTATTATAAATAGACATTCAACATTTTAAAATTGTAAAATTAAATCTAAATCTGTTAAATGACATAAATTTTTGTTATTTTACACACGTGATATGCTACGTGACAATCAATTAAGCTATTCACTACAGTTTTTAAGTAATATATCTAAATAATAATTAGTGTTATTTAATAAATTTAAACTCAATTTTATAATTTTAAAAAGTTGAAGATTTATTTACAATAAGATAAGATTTTATGGATTGATATCCATATAATAATAATATAAATGTTGAGAGTTTATAATATTAATTTTATAAAAAAAATAAAAGTATATTTGATTATTAAATTGATTTTATATTTCAAAATTTTCTACAATTTCAATAACAATTAAATGATCAAAATAAAAATCATTTAAAATTGAATACAAATACAAATACAATCTGACGCATATTAGGAATATTTCAGCGGAAAAACCGGGTGTCGCTTTCCTTTTTTTCATCATTTTGTTTTATTATTATTAGCTTTTGGTTCAAAATCAAAAGCTGTATTATTATATATAGTTTTTGTTTTATAGTTTATGCATGCATGCAAAGTTATTCAGAGATGGCGACGACACATTATATTTCTCCCCTTTTGATTTTCTTTTTTAATTTTTTTCCTCTTTTCAATGATTTTTATTAGAATAAGTAGCGACTGTTGGCTTGCTTTGCTCGCTGTGTTGCAAGAACAATGCAGGACTTTTGTCTGTTCTTCTCAGTCTGCGCTTACTCACGAGAGCTTCTAATATTCTATTGCTAACTTTTTTTTTTCACGAAAAAGGTCTTTTTTCTGGCAGTTGTTTTTCGAGGTTTGACATTTGACAGCGAGCTCTTGTCCGGTTTCTTGTTTCTAGGTCTGCTATTTTATTCTCCTTTTGACTTGTCAGATTGAATCCTTTTATTAGCAGTGTCGATTCTATTTTTATGTTTTTTAATTATTATGATTATCGCCGAAATAGAACAAATTAATTATTAAAGTAAAATTATTATCATATTCAATATTAGTAAAATTTTTTAATTTTACAAGTAAGATTAAAATGATAATATATATTTTTTAAAAATATTAAAAAAATAAAAAATAAATAAAATATAATACATATCATCGTACTAACATTACTTATGGAATAAAAAAATTTTCATTAGCGGTAACTAGGATAATAACTATAATTTTAAAGCTAGAAATACTATGGCTAATACTTTTTGTGAAAAAAAAAATCATGAACATTTCCACGCTGGATTAAAAAGCTGTTGGCGTTACTTGAAAGCTCGCCAGCCAAAATATTTCTGCTAATTCACCAAAAAAAAAGGTAAAAAAGGCTCGCAATTTTTTTAAAGGTCTCTCCTCTCCTCTGGCTGGGTCAACACTTTTAGCACAATATCCGATGCAGTTTTGTACCATTGGTCTATTAATAGCATTTATGCTCATTTAAAAATTTTAAATATATAAACAGAGAAGAGTAATGGAAACTAAATATCATTTCATTTTTTTTCATAAAATAGTTATAAATATTTAATGTTTCATTAAATGTAAATTAATACATAAATTTTTATTTTATTGTTAATTAAATTATAAACTTTGAAAATTATGTAATTAAATTTAAATATGTTAAATGGTATTGATATCATTTGGATATCTTATTTGACAATTGATATAGATAATTTTATAAATTGTTAAGTGACATTCACGCATACAATATAAATGAAAATAGTATTATTTAACAGCCAATGAAATCTTGGCTTAGTGGCAAAGAGGAGGCCCTGAGTGAGACTTTGAGGTCTCAGTTCATAGTTACCTATTCATAATAAAATGTAATATGCTGATTGTGATTATAACTTCTAATGAAAATGTACTACTTAAAAAAATAGTATTATTTAACAAATTAAATTTGATTATATGATTTTAAAAGATTGAAAATTTGTTTGTAATTAATGAAAATTTATAAATTGATTTATATGTAATAAAAATTTAAAACTTATATCTATTTTGGGTAAAAAAAAATTGTGTATTTAATTGTTAGACTTTTTTTAGTATAAACCACATGTATTTTCATTCATTTTAACGGTATGAGATTAATCATATTTGAGGTTTAGTCACAGTTAAGGTTTTTTGTGTATTTAATTATTAAACTTTGTGATATAAATAATGTATATATACGTGGGCGCATAAAAGAAGAAAATCTCATTTTTCCCTTTTCAGTTTCATCAAAATAAAAGAAAAGAAAGAGAAAGTAGCACTGTATAACGGTATCTGGCAAAGAATTGTTAGAAAAAAAAGGTATATGAGAAAGAATTGTTAGAAAAAAAAAAGTATATAACAAAGAATTCCAATGGCTCGTGATGTGATCTTTTCAACTTTGCATAGAAAGCCACCAGCCTATCAGCATCTTAGCAATCCATTTCTCTGAGTCATACTCTCTCTCATCGCGTCACAGATTATATAGAAAACACTGAAAACAACCAACCCAAGCTCTTTCAGTACCCTCCAATGGCTACAGCCTGCGTATACCCTTTTCTTCTCTTCCTCAGCCTCACATTCTTCATGTTTAGTTCAGATTCAACTGAAACTGATGCCCTTCTTAGTTTTAAGGCTTTCGTTGATGACCCAAAGAACTCTCTTTCCAGTTGGTCTAACACTTCAGGTGTTCATCACTGTAACTGGACTGGTATTACTTGCATTCCTACTCCTTCACTCTATGTATCTTCCATTAGCCTTCAAAGCTTGAATCTTTCTGGTGAAATATCATCTTCAATATGTGAACTACCGTATTTGTCTCATCTTAACCTTGCTAATAACCTTTTTAATCAGCCTATCCCACTACACCTCTCTCAGTGTAGTTCCTTGGAGACATTGAATCTTAGTAACAATCTCATTTGGGGCACAATCCCAGATCAGATTTCTCAGTTTGATGTCTTGAAAGTGCTTGACTTGAGCAAAAATCATATCGAAGGGAAGGTTCCTGATACTATCGGGTCCTTGGTGCATCTTGAAGTACTCAACTTGGGAAGCAACTTGCTTTCAGGTAGTGTTCCTTTTGTTTTTGGCAATTTTAGTGAGCTTGTTGTACTTGATTTGTCTCAAAATGCTTACTTGGTGAGTGAGGTTCCCACTGACATTGGGAAGCTTGAGAAGCTTCAGCAGCTCTTTTTGCAGAGGTCTGGTTTTCTTGGTGAAATCCCTGAATCTTTTGTGGGTTTACAAAATTTGACCACTTTGGACCTTTCTCAGAACAATCTCACTGGTAAGCTACCGCAAAGGCTAGGCTCTTCTCTCAAGAACTTGGTGTCTTTTGACATCTCAGAAAACAAGCTCTTTGGGTCATTTCCGAGTGGTATTTGTGATGGAAAAGGCCTTAAATTCCTCAGTCTCCATACAAATTTCTTCAATGGTCCAATACCAAACTCCATTTCTGAGTGCTTGAATCTTGAGATTTTTCAAGTTCAAAACAACGGGTTTTCTGGTGATTTCCCTAATGGATTATGGTCTTTACCAAAAGTTATGCTCGTCAGAGCTGAAAACAATAGGTTCTCTGGTGTATTGCCAGATTCAATATCAATGGCTGCTCAGTTGGAGCAAGTTCAGATAGATAATAACAGCTTTACTGGTAAAATCCCTCAGGGTCTCGGCCTGGTAAAGAGCTTATACAGATTTTCTGCTTCACTTAATGGCTTCTCTGGTGAACTCCCTCCAAACTTTTGTGATTCACCTGTTATGAGTATAATTAATCTCTCCCATAATACCCTCTCCGGTCAGATTCCAGAGTTGAAGAAGTGTAGGAAACTAGTTTCCCTGTCTTTAGCAGATAACAGTCTTACCGGAGAAATCCCACCTTCCCTTGCTGAATTGCCTGTGCTAACTTACCTTGATCTTTCTCACAACCGTCTCAGTGGTTCTATTCCACTTGGGCTCCAAAACTTGAAGCTAGCGCTCTTCAATTTATCCTTCAACCAACTCTCTGGTAGGGTCCCATCATCTCTGATATCAGGTCTCCCAGCTTCATTTTTGGAAGGAAATCCTGGACTCTGCGGTCCAGGATTGCCAAATGCTTGCTCTGATGAACTGCCAAAACATCACTCTTCTGGTCTAACAACTTTGACATGTGCCCTGATAACTCTAGCTTTTGCCATTGGAACTGTGATTGTTGCTGCTGGTGTATTTGTATTTCATCGATATTCTAAGAGGAATTCCCAACCGGGCGTTTGGCGGTCAGTATTCTTCTACCCTCTTAGAGTCACCGAGCAAGATTTGATCATGGGGATGGATGAGAAAAGTGCTCTAGGAAGTGGTGGCCCCTTTGGCAGGGTATATACCATAAGTCTACCGAGTGGTGAGCCTGTTGCCATAAAGAAACTGGTCAATTTTGGGAGCCAGTCTTCCAAAACTTTGAAGGCAGAAGTCAAGACATTAGCCAAGATCAGGCATAAGAATATTGTGAAAGTTCTGGGGTTTTTCCATTCTGATGAATCAATCTTTCTAATTTATGAATTCTTGCAGAAGGGGAGTTTAGGGGATTTGATTTGCAGACCTGATTTTCAGTTGCAATGGAGTGTTAGATTGGGGATTGCCATTGGTGTTGCTCAAGGATTGGCATACCTTCACAAGGATTATGTTCCACGTTTGCTTCACAGAAATCTCAAGTCAAAAAACATTCTTCTGGATGCAGATTATAAACCAAAGCTTACGGATTTTGCTCTTGATAGGTTAGTTGGAGAAGCTCAATTTCAGTCAACTATTGCTTCAGAATTTGCACACTCCTGCTACAATGCACCAGGTAAGGGATCCCACAGAAACTCTATAATAGAGTGTAGGTGATGTTCTTTGATGCATTGTTACATTGATCTATTATCTGTTTAAATTTAGCCCAATCGATGGTTTCATGTCTGTAGATGGAATTTGATGGATGCATATTATCACATCATATTGCCCAACAGAATATTTGACTCAAATTTTGTTTTGCCTGTCTTAACAAATATATATATAACTCATCATAAAAAATTGAATGTGTTAAATTTCTCACTATGCTTGTTTGACTGCAGAATATGGATACAGTAAAAAGGCAACAGAACAGATGGATGTTTACAGCTTTGGTGTCGTGCTGTTAGAGCTCATAACCGGCCGACAAGCTGAGGACATTGAATCTTTGGACTCTCTTGACATTGTCAAGTGGGTTCGTAGAAAAGTTAATATTACCAATGGTGCATTACAAGTCCTTGACCCTAAGATATCGAATTCTTCCCAAAAGGAAATGCTAGGAGCTCTTGAAATCGCCCTGCGTTGCACTGCTGTTATGCCTGAAAAACGGCCATCAATGGTTGAAGTGGCGAGCACACTTCAGTCGCTTAACACAGGGGCTTGCCTTTCAAATCTGGAGCTCTCTACTTCTGAGGAGCAATCACTTCCTGTTTGAATATTAAACTAAAGATCACCCCGTTTTGTTCATGTCTTCTTGTATGTAATCAATCATCTCTCTTGACTTCTTACTGGGGAAATGTTTGTCCGCGGTGTTCCCAGTTCTCTACCAGAATTTGTTGGAATTTCATTAAGTAATACCAAGGTATTACTAATCACTAGTGCATACAGCATTGCAAGTATTTTACCGTCTCCTAGACTTGTTGAGGTGCTTCATTTTCTTGCTGCTAATCTGATAATACTGTTGTTCTTATAGTTTGAAAATTCAATAATCGTAAAGATTTCGGCTTTACTTGGTAAGAAGGATGGAAAGGGTTGAGAATGAAAAATTTGCTAATCTAATGGTTAAGCTATAAAATAGAAAAGTGATTATAAAATCTAACCATTAGATTAACAAATTTTTCATCCTCACCTCTTTCCATCTTTCCTACCAAGCAAAGCCATCATGTTTGTCAACAAGTTTAAGAGTTAAAGGCCATGTATGCATGACTGGGAAAAAAAATCCGGAGAGGACGACAGACCAAAGTGTTAACATTGTCTCCAAGTACACTTCTTGCCTCTGATCAGTTAATACTTAATGGTATATTCAGCTTACTGATTAAGCTAATTGTAATCTTACATATGACTCCAGTGCCTGCTTTTAATAAAGACCAATGCGATGGAAACACAAACTCTGAATCTTTGCACTACATTGATTAATAGCATACACGTTCAGTTTGATAGGTAAATGAATGTAGGAGGAAAAGCAGAAAAAACAAAGAGTTTTACTTGATGCAAAAATGGGTGAAAATATTATCAGTTCTGTGTTTATCATTCCAATGACTGAATTAACTATAAGAATTCATATTTAGGGAAAAAATAGAAATTATACTATTTCTTCTATATATTGAAACAATAATTGCAGTTGAAGCTCTCTCCACATTCAGAAAAAAGCCAAGCCACATTTGAGAAATCCTAAAACTTTAAACCAACTAAAACATCCCCCAGTTTTCACCTTCACATTCACTTTTCATTAGCTACAAAACATGAGAGTTATACACATAGAAATAACTTGAACACTCACGCAGACCATACCTCACGAAGGAGTTGGTATCTTGCATTTACACCAGCATAGCCTTCATGCTCATGTTTTCCATTTAATCTTCCATTGGCCACACTTGTTGGAGACAATGGCAATTTCTCAATTATAGATGTTAGTGGAGAATTCAATTCCTCCAGTTCCTCATCACTGGTATATCCTTTCCTCTGTATCACTGATGCTTTCCTAGATAGCTGCGACTTCCATCCTGCCTCCGCAACTTTTTCTGCAACGTCTGCTGAGATCGGAGGAGTATAGACAACAGGGGCAGCTGTATAAGGGAAACTTTTGGCTGACTCCCCCGATATTCTCCGCTCAATAATACTCTAACAAATGAAACAACCATAAATTAAAAACCATGCAAGTTTTCCCTCTTTTACCAGATAAAGACAAGATTAAGTCTAACAACATAAAAATAAAAATAAATAAATAAAAAAAAGCAATCCAATACACAAGACTCCAACATTTTGAGATCTGGGGAGGGTCATAGAATGCAGCCTTCCGTCTCTATTAATGAAGAGGCTGTTTCCATCAACATATGAAACAAAAATAGCATATGCAAACTCAAGACCGAAAATTCCATCACATGGCATTCAATTATTTTCAGACAGATGGACTTTCCTCCACCACCTTCCGCCTATACAGTTTAACAGTTAACAACCTTTTTTTTTTCCATAGGGAGGCATAAAGAGGAAAAGAGAATTGAACTTTTACGTAATCTCTTCTAAGAAGGGTAACAATCCCTAGGCCAAAAACATGTAGGGAGCAAATTGTGAGACGGATTGCAAATAAGGTTGAAAGCAGTTTCAGCAACTAGCATGTCTAGAAAAGGTTATGTAATGGTTACTAAAGTATAATAAATAAATGTGTTGAACAAGAGAAACGCGATGCGAACCAGACATACCTCAGCATTCAGGGCTTCCAGTACAGCTCCTGGAACAGGATCTGGACAAAATTCATCAGGAGTGAAGTTGCAGAGAATGCGTTTAACCACCGGAAGGCCTATTGATGGGCACACCTGAGGCCAGGGAAATAAAATTTTCAAAGAAGTTAAAGAGGAACCACCATCAAAGAGAACTGAAAAGTAATCTACTAATACGTTCATAATATGACATGGCTTTAATTAGAAATCAACCTCCATTCTGATTGAACGGTCCATTAGCATGTCCTTGGGAAGCATTAGAAGATCACTCAGGGCATTAAGAAAAAGGAAGGTTTTACTTTCTCCATCTCCATTTTGCAGGAAATCATCTTGACTGTTGTGCTGCTCTTCTTTTAAAGCATCATCACCATCCATGCCAAACATATCAGTCAGCCATCTAGACCAATCACCAACCTGCAAATAAGCATCCCTTTATAAGAACTTGCATATAAGTTTTCCATATAAAAACTACTATGAAATGGGTTACACCCAGTGTTATCAATAGCGAATAGCGGACAATAGCGGTGAGGCCAAAATCCGCTATGAAGGCGTAGCGGATAGCATAGCGGCTGCTGTTGACACGATAGCGGCCATAATTTTTTTTAAAAAAAATATATCTAATTTAATAGAAAACAAAGTAATGATCATAATAGCTCATAAAAATAACACAAAGCACTCAAATAATGTTCTTAAGCCAATAAAACCATTGCAAATAACAAGTTACCAAGTCACATAGGCAATAAAACTCTAAATGAAGTCACATAAGATAATAAAATACAAGCATAAACATAAATGCAATTCCTAAGAATCACAATCTACTAATCCTCCTCATCTTCTTCGGCTTCTACTTCCTCTTGCTCGGCCCCAAAATCATCATCATCATCATTATCATCATCAACTTGGTCTTTTTGAGCTCTACCACTAATATCTAGCTCAAAGTCAAAATCATCTTCTTCCTCATCTGATCTTTCAAGATCCAAAGCAGGCTTAGCCACCGCTTCAATAACTCTAGTAGTAGCTTTCATAGTCCCCACAGACTCTAGAGGTTGTGGCTGATGTTTTAGATTTTGTGACTGGAGTTTTAGAGGTTAAGGCTAGAGTTCTAGAAGTTGTTGGATTTACATTTTTTCTTGTTTGCCCCCTAGTGTAAGTTCTAATTTCACTTGCTCCTGATGCCTTCTCTACATCTTCCCATGTCAAATTATCATTTTCATAAACCAAATCCTTTTTAGCATCATCTCCACCCATCTCTCCAAGCAGCCACTCATTATTAGAATCAATTTCAGTTAGAATGATAGGATCAATCTCATTTCTCATATCATATCGAGCTTTAAGTGCTTGATTGTACTTTATGAAAACCAAGTCATGCAATTTTTGATGCTCAAATCTGTTTCTCTTCTTAGAGTGAATTTGAAATAGCAAATAAAATTAAAAAAAAGTGTTACTATCTTTTGTTCTCTAAGAAATAGTAAATTGTTTCTCTAAAAAATCTATTTTTATTTCAATTCATTCATAACTAGTAAATAGTAGGAAGAGGAAAATACTTGTTCGAAGACACTCCAATTACGCTCACATCCGGATAATTTAATTTAAGGTTTTACTTTTTAGTTTAATATTTAATAAAAAAAGTTCATTTAAAAAAATTTTATGTACAGTAAAAAATGAGCTATAATAAAAAAGTTTAATCTTAAAAAAAAAGCTTAAAAGACTTAAATACCCTTAAATACAATAAAATCATTGGCTGAAATTAAATCAAGAAAAAAAATGGTTAAATGAACATTTCACCAAATATGCTCAATAGGGCCGCTATTGGCCGCTATCCGCTACCCGCTATTGGCCGCTATTATCCGCTATTACAAAACTGCTACGCTATATATGTTATCGTAGCGGTAGTTAAATTTCCTGCTACGCTATGCCGCTATAGCGGCCGCTATGGCCACTATTGACAACACTGGTTACACCGATTGGGAGAGGTACTGAAATCCCCAATCATTTTGTTCATCTCTGATTGCAATCAGGGAGCAGATGGAAACCATTCCAACAGCTAGTATGGGTTCACTAAAAAATACGAAGCACTATCATATATATGAACAGCATAAATTGAGAACTTCCCATAAAAAAATGTGAGAAGTTATGTCAGGATTCCATTGACAACAAATAAAATGCCAAATTTTTTCAGCTGACTAGGTCTTTCCATTGGTAATGCGTTTTGCCATATCATGTCCTGTTTAATTAAACTAGCTAAACATCTATCTAAATAAATTTTGAAAATTTCTACACTATACTTTTCTAGAGAATGAAGCATATTTTATCAAAACCGCTATTGTGTAACCCATTGTGGTATACCAGAGCAACAGCCACCAACTGCTGCTGTAAATTTCTCAGAGGTAATGTTCAAATGAAACTTGAGAACCATAGAATCAATTTAATGAAATGAGTGCATGAATTATTGAGATTCATAAAAACAATTGTCTCTTTCGACATAAGGTTAGTGAAAGAACTTGCGCCCAACTGGATATAGTATAGAAATCGAGGAAAAAAATAGTTTACTGAACATACAGAGTTTTTGAGCTGAGCACCAGATCCAAAGCTAAGATCTCCAGCTGGAATTGGCAGAACCTTTGAATCTATAATAGGATCAGAGACAGGATCTGTTGGGATCTCATGAGCTGACTCCCGAAGAATAGCATTGAACATTGCTACATCTAGCCTTGCAACACACTGTTCCATAACCTAAGGAAAATATATCAATTAGCTCACCAGGAAAAAAAAAGAAAAAAAAAACCCCTTCGTCTCACTACTGCTTAAGGCAAACATATAAAAGTACATACCATTTTTGCAATAACTGGCAAGCAACCACACTCATGACCTCCTGCTCTAACAGGACAAATTCGTTGAAAAGCATCTTGGAAAGCATTTTTCCATAGGTTGATAGAAAAACTTCCCTGCTGTTGGTCACCCAAGGCTGGCCCCAACAAATTTTCAATCGTTTTGCTGGCAGATAAACCCTCAAGAGGAGGTTGCATATATGGAGTAAGAGCCTGAAATGAGGAACAAACATGAAATCCTTTATCTTATCTGTAATTTAGAGACCACAAAACCGAAATGTATCAATTAGATCACCATCATGTTTTAAATAGCAATGACTCTTTATTAATAAAAATTTGACAAAGTTCAACTATTTACCTGCCACCATACTGACTCAACTATTCGAGAGAAGATCCAAGATTCCACTTTTCCTAGTGCAGATGTGAAGGTTCCTGTCTCTTGCCAATCATCAACAAGCTGCACAAAACCATTTACTTGCTTAATACCAGCACTACCTTTCCATTTTAGAGTTTTAGACTTTACTTCACTCCTTTTGTTACTGCCATTGAACTCAGCAGGCTGTATTAGTGGACTTGAGTTGCATGAATTGCCAAATGCTTGAGAAATTATTTCCCTCAGCACTATGGTGTTTGATAACCAGAAGGTTAACCTTAAAATCAAAAGCAGAAAATTATTCATCTGTCAATCACAAATGGTAACATTCTGAAGCAGTCTCAAAATAACATCTAATTATAATTTACATACCTTGAAACATCATTACCACAAGATTTTGCGATCAAAATGAGCCCAGACAATGTGTTTTTAGCAATTGTGGCTCGCTTGTTTTGAGTCCAATGCTTGCAAGCATGTATATAGAGTCTAGAAAGGCGTCGAGCAGGCGTGTGCACTTTATGTGCTGAGCTCCCATGCTCTGGAACAACAGAATAAAGAGAAATTTCCAGGGCAGCTACTTCTCTCAGCTCTGCTTCAAGTTTTTCAATTCTTGTCTCCATCTCTTCCATCTTTTCACTAAAAGCTGCTTCATCTTGAAATTTGTCTTCAGCATCAATAGGCTCATTGCCACTTCCGAAGCTTTGAGTGTCATTTGATATCTCACCCAAAACATCAACTTCTTTTACCTCTTCAGTGTGCTTATCATTAGATCCTTCATCCTTACGAGGCCCTTCATTAGCTTTTGCATATTTCTTAGGAGTATTATTCAATGCCTTTGAGCGCAATGTATTAGTTTCATGCTCAGATCCCATTCTGGAACCCTGGGAAGAGCTATCTAAGAGGTTCTTAGTGGAAACACCATCGGAAACTCCAGAAGCACCCTCTTCTTTCTCATCCTCAACTGTCAAGGAATCTCCTTGAGATGATGCTGAATCTTTTATTGTCTCAGAATCTGATTCTTCTTCCTTTCCCTGACTTGTTTCTCCCTCCATATCACTGGAGCGATCATCCGAAATTTCATCCTTTTTTACTTCAGTCATCATTGCATTAGGTTTTGGATCTTTAGATGTTTCTTCAGACCTGTTAATATCATCCATATAATGTATAACCAGGTTTTCATAAACTTCAGTGGGCTCAGAGCCTGCATTTGAATCACCTACTAAACTCGTGTCTGATCTAGCTTTCAAGGCTTTGGATTCAGTTTCTTTCGCCTTCAAAGTTTTGGCACCATTCTCTTTTGGTGGTTTATTGTTTCTCCTTTCAGTTCTTCCAGAGCGCTTTGATTGGACATTAGCTGAATCTTTCCTCTTGCCAGTCTCCTTCATACTAGAAGTCGATTCACTTTTCAACTACAGTTAAGGAAGAAGCTGTCAAAAGGTATAAGTAGCAACCGCTATTCCTACCGAAACTCGTTAGTTGGATGTAAACATTGGGTGCAAAACAGCATGTAGTTGCACATACTTATCATGAAGTGCAATACTCATTCAAAAGCAAAACAATCTTCTTCTGGCCCTTTTCTCACTTGAGTGCCCCTGCATAAGAGAGAATCCAGGATCATCATTATGGACTGATTTGTCACTTGATACTAGCTAAAATCAGCTGCACTTCTCCAAGCAGAAAACATATACATGCTTTATCTATTGATGGTACTGGAAACCAGAAAAGAGCAGACTGCTCTAAGAGCATATAGAAAGCATCATATAATAATACAATGAAACTAACAATATTAATTCAACATAGCCTCACAGACACAGCGCTGCATCCAATTAGAGTTTAAGTTCAAAAACATAGGAAATAAGAGCACAGAGAAGAAAGGCAAGCAACAGAAACCAATAACAATGGGCAGATGCATGCAATTCATTCAACAATATGAGGCCTACAGCATGGGCTAAATCAAGTTCAAATACCAGTATGCCACAAGGCTGTGAAAAAAAAAGCTCAGACCTGAAATGAAGAGGCAATTACAAGCTTCTTGTCAACCATGAAACAGTGGCAGCAGAAATTATAGCAATAAAGAAACTTGTGTATCACTGGACAAAAATTTTCTTAAAATACAAATCTAAATTATAGCAGCAGGGTACGACCAGTAAAATTACAGGCAAAGAATTTACAGACTAACGTTAAGGGAAACAACCAGTAAAATTATAGTTAGATTTTATCAACCTCAAGCAAAGGAAGATTTGTTCAAATCTCCATTTTGAAGCATTTAAGACTGTCTAAGACGTGTTTTTTGCAACTAATATTAATGATAAAATGCTACCGCTTGAAATTAATGGTTAAAATCACCATTGCATGACTGTATATGAAAATAAGGGATAAATAACAGTGGCCCATAAAGTTAAGTTCGAAAGAATTATAAAAAGTAATATCCCCTGCTCTGTGGCACACAGCAAAGCCTAGATCATAACAAATTATGCATTTTCCAATTCCCCCTTAGTTTGATACTCGTAACCCCATAAAGATCCTCTTAACTTGTATTCAAAGTTAATGCTGCATCAATCCCATAATTCAGATAAAAGAAGAAAAACACCAAGACACTCTTGCCATCTGGAAAAGTCAAACGCTTTTCATCATCGAAATCGATTTGAAATGACCCAAAAGGATTTCAGAAGGGTTAATGAAGCATTTTTCAAAAGAAATTTCCTTGGCATGTAATGTTATCAACTAAGAAAAAGATAGATAGCCTACAGAAAGAATCACAAAAAGACAGTGTTGCAGATGACACTGGAACCACAACCCAATAAAGAAAAAATATATATACCCAACAAAGTGGAGAAGCAAACTAAGCAGTAAGCTGACGCAGCTAAGCAACTAAGCTAACTTTACTCTTCAGTCGCAATCTCTTTTCTGACCCATGGCAGAGGTTTTCCAGATTTCATAATTGAAATGGACGTAGATTTCTTTTTTTTTTTGTTCAGTAGTCAAAAAGCGTCAATCTCATGATTAAAACGACATAGTTTTCTACTACTAGTAGAGACCATAAATTCATAATCAACTACGAATTAAGAACCCAAGCCACAGGAGAGTTTATCGAAATTCAGCTCCACACACTTGTTTTTGCTTTGTTTAGCAAAAAAATTAAAATTAGATAAAAAAAAAGAGGAAACATTTAATAATAGAAGGAAGGCAGCCACCATATGAAAAGCTTCAAGCATCTAAAGATCAACACATATACCAGGGAAAACAAACCTGAAATCGGAGCTGAAACAGAGAGAAAACACGGAAGATTAGAAAGAGAAATCTTTATTCGGACAATGAAAATTCAAACAGAAAGACAAGATCCAAGTCCTCGGACCACTTCTCGATGCAAAGAAAACAGAGATGTCAAATGCAGTATTCGACCTTTACGTGATGTCAATTTTCACAGCTATTAACGGAAAAAGAGACGTCAAAGAAGAAGAAGCAATGAGAAAACGACAAGAGGAAAGGAGATAAAACGCCTATTAAAAAAGCTGTAACGCAAAAAATGCCAGCAGAAAGACTGTAAAAAACGAAGGAAAAGAACAGTGGAAAAACAAAAGAGCACAGCTTTGTTTTTTTTTTTTTTTACATCTATTTGAACTTACCAAAGTTTCTTTTGGAAGGACGAGTGGAAAGTAGGTTTCGGACAGTCATAAAGGAATCCCTCCCTCGAGCATTTCAACGTGTCCCAGAAATTTCTGACTTCGGGTTTCGTGCAATGAGATGAACAGAAGTTTCTTTCCTTTTTATTTTTTGTTTTTAATTTTTTTCTTCTGACGCTGAGTCTTATCAGTGGACTCGGAAGTGCGGGAAGAAGTGGAGGACACATTTAAAAAGGCTCTGTTTAAACTGTAGGGAAGAATGAGTGGCGAGCGGGTTGTCGGTGGGGGAGAGTGACCGGGAATTACCGGTTTACGGTTTCTTGACAATTTTTTATTTTTATTTAGTTTTTTTATATATATTGATAATTTTTTTAAAAATTTATATATATAATACACTGATAACGTATAATTTTTATATACTATCAGTACAGTAGAAATTTATTCATAACTGAGCCTCTTTTTTATAATTATAAATAAAATTTTTTTAATTCTCGCTTTATTAATGAAGTGTCAATTTCTAATGCATTGACAGTATATGAAAATTATAAATGATCAGTATATCATATATAAACATTTTATTTAATAATACATTCTCAATCTAAGTTACCATTACAATCCGCATATTACCATTCATAAATCGATAAATTAATAGATTGATAAATGCAAATAACAATAACAAACTAAACAAATAATGCAAATAACAATAACAAACTAAACAAATAATATATCAAATTAAACTTAATTTCACATTTGGTGAGACTCAAACTAAGATATCAAAATCTCAATATCTCTTTTTTATCACTAAACTAAAGCCTCATTAGCATATACATATATATATATATATATATAGACAACTAATCATATTACGGTTGACTTGAGTGCATTTCATTTAGTTTTATTTTGTATAAAATATTTGGATTTTTAACATTAAATGGAAAGAAGAAAGTTATAAAAAGAAAATAAAATAAATAAAAAGGCATTAACAGAGAAGGGAGAATTGAATTTTGAATTGGAGTCGATGGTCTATCTACCCTTCTTCTTCGGACCTAATCTTCAATGTGTAAATGTATTTTTTTTTTTATAGCAACAACGTCCAACAGATATTGTTATAAACTTTAAGATTATCCATTAAATAAAAACATAAGTAAACCTTTTAATTGATGAAAATAAATATAGCTATCAAATATATTTTTAAATTGCCTTGTTAATGTTTTATCAAAAATAATAATAAAAAAAGACTTAAGAGCACGTAGATCAACTGACAAGAGGTTGTTTTAGCTTAACCAGAAGTATCGAGTTCAAATCTTAGGTATGCAGCTGTGTTAAAACTCTTAAGGAGAGCTTTGCTGTCCTTTGGGTTCTGTCCGGCTCAAATCCGGATTAATCCTAGACCAAAATGGTGTGGGGATACCAGGTGATTTCGATCAAAAAATAAAAAAAATGATTTTTATTTAATTTAAGAAAAACATAAGTTTTTGTATTTAAAAATAAAAGCAAACGCAGAAAAATTAAAAAATTCGAACATTTGATTTAATGCATGTATCTTCTTCTCAAATAATTGGATTCTACTATTCCTTTGCTTTCTTAAGAAAATTTTTTTAAAAAAAAGTTAAGAAGAAAACATTGATATTTCATTAATCCAATGCATAGTTGATGAGACAGAAAAGAATCCAAAGTTTTCTTCCCTCGTGGTTAAATAATCGCTCGTACAATATAATATAATAGTTGTAGGTATATAATGGTAATTTGATGTCCTTGCTTGTTTTATGCATGCAGGACAAAATATATGCTTAAACCCTAGGATCACGTGCTATTGAGCTTTTCCATGTATAATACAGAAAGGAAACAATCAAACAAAACAACTCATCCAGTTTTTTTTAGTACATTTTATAATCAAAATTGAGGTAACTTTTTAATTTTTAAGCTTAATATCTAAATATATTCTCCACATTTGTCACAAAATTAAATTAAGTCTTTAACGTTCAATTGTATGAAAATTAATCCTAAACGTTTCAAAATAATAAGATTAATGACATTTCCGTTAACTCTCTATAATGCCGTTAAGTTTTATTAATGTGCAATAGTAACGAAAATCAGAAAATTTAACCGAAATATCCTTAATTTTATTATTTTGAAACGTTTAGAACTAATTTTCAAACAATTGAATGTTGAGAACTTAATTTTATTTTGTGGCAAACGTAAAAAACATATTTGAATATTTAGCTTAATTTTTAAGCGTTGAAGTTTGGAAAGCTTCTTTCTCAGTTGAGAGATTCTAAATACACCCTCTTTTTTACACCTCGCACCTCATTTCTTTTGTATTTGAACAATAACTATAAAAGAAAATAAGGTGTAAAAAGTGAAAAATATGTTATATTTAGAAATTTTTTTCTCAGTTTCTCATCCATTACCAAACACATTGAAGTTCAATTTTAACCTTTTCTCTTAATCCATAGATCACATACCACTAGGCCACATAGAAAATCAATAGTTTGTTTTTCACTTAATAATATGGGAGTAAATAATAATAATTCCAATGATGAAATTTTCAAGGAATTACAAATAGTTGATATTTGAAAATGTTTAAGTAAGAATTTTCTTAAATTTCGTCGGTATGTTGAAAAATTGAAGAAAATTTTTATATTAATAATTGTTATTTATTTTCATAATATATTAATATAATAATAAAATACAAAGATTAAAATATTATTAAAATAAAATAAAAATATTTAAATAAAATATTAATAATTGGTGAGCATAAGATTAATAAAATTATTTTAATAATATATTAATAACAAATAATATTAAATAGTATACAATAAATAATTAATAGTAATTGGTAAAATATAAATTACGGTATAATATAAAATAATAAATATAAATAATAATGAATTATTAATTGAGAATCATTTAAGATTATCCCGATGATAAGAATTCAAAGAGTCATAAATGATTGATATTTGGAAATCTTGAGATGAGAATTTTTCTTAAAGTTTTGCCTGAATAATGGAAGATTGAAGAGAAATTTTTAATATTAATAATTTGAATTTATTTCTCAAATTAAAATAAATTAAATTTAAAATAAATAAAATTAATATAAATAAAATAAAAATTCAAAGAATTAAAATAAAATAAGAAGTAAAATTTAAAATTAACATTTAATTAAAAATAAATTAGAGATTTTTTATAAAAATTTTAATCAATCCCACGATGGAGCCTCTTCAACTAAGTCAAATCGCATTATTTGAATACTCTAGAGGTGGATATAATTTTTAAGAAATTCGACCCAAACAATGGAGAGTTTCTTAAAATTTTCCAATATTTAAATATTTGGATAAAATAAAGAACATTTAAATCAAAACCATTTAATCAAAACATTTTAATGATAACACAAGATTCATTAGGTACCATTTTAGGAATGACATTGTGAGAGTGCTAATACATTCCCACACACAACCGTTATCCTAAAACTGAGACATAAATTAGTACTTGTCTTTAATTGGATTAGGTAACCAATTACACTTAAATTTTAATGATTGATAACGACTCCTTAATTTGTATCTAGCTATTAAATTTTTTTAAAACTTAATAAGTTATGATAATTTTTTTTTGGTTATAAGAGAAATATTAAATAATTGAAAATGGGGATATTTGGATTCAAACCCAAAACTTACAATATGTCACAACTCATCTTTAACTGCTAGATCAAGAGGTTGTTAGCAATTCATTATGATAATATTTACCAATTAATACCACGTTTGTTTGCTCGTGACGTGGATTAGTATTTAATATCAAAATGATTTCGAACAAAAATCACACATTTTGACAACCGAAGATAAACAAATTACATGTACCAAAAAAAAAAGAAGATAAACAAATTACATTTTAAGAGATAAGAACCAAAATAGTATTCTACCCAAAATTCGTAAAATCAAACAGGCTATTTACTCTTAATTAATCTAAGAAACTAAAAATGACTAGTCGCTGACAACACGTCTGAAGAGCAAAATCAAATCTTTATAGACGAAGATATTGCTTGCATTGAATTTCAGTCCAAGCCGCCAACTATTCAAATAAATGAAAGTTTTGTGACTTTTTTTTTTGGTACAGGAAAGTTTTATGACTTTAGTGATGGTATATTATTAGTAAAAATTGGAATAAATTAACAATTAATTTAAGCATGGTAAGATTATGCTTCTTTCTTTATTTATTTAATTCAAAGTTCAGATGGGTTGACTGGTCACAAGGCAGGTGAATGTAAGATCAGACTACTTATGTCACAGTGTTCATGTGAAATTTTGTAGATAGGAAAATCGTTCAAATCCACATATTCCTCCACACATTTTTTTTTTGTGTAAGCACAGTTATCTTCATCAATTTTATGATATAAAATTAATCATGATCAGATCAAGAGTGGTAAACAGTAAAACTCTTCTAACAGTAACGACTCCAGTATTCAAACCTTATTCGAATACATGGAAAAAAATTCATTTCCATTTCTTCCAACACATTTTGGATTTTGGTGTCATAGTTTTGGCCAAACAGTAGTTACAACTAACGGCCAAGCATATGTATTAACTTAGGCAAAGCTAATTTTAGTATTGCTTTTGGGAATTCTGCAATAAAGTTATAAATTTACCATTACTGTAAAGTCAACGTAAAAAAACACACGATTAAGTGTAAATTTAAAGTCATTATGTGTAAATATGTTAGAAGTACGTAAATACTTGATAATTAACTTAAAGTTAATGTAAACAATACATGATTAAGTATTAATCTAAAGTTATTTGGTGTAAAATATATTAGAAGCATGTAAACACATGATAAATAACATAAACATACATTATAGCAAAATTATCATGTGTTTAAATCTGTTGACACTAATATTTACATGGCTAAAATATTAAAAAAGCCCTTAAACTTTATCATCTTTTTTAAATAAACCTTTGTACTTTTATTGCATTTAGTTAAACCCCTAAACTTCAATTTGTATTTAAGTAAGCCCTTAAACTTTAATTTGAGTATTTAAATAAGTCTTTAACCTTTACTTTGTAGTTAAATAAACTTTTAACATAAATTATTTTTTTTTATAAGGTGAGCAATTGATTGATTTTTCGAATGGGTCTTAGATCCTAACTTCTTGCATAAAAAAATCAATTATATATAATATATTATATAATATTTAAATATTTATATCATATATAATATATTTAAAAAATATCAATTAATTTTGTTAGTTTGATTCGTAATTTTAGACGCCAACTTAATCTAATAAACAATCTAAAAAATTGACTTGAACTCAAAATTGATTTAATTGAACTTAATTAACTGTATTTTAATATGTTAAATCGATTTGAATCGATTTTTACTCATTTGTAATCTTTTTATTTGAGATAAGGGCTTTTTTCAATATAGATTAAAGTTTAAGGGCTTATCTAAATGTAATAAAAGTATAAGGGTTTATTTAAATAAATGGATAAAGTTCAAGGGCTTTTTTAATATTTTAGTTTATTTACATTAATAATCATGCCTATTTACATTAATAATCATTTTTTACAATACTTCTAATATATTTTAAGACTAATGATTCTAAATTTACGTTTAATCATATATTTTTTATATTAACTTTATAGTAAGATCAAAATTTATAACCTTACTATAAAAATTTTTATTAAGTTTGTGAGGTTTTTCCTTTTTAGATTGAATTAGTGGGATCTGGATCCCACGTTTTAAGTAGACATATTCACCTAGCTTAGCTAGCAGCTTAGTTATAGTATTTTTTTTCTTCAAATCGGGGTGTGGGTTCCTTTATTATAGAGAAAAATAAATAAATAAACTGTATTCTTTTATTTATAATAATTGAAAAATAAGTCAAGACTTTTCTAAGAAAAAATAAGACTGATGTTTCAATAATTGTTTGTCCAAATGATGAAGAGATGCATAGATGGACTACGGTCGACCATATGGGACCTAATCGGACTCCTCATAAAAGAGAGGGAGACAGCCATCAATCTTCAAATGCCAGATTGTTTTGAGCTGGTTGCAATTTTCTTTTGTCGCTTTCTCTCTTTTTTTTTCCTTTTATATTTTATTTGATATATTTTTTTTTTGGCGACCATGTTATAAGAAATATAACAATATTTTATACAAAAAAATTTATGCCCAAGGATGTTTCGGGAATCGAAATCACGTAAATGACTCAAAATATCACCTGTGTTACTTAAGTTTGATTTAGTAATTGTTTAAATTTGATTCATTTATATTTTAGTCAAATTTAAACTTCAGTTATTTAAATAATGAATTGAGTTGATTTCGAAAATTTTAATATCTGACTTGAACAATTTGTGAATCTAATTTAATTTTTTAATATATTTTTATTATTTTTTATTGATTTATTATTTTATTCTCACAATATGTAATTGAAAAAATGATAAAGTGAATCGAGCATGAGTGATTTGAGTATTTTATTTAATCGAACTCAAATTTTAAAAAATATATTTGATTGAATTCGAATTAAACTTAAATTTTCGAATCAATTCAAACTTGAATCTAGTACTAAATTATTTTGACTTTAAAATACGTTATTTTCTAGTTGAGTTGGACTTTAATCTTGCATTCGAATGTTACATGTATAGAAAACTTTTTTTTTTTGCCTTTAAAGCATATACAAAACACAATTTATGCCATAGTTTGTTCACACATACTTTTTTTAGTAGTTTATTTTCATTAAAAGTTACAATAATAATAAATATATTACATTTTTAATTGAAAATTATGAAAATTATTTTACTAAAATTAAATAAATTAGTAAGGATTAATATTTAATAAATCATTAATGGAGTTTTTTATTTTACAAGCGATGTTAAGATTATGACACATGTCCTTTAAAATATTAAAAAAATAAAATAAGACATATGTCATCACTTAACTCTGCATGTGGAGTACAATAACTCTACTATTGAATAATTATCCAACTAGTAAATAATTAAAACTAACAGAACTAGTTAATAATTAGATTAAATTTAACGTCACACATGATAAGATTTAAAAAAATTAGCATTACTCTAATTTATCGGATCTTTTTAAAGAAAACTCTCATTTAAGGTGCACTTGTCTCATAATAAGTCCACTTCCTCTTAAGGGAGCTTCTTTCTAATCACTCTTTCGTCAATAAATAGACTGCATAAAACTTAAGGTGATCAATTACAAAATTAATCAGCCAACCGTAATTAAAAAACAGATTTTCTTTTATTGTGTTATGGTCAAACAAAGAAAAACCCCACATGGGCCAATCTACAATAAATAGTAATATCAAGTCTAACGAGTGAGTGGCTGGTCATTGATGGAAACTTGGATTTTGGGAAAGGACAATTTTGTAAATAAAAGAGGAGACCCACTCCTCCTTTTTTTTTTTTTTCACCACCGACAATGATGAACACTCTCAATCTTGCAGGCCAATATCCCCGCAAAAGTTTTTAGCATTTTTTTAAAAATATTTGACACAAAATTAAGAAAAAGCAACCATTTATAATTTGGCTACAAATTAGATCTGAAGTACCTTTTACTATCATAGGGCGCCTTTACTTTTTTTTTTTCTTTTTTGCTAAATATAGATGGAGCACGTCGATTCACTAGATCATGATTCACACATAATAACATTAATATTATCTTGTCGGCGAAGTTTGGTATAGATAGCTAATATTCGAATGTTGTGTATAAAGTATTCGGATTCGAATTCTTATAATTTTTTTTATTGTTAGATGATTTATAAGAGAAGTCAACTTTCTATGAATAAATTAAAAACTTTATGTTTACAAAATTTGGGAATTCGACAGCTCGATAATATCAGTCGACTTCCCGTAACTAAATTTGGTAAAGAATATATCAAAATTAGTGGCAGTTGACTGTTATATATGGCACTTAACTGCCTATTGTTTTTAAAGTTTAGGGTTTGTATGGTTTATCTCTTTAACAATTATTTACAAACACTAGCTTTTTTGCCTCTTTTAGTAATAGTTGATTTCTTTGCAAATTACTCATATTCTCTTTCAAATAGCCTCATAAACCATCTTTCTTTTTACATTTATATACAATAAACCACGCCTTTCATCCTATCTATCTTGCATCTATATCAAATTTTTTGATTATGACAGATGAAAGGTATGTGATATTTCATAAACAATAATTTAACATCGTCAATAAGCATAATGATACACTTGAATTGTGAGATATTTTTATTTAAATAATTTGTTTTATGAATTTTGTTTACATAGTACTGTGTTGCTAAGATCCCAGAATCAGAATTGGCTGATATGAAAGCGTTGCATGAACTTACAAAATATGATATAATTGGATAGGAATTTGATGGGGTTGATGAATGCTATAAGTTTTATAAAGCCCATGGCATTGAGATGGGTTTTGGTGTTCGTAAAGGTAGTACTAGGCGCAATAAAGATGGAGAGGTTATGTGAGATTCACATTTTCTAGTACCGTTATATACCGTTAAGGAAGCTAGGAAAATACAATATCTCATAACTGTTCATATGCCTTATGTTTTGTAAGTATGAAGGAGAACTGGACTATGGGTCCCACTGGACTTTTATTGTCACGATGAGGACGAAACATGATAGTACGAACATTTAGAGCAAATATGGAGATAGTAAGAATCTACACCTCAAACTCATCTGTTTATGCATGTTTTGAAAAGTGTGCAACAATTTCGAAAATGATAATTAAGTCCACAGGCCGGGAGAAACTTTCATGAATAATGATCAAACTAAGTTGATTTTTGACCAACTGATAATTTTATATGAATCCTTGTGTGAAGAAGTCTCACATCGATTTAATTGATAGACTGAATCACACAAAATTGTTAAAAATTACGCGATTGGACTGTTAGAGCTATTTTGGTAATTTTGCCCTTATGACCAGTCAAACCCTACTAAAAGCCTAATCAATGATTAAAATAAGTTAAATAGATATATTTTATGAGTGAACAAAATGTTTTGAAGGTGAGAGAAAGTAAATTTTTGTGATTTAATGGTGTTTTATCATGTATAGGTGTTTAAGCATGTATTTAAGCTTAAATTGAATTGAATTGAAACTATGAGAAGTAATTTCAGCCAAGTGAAGGGCATAGTGAAACCATGCTCAATTCAATTCAATTTGAGTCCTAGAATAATGTATAAATTACTACAAGACTGTTGGTGAAGTCAGAATTGAAAAAGGATGTGTTTTTACGGCAATTGTAGTGTAAACACCGGTATAAAGTAGACCAGATTTATAGTTGCAATAGGCAATGTATATATCTCAAGGAGTTATATAATTGTTATAACTGAAGTGTGGTGAATTAACAGTGTTTGCATGGTATTTTGCAACTTGGAAGTGAGGAGTACATACAAGTCCTATTGGATAGCACAACATAATCCGAGTGGTAATGGATATATATAAGAGACATAAGGTTACTGTAATGCATTAAAACGATGAAATGCGACTTTTATGAGATTGAATATTGTGATTTGGATTGAAATTGTGGTTATTAAATTGTGTTTTTATGCGGGAGGGTTAAGATAGGTAGTACCGTTATGTTGCCAAAATTTCCTAAATTAAATGTAAAACCTTAAAATTACCATTTGGTACTATTTTTACAAGAGGAAATAAAATGAATGTGTGATTAGGTCAAGGTTCCATGTAAACCTTCAAGTGTGCACAGATTTGTAACTCAGTTTCCGAATAGATTTTTAATGATTTTCACGTTTTTCAAGGTACACAAAGGTTTCAATGTGACTTTTATATATAAATAAAATATTTTGAACACTGTTTGTTGAACTGAGATTATTTTGTGATTTTTTACACTTTAACTGCAGTTGTCACTGCTTTTAAAGATTTATGAACTGACTGAAGATATGATTTATTGAATTGTTCTCTGTAAGCAATTTCGAATGGGTTATGAGTTGTTTTGAGATTGTTGGCCCCATAGTAGTTTTTGGGTATATCAAGCTATTTTGAGTGTGTGTGTACTGTAGCTAATTGACCTTGATCACGTCTTCAATACCCATAACTGTCACTTGACCTGTGTGCTCTGTGGACCTCTTTTGACTATGGCCATATGTCTTACGATTATTCCTTTTTGGGATACTTATATTGCATGATTCTATCGGGTGATGCTCGGTCTTCATTATACTATTTACTATATTGATTTCTGAGTGCTTACTGAACATGTTTTATCTGAATGATTTTTGTACTATTTATTGAAACTATTCACTGTGCCATTTACGAAGAGTATACTAAATTGCTTTATAAGACTGATATCTATATTGTCTATTATAAGACCGATATCGATATTGTCTATTGTAAACTATTTACTATGTTGTTTTCCTAGTGTCTACTGAACTGTGTGATCGAAGAAATTTTCGATAAAATCTCTATAGTTGGAACTAGAGACCGAGACAAGTGAGGTACTTTAAAGCATCCTTTCATACTCAACGTGATTATCTAATCAATTATAATATCTTTTTTGATAGATTGCCCAAATACTGCATTGTTATTGATTCTGAGTTCAAGAGCATGCTTTAAGATATACACATATAAATATGCATAGTATAAGCTCATTTGTAAATATTTCTTATTGGGCGTAAGCTCACCCCTTTAGTTTCCTCTCAAATTACCTACAGTAGTTTCTGTCTCTACACAAGAGGATTTTGATTACAATATTCTTCATGCGGTTATTTGAGCACCGTAGAGGTATATTGTTTTACCTTTGTATGTTCGAACTACCTTTATACAGTATTATTTTGTGTAAATTATCATGTATGGGATCTAAACTGAACTGTAATGTATTGAATGTAAATTTAAGGTTGTTCATATATATATATATATATATATATATATATGAAATTGAAGTCGAAATTTTATGGTTCATATCTTAAAAAATGAATCGGTCAAATAAATACGAAATATAAATAGTTGATGAATGATAGATCTAAGTGAGGACACAATAGATAGCCCAACCAACTATAATTAAAAAGAAAAAAGTTAGTTCTAATTTTCAATAATCGGATCGTGACAGATTATCATGAGACAATTTACTTGTGCAAAAGAATGACATATAGGGCTACCAAATGGGAAAACCTTGAGAATAGAGTTTGTCAGCCCAAAAGATCATCAAGAACAGAATGTAAGGCAAATATTCGATTAATTGTCAAGAAAGATATAGGAAAATGGTGTGTATCACATTGTCAACTAGAGCATAATCACAAGATGGTCAACCCCTCTCAAATATGTTTTATTTGGTCAAATAGGCATATAAAACCAACTGATGTGTCTGAAGCCAAAGCTTTGAAGACAAGTGGTATACAAACTTGTCACATGGTGAATTACTATTCTGTGCAAGCCAGTGGAATTGAGAATGTAGGATTTAACAGAAAAGATTTATATAATTGTTTGGCATCTAAAAGGCATGTTAAAACTCTTGATGGTAATGTTCAAGCGATGCTTGTATATTTTATTGTGAAAAAGGAAGTGGATAATAGATTTTATATAGAGTATACAACTAATGAGGAGAAACGAACCAAGAATATCTTTTGGGCTGATTCCCCATCAAGATCTAATTATGCTTGTTTCGGCAATGTCTTTATTTGACACCACCTACAAGAAAAAATACATTTATATTGCCTCTGTTGGTTTTTGTCAATTTGAACCATCATTGTATGCCCACAATATTTTGTTTGGCACTTCTTACCAATGAAGATACCGAAAACTTTATTTGGGTTTTGAAAACTTTTTTAGATTTTATGGCGAACAAGAAGCAAATATTTGTGGTTATTGATGGGGATCGAGCAATGAAAAAGGCATTGAAAGAAGTACTTCCTGGCATACAACAGAGGTTATGTTCATGGCATCTTTCTCCGAATGCAAAGTCAAACATCTCTAATTTAAATTGTATGCAAGCATTTACTTCTTGCATGATGTCTTGGTGGAGTATTAATAAGTTTGAAAGAGCATGGTCAGACACGGTTGACAAATATGACTTAAAAGATCACTAATGGATAAATGAGATGTACGAAAAGAAGCATATATGGGCCTAAGCATACTTAAATGGTTATTTTTTCAGAGCAATCAGGAGTACCTCCCATTGCAAAGGTATAAATGCATTTATAGCTTATCTTGTAAAAGAAACGAAGATGTTATTGGAGTTTGTACGTGCACATGAAGATGGCATTAAGAGTGTCTATAGCAATAAGGTTGGGGAGGATTACATTAGTATGTACATTGAGCCAATTAAATACCATCCTTTTAAGGAGATTAAGTCCCATGCCACTAGTGTATACACAAAAAGATCATTTAACATATTCCGAGAGTAGTTGCATCTACAAGTATTATATTCTCATCATCATTCAACATATTCTGAGAGCAGTTGCATCTACAAGCATTAGATTCTCATCAACACATCACCTAGTCAAACCCATCCACAAAGGTGTACACTCTGAATAGAGTAAGTATTGAGAACCTTCTATTCAATTATGTGTGGAGTACAATGAAGTGGAAAAAAAGCGTAAATTGTTCGTGTCTCAAATTTGAAACCGATGAGATGTTGTCTGCACATGTCGTTCATGTGATGATGTTGGAGCAATATACTAGGATCCCTTCTATGCTTATTATGAATAGATGGACTAAAAATGCCAAAGTTGATGTGCCTATAATTATTGATCAAAGTATTGAGCCAAGTATACTTCTATGTTATGCTTCATTAAGCTCTACATGTACTAGATTATATTATGTGGCATCTCAAACCGCCGAAGCCTACCAAGCTAAGAGTAAATTAACTAATCTAACAAAGCAGTTTGAGGAGATATGCAAAGTTGATGATGCAAGCATTCCACTCATGACAAAGTATGTTGGTGATCCTACTAGAATTAAAATAAAGAGTAAATATTTGCCAGAAGTTGAAACTATTAAGAAGCCTAAGAAACGTGGCTATTGCAAAATGGAAGGTCATAGTAAGAAAAAATGTTCGCGTCTTGAGCTTAAAATTTCTGCTAATATTTTGAAGAATGATGTTGATGATAATATTGATCTCAATTCAAATAACTGTCTACTAGGCTCCTCTCAATTAGACTGAATATTCGATGATGATTCTTCTGAGGTTATTATTATTATTATTATTATTATTATTATTATTATTATTATTATTATTATTATTATTATTATATAATGGATGTATTATCTGTCGACAAGTGCCATGCCCTTTGTTTAATTCTACAAACAATATTGATACTATTTTTTATTGTATTGTTAATTTCACATAATTATTATTAATTTTTTTATTTTTGTTTAGATTTTTATATTAATTTTTGTATTATTATTAACATTTCACATAATTATTCATGAACAAATCTTATATAATTTTATTTCACATAATTTTTATGTATTCATGAAAAAGCAGCTGAATGTTGAATTTTCTAAAATAGGGAGTCAGATGATATAGAATAGCATCCAACTGCCTTAGTTGTTTATTGAGGTAGAACCAATTTTATTATGGACGGTCGATTGCCTATGTTATAGCAGTCGATTGCCTTTACTTTCCAGAAAGGAGAGTCTGATGCTTGAGAAAAGCATCTGATTGCCTTAGTTGTTTATTGAGGTAGTGTGAGACCCGATTTTATTACACTGTACACTATACTTGTGAATTATTGATAGTAAAATTTAATTATTTAGTGGAATTTAAATAAAGATGGAATGAATTTCCATCCTCAATTTGGAATTTTTGGATTCATGAATTGTAGTATAGTGTATAAAGTTGAAACAAATATGAGAAGAAAAAGAATCAGAAAAATTATGCATGGAAGAGTTATTCCATGGCATAAAATATCAACAAAAATATTAATAAGAGAAAAGAGAATTTTATATCACATGTGATATATTTTGGTTGTATGGAATATACAAAGAAAAGAGGAATCAAACTTGAATCATGTAACAAAGAGGGGGAAGCTTCCACGCTAACTACATGGCTGCTACATGTACTCAGTATTGCATTTGAGTTTGATTTAATTTTTGATGAAAAATAAGTGATAAATAGTATTAGATGAAGGGGAGTTAATATACAAACATGAAGGAATTTAACTAGTGGAAATAACTAACCAAAAGAAAACAAGAAATGGTGAATCACGCCACTACATGGCTGCATGTAGTGTTCGGTTTACTCCTCAAAGAGGTGTGAAAGCAGAATTTTCAAGATAAAATTCTATTAAATGATTTCACATGAGATTAATTGTGATTGGTTGAAATGGTATGAATGTGGTAAGAACAGTCAAGAAAACATGGGCAACACGCAAAAGAAAATCCTTTTCTGCTTTAGTATGAACGGTTGGAAAGTTTAAAGGGAAGAAAGAGCAAAAATTCATGGATAAAACAATATTCAATAAAGAGAAGATTACAAATAAAACAATGATTAAAAGTTTATTGGATGAAATATGCCATGGAAGAAAATGGAAGTCAAAAAAGGTGCAACAAAAATGGACTTCCACGCCACTTTTGCTGCCGCTACACGTTCTTCTTCAGCCATTTAAAGGCTGATCAAATCTGCTTGTTAAGTGTAAATTAGACAAGAAATTAATTAAAGGTTGACATGGCTGGAATTTTATTTGTGGAAGCATAAAACAAGACAAAAGAAAGAGGTTAATAGCGTGTGGAAAGGAATAGTCTACGCCACCTTGAGCTGCAGTTTTTCTTCATGCATTAAATGAATTTTAATACATGAAATGATGAAGATGATAAGATGCTATGTGGATTACTAGTATTGGTTAATATGGATAGAAAGAAAGAATAAGATGCAAGAAACTTTAGCAAATTCGGTTGTCTCCACCGAATTCCTTTGCTTCCACGAGCCTTTTGTTCGCTGAAGTTATTTTCGGTCTTCACTTGTTTCTCCATAAAAATCTCGTAGTAAACATCATTGCTTACCAAGTTGTTAACCTAATCTTCTTCATAGACCATGTATATATCTTAAGACCAATTAAGATACCAAGCTAGGAGACTAACGAAGGGAAGGAAAACCAAAACAGAAAATAAAATTCTGTTTTGAGACACTCATTCGGTCAAGGTGAGATTTAATGGTTTCTTGAGATTGAACGATATAATTCTATGATTTCAAGCATGAGAAGCATGATTATAGTCTTGCTTTTAATTTACTCTTGTTAGATCATAGAAATAGAATAAATTCATATCTTGAAGTAGATGAAGAATACAATGAAATTGAGCTGAAATTGTAGTTTGATGATGTAAAATCATTAAAGGAAACTAGATACGATGGAAGAAGAAGCTTAGAATTAAAGTAGGTTGAAAAGAGAACTTTAACTATTGAGGAGACATACGATTGAACATGAAAGTGTGAAAGCATTCAATGCTTCATGCAAAAAAAATGGCAACAAGGGGTTCACGTAGACAAGAATCAAATAAAAGCAAATGTTGAAAAGTCAATAAAAATGGCCATGAGAGGTATTCGGCCATGACTTTGAAAAAGGAAAATTATGTTAAAAATTAGGGGTTTTGGTAAAGAATAATTATAGAAATTAAAAGAGAATTTTAGGTGCAATTAAAATCGAAAAAGAAAGTGGAATGAAGAAATTGATTTTAAATACTAGTATAATTTACACTGGTTGTTTTCATAACATGAAGTTAGTGGCTGCATTTAGTGAATTTTAGTGGTGTAAAAATAAGAAGAAAATTATTAATAATTTTCGATAAAATTATTTTGCAGCTGAGAAGTACAATTTCGGTAGACGCAACCGGGAAGCTCGGTTTTGTAAGACCAGGTAAGGGAGTAGTATGTGAAGTGAAATGCGTGTCCTATGGAGTAAAATGTTATAAAAATATTGAGAAAATGATTTGGTTTGAGACATGCATTAGTTTGATAAACTGTTTTCACATATCATGATTTGGGCGAGCTATAAAGTCGACCCCTATGTTGTTTTCTGGGAAAGCCAAAGAAAGGCGACCCCTGTTTTAATAAAATATGGGCGAGCCAAAGATAGGTGACCCCTTTGATATAATTCTGGGCGAGTCAACAGTAGGTGATTCCTTGTATTTTTTTAAAGAAAAATATTTTGTGGGCGACTCTCCAGTTCAACTCGGCGTGAGAGCCACAGTGAGTGATGTTGGTTCGCCACATGGGCGAATGAAAACATGCGAACTCAATCCACTGCGAGGGGTGAGCCGTAATGGGCAAGCTGGTAAAGGGCGAGCTGGATTAACTTGTGTTTTTCTCACATGAAAAATGGTGTAATTACTGGCTATTTTTACTGTGTTTTGTAAACAAAAAATATAATATCTTTTTGAAAAACGATCATTTTAAAGAAATGATGAAATGTGTGAAATATTCTTTAAAGGTTTTTTATGAGATATAAATTGATTTTTGAGACTTTAGGCCCCGAATTTCATGCGTTACTATTCACGTGGCTGATTAGTGCCATAGATCTAGCTGCGTCCTAGTGGGGATGCGAATTGGAGTTTTGGCCTAAGGGCACACTCCGAGAAAGCCATGAAGGACAATGGCCTACGGGTGCACCCCAAAGCGGACAACTTATGTTCTTGTGGGAACGATGATAGCTTGATTTAATTGTAGGGTGATGCCTAGTTTCAATTTGCTGATTTCTGTTTACTGAGAGGATTTACTTAATCCTATTTACTGTTTACTACATTATATTGTAAACTATTTAGCCAATGATTTGAATATTAAAGACGGTTCACTATATCCACTGTTTTCCCTATTGGGTATGCTGTTAGGGAAATATGAATTTTTGTGGTATATAGTTTTTGATTTATAAAGCAGCATACAACTCCTTTACTGAGCACATTGTCGCTCACCCCCTTATTTTCACCCCACGAATTATTGATTTGGATTAAAAGGTTTACCTTCCAGAGTTATCGGCTACTAGAGTTAGCAGATATATGATATTGAAGGTACATTGTATTTTTTTATATATTCAGTAAAATTGTACAGTACTACTTTGATTAAAAAGGGAATGTAGGTTATCTCACGAATTATGAGGTATTCATAGTTCTATTTTGGTACTGAAATGAAAGTACCATTTATTTCTTAAAGGGTTAATAGAGTGTTAAGCATCACAGACATTCCAACCGGTAAAAATGTGTGAATAAGAGTAAAATATGTGATTCACTGTAGATTCGGGATGTTACAGGTAGAACCTAATATCAATATGGATAGTCAATTACCTGCAATATAGCAATCGACTACCAGTTTTAATTGAAGCTAACTACTTAACATTAAATGGGCAATTAGATAGATCAATCCAGTGTATTTCTTAAACTAGAAAATTACATTGCATAGGGCAGTTAATTGTTGTGTATGTCGTATTTTCTTAATTCAGAATTATATCGAACAATAGTGTTGACAATTAATTAAAAAGTAATAAGAATTTGAGTACTACATTCACAATATAATTAAAAGCTTAGTTTTGATTTGCATCGACATTTTTTCCCTATAGTTGACGCTACATATTTTGTAACACTTTCAATTATAAAATTTTGCACATCATTTTCTTGGTGCTAGACCAGGTATGCTAGCAAATGGAAACAATCAAAATCATTTACACATTGTAGGAAAAAAAATTAGTAAACTAATATTAGTTTACAAATATCACAATTTATATCAATTGATAAATAAAGTTTGTAAAGTTAGAAACATACAATATTTTGGTACTTAGTATGATGCATCGATCACATAAATGAGTATACAAACATTCCACAACCATATCTATAAATAATATCAGATACATATAAAAATATGTACAACATAATATAGATTTCTATATTTACAATTTATTGCTTACGATTTAATAAAACTGAAAATATATTTTCAACTTACATATTTGTTCGTTGTGGAACATCAATTAGGGCACTAATTTCCCAATCATTTGGTAAATCAACTTCTTCTCTATGCAATGATAGATCATGTAATATGTTCTCTAATCCTAAAACCTAGTAATGAAATAGGAAAAAGATATATAATGTCATAAAATAAATATAACATAAAAAATTTAAAAAACTGTATTATAAAAAATACATTACCACTTTTTTAACATCATATAATCTTCTTGATCATATTTTAATGGTAATGTGTCTAACACTTTAATAACCTTTTCTTTTAAGTCAATGACTCATAAATACCATTGCATGTTTCTATCATTAATTGGGACAAAGATATGAACAATATATAACAAACAAAATTAAATAAATATTAATGATTATAAATAAAAGGTATAAATTATAAATAAATGCTACATTCAATGAATTTTTTATTACCAATTCACACTTTTGCATGGAACTCATGTAACGTTTAATACCAATATTTCTTAAATAATCCATCGCAATTGGCGTCTAAGATCCGAAAATTATATTCTATCGAAAAACATAAAAATAAATAACATTATATTAACAATAAATTATTCAAACATAATAATATAAGATATTACCTGAAAATGACATGAAAAGTACCACCCAGTCGAAAGGATCAAACTATTGCTTAGCAGTAAACATGAACATATAAATGACAAACTCAATTACTTGAAATCATTATTTAGTGATATTTAGTATGATTATTGTAAATGTAATTAAAATAATGCCTTATTATTTTAACTTTAAGCAACTCACATTGGAGTTAAGCCATTTTGTTGGTTACAGAGTCATCAAGTCAGACCTTATTGCAAATGTATAAATGAAATCAATAAGTTTATCCTCCCTGTATGTCTAAATGGATTATTATGATGTTATCAAATGAAATAAATAGGTGAATAATTTTCAATTGTACTTGCTAATAGATAGATCATCATTCCATACATAATTGCAAACATCAATTACTTATTGAGGCAATTTAAGAAGTGATGAAATTGATGAACTGCCATGCTTAACCTTTATAATAAAATACAGACATGTATAATTATAATTGAATAATAAATTTATAATATAATTAGAAGTAATATTATGCCTTACAACTCTACTTAAAAACTAGGGGTTTAGGATTTAAAATTATCATTTTAGGAGTCTTTTTGGTAATTTTCTTTTTTTACTTTCTCTTTCACATGAAGGATTTTAGATGTCAAAAGTTATTTCTTCACTTTTATATTTGTTCAAGATACCACATTAGTTGTATTATATTTGGACCCATCAGTGGAAAAAATGTCAATAACTTTTTACAATTGTAATGCCTACAAAATATACATACAGATAATAATTAATATACTTGTACACGTAAAAAAATATTTATGAGTATGTAAATATTACCTTTATATTTGACATTCGAATAATGTCTCTTTGTGCCAATTCTTTTGAAGGAGATTTTGGATATGTCAAATCTTCTTTCATAAGAGATTCTTGAAACACTTTTAAACATTCTACTTGAGAATATAAACTCTTTTCTTTGTATAGGTCATCAATTTTAACAAGAGTCATACAAGATGGCTCTTTTAGAGGAGATTTTGGGTATGAGCTATGAGATTGATCATCAATTAAATCTTTGTCATTATTGTCTGGCTTCTGTATTTCATGTACAAACTCTCCATTCTCTTGCTTAGTAAGATTATCACACTTACAACAATGACCAATAGTAAGAGAAAAATTGTTTTCTTGAAAGGCTTAGATAATTCTCTTTTATTGAACATAAAAAATATCAAAAGATTTTTGTTTGTATCAATCCCAGCCGTCAGCTCCGTCATATCTTTTTGCATGCCAATATTCTCTTTATTTGAACCAAAAAATCATTAAAAGATCTTTTCATGTGATCAACTTTGAACTTCAGCTCTATTATCTTTATAGACACCTAATTTTGTCTGGATCCGTACATTTTATATTAAGTAGTTTTTTGAAGTTTTAATAGGAATTAATTTTAAAGAAAAAAAGAACAAAAAATGGATTAGGATAAAATAGGAATTAATTTTAAATATTAAATTAAGACCATTTTATTAAAACAAAAAGGATAACATGTGATTAAGATGATATCGTTTTTTAACGGGCGTTGTGAGGGTGCTAATCTTTCCCCATGCGTAGCCGTACTCTCGAACCTGATTTTATTTTCGTAGACCAAAAATTGTCTTTTTAATAAAACTAAATTAATTTTCAGATTTTGTTAAAAAGATAAATAGTTTTATGTGGCCAATCACACCTAGTAAAAAAGATTGGTAGCGACTTCCTGTTTTTAATGTTTTCAAAACTGTCAAGTGGTCGAGTTCCCGGACGAAATCGTTATGACAATCTCTTTATTTAAGCCGACAATCACATTGTGTTGGTTTCTTTCTCCTTTGAATCATTTCTTTTGCATCTCAAAAAATTTTTGATATCCTTTAACTCCCTTTCAACGATACACTCCACACTCTTTTTCATATCTTCCTCCATGTTATCAACACGTTTAGATAATTCCTAAAAAAAATAATGTTAAAAGTATAACTATCATATTTACAAATATGATCATAAATATATAATTATAGTAATAAACTTTGTATTGAGAAGATACCTGAGCATCATATGTGATCTTTCCATCTAACTCCTCATTATAAGCTTATGTTAAAACCAGTGTTGTCAATAGCGGCCATAGCGGCCGCTATAGTGGCATAGTGTAGTGGAACATTTAACTACTACTATAACAACATGTATAGCGTAGCGTTTTTGTAATAGTGGATAATAGCGACCAATAGCGGCGCTATTGAGCAGATTTGGTGAAATGTCCATTGAACCATATTTTTTTTTCTTGATTTAATTTCAGCCATTGATTTTATTGTATTTAAGGGTATTTAAGTCTTTCAAACCTTTTTTTAGATTAAATTTTTTTTATTACAGCTCATCTTTTACTGTACAGACTTTTTTAAATGAACTTCTTTTTATTAAATATTAAACTAAAAGGTAAAAATCTTAATTTAAATCAAAAACCCTAAACTAAATAAAAGCCATCAGCAAAATAAGAGCCACAGACTATCGAAGCACCTAGCTGGAACTCTTGACAGCAGCAATCAACAGTAGCCATCGACTGCAGTCAGCTCTTTACCCATCGTCAAGAACCAGGTAATTTTCTTCCTTTCTTCCCTTTTCCCCTTTTCTCTCTCTCTCTCTCTCTCTCTCTCCCTCTCTATCTTCTCTATTCTAAGATTTACATTTTTTTCTTGATTTTAATCAACAAACATCAAAATCTGAAACAATGGGTGAAAACCCATTAATTCTTTTTTCTTTTTTTTTCTGTACAATCTTAAAAATTATATGCTGTTTTTTTTCCTCAATTCAAGTGAACTATCTCAACTGCTATTCTCAGACTCTCAATCCATTGTCAAAACACAAGTGAACTTCTTCCTTTTTCAGCTTTTTTCTCGACCATCTTTCAATTTGTTTCTGACATATTATTCTGTCCATCATTGCACTGATCACTCCATCTTCTCTGTTTTAATATTTACATTGTTTTTTTTATTTTAACCAACAAATACCAAAATGTAGAACAGTAGGTGAAACCCATTGATTTTTTTCTTTTTTTTATGTACAATCTTTAAAAATTTTAATTCATATGCTTTTTTTTTTCTATTCAAGTATTTACTTTCTTCAATATGGTAAAGTATAGAACCTGTTTTTTTTTTAATTGAAGAGTTGTTTTCATGTGATGCTTATTATCTAAATGGAAATTTGCAATTTCTTGAGAGAAAACCAGGTTTATGCCTGGAAAAAAAATATGACCAATGATGTTTAATCTATTTCTCTTATTAGAAGAGGAAGTTAATTTATTTTCAGTTGTGTTCTCTGTTCAACTAAATAGCTATTGCTTTGAAGTTTGAAGTGCTAGAATAAATTTTGAATCTTGTAAATTTTTTGCTTACGAGACAGATACACAATCATGACAAGTGAATCTCATGATTTTCCTGATTCAAGATCAAGGACAGATTCTGATGATCCTGGATGGAAGTGTAATACTTTACCATATTTAATAGCAAAATAACTATAAAATGTAACTTTTGTGGCAAAGTTACAAAAGGTGGAATCGCTAGAGCAAAAAAACATCTAGTTGGGATCAAAGGTGATGTGGCACCATGTACTAATACCCCATAAGATGTTAGGGAAGAATTGTGGGCTCATATGAAATAAAAGATGTTAGCTTTAAATTGACACGCACACACATATATATTTTGAAATGACAAAAACTTAAGTAAGCTTTTATGTTTTGATTCATATTGTAAATTTGCTTTGCCACACATGATTTTCTCAATATATTTTAAGTGCTCATATCAAACATTGAGACCATGATTTAATGATATATTCTTATTGGTCTTAATACTTTATAAAATGGTTTTGAATATTTTCATTAAGTAATGTTTTCAAGAACATATTTAGAAAATTACTTAATGAGTTTTTTGGACTATGTTTTTCAATTTAGAAAGTTAAGAAAAACTCCCACAAAACTCTAAAATGTTTTGGGTTGAAATAAAATCAAAGGCTATATCATTTTTAACCCAAAATGCAGGAAAACTCACCCTCTGGAAGCATGGGATCGATCCCCTAAGGAAAAGGATTGATCCCTTAGTGGTAGTAAGGCTTTTTGGAAGCAAAAAGGTGTCTCAAGCCCAGACCAAGCAATCTGGAAGCTTGGGATCTATCCTCTATGGAAAGGAATTGATCCCTTTATGTGAAAATGGGCTGTAACGGCTAATTTTGTGAGATACAACGGTAATATTCAATTTTGGCTCCAACCAACGTCCACAAACCATCCAAGTGACTATAAATAGAGGCTTAGAAGCTGAAGGGACCAAGAAAAAGAGCTCAGCACATTCAATCTTCATTTTCCTCAAATTCAAAGCCTCAACAACTTCTCAAGTGCTATACATTCTTCATTTTCTATCAATCTCATATTCCTCGTATAGAATAGCATAGCACAAATCATTATATAGGATTTCCCTTATGCTTAAACATTGTAATCACTTGCCTATCTAGAGGCCCTTCTTTGATTACAACTCTTGTAAACTCATTCATACCTTGGAAAAGGGGAGGTTTCTCTTAAGCCTTAGAAAAAAAGGGAGGTTTCTCTTTAGCCTAAGAAAATAAGAGAGGCTTCTCTTTAGCCTAGAAAAAGAGGGAGAAGAGGTTACTTTTGAGCCTAAGAAAAAAGAGGGATTGTAATCACAAATTCAAGGATAGTGAATTTGGAAAAAATCCTTGGGAGCGTCTCAAGGTAAAGGACATAGGCAAGGTTGCTGAACCTCTATAAATCGATTGTGTACATTTCTCTTTCCCTACTTTCTTTACTTATTTGCATTTATATTGTGATTGTTAAATTGAATTTATATTGCATACTTGAGTAGCCTAGAGAAACTTAGAAAACTTCAATATAGGCTAGAGAATTTAGAAGAATCGAAAAATGAACATAAGGGTAGCTAAGAACCGATTCACTCCCTCTCGGTTTAGCCTATAGAGCCAACAATTGGTATCAAAGCTTGGGCTCTTGTGTTAGGATTAAACCCCTAAGAGTTAAACGATTCTTAGAATGGCTCAATTCACCTTAGAAAACTCTCGTTTGATATTCATTTGATGAGCTTCAAGATGCATTTAATGAATTAAGTGATTAATATAAATCAATGCATGCAAGATATAGGAAAAAGTTAAATATAATTAGACAAGAGAATGAAATTTTGGTCAATACTAAGTTTGAGTTGGAGGAAAAACTTAAAGAGCTTGGTTCAAGGAATGAAGAACTAAATAAGGTAAAATTAGAGCTAGAAAAGAAATTAGAAGACATTGTAGATAAAGTAGCAAATCCTAGCTTCTTGACTATTGAGGATGAAAAGGAGAAACCTAGCTCTAGTAAATGTAATGACCATTCTTATGATGATTTACAAAATGCTTTTGATGAGCTAGCTAGTGAATTTGAATGCATGAACTAAAAATATAAGAAAATGATTACAAAATTAAAAATGGAAAATGATGAGTTATTGAATGCTAAGTTAGAATTTCAAAAGAAATTAGAAAAAGCAAACTTAGAAATAAATGAGTTGAATGAAAAAAATACAAATTTGCATAACTCATTTTCTGGGTTCTATATGGGTCAACAAAAATTAGATCATATGCTTGAGACCCAAAGAGCTTTCTTTGATAAAGATGAGTTAGGCTATAATGCAAAACAAAAGGAAACTCATCTTAAGAATTTCCTAGTGAGCAAAAATTCTATGCATGATACATCTCTCACATGCTCACTATGCAATAGGATAGGCCACTCTTCACAAGCATGCACATATAGAAAAACCACATTTAGAGGAAGAGTAGTTAGAAAAATATGGGTGCCAAAGCATGCTGTAAATAATGATGAATTGTGCTTGAAATGGATCCCAAAAGGATAAAAAATTATTTGCACTAACTCTCATAGACCCAATAAAATTTGGGTACCAAAACATGCATGAATGTGTTTGTTGTAGGAGTATTAGAGCATGGAGTTACAAAGAAACAATGGAGTTTGAATGCTTTACACACCTTCATGGACTTTGCTTGTGCCAATAAGGAAGATGAAAAGCTTGAGGATCAATTCTTGGCAAAGTTATGTAACATTCTTCAAAGGATTGCTCAAGTTGGACTAAAGAATCATGGCAAAGCACTCTCTAGCAAAGGAGTATTGTGAGATTAATCTCTTTTCCTTAAAACTTGTATTTGATTAAGTTTTTTATGACTTGATGAGATATTTTGTTGATTGTTTGGTAGATAGTTCTTGAGGCATTAAACGATTGAATGAAAAGCATGTTTGATGATTTTGAAATGATTATTGGATTTCTATAAGTTGAGCAAGTATGCAAGGTGTTGATAATATATTTTCTTGCTCTAAAATGTCAAATACGTCATTCATGCAAAATGTCATGTCATGAGCATCAATGAGAAATATGCATGTTAGAAATTATGGCATGATGTTCACAAGTTGAATGATTTAATGATATATGTACTCAAAATCTATGTGAACATGTTTGTTTTGGCATATTTGTGTTTTCAAATGCTTTGGTGTTGCCAAAATATGCATAACGTTCAAAATGACCTCTTTTGAGACCAAAAATGCATTTTATGGTGCAAATTCTTCTAAAATTGCAAAATTTATTGTAAAATGGTTTTTCATTCATATTTTTCATTCATACAAGTCCAAAATCATGTTACACAAATGTTTAAACTTTTACTTGGACTTAAAATACTCAAAAAACGAAGTTTTGGCACCTCACAAGTTGAATTTTCTGTCAAAAATCTGCAGAAACTGGATGAGGGATCGATCCCTCCACATGAAGGATCAATCCTCTTTGACCAGAATGCAGAAAATGGCATTCTGGAATTAAAGGATCGATCCCCTTACTCAAAGGATCGATCCCCTCCCTCTTGGCAAAATATGCCTATTTATGCACTTTTTAGCAAAAATTAAGAAGTTTTCTTAATTCTCTTGATACCTTCTTTCTTCCCAACTTAAAATTCAGTGTTTTAACTTCATTTTGATGATTCTTACAATATGAAAAATCATTTTTCATTGATATCATGCCTCAACTTCAACAATTTGTATTATTTTCACAATTAATATCATTTTCTTGAACTTAAAAGTGCAAATTCGTACTTCTTGTTGAAGACATTCATGAGTTGCATGAATCTTAAAATAATCTCAAATTAGACTTTCAATGAATGATTAAATATTGCTTTGAGAACTAATTCAATGATTTGTGTGTTGATTTAAAACTTTAGATGAACTTATGCATAATGAATATTGTTCATACCTTTGTTCATCTTAGTCAAGTATGCTTAGAAGATTTTATCTTATAGCTTGACTCATATATTTCCATTGGGCATCATAATATATTTTTTGGTGGAATATAAATAATTAAAGGTCATTTATATGCTTGAATGATAAAATAATCAAAACTTGACCTTAATGTTTGAATCCAATTTTGACTTTAGGTAAAGTATTAGACATTTCAAATATAAAGTCATAATTGTCATTGGCCTATAATTTGTGATGGTAAATGGATCTAAAATGATTCAAATGCATGAAAATTTGTCATCCATGAACTTAGATTTCTCTTATGGCCAAAATTGTTAAAGAACTTGAGTTTTAATGATAACATCAACATTCAAGAATAAATACAAACTTGAACAAATGCACTCTGATTGATACCCATGCATTGAATCTTGACTATTTTTATGTTAAACTTGCATGTTTGATGGTGTGTGATTGTGTTCTTACATGTTTGACTAGATTATTCACTAAGCACACCACACATAACAAATAGCATAATGCAAAATGTCTAAGTCAATCATTGGTAACAATATTTTCAAAAATTGGTAGAAGCCAAAACTGAATTGACAATTGCTATGAGCTTTAAATTGACAATTCTTCTTGTGTTCTTTAGATTCAAATGACAAATAGGGAAGAATTAAGACATTTTTGCATGAGATAATTTTTGTGCTAGAATTTGTGGCTATTTAATGTATGTTGTTCATTCTAAGCACAATCTTTCTTAAAAATGAGTTATGAGCTCAATGCATATGATATGTCATCTTATTTCAGCTCATAATCATGATGCACCTTAGTTGGACCTTAGAGAACAATTGTTATACTTAGGTGCTTGATGGAATTGAAATAAGCAAGTTATAAAACATAGTAGAAAATTTATAAACTTGCTTAATCTCTTACCAATTGGGAACTTCTTGCAAAATTATTTATAAACAATTGGTATAGGATCTATGATAACCGCAAATTTTCTATTTTGGGAAATTAAAATTAAAGAAAATAGATGAAGTGATAAATTTGAGGAATTTAATTTGAATAAATGAAAATTCAAATTAAATAAGAAATGAAAAGGAAAAATTAATTGGATATTAAGAAATCCAAAAAAATTAAATGAAATAAAAATGCGTATATTATATATTTATATAATTAGATTATATAAATATATTTTGATATGTTTTATATATATACATATATATAAACTATAGTATATATTATAAAATGATATATATACTATTTTATATTAAATAAATACATGTATATATTTTTATATACAATTATGTATATAAATAAATATACATATATATATGAAATATATATATATCAACTTTAATTAAAGTATATATATATATATATATATTGTTAAAACAAAGTATATATATATATGTATGTATGTATGTATATTGTTAATAATAAAAGTAATATATATATATAATTATAAATATAATTATATATATTATATATGATAAATATGTAATATAATTATATTTATATATGATTATAAATATAATCATAATATAACAAAAAAAAAGAGGAGAAATAGAATGGGAATCGGGTATTCCCGATTTCCCATTCTTCTCCGTCGAAGGGGAGCCGACCTCGTCGACGGTGAGAGGAGATGATGGGGGGCGAGGTCTGTGGTCGACAAGGAAGGGAGACGTCGTCGGCGACAGCCAAAAAAAAAAGAAAACAGAAACGAAAAGAAGCGGAACCGAACGGAAAACTGGAAGAGAAGAGAGGAGAAGGAAACGGTGATGCCGGCCGACTTGGCCACCGCCACTGCCACCGAAGCACCGTCAGAGGAAGAGAAAGAGGAAGGATGCCACCCGAGGCGCGGTGAACGGCGGAGGAGGGCCGGCGAAGAAGCGGAAGAAACCGAAGGAAAATCGACTCGATCCGCCGCTGTGCCGCCGATCCAGGGCAAATGGAGGGCACCGGTAGCTTTGCCTTGTCGTCAGCCAGCTGAAGGGTGCTTGAACCGCCGGTGAACTGGCCTCCGGTGAGGAATCGGCAAAGAGGAACACTGACCGGTCTGAACCGGTCCGACCGGGAAAGGAAGAGGAAAAAAGAAAAGAAAAAAGAAAAGAAAAAGGAAAAAGAAAAAGAAAAGAAAGAGAAAGAAAAGAAAAAGAAAGAAAGAAAAAGAAAAGAGAAAAAGGAAGAAAAAGAGGAAAAAGGAGAATTTCAAGAATTTGGAGATTCCCGGGAAGTTGGCAACTCAGAAATTACGAACATTCGGTAAGAATTTCGGAAAATGATTTCGAGTAAAAAATTTAATAAATTATTTATGAAAATTCTAAAATTTAGAATTTAATTTTCAGAAATTGTTCTCAGCGATCGAGACGATGGATCGGGAGAGATGGAGTACGGGCGTGATCGATAAGAGGAAGTCGCCGACCGAAAAAGGTAAGGGATGCATGTGCAGCACTGTAAGGATATTCAGTCTGCATGATTTTAATTATGAAATATTTTATGAAAATATTTATGAAAATATTGCGATGAATGATTGGTTGGAAAATTGTGGTGAAGTACCGATTGAAATTATAAATTGTATTTTCCGTGCAGGAGGCTAGCCAATCTGCAGCCGTTATACTGCTGAAAAATTATCGAAAATTATCGAAAATTTCTAGAAAATTTCATAAAATCATAAAAAATGATTTTATTTCACGAGAAATGATTTTCAACCACGAAAATCGAGAAAATGAATGTTTTCCATAAAAACATGAATAAAATGAAAGTGATTTTAAAATATTCATGTTTTCGAGAATGGTGATAATGAAATCACCGAAAATTCTCCTGATATGTAAATTACATGTAATACGAGATGGAAAATGAAAAGAAATAAAGTGAATATTTTTATATATATTTCTTAAATATTCACTAAATGATTTTATAACCTTTATGGTTTTAAATTATGAAAGTATATATTTTTATAAATTCCATAAAGGTTATTTTATGATGAAAAATACGGTTTTGAGACTAGATGGCATCCTATCATGCTGGTATGTGACATGTGATATGTAATATGTGATATGTGATATGTAGTACCGGCCGACACCTGATCAATGATCCACCAAGGACAATTATAGACTATGGCCATAGATCTGACATGATTATTTATACCCTTCGGGGTCTATAGCATGATATGAGTAACGATTCAGTGGACGGGTTGGGCGTGCGTGCCTAAGTCTCCATATATGAGAAATGTTTTATATGATATGTTATATGTTAAATGTAAACGTTTTACATGATATGTGATAAGTTAAATGAAAGTGATTTACAGCATTTTACATAATGCTTATTTTAGTACTGATTTTAGTACTACGAGAAGATCTTCATATGACATGTAATATGAACATGTAATATGTTTTCAAAAGCTAAAAGAGTTTATAAGTCTAATATTCTTACTATGATTTTAAATTGAATATTAGACTATATGTGACATGAATATGTGATATGTTTTCCAAAAAAAAAAAAGGAAAGAGGAGGAAAATAAATCTAATGTTCTTATTTTAATTTTTAAATTGAATATTAGATTTAAATGATATATATGTTATACGAAAAGGATTTAATAGCTGATTTTGTTATTTAAAGTACTGTACTAATTATGGTTGTACAGTAAAACATGAAATAAGTTTTAAATGAGAATGATGAGAATTTAACTAATATTCTTTTCAGAGAATATATGAATATTAGTTACTTTATTTAAATGCTTTATTTTATAAAAGCATTATTTTGAAAAGAATATGAAAATGTTATGAAATAAAAAGGTAAAAAGGATTAAAATTCCAAACAAAAAGGAAATTATTCTCTACAGTTGCTTCTAGGTTCCGGGACAAGATAGGTTTTTCAAAATACCTACCTTACTCCATCCGGATTCCTAGCCGACTATAGTATCCTTCCTACATGCGAGCTTAGAGCCCATAGGAAAAAAATGAAAAAGTTTTTCAGCATATAGATAGTTGAGTATCAAGTGAGACATATAATTTTGTTACTGAGCCGTGGTTTACTCACTCCTTAATATTAACATTTCAGGTTTTCGAGGACTAAGAGTCTGACATCTAAAGGACTTCGGCTGTGCATTTGGGGACGATGCGACAGCTTGATTTACTTAATAAGGTATGATCATTTATTTTTTGTATTTAGACTTATCTACAATATTACTTCCTTATGAATTAAAATAAGAGATGTAATTCATATTATAATTTAATATGTAATTGTTTATATGTAAAAGAAAAGTAAAGTATCGCAGACAGCCCAACCAAATAAGATGTATAGAATAAGGTGAAAAATAGGGTCACGGGCTGTGACAGATTTAATGGTATCAGAGCAGGGTTGGCCTGATGTCTATCGATACTTTTGGAAAGAAAATGTGTTGAAAAGGTTAACATCTCCTGTAGTACTGTGTAGTCTAAATACATAGAGAAAATAAATGATTGTAAATTGAGTTAAGTGTTTAGAAGGGGGTGAGAATTATGAACTATAGATGTCAAAAAGGGAAAACGGCTTATGAATGTTAACTGAAATGGTGATCTTATAATTTAAATGAAGGTCGGTTCGGTAAGGAACAGAAATGGACTAAGTGAGGGCCCCACCAGTACTTTTCTGTCCGGATCGAACCGAGACCTGAAAGTGATGATATAAAGGAGGAGAATGAAATATCATCATTAAATAGACCTTAAGATCACCGATTGAAGGTATTTTAAGGAGAGAGAATATTTTTGACCAAAAATGACCAAAATACCCCTACCCCAAAATTTTACTGGGAGTCAAAATAGACCAACAGAAGTTTGAATGGATTGATTTGACAGAGTAATTGACGATGTAAAGTTGCATTTCATGCAAAATAATCCAATTATGGATTCTATTGGATTTCTCTATCGAAATCGAAAAAGATTTTAAACTGCTGATAGTGGTATGAGAAAGGGGTACTATCAGCACATAAATAATAAGATCACTTATTTAAATGTATATTGAGGAGAAAGAAAAAAATGTGAAATGAAGAAAATGCCCCTATGTGGGATTATGTTTTGAATTGTGATAAATCAAGTCGATTTTGAACTTATTGATAGTAATGGAGTTATTGAGGGTATAAAGGACATAATATGAGTATAACGATCCCAATTATAAATTTCACTACACTTGTAGTGTTGATGTGACCCGAATGGTTATAGGGAAGTCGTAGGATGAGCGACTCTATTATTGATTTTTGAGGGTTTGAATTAAAAACTGTATTAACGTGATATTATTACGAGATCGTTAGATATGATGAAAAGTAAAATGATTACTGATGATGAATGAGAAAGTGATTGATATGGTTGATGAAATCCATAGCAGTACGATTAATTCTAGTTCTAAACAATCATACAATTTTCTGAGGTATTAAATGGATATTTATAGAACCGAAATATTTTGGAATATGTTTTATAGAATAATGTACTGTATGGAGTATATGAAATTGGAGAATATGCATAAGAACAGTAAGTGAAGATAAGCAATGTAACGACCTGTTACCACATTTTTCACCTTATTTTACGCAACTTATCCGGTTGGGCTGTCTGTGATACTTCACTTTACACTTAATGTTAAACAATTTCATATAATAATTAATATTATATACATCCCCTATCTTACTCTATAAGTAAGTAGTACTGTACACATGTCTAAATACAGAAAATAATTGATAATACCTCATAAATCTCAGTCGGTAGTCATAATCCACAAATGTCGGATCTCACAATCATCAAAACCTGAAATGTTAATATTGGGGAGTGAGCAAACCACGGCTCAGTAAGAGAGTTATATGTCACACTTGATATTCAGCTATCTATATGCTGAAAATACTTTTTTTTCTTTAAAATCTTCCTAGCTGGCTCTAGGCTCACATGTAAGAAGGATACTACAGTCGGCTAGGGATCCAGATAGAATAAGGTAGGTATTTTAGAATACCATACTTGTTCCGGAACCTAGAAGAAACTGTAGAGAATATTAATTTCATTGTTTTCAAAACGATGTAATTTTCGTTTTTCCAGAGAGTAAACCACTTATTTCTTTTCACTTCAGTATACTTTAAAACACGTGGCAGTTCAGTAATAAAAACAGTGGTTTACTTCTCTTCTCTTCAGTACAGTAAAAACAGTACAATACAGTGATTTGTAAATATCCAATCATTGGATAATTACTTCTTCGATTATCTCTATCTTACAAATAATTCTTATGTTATTCTTTTAGAATAAACATTTATTTCTCTTTTCAAATCAGTAACTGTATCGTACTAAAGTCCCATAAGAAATGCATTTAAAATACTCATAGTATCGATATATGCAGAAAACAAATGCCATAATAATGCATTTCGTACTTTAAATCATTGTATGAATTCTTTAATACATATATCTAAAATTCATACTTGTTTCAAACATGCATCATACTTTAGAAACTTAATATCATAATTAATAAAACTTATCATACAGTTCATGGAGACTAGGCAGAATCATATAGCCAGTATGCTGGTCATGACGCTTACTTCATCCTCCGAAGAGGGAACAGAACATCATCCTCCGAAGAGGGAACAGAATACATATGGCCATGGTATAGGCTGTAGACCTGATCAGGGTCGTACAACGAACATTGCACCACAAAGGACCAACATACCCACAAGGGATGAAAACATGCACAATGTGGGCGAGAACATGCACGACGTGGGCTAAACATATGCCACAAGGGATGGAAACATGCACAATGTGGCAAGCATGACAAGCAATAACATAAACTATAGGAAGGCCTTAGTCTCAAATCTTACTTACTTATGTAACTTCTTAAATTATACATTTGGTACAAAATAGTAAGGACCGGGCGTGCCTGGGTCTAAGTTAGCCAGGGGTTTGCCACTCCGATCACTGTTTCAGAAAACATACTTATTTACTATCATACATAAAAAGCTTATTGAAAAATATGCATAGAAATCATAAGGTTCGTTTAGCTAATTATCAAAAGACTATGGGAATTAATTTCGGAACGAAATTCATGCTTCAAACATTTCTTTATAAATTGCGATGAAGACAGTTTGCAAAATCATCACTGAAAATATAGAAGGGCAAACTATCCTTTTTCCACCATAAAACACATATGTATGCTTTTCCGTGCATTTAATCAAAAACATGGTTTTATAATTATCGGAATTCAAATAGATTATTTTTATAATTTATGAAAATAAAATATTTATTTTCTAACTTTAAATTCCCATCACCATGTTTTCTTCTAAAAACACGTGTAGAGACCTCTAGTCTCGAAAACATAGTTGTTCATCATTTCTTAACCTTTATGGAATTTTCATAATTAATTATTTCCATAATTAAAACTATAAAGATTTTATATGAAATCTAGTGAATATTTAAGAATACTTATAAAAATATTCACTTCAGTCTCTTTTTCATTTTTTTCTCGTTTCACGTGAAATATCACCTACAGGATGAAATTTCGGTGATTTCCTTTTTTACCATTCACGAAAACATGAATATTTTAAAATCAATTATCATTATATTCATGTTTTATGAAATTTACTTAATTTTTCGATTTTCGTACATAAAAATTGTTTCACGTGAAATCAAATCATTTATTATGATTTTCGGTAAATTTTAGTAATTATTTGATAATTTTTCAGAAGTATAACGGCTGCCGATTTGGCTAGCCTCCTACACAGAAAATACAGTTTATATTTCTCAACTGGTATTTCACCACAATTTAAAACCGATAAATCACCACAAATTTCAAAACTAATCATTATAAATTGCATTTATAAATTAAATGCATAATTTAAAACAAGTGACCGAATATCTTTACAAGCGGCACATGTCTCTCTTACCTGTTTCGGGTCGGCGACTGCCTCTCGAAGTTCGCGCCCGTGTTCACCTCGCCCGATTCCATCGGCTCGGTTATCGAGGGAATTTTCTGGAAATTAAATTCTAAATTTTAGAATTTTTTTATAATTATTTAAATAAATAAATTATTTAAATTAATTTAACATTTTATGGGATTTCTTACCGATTCTCGTAATTCTCGAGTTTCCGAGTTTTTCGGGATTTTTTGAAATTTTTGATATTTTTGAAGTCCAAAAATTTCCTTTTTCTCTCTCATTTTTTTCCTTTTCTTCTTTTCTTTTCTTTTCTTTTTCTTTTTCCTTTTTCTTTTCTTTTTCTTTTTCCTTTTCTTTCTTTTCCAGCTGGACCGGTCACCTTCCCCTCACCGCCGGTTCTCCTCCAACGGTCGATTCTCCGGCGGTTCGGTGGGTCAGCAGCTGGCCGGCACCAAGGCGAAGCCGGATCTGGCCTCCGTTTGGCCTGGATCGACGGCACGGCGGCGGATCGAGTCAGTTTACCTTCAGTTTCTTCTGCCTCTTCGCCAGCCGCCATTCACCGCGCCTTCAGTGGCCGCCTTCCTCTTCCTCTTCCCCTGGTGATGCTTCGGTGGCAGTGGCGGCGATCGATTTGGACGGCACCACCACTTTCTCTTCTTTTTTTCTTCCTGGCCTCCGCCGATTTTTCCTTCGATTTTCCTTCCTGTTTTCCCCGTTTCTTTTTCTCTTCCAGTCACCGGCTTCTTCTCCTCTCCTTGCCGGCGCCGTCTTCCTCCATCGTCTCTCTTCCTTTCTTCGGCGAAGGGCCAGTCGCCCTTTCGGGGAGACAGAATCAAGAGTCTTTCCGATTCTATTTGTTTTCTTTTTTTTTTGTATTTTATTTTAATTATAATTATATTATAAATATAATTATATGTTTTCAAAAGGAAAAAGAGTTTATAAGTCTAATATTCTTACTATGATTTTAAATTGAATATTAGACTATATGTGATATGAATATGTTATATGTTTTCCAAAAAAAAAGGAAAGAGGAGGAAAATAAATCTAATATTCTTATTTTAATTTTTAAATTGAATATTAGATTTAAATGATATATATGTTATAAGAAAAGGATTTAATAGCTGATTTTACTATTTAAAGTACTGTACTAATTATGGTTGTACAGTAAAACATGAAATAAGTTTTAAATGAGAATGATGAGAATTTAACTAATATTCTTTTCAAAGAATATGTGAATATTAGTTACTTTATTTAAATGCTTTATTTTATAAAAGCATTATTTTGAAAAGAATATGAAAATGTTATGGAATAAAAAGGTAAAAAGGATTAAAATTCCAAAAGAAAAGAAAATTATTCTCTACAGTTGCTTCTAGGTTCCGGAACAAGATAAGTATTTCAAAATACCTACCTTACTCCATCCGGATCCCTAGCCGACTGTAGTATCCTTCCTACATGCGAGCCTAGAGCCCATAGGAAAAAATGAAAAAGTTTTTCAGCATATGATAGCTGAATATCAAGTGAGGCATATAATTCCCTTACTAAGCCGTGGTTTGCTCACCCCTTAATATTAACATTTCAGGTTTTCGAGGACTAAGAGTCTGACATCTAAAGGACTTCAGCTTTGTATTTGGGGACGATGCGACAGCTTGATTTATTTAATAAGGTATGATCATTTATTTTTTGTATTTAGACTTATCTACAGTATTACTTCCTTATGAATTAAAATAGGGGATGTAATTCATATTATAATTTAATATGTAATTGTTTATATGTAAAAGAAAAGTAAAGTATCACAGATAGCCCAACCAAATAAGATGTATAGAAGAAGGTGAAAAATAGGGTCACAGGCTGTGACAGGATCATAAGTCATGTTCTTTGCATTTCATACTCTTTATGGACATTTAGTTATTTATTTGTGCTATGAGTCTCATTTACTAACATGTTTCTTGTTGGATGGAGCATATTTTATCTCTTCTCACATAGCCATAATTTTAGGGGGAGCATATTTTTTTTATCTTTCTTTCTTTTTGCTATGACAAAAAGGGTGAGAGATATTGAGAGATATTAAGGGGGAGAAATAATGATTTGAAAACTTTTTTTGAAAACCATGCTTATATTGAGGGGGAGCTTTACAAATTCATGCTGTATTTGAGGAGAAGTATTTCTTTAAAAAATTTTCAAAGCAAATTTACCTTAAGTTTTGTCATATCAAAAAGGGGGAGATTTTTAGCTTTAAATTGATATATATATTGAAATGACAAAAACTTAAGTAAGCTTTTATGTTTTGATTCATATTGTAAATTTGCTTTGCCACACATGATTTTCTCAATACATTTTAAGTACTCATATCAAACATTAAGACCATGATTTAATGATATATTCTTATTGGTCTTAGTACTTTATAAAATGGCTTTGAATATTTTCATTAAATAATGTTTTCAAGAATTTATTTAGAAAATTACTTAATGAGTTTTTTAAACTATGTTTTTCAATTTAGAAAGTCAAGAAAAACTCCCACAAAACTCTAAAATGTTTTGGGTTGAAATAAAATCGAAGGCTATATCATTTCTAACCCAAAATGCAGGAAAACGCACCTTCTGGAAGCATGGGATCGATCCCCTAAGGAAAGGGATCGATCCCCTAGTGGTAGTAAGGCTTTTCGGAAGCAAAAAGGTGTCTCAAGCCCAGACCAAGCAATCTGGAAGCTTGGGATCAATCCTTTATGGAAAGGGATCGATCCCTTTACGCGAATATGGGCTATAACGGCTAGTTTTGTGAGATACAACGGAAAAATTCAATTTCGGCTCCAACCAACGTCCACAAACCACCCAAGTGACTATAAATAGAGGCTTAGAAGCTGAAGGAACCAAGAGGAAGAGCTCAGCACATTCAATCTTCATTTTCCTCATATTCAAAGCCTCAACAACTTTTCAAGTGCTATACATTCTTCATTTTCTATCAATCTCATATTCCTTGTATAGAATAGCATAGCACAAATCATTGTATAGGATTTCCCTTGTGCTTAAACATTGTAATCACTTACCTATCTAGAGGCCCTTCTTTGATTACACCTCTTGTAAACTCATTCATACCTTGTAAAAGGGGAAGTTTCTCTTAAGCGTTAGAAAAAGAGGGAGGTTTCTCTTTAGCCTAAGAAAAAGAGGAAGGTTTCTTTGTAGCCTAGAAAAAGAGGGAGAAGAGGTTACTCTTGAGCCTAAGAAAAAAGAGGGATTGTAATCACAAATTCAAGGATAGTGAATTTGGGGAAAATCCTTGGAAACGTCTCAAGGTAGAGGACTTAGGCAAGGTTGCCTAACCTCTATAAATCGATTGTGTACATTTCTCTTTCCCTACTCTCTTTACTTATTTGCATTTATATTGTGATTGTTAAATTGAATTTATATTGCATACTTGAATAGTCTTGAGAACTTAGAAAACTTTAATATAAGCTAGAGAATTTAGAAGAATCGAAAAATGAATATAAGGGTAGCTAAGAACCGATTCACCCCCCTCTCGGTTTAGCCTATAGAGCCAACAAAAGAAATATGAGAAACAAGTGTCTAGTGGTTTAGTTGATCTTAAGGATTTAGTTTTCAGTGATGATGAAGAGGAATATGGGCTAAGAGAGGTTAGGCCAAGTGGTAATAACAACCGTAGCTCAAATCCATTTGCTACCAGCTCTAGAAACAAGAAGGCTAAGACTGGACAAGTCAAGGGCCCAATTGATCTGTACATGTATCAAACACCTGAAACCATTCATCAAAAGAGAAAACTTCAACAAATGAAGCAATCAAATATAAAAGATGCATGTGACAAGGAACTACGAGGTAGAACAATTCAATACATTGCTCGATTCTTCTATCAAAATGGAATTTCATTCAATGTTGCTCGTTCGAAAAGCTTCAAGCAAATGATTGAAGCAATTGGAAGTTATGGACCTAATCTCAAGCCTCCTAGTTATCATGAATTAAGAGTTCCACTCCTTAACAAAGAGATGGAGCACACACAAAATTTGTTACAGCAACATAAAAATCAATGGCCAAGATATAGGGTCACTATTATGTCTGATGGGTGGACTGATAGAAGGCAAAGAAGCATAATCAATTTTTTGGTAAATTCACCTATTGGTACAATGTTTATTAGATCTGTTGATGCTTCTTGTTTTGTGAAAACTGGTGAGAAGCTATTTCAACTACTTGATAGTATTGTGGAGGAGATTGGAGAAGAAAATATTGTTTAGCTTGTTACAGATAATGGAAGCAACTATGTTGCAGCTGGTAAGGATTATATTTACATTTTTACATGTTATTTATTTACTTGCAATGTTCTATTTAGCTGCTACTAAGCTTAACTTATATATGTAGTGATTTAATTTATTAATTAATTTGTATCTTTTCTCTCAGGTAAATTATTGGAAGAGAAGAGGAAGCACATCTTTTGGACTCTATGTGCAACACATTGCATTGATCTCATGCTAGAAGATATTGGAAAGATTCCAAAAGTGAAGAAATCAATTCAAAGAGCAATCAATCTTGTTGGATTCATCTACAACCACTCTAGCACCTTAAACTTGATGAGGTAGTTCACTAACAAGTCTGAGTTGGTTAGACATGGAGTGACAAGGTTTGCTACAACCTGTAACAGTCTGAGTGTACATTTTTACACAATATTTATTAGTATTTTACATATTTTTACCGGTTGGGCTGTCTGTGATGCCTTTACCACTTGATCATTAACAGTAATAAATGGTAAACATTTATTTAATAAATTCGGAATATAAAAATTTTTACAATATTTCGTACACTTTACATCCCTTGTTTCTATTTTACAATAATGTAGTACTGTATACAAGTGTCTGAATATATAAGAAAAGTTATTGTACCTTTAAAATTCAATACTCTTCGTCCTAGTGGGCTACTCGTAGTTATATTTAACTGAGGAAGCCATTAAATAATCCTTGTGATTAACCTGGAAGATTTGAAAGTAAGGGGTGAGCGAACCACATGCTCAGTAAAGGAGTCGTATGCTGCTTGATATAATGAAATCTATATGCTGAAAAATATTTATTTTTCCATAAATATAAATGGAATAAATCATTTAATTTCCATCACTTCAGTAACAGTTCAAAACACGTGACAGTACAGTGGTAAAACAGTAGTTACGGTAAACAGTCTTTTCAGTACAGTAGCTTATAAATATCCAAATCACTGGATAACAGTTCAGTAATTATTTCTATTTTAGAAATAATCTTCAAAGTATTCTTTCTCGATAACAGTAAATTTCCTTTCAGTTCAGGAAATAGTATTCCGTATAATTCAGTTCAGTAAATAGAAATCAGTAGATTTCAGTTCTGTAAACCGAAATCAGTAGCTACTAGTTCAGTAAACAGTAATCAGTAGCTACTAGTTCAGTAAATAGTAATCAGTAAGTTTCAATTTAGTAAACAGTAGCTTTCAGTTCAGTAAACAGTAATCAGTAGCTACCAATTTAGTAAACAGTAAACAGTAGCTTTCATTTCAGTAAAACAGTATTTCGGTATGGTTCAGTTCAGTAAACAGTAAACAGTAATCAGTAAGTTGAGACTAGGCATCACCCTACAATTAAATCATGCTATCATCGTCCACTAAAGGACACAGTAATCATCCCCGAAGGGACACAGTAATAGTATACAGTGAGATCTATGGCCATGATCTATAGGGTGTCCTCGGTGTACACTTGTCAGGTGACATCCGGGACGCTGATGACTGGCGATCAATCAGCCACGTGACAGTAACAGTAATAGTACGATGCATGAAATTCGGGGCCTAAGTCTCAAAACAGTAAAAAAAACCGTACCACAGCCTTTATGGATCTTATTCAAAATAATTTGAAATGTTTCATGTTTATCCATAAGGCTCTCACATTTTCATATATCATCACCTTTATGAAATTTATAAAATAAATAAGATCAATATTTGGTTCCATAAAAGTATAAAATCATTTCTTTCCCATAAAAATACCTTTAAGGAAATCCCATGAATCAAATCATTTATTTAAAGAATTATTTTCCAAAAAGGTATTTTATTTCTTATTTTCACATACAGTAAACATTCATGTATCAAGTAAGAAAGTAAACAAATATTCAATTTGAATATTTAATATCATATAAAACAAATCAATTTCTCACTTTTATAAAAATATAAAACATGAATATTTAATTTCTCATAAATTTCTCAAAATTTCCAATTTATGGAAAATTGGTGGAAATTATATTCAAAATTTTTCATTTAAATCATTTCATGCTTCTAAAATATTTTGGAATATTTTAGAATATTTTTGGAAAATTTTCGATAGCATAACAACTGCGAATTTCTAACCTCCTGCACATTGTCACAATATATAAACCAGCTTTTCAACCACAGATTTTGCATGTTTTCAAACCAAATCATGCATCCAATATTCTCATAAAATTTAGCTCAAGAAAACATGCAATTCATTATATCACTACAACTCACACACTCTCCCCTTACCAGTCTTATGAAGACGATCGTCCCGGTTACGCTAACCGAAATCCGTCGACTCGGGTTGCAAAATAATTTTATCGAAAATTATTAATATTTTTCTTCTTAATTTTAAGCCACTAAAATTATAAAATGCAGCCACTAATGTCTTATTATAAGCACAATCAGTATAAATTATACTGGTGCTAAAACTCAACTTCCTCATTCTTGATCCTTTTTCGGTTTTAATTTCACCAAAAATTCTCTTTTAAATTCTATAATTACCTTCTACCAAAATACCTAATTTTCAGCACTAATTCATAAAAATCAAGTCATGGCCGAACCTCAAAATGCCACTTTTATTGACTTTCCATCATTTTTCCTTAATTGTTGTTTTCAATTGGTGAATGCCTTTCCTACGTGAGCCATTTCTTGACATTATTCTTGCATGAACATTAAATTCCTCTACTCTCCCATGCCAACCGAACCATCCTTGAAATAACTAGATTTTTAATTCTTCATCCTTTCATGGTTTTGAAGCTTCTACTCAACTTATCTATAGTCCATAACTTATTTCTCATCATCATTATAGGATTTCTAGCATGATTTCCTTGTTTTTCTAGATTTATATCAAGATCTAAATTGGTGCTAATTCCATACTCTAATAGGATTTTACTCAAAACAATCCTATAATCATGTTTATTATGTTATAAAACATGGAAATATATCATTCAATATCAATAAAACCATGGAAATCAATTATCTTACCTTGACCGATTGTCCACTACAAAACGGAACACTTTTCTGTCTCATTTCAGCCCCTCTTCTCTTGGTTTCTTTGATATCCAAATGATGGTGTAAAGGTTGATGGTGAAGGTTAAGTGATTAGGTAGTAAGAGTATATAATTTTACTGAATTTTTCCTTGAGTAAAATGGATGCAAAATGGAATAGAATTTGCAACCAACACAGCTCCTCTCGTAGATAGCAGGAGAAACGGTGATAAAGAGATAATTTGCTGAAGTTTTTTTGTTCTATTAAATTTTCAATTTATCTTGATGTCCAATGAGAGTTAGCCACCTAACTTCTTATCCCATTTCCCCATCATTTTATGTCCAAATTGCATTTAATTTCTGAAGAAAACTGCAGCAAAGGAACGAGCTTTTGTTGCTGTCCCGTTTTCTGACCATGTTTCTTCTTCTCTTGAAATTTTTCAGCCAATTAAAATTGATTCCATACTAAACTTTTAACTTCTTCTACTTTAAGTATTACTTGCATTGTCTTTTATGCTATAAAAGAACCAACCCATACGGCACAACAATAGCCAAGAGAAATGGCGTAAAGACTGAAAATTTCTGATCAGTTCTTGACTTATCTCTTCTCTTGTTTTATACTTCAACCAATGAAGGTTAATCACATGTTAAACTTTAAATGCTTCTTCCTTTATATTAAATTTTATACTATAAAAATTATATTCCAATTTCTTTTAGATGTTTTCCAGGTGACACTACAAAAAAACAGACTTTTACCGGCACTTATAAGCGCCAGTAAAAGACCAATGAACCGCCGGTAAAAACCTTACCGGCGGTTCGTTAACCGCCGGCTGACCGCCGGCCAGGTGAATGCCGGTGAAAGTTTGCCGGCGGTGATGTACTCCAATGCCGGCAAAAATCTTGTAAATTATGGCATGACTTTTCCCGGCGCTTTTAAATGCCTTTAAAAGTGAAAGACTTTTACCGACACTTTAAAGTGCCGGCAAAAGTTTTATTTGAAATTTGAAAGTTTTTTATTTATTGAGTTTTATTTTAAATTTAAAAGCTTTTACCGACACTTTTAAGTACCGGTAAAAACATTATTTGAAATTTTTATATTTATTGAATTTTATTTTAAATTTAAAAACTTGATTAATTTTTTGTGTTTTTATGACAGATAACACAATTGTTAATGCCATTGTTCACTGATAGTTTAATAAAAATGATTTTAACTCTTAATTCAATTTTTTTAATGCATGTTAATAAAATAATTGTTAATGCAATTTTTTGTTAATAAAATAATTGTTAATGCATGAATAGTATCTACAAAAGCATTGGCAGCATGCCTCATTTGGCCATTTAACTAATTCATGTCCATTGCACTAATAAAAACAGAAAGTTAGAATTACTTGCACTGTAACACTCACATGCATTAGCAATTTCCTAACAATTGTAACTTTAATTTGTTCAAAGTGCTTATAACCAAAGAGTTATGAAAATACCAATTATCATCCTTAAAGCAACAATTAACTTCACAAAGCAACCAATAATGTCATCAAGAACCAATTAAAACAGCCACAAAGTTTTCTAAACTTCATAGAAGTCTAATACAAGCAAAATTTCTAGCTATATTGAATACCGATTATCATCCTTGAAGCTTCCATCTTCACTTAAGTATTTGCAAGTAGTGACCCCAACAAACTAGATGTGTCTGAAACCTACAATAAGAGAGAATGAAACCTCTTAATTGTTATCACCATGCTATAAACAATATATATAAACCTACAACAAATACTACTATCCACCATGCTTTCAAGATAAGTCATAAACACTCTTCTACAACAAGCACATATTTTTAGCATATATTCCTCAAGTTAGAAGAAATAAACAAAATGAGGCAAATCTATTTATACCAAATCCACAAGGATCTGAATTCTCGTTGTGATATCCTTTGAGCTCTGGGTCGCTTTCAGTAACCCAATTGCTGTAGGAAGCATTAAACTGTTAAACATGCTAAGGCACAAGAATGATGACTCTGTAAACAAAAAAGAAAGATTAAATATAAAAATAATAATAATGTATTCTTACTCTGTTAGTTCAACTGTCGTTGGTCTTCTAAAGGTCAAAACTGTTCTATCAACTGGTTCACTTGGAGCTTGTGAAACATCCTACGTCAAAGGAAATATGCATCTAGAATCAACATAATTATTATTTGCAAACTAGTGACACCTAAAATGAAGAAATGGACACCGAGATGCTACGATAAGTCACTATGAGCGAACACTATTACAAGATCACTTCTTGCAGAGTAGTTAGATGGATTTTACCTCATAGCCCAAAAGTACTAGGTAAACTTCAATTTTGGAGCATCCACCCTCTTAAGCAACTTGATAAAAGGTAAAGGAAAAGAATGTTAGTTTTGTTATGTGTTAAACCTTAATAGATTCCATGAGCAACCAAAACTCAAATAAAAGAGTCCATTTGAATGATGCTACAAGAAATGAAAGTTCTAGTCACAACACTAAGATATTTCAGCCAAAAAGAAAAATTAAGGTAATCTTTTGAATCAATGCCCAATTAAGATCTTAATAGTTATTCTGAGATGAGACAAGGGTGGATTATCTTGCCTAATTAGACAGATTAATTATGGAAAATGCCAACTTGAGGGTTGTCAATTTGAAAACTAAGATTTTACATATGTTACCTTATTATTTCATGTCACAGATATATAAGCTTCAATGATGGTCAGAAAGGTACAAAAACAACGTTTTTAGATGACAAAACAGTGCTGTATTTTTATGTCAGATCAACAAATCAGAGTCAAGAATATGTTCTGTCACCAAACATCTCTACCTTTATCAACTTTTTTTTCTCTCACAAAGCAGAATGGTAATGGCAAATTGAGATATAACGCACTGACAAAGAGGCTAAGTGCAAGTTTTGGCTCAACTATTAAATTTCAAGCAGCAAAACCAGCACCCATGTGCCCAACACTTGACCTCTTTTCCAATAATCCTACACATATTCACTACTAAACTTAGACTTTCCAATCCAACTCTTATCCATGGTTGTAGTAGTGATGGTAAAAGAAAACAACCAATGAAGGAGAACACAACCTAGAAAACAACAAAGCAACTCAATTATGTATCTATAATCTATATGTGTATATAAAACTAACCTAGCCCAGATCACATGTAAATCAAAGAAAGGCAAGCAAGGTTTAAGAAATGCATTACAGATCACATGTAAATCAAGCATTAGTTCAAAGATTTGTGCACATGGATGATTCATAAATAAAGTTGATGAACTTCCAAAATGTAATTGCATAAAAAAAAAAAGATAAGTTTAAATCATAGATAAGCAAACTTACATGAAGCAACTCTAGGTTTCCAATACCAGAAGGGTTTTGATCCAAAACTTGCAAGCAGAGATTGGTTAGGCTAGCAAACAAACTAAAAAAAAAAACCAGTAGAGATTCGTTAGGCTAGCAAACAAACTGAAAAAACCATCATTTTAAAATACCACTAACAGTGTATTGAATATTTATCCTTATTTCTATATAAAAAAAGAATAATGTTGGCTATTGTAAAAGCTGCCTTAATTTTCGACGTATCAAGTTATCACATTCCTAAGCACACACAAGCTTCCACATTAGCAAAATCCATTTTGCCATACCAGAGCATCAAAGAAAGCATTACAATTAAATTGACCCCCTGAACCGCCATGAGAAATGTAAACCTGGAAATATTTTTGGAACAAACGAAATGCCAAATGCAAAATGAATGGTTGCTTATGGTTCCTTACTGAGCCATGAGCCAAAAATATTCATTGCAGAAGAAATTTGATAAATGGAAGATGTAAAACTAATTGCAGAAACAATTAGGCTAGAAGCAGCTCTTGATTGCTACGATATTTCATATGTCTAATTACGCCTAAGTAATTAAGCTGTAAAGTAGAAGTTTTCACTAAAAATTCACTAAATACAGAAAAATAAGAAAATTGAGTAGTAAGCAAATTAAAACAAAAGAAAAAGAAATCAATTATCAATAACGGAAACTTTTCACATGAAAATAGTAAAAACCATAATGATCGTAATTTTTCATTTAACAATCGAGAAACCTTAAAATTTCATTCTAATCTAAAATTAAATGAAAAGAAATGAGAGAAGAAAACGGTAAGTTAAAAGCTAAACAGAGGAGTGTTTGATAAAGAAGAAAATTACCAAATTGTCGGAGGATTTTCTCGCTGTTGGCTTGAGCTTGAAAGTTGCAGAGAGATCTCGAAAGTACGACGCGTGTGGCTGAAACAGAATAAATAAACATAATAAATTTTGGATCCGGAGTAAACTTGAATGGAGCAATGCCTCTTTCAACTAGTTCTCTATAATGCAAATAGCCCAAAAAACCAACAGTTGAAGAAGATGAGACGAAAAGGGAGATGAGATATAGCAATGTACCTCTGTAATCGGCAGTTGCATGTGAGATCTGCAAAGCTATCGGTGTGAGATCTGCAATGCGAGATCTGTAAAGCTATCGGTGGAGCAGCGGTGACGATGAAGTGGCAGAGGTGCGATGATTCAAACTCACGAGATTCGTAAGTGCTGATGAGTTATTTGAAATGGGTTATTTGAAAGCAGATCTCACACCGGTAGTGAGAGCAGAGGTGCCGATGAGTTATTTGAAATGGGTTTTCTTCAAATCAAAGGGAAAAATGAAAGAGGCATTTCTAAGGGAGTCGGGTAAAAAAGATTAAGTGCCGTCTAAACACTTGCCAGCACCGGCATTCTGTTTAAAGCCGGTAAAAGAAAAATTAAACGGAGAAATGCTGGCGCTTTCCACAACTGCCCAAATAAAAGTGCCCTTAAAAATCTCAATTTTTGTAGTGTGAGCAGCATCACGGCAGTAAAGGTAGCGTATGAGATCCATTTTGCTGATCAGTTTTATCTTGTTTTACCTCTCTTTTATATAACTCCACCAATCATAATTTATCACATGTCAAGCAAATCCATTTCCTTCCTTTAAATAAGATTTGTTTTACCATATACTTGCATCCCAATTTTGCTTTAGATGCGTAAAACCGTGTGGCACAACAACAGCAAGAGGAGAGGCGGTGAAGCTAAATCTTCTGTTCGATTTTCACTCATTTTCTCCTCTTTTTCGTGTGCTCCAATCAATAACAATTCACCATATGTTCAAAAATAAAATTCCCTTCCATTTACATATCATTTACTTGTATTTATGCCATTAAAATTGCATTTGAAATTTCCAAATTTTCATATTTGTTTTCTTTATTTATTCTATACCTTCAACTCATCATTTAATATTTATTTCACCTTACATACACTATATTATAATTCATAATTCCAATAAAATCGAAAATCCAAAGTGGAAATCCACATTCAATTTTTATTTAATTTCACTAATTAATTTATTTCCACTATCAAGGATTTACGAAAATATGATGTATAGTATGATAAAATCGAGTCTCACACAACCTTCCTCTCGTTGCAAAGTGTGTTCAAGCAAAAGGCAAACCTGAGGAAGATGTTTACATCAGATGAATGGGTGAGTAGTAAGTTAGCTAGAGATGCCAAAGGAGTGAGGGCAGTAAATACTGTATTGGCTGCTGCATTTGGAATAATGTGTTGTATGCTCTAAAGGTTTTGAGACCTCTTGTGTCTGTTTTACGGCTTGTTGATAGTGAAAAAAAGCTAGCTTTGCCTTATATTTATGAGGCAATAAGCAAAACTAAGGATGCCATCAAGATATCACTAAATGAAGATGCAAGCAACTATAGTGAAGTGTTTGATATCATTGACAAAAGATAGGAATGCCAACTCCATCGACCCTTACATGCAACAGCCTATTACTTAAATCCAGCGGTTTTTTATAGCACTCAAAATATGGATTTATATTTGAAGCTTACCGGTGGATTAATGGACTGCATTAAGAAGATGGTAGATGGGGGTTGACATGCAAATCAAAATATACGAAGAAGTGGCACTATACAATAGAGTTCAAGGCCGCTTTGGAGATGACTTAGCAATAAAATGTAGGGATTCAAAGGCACCTGGTAAGAAAGATCGTTATAAATTTTGAAATCTTAATACTAATAATTTAATTTTAAATACTAATCAAAGTTGTTTGCATTTTGTAGCTGAGTGGTAGACTATGTTTAGGCATTCAGCTCCAAACTTGCAAAGGTTTGCTATTAAGATTTTGAGTTTGACATGTAGTGCATCCGGATGTGAGCGTAATTGGAGTGTCTTCGAACAAGCATGTTCCTTTTCCTACTATTTACTAGTTATGAATGAATTGGAATAAAAATAGATTTTTTAGGGAAACAATTTACTATTTCTTATAGAATAAAAGATAGTAACACTTTTTTTTTAATTTTATTTTGCTATTTCAGATTCACTCTAAGAAGAGAAATAGACTTGAGCATCAGAAATTGCATGACTTGGTTTTCATAAAGTACAATCAAGCACTTGAAGGTCAATATGATATGAGAAATGAGATTGATCCTATCATTCCAATTGAAATTGATTCTAGTAATAAGTGGCTGCTTGGAGAGATGGGTGGAGATGATGTTGAAAATGATTTGGTTTATGAAAATGATAATTTGACATGGGGAGATGTAGAGAGGGCATCAGGAGCAAGTGAAATTAGAACTTATACTAGAGGGCAAACAAGAAAAAATGTAAATCCAACAACTTCTAGAACTCCAGCCTTAACCTCTAAAACTCCAGTCACAAAATCTAAAACATCAGCCACAACCTCTAGAGTCTGTGGGGGCTATGAAGCTACTACTAGAGTTATTGAAGCGGTGGCTAACCCTGCTATGGATCTTGAAAGATCAGATGAGGAAGAAGAGGATTTTGACTTTGAGCTAGATATTGGTGGTAGAGCTCAAAAAGACCAAGTTGATGATGATGATTTTGGGGCAGAGCAAGAGGAATTAGAAGCTGAAGAAGATGAAGAGAATTAGTAGATTGTGATTCTTATTTCTTAGGAATTGCATTTGTGTTTATGCTTGTGTTTTATTATCTTATGTGACTTCATTTAGAGTTTTATTATCTTATGTGACTTGGTAACTTATTATTTGCAATGGTTTTATTGGCTTGAGAACATTATTTGAGTGCTTTGTGTAATTTTTAGTAGTTATTATGGTTATTTTTTTGTTTTCTATTAAATTAGATATATTTTTTATAAAAAAAATTTACACAATAGCGGCTGCTACGCTATCTGCTACGCATTCATAGAGGATTTTGGCCTCCCTGCTATTATCCACTATTCGCTTTTGATAACATTGGTTAAAACATCAATTATTTTCGCATCTCAAAAAATAAAACTCAAAATATATGAAAAAAACAAATGTATTTAAAAAAATGTATTAACTTACATTACCTTAACAACATGATAATTTTTGAAATCTTTAATATCATCTAAAATTTGATCAATCATTTCTTGGTTCCATGCAACAATTCTAGGTTTTGGATCTAATCCATTTATATAGTGAAATCGTGCACTAAATACATGATACAAAAAAATAATCTATGCAATATTAATATGCAAGTGACATACATTAGATAATTTATAGTTACAAAAATATGATTAATAAAAATGGTACAAATAACTTATTAAACAATACTAACATGAAGAACCGAAACACATCCACACAATAATCTTGTTTTTCCTTACATTGCGTGGCTTTCGTTGTGAAATGTACGAACTCCGCTTATCAATGTTTGACATACATATTCAACCAAATTTAATGATTTACCAAACTTATACTACTTAGACAGGTAAGGTATTTTTTCTATATATCAGCCTATTGAAGGGCATAATAAACAACCTAAGGCATATAAAAGAAATTTTGCCTTGAACTCATTTGAATTAGATGGTAATAGTGGAATTTTATATTTTAATTCATTAAGCAACATGTTACCCTTGTGAATACGAAATTGCTTACAAACACTTGATTTTTCAACTCATCAATTTTGGATCAAACAAGGGAGCTCTCGGTTGAGACATCAAGAATAACTTATACTATTCCAAGCGTCAACGGTATCTAATGACCGTACAAATTCAAACATAGTTTTCTTTTTTAATCTACCATTTTAACAAGCAAAAAGCAAAGATCCTTCTCTCAATTTATGCTCCTAAAGGTGTAGCAAGCCTCCTAATCCGATTATACGAATAGAATCATGGGAATTTGAATTAATAGTTTCCAATAACTTATAAAACCAATATGGACTACAACATATATCCCAAGAACCCGACATTTAAAAATATATACCAACCTAGAATAATTTTATTAAAAAAATTGTTATCTCTAAACAATTTGTTAATCAATTATGTTATAAAACAATATGACACTTTCATTAATATCATACATTGTTCAGCTTTGAATTCAAAACTTTCTTTTCCTTACCATATTGCACGCGGTCAGTAAACGCCAAATCATCATAAAGTAACTTCGCATCATCAAAAAGAGTTAAAAATGATTTTGCAACCTATCAAAAAATTAATTTTAATAAAAGATTATATAAACATTTTATATGATTTGATTTATAATATGCATAGGAACCGGATTTGATAATATTTTCCACCTCATTCAAATTTGTCATCTTCTTTTCATTTTTCTTTTGAGCACATAACGATTGGATGTAATCATAAAGTTAAAAAATTGTTTATTCTTAAAAAAAAAATAACACCATGAACTGAAGTAGTTAAGAGAATTTTTTGAAACAAAAAAAAAAGTGGTTAAGAGAATTTTCATTAAATGTAAAAGGACCCATTTGGGCTTAAACCTTTTGCAACTCGTTAATATATTATTTAAGTTTGACCTGACTCATAAACACCTCAACAACAATGATTGATTTTGGTATTGGCTTAATTGTCGAATGATGCAGATCCTACAAAATTCATGAGAATTTTGTCTCGTTTTAATTTATTCCTTTCTTGATTTTCTGCCATTAATTGCCCAATAATTAATTTCATTTAAAATATTGCTGCTGAATGTCCCCATGCCATTTTAGCATCGCCAATGAGGCCATGAACCTACCACTGTTCCATGCCTTGTTCCTTCATACGCCCAAACATATACATATGTACGATTTCGAAAAGATGCAAGTTTAATAATTTACTTTTCTCTTTTTAAGTTTTAATTCCAATAAAGTTAGGTAGAATTAGTTAGATAAATGACAATGTAGCTAAAAATTCATAAACAATTTTAATTTTATTACTTTAGTTACTTGATTTGATTTTTATTGATAAAATGCTTAAAAATTTGTTAGACGTCATTGAGTTTAAGTTGTAATTAAATAGCCAAAGTGACTTTAGCTTAGTGATAAGAAGGAGGCTTTGAGGTTTTGAGATTCAAGATTCGAATTTCATGAAGTGAATTTATCATGTTATCGATTTATGAAATGTAATATACTGATTATGATTATAACTTTAAATGAGAATATATTACTCAAAATTAAATATTGACTAATTCAAGTATTAACCATGATTTTTTCGGTTCAAATACAGTTTAGAGGGTTTAGGTTCATCTCTCAAAAATAATAATTACTTAAATAACAGTCTAAGATAAAAGTGTGAATTAAATCAAATTTGAGTAATATTTGTAAAATCTAAGATCAGATTTGGACTTGTTTCAGCCATTAAGTTAAATTTTATTAAATTTGTTATTAAAACATTGAAAATTCTGGCATATTAACATATATATATATATATATATATATATTAATAGTTTTACATATGCTTTAAATGAAAATTAAATAAAAAGAATTTTATTGATATGATGATATTTTGAACTGAATTCAATCGTATCAAATTTAAAAAATGTTTCAAACTCGATTCAAACTGAACTATGTTTACAAGTCTAATAGATCATTTGATCTGTAAATAAATATACAATTAAATAGTAAGAAAAATAAAAAAAATATATCTGTTTAAATTTTTTACCATTCAACAGAATATTTTGTTCATTGTAGGTAACTTTAAGATCATTTTTTTTTTCAATTTTGTCATCGTTTAGAATGAAGTTGTAAGTTGTAACCTCTTTCAGTATCTACTTGCAGGTAGGCAGCAATATTATTGATCTCAAAATTTTAGCATGAAGAATTGTTTTTGTTCTTTCTGATTAGATTAGAGCAGATCATCATTCATCGTTTATGTAGGTAAAACAACATGCTCTGGAATCCCTTTTTTATCAACTCCACGATGGAAAAGAAAGGAAAAGGACATTGAAAATCAAATTCTAGCACCAACCCACATTGAAAGTTGTGTTAGTGTATTCAAATATTGAGATCCAGAAGCCAAATACATACAACACTTTCATAAAGTAAATATATATATACACACACTGTATCATTATCTTTTCGGAATTCAAACCTTTTATTCAACTTTGATAGGGATATCGCGCCAAATATGCAGAGTGCAAATGAAGAATAGCTTTTTAACTTTTGAGCTGCTTCAATGGCAAAATCTAGATCTTATAAATTATTATCACACTTTACTTTAAGAGCCCCTGCCCTACACTAAAAGCAATAAAAAAGAAACCCCAAAATTTTGGTATAATCACAATTAACAAATGAGAAGATTCTATTGCTTCAACTTAATTTATAAATACAAAATTTGATCAAATCGGGGAATTTCTATAGTAAAGTCATAAATTTTGACTTTATTATAAGGTCAACGTAAAAAACATATGATTAAACGTAAATTTAAAGTCATTAGGCATAAAAAATGTTAGACGTATCGTAAATACTTGATAATTAACTTAAAATTAAGGTAAACAACACATGATTTAGCATAAATCTAAAGTTATTAGGTGTAAAATATGTTAAAAGTATGTAAACACATGATAATTAACATAAACATACATTATATCAAAATTATCATGTGTTTAAATCTATTGACACTAATATTTATATTGATAATTACATTTTTACGATACGTCTAACATTTTTTATGCCCAATGACTTTAAATTTACGCTTAATCATATATTTTTTATGTTAACCTTATAATAAGGTCTATGACATCTGTAATACGCATCATCTTTGTATTACTATTATGCCAATTAGCATTTAAATAGTGAGATAGTCTTGGACTTAGTCAATGCTTTCACATTTCAATACTACAATTTCTTTAAGTCCACCTAATCTAGTTCATGACCTTAAACATAAACGGCCAAGATAAAATCTCTCTTCCTTAAACTTTTTCATATGTATAATAAATAAGTTAATAATTAATTAATTAATTAAAAATAAAAACTATTGTCTCTTCCGGAAACATATTAAAAGGAAATTCTTATACGTAGGATTGAGGATTGGAAATTTGATTTTGGGTTTAGAAGTGATATAAAAAAATTTGGAGAAATCTTATATACACATAAAAAGACTCTGCATATAATTGATTTTCTTTTTACATTATTTTTTTTATCTGATAAAAAAGCCTTGTTATTCTTTTACTTTTCAAAAAAACCATCATAAAACAGTTATGTGTACATATATGTATATAGCATTCATTATCCAAAAGTTTACCCCTAATATTAAGATTCATTCTTCGTTATCATTGAAAAAAAAGATACACCCTTGCTAGTCTTCGTTTATTAAACTTATTAAAAGATATTTCATTTGATTTCACATGCATTGGCACCGGTGGACATGCCATGCCAACATGAACGTATCTATTTCTTTTACTACAATAGACATAGCGAGGTCAACCAATTTTTGGGCTCCTAAAGCACTTAACCAATTATATAACCGATTATAATCCAACATTATTTGGTCTCGGATCATATGACCAAATATATTTTAATCAAACAAAAATACGACTAATTAGCATTATGACCCAATATATATATATATATATATATATATATATATATATATATATGTATATGTTTTGCCTGCCTTCTTCTAGCTAAGACCTAAATTATGAAAAACTGAAGCAACCAATAAGTATGGCAATGGCAACAGTTGAAGAGATTATGAAAGGGCAGAGAAGCGAGGGTGTGGCCACCGTCCTATCAATTGGCACTGCCACACCATCCAATTGCATCTTCAAATCCGACTATCCTCGCTATTACTTTCGAGTCACCAACAGCAACCACATGACTGACCTCAAGCAAAAATGCAAGCGAATTTGTACTAACATAGATTTACATGCAAAAAAACAATTAATTAATTCAGCCTGCCTCTCTTTTGCATTTTTCTTTTCTGAACTAAAGTAACGATTAATTATTCAACAGGTGACAATTCGATGGTCAAGAAACGTTACTTCTTCATGACTGAAGAAATGTCGAAGGAAAATCCAAGCATCTCTACTTACATGGATCCGTCGCTAGACGCTCGGTAAGGCATGACCCTGGAGGAGGTGCCTAAACTAGGCAAAGAAGCCGCAGAAAGGGCTATAAAAGACTGGGGGCAGCCCAAATCCAAGATCACCCACCTCATCTTTTGCACCAGTTCAACTGTAGACATGCTTGGCTCTGATTACCAACTTACCAAGCTCCTTGACCCGAGTCCTTCGGTTAAAAGGACCAATATTTATCAACAAGGTTGCTTTGCTGGTGGCACAGCCCTCCGCCTCGCCAAGGACTTAGCAGAGAACAACAAAGGTGCACGTGTTCTTGTGGTCTGCTTCGAACACAGCTCTCTATTTCCATGGGTCGTCGGATACCAACCTGGACATCCTGGTTGCGTCTGCGCTTTTCGCTGATGGCGCTGGAGTTGCTGTAGTAGGCGCTGATCATGACACCGTCGTTGAACTCCCATTATTCCAAGTTGTTTCGTCTTCTCAAGCAATTCTACCTAATTCAGAGGGTGCCATCGAGGCACATTTACGAGAAGTTGGCCTCACTTTACAGTTATCTAATTACATACCTACATTGATTTCAAACAATATAGAGAAGAGTGCTACTGAAGCATTTTCCCAAGTTGGGACTATCACCACTTGGGACTCACTTTTCTATGTTGTTTACCCAGGTGGCCGGGCCGTTCTTGACCAATTGGAAGCAAAACTTAGTCTCAGAAAGCATAAACTGAGGGCATCTCGTCATGTGCTGAGTAAGTGCAATCGTGTTCTTTGTGTTGTATGAGATGAGAAACAAGTCTGTCGAGGAAGGGAAACCCACTACAGGTGAAGGGTTAGAGTGAGGTGTTCTTATGTTGTTCGGGCCAGGTCTTACCGTCGAGGCTATTGTGCTGCACAGTACCATCCACACAAACCATCTCATCAAGCCAAGTGAGAGGGAAAAAACACAGCCTTATGCATGATACAAATGTTATGTTTCTGATCAACCCAAAGTGTTTGAAAAATAAATTATCACTTCGTTCCTTATTATATGTTTGTGGTCCAAGCACTATTCTAGATTTCTAGTCTACCCAGGGTACTTAAAAGTATTAAAACCATGTCTAGTTTGAAAGCCCAAGGTTATCACTTCATGTACTAAAACCATGTCTCTATTTACTTTTCCTTACACGCCGTTCGACAAGAAGGAAAGAAAGAGTAAGTAAAAAAATTCTAATCTAATGATTGAACTGCAAAATAACAAGTGCTATTTTGTAGATTCAGTTTTAGATTAAAACTTTTTCCTTAACCTTTCTTTTCTTCCAGCTAAACAGTACCTTAAGCCATACAAACAGCATAGATCCTACCCTCTACTTTCACCTCTTCTCCTTTTCCCACAATTAGATGAATAGAAACATATAGTTATAAATATATTATTTCAGCGCCAAAACAAAGGAGTATATAGGAAGCATTTTGCAGCAGAGAAAATGCCTATTTACTCAATCAACAACAATTACTAATGTGGTAATATTATTATCAGCATTCAAACATCAAAATATCAACTTGCCTCCCATTGTTCCAAGACTTTCAGTAAACATTATTAAGCTCTCTACTTATATGATCTATAGGTGTATAATAAAAACAAAATGCAGGAATTTCCATTGAAATAAACAGAACGACTCAACAGAAGACAGCGGACTAACTAGAAATTTGCCTTGTAAACAGTGGAAGAAATCTAGGAGAAACAAAATTGCATGAAAGAGTCGACCAACAGACAGAGCAGAGATGGGTAGTTCCATTTTTCCTTTGTTTGTGGGTGAAAAATAAAGAATGGGAAAAGAGGAAGGGGAAACAAGGAATGTTGAGATGGTCTGTTTAACTGAGGGACAGAGGGTTATAGCTCTCAAGTAGTATTCACTACCAGCAATAAGGACTGAAAGGCACAAATGTTCTGTTGATAATAACGATACTTCTACTGGGGATAATTCAAATAACAAAAAAAAAAAAAACTCTCAATGATCTTGAGCAAGAGGTCTTAATGAAAACTGCAATAAGAAATGGTAACTGTGACTAAAACCTACCCTATGCAATGAAAAGTAAAGAAAATACCCTGATTGCAGATCCATTCTTAAAGAAAACTGAAAACTTGGCGAGAAAATGTTGTAGTCGTTTGCTACTTGATATTTCCTATGCAAATACCACATCATTGATCAGAGCTCTATCAAAAATTATAATCCTCTCCACTGCAGTAGACTTGCCATGGTACTAGAAATCAATATGTAGTTTTCTAAACCAGATACCAACTGAAAATGGTTTTGTGTACAAGGTATTATTTGCTTTGACCTAAAGGTCACATGGTTTTATCACAAAAGATGTCTCATAAACGTGGGTTTAGATATCTATATATATCATATCAATGCTCACAATATCCTGATATGGGATTGAGATGCTACAAACTCTCCCTCTTTAATGCTTGACATCCTCGTCAAGACCAACACAGAACAGAAACAAACCACTCTGAGGGTTGGAATTCTAGAAGTGAGTTCCACCGTCTAGCACTTAGCTCTCACAGGATTCTAGAGCTGGCTCCCAGAACGTAACACTTAGTTCCATGTTCCGACTAGTGACTGCTTTGATACTATTTGTTGAAATTCACACTCAATCTGCAAGATATTGACCGCTCTGACTCAAAGATCTTACAGTTTTGTCTCCCAAAAGACGCCTCACAAGTATGGGTTTACATCTCTACACATACATCATAATAAATGCTCACAATATCTTGATGTGGGATTGGAGCGTTACAATTTTAGTTTAGAACATGCAACTTAAGTTGGCAAGGTTTCTTTGAAAAAAAATTCAATTGATCCACGTTCAAGCATGTTATAATACAACAATTCAACATTTCCTAGCTCTCATTTTCTCAATCACATTTCTATCAAGCAAAATAGTCTTTTACTCTGAAGCGGACTTGCAACCATGGCATTGACTATCAAATGTTAGACATAAATGCATAAACTTTTATAAGCAGATGGTCAATGAGAAAATGTCTTAACCAAGAAGATGGACCTTGGTGAATGGCAAAGTCCACTGGCAAGGATGAGATTGAAGTTCAAGTGTACTAAACTTTTTATTACTAAACAATTGGTATTAAGGATGATAGACAATGTGGAATAGAAACTAAGAAAATAGCAAGGACAGGTCGTATTAAAGAAATAGTTGTTGATTAAGATCCTTACTCCCATATCCTTAATCAAAACTTTATCAACCAACAATCCTTCATTCTGCACCTGAATCGCAAGCCTGTTACCAATTATTACATGCTCAACAATAATGCATGCGCTTACATAAAACAACAACATGAATCATTACTTTTTTGCCCATTGTTTCTGACATAAGCATCATTCATATAAACCACAGTCATATGTGATCAACTGATAACCCGTCTAATACTATCCTTCTGTAACGGCTATCATCCTCATCCTTTATGGAGTCTACATAATCATTTCTCCACAGGTTAACACTAGTCAAACGGATTATTCATTCTTTAAGAACCTCCTAAAGACTGATATTTTCCTAGAACCTACTAAAAGAACCAAAAAGTTAAACACTAAACTAACCACAGTACAATTTTTCCAAAATATTCCATTTTTACAATGATAGCATTAGGGACATATTAGTACAGGGCTAATTAACCCAAATTACTTTAAAATTCTTTTGAACACCACAAATTGATTAAGCAATCTAAACTCAAAATCCAACAAAACTCAATAAAGTAAATATTAGATTGTGATCCAAAATAAGCCAATGATTTCATCAGCAGCAGCATCATCATCGAATGTGTAAATCCAATTCTAAAAACCCATAAATTTTAACAACTACAAACCCTTTAACAGTTCAAAAAACCCAATTCTTATTTGAGCGACACATTTTATCAACAAGAGAAAATCAAAAGAGTCCCCCCAAATCCGTACCCGACAGACCCAGATTGAAGTATACTCCAAAGCATCTCAGTCAGAAGAAGAAGACGATTCGGCGGCGAGTTTTTCGAGGGCTTTTTGATGGGCCCAAGTCTCGATAGTAAGATCGGGCTTGGCGTTGAGGCCGACACCAAGGATGACGATGGTGAGGAAGCTTGTGATGTAGCAAGGTAACTCCCAATCTTCCCATTTGCGGGATTGGCCTGGAGGCGGTGGGGTCCTGTTGAAGAGGTAACCATTGGGTCGCTCCTGATGTCCGGGCGTCGTCCAGCGGCTTGGGCCGGCGTGGGACGAGAAGGTCCGGGAGAAGAGGCGTTGGCGGAGCATGTTGGTCAAGGCCATCGTGATGGTGGCTAAAGCCTGAGAGGCGAGGGAGACGGAATTCGGGTACTCTAAGTGTGGGGCTTTCTTTTGCCGATAGAAGAGCTTGCTGACAGGGTGGAAATGCCCTCACAGCGACGTCGTTTTATTTTGGGCCTTTTGAACACGATGTACGGCGGTGTAGTACAAGAGGTGTCCACACAAGGTAAACCACCAGCCCGATTTAAGTGGATCCTTCCTTGTGAATTTGTCAGTCCGGGCCAACCACTTAAACTCGAAAAATTATTGTGGAGGAAAAACTGCTTACACAAGTATAAAACTAAAATTCTCAAGCTATATACAAAACTCGAACAAAGCCAACAACAATGATCTACTTAATTTCTCCTCAACTAGCTAACCAAGAAATAAAATTCTTCAAGATATCAAACACTATCAACACTTGGAAGAATTATATTGGTCCTAACGATCTCATAAAAAATAGACTAATGAGGGTGATCAGAACACTAAGGTCTCGTTTGGCATCGTTTTTGTTTCCTGTTTTTTGTTTTTGTTTTTAGTTTTTTTTTTGGAAACAGAAACAGAAAACGCGTTTGGTAACATGTTTTCGTTTTCAAAAAACGAAAACGAAAATGAAAACAAGAATTTCCAAAATTGTTGGAAACAAGAATTTCTTGTTTTCATTGTTTTTGAAAATATGTTTTCATTTCTGTTACTGTTCATAAGTAAGTGAACAGAGTTTATATATTACTATAATATTAATATTTTTATAATAAAAATATAAATAAAATTAATTAATTTTTTAAATAAAATAATGTAGACACCTTATTTTGTCCGAGATTGTAGCTTGTAAAATAATTAATTAAGTTAGGTGACATTGTATTTTTTTTAACTTAATGAAACATTAGATTAGGATAATTAGTTAATTTAAAATTAAATTAGGATTTTTTTTAAGATTAGAATTAACACTAAAATTAGGATTTAGGAAGAATTAATAAATAAAATAAGAAAAACAAAAAATGAAATAAAAATAAAAAAAAATTAATTTTAGATAGGATAATTAGATTATTAGATTTTTAGGATAATTATTATGATTTATATTATTAGAGTTTATTATAGATTAGAATTAGAGTTAGATAATTATTAAAGCAAGATAAAAAATAAATAAGATAAAAATAAAGAGATTCACTTAGGTTAGGATATGGATACTATTTGTGTATATAAAAGAGAGGAAGAGGAGGGAAAAAAAAAAGGGATCTTCATTGCCCATCCTTGCTTTATAACTACACACTACCCCGTCACTCTCACAACCACCATCCAGCACCAACTCATTCGACAGCGCACCATCTCCTCTCTGTCCATTGCCGACTGCTTCTTGAGCTGTTGTCACAGGTTCCTGCTCCATCCCCAAGCTAAGTCTACTGCACCAATTCTTGGCACATCGTCAGCTTCTACAGCCCTGCACCAAGCTTGCTGCTGTTCTGTCTTACTGTGTTTCCAGCCCAATTGCGTCACGGTCCCTTGTTCCTTAGCCACTCACCCACTGCTGCTTCCACTATTGAACAAACTTGCACCACCCGAACCCCTGCTTGCGTCACCATCGTCGACTGCACCACGGTTACTGCACACCCAGTCCTTCATCGCCGCTATTCCTGCCTTGCCCCTGTCCTGCTTACATTGGTTGCTGCTGGGTTCTGTTCCGCCACCTTCACTGCAAGTCAAGTCATCCCTGCAGCCCTATTGTTTCGTCCTGCATCATCCCTTGCCGCGTGGAGCAAGTTCCAGCCACATTAGCCTCTACACCACGTTGTCCACTGCACCAATATTATTGAACTAAGGATATTCGTTGCTGGTCTGCTGCATGAACGAGTTGCACTATAGCTCATGAGTTGTCGCATTTGCTGTCTACACGTGACTTTGCTGCATCTTCATCACCTGTTGTTGCTCTTAATAAACAAGGTAGGTTTTCCCCGTTTGCAAGGTTTGAACTCTTATTGTATTAATATTAGTTAATTTAATTAATTAGTTAACAATAGGATTAGAGGAATAATTAATATTTGGATTAAAAACTTATATGTTGTTAATAGTTTGGTATATTAGTAATTATTTGCATGATTAACTGATTTAATAATTTGACTTAATAATTTAATTAATATAATCTTGATAAGCATGTTAATTTGATGTTTGTAGACACCTCATTTTGTCCGGGTTGTAAAAAAACTAATAATTTGTAAATTTTGAATTGACATTTTGAATTAACATCTAGAAAAATTAGGATTAACATTATTAGGATTATTTAAATTAGAAATATTTAATAGATTAGGATAATTTTATTAATATGAGATAAATAGTAATATAGGTTAGGATTTATTAGATAATTATAAATTAAAATATTTTTAGGATAAGATAATTAGATTTTTTAGGATAATTTAACATTAAAATTGATAAAATTAGATTAGGATTAACATAAAAATTAAATAGATAAAATATTAAAAATAAAAGATAATTAATAGAATAGGTTTAGTTGTATTAGGACTCTAACAAGTTTATGACTATAAAAAGGGGTTAAACCCATAACTTAGAGGGGGGACAATTCTCGGAGAAAAATTCATAAAAAAAACAGCCAGCATCAAGAAAAAAGAAAGAAGCAGCATCCACGGCGGAATCAAATCAGTGGTAGAGTCTTGGATCGGACCAGCAGCAGTGGCCTTCAACACGATTCACGGAAGAGGTGGTAACAGGAGCTTGCGCCGGCGATCAATGCTTGTTAAAAGGAGATTAAACCAGCCAAAAAAAAAAACCTTTATCGTTTCTGAAAGCAGCCTCTTTGCCTTGCTGCCATTGAAAAGCTGATATTGGGCTTAAATCGAGACTTCCACCATCCTATTATCTTTATACGACAAGCATAATTGAAGCCCATATTCAAGGACCCACGTGAAGCAAACTTTGAAGCTTAGAGGTTTTGTTTTGTTGTTGGTAAATTTGGGATTACGTGAAGCATTTTCTAAAGGAAAAAGGTATGTTCTCCTGTATGGTTTTACTTTTCCATGCTTCCTTTGCTAGGCTTGTGCTTTAGTTTCTTAATGAATAATAAAAGTAGTATATAATAATAATAAAACATGATAATAAATAGCAATACAATATTTAAAGTAAAAAATAATAATAGTGTTAATTAGTAGATAAAAAATGAAAATAAACTTTAAGTAAATAAATTTCAAAATTTACAATTATTATAGGTGTCAAGAATAAAATTAAAAAATATTCTGATGATGGAATCTTTGAGGTGATTACGAATGAGTAACACTCGAAGAATTTCTAGGTAAGAGAATTCCTTTTAGTCTTGTCACGACCCGAAGACCGCGACTTTCACTCGATTCTTATACTTTTCTTAGTCTACAAATTTATGGACTAAATTTTTCTTTTTCATTTTAAGGTTTGTATTCGGTGTCAGTGTAGTTACTATACTACCTAGGTGACTTATAGTCATTCCATTTAAATATTAAACAAACACGGAAACGGTTCTTAGTTACATCCCGACTTGTTAAACAGAATATGTACTGTGCATCAATTTAAGTCTTACATGTAAACAAGTATTTTATAAAGAACATATAACTCAGAAAACTAGTACCAAGTTCATACACCGTCTCCGATGCCCACTGAGCAGCTCACATGGCAGACGTTAACTTCAATAATCTGAAAGAGATGAAATTTAGTGGGGTGAGCAAAACCACGGCTCAGTAAGATACTAATATAAATACAAGAGTAGGATTAAACTGTCTTGAACTGCAATGCTTAATACTTACAAGGATGCAATTACAGTTAATCCTTTCTCATCGATACATCTCATTATCACTTTTCATTTCATAATCATATTTCTGTATTCTATCATCTCTTATCAATTCTCATATCATCTCTTATCAATTCTCATATCATCTCTTATCAATTCTCGTATTGTGGATCATAATCACGGTGGTACCCAGTCGTAATTCTCTTCGTATATTTCTATATTCGTGTTTCATAACATATCATGACCTCATATAGATGAAATATCGTTACCACCGAGTCATGACATTCCTCGTGGAATTCTCATATACTAAGCATATTGTCATATTAGGGTTTAATATGCAATTCATGTAATTTTTCTGTATAAACCGCGATCATTTCAAATCATATCATATATACTTTAGGACACGCTCAACATATGCATTTTCAAAAGTTTGCCTTTAAGGCATAATATACACCTATTCAATTTCAATTCATGTATTCGTTTTCGGAGCATGTCTAAAACATGTGCGGTTTTAAAACATTTTTTTCATATACTATAAATCATATCAGGTTTAGAGTTCATATCAAATCAATCTATACTCTAAACCGCATGTCGTTTCAAATTCGACACAAAATCGTATATAAATCATGTAAGTGTCGAAATCATTTATCATATACTTTTAAATCATTTATTGTAAATCATATCAGGTCTAGAGTTCATATCAAATCAAACTATACTCTAGACCGCATATCATGCCATGTTCGACACAAAATCACATATAAATCATATAGTGTCGAATTCATATCTTATGGACTTTTAAAACATGTTTAAAACATGTACTGTTTCAAAACATATTTCATTTCAAATCTGTTTCATGTACAGTATAAATCATGTCAAGTCTAGAGTTCATATCAATAAAAATCATACTCTAGACTTCATATCATATTTGTTAGAGACTAGGCTAGATCCCTATCATCTCTCTATCAATAAAGACTTAAATCACTGTAGCAAGCAGTGAAAATCATATCGTCCCCTGGAAACCAACTAGGGCGCTATCTATGGCCATAAACCTCATCTCTCTCAGCCCCACTGATCAGGCGTGACTGAGACCTGTCCACGACTATTGTCGGACAAGCATATCTATCTGCCTAATGAGCAAAGCTCCAATTAGGCGGTTTCCACTATGCTTTATTGAATTTAATTCTTTTAGGGTGCCTACAGTCTCATAAAACATTTAAATCTATAGCTTTCTTTTCAATATCATGTAAGGCATATGGTAAAATTCTGTATGAGACTTCATATATCAAAATATATATATATATATATTTACCATATACTTTCATTTCAAAACAAATCAATACTTTTCAGTATTCATATAAACATTATTAAAATGTTTCAAGTTGCAAGAAGGCATGCTTAAATGCGATGCTGTAAAACATTTCAGTATGCAACTTCGGTAATGTTTCCATCAAATACGCTAAAGCGATTCATTTAACTTTATCACCATCAATTATTCGATTTCAAGACTTTCTTTCTGTCAACCAATAAATCACTATACAATTCATTCACTATTCATCTAATTCAGTATTCAATTTGCTCAGTACTCAATTCATTTGGAAATCGAATCACTTGGTATTCAGACCATTCGGTATTCAATACCCTTTCTTGATCGTCATTGACTATTATAATCATTTATACACTTCATCATCAATATTAGGATCGCATCATTAGTATGAATCCTCTAAGTTTTGATAAGCATTTAAACATCAATTTCTAAAATAGTCATTAAGTTACCAAATTTATGCAAATAATAATATCATCCTTCAATATCTGTTCCAGAATCGACATCGAGGATAACAGAATCACAAAATCGATAATCACTTATCAAATCCATTTATGATTTGATCTATTGATACATGTTTATCATTTTTGATTTGAGGTTCAATTTCATTTACTATCACAAAATCATATCTAAATCCTCAAATCCATTTTCATGTGGCCTTTATGATTTTATCCGAACTTATGCAATTGTCGATCTTATTATTCAAGATCTATTCTAAGGTTATAAGCACAATCATCTTTTCACATATTTATCACTCATTTCTTTGAATCCATAATTGATCGGATTGTGTCGTAATTAAATCTCCATTTCAATCTCTCGAATTTGTCCATATTATCACTTTCGAAATTATTTCAAAATCATGAAACCGGACTCGGTAATTCTGGAAATCATTACTCCGTTAATAACTTCACAATCCAATCATTCGACCATCGAAATTTCAACTGTGATCTTCTCTTCCAAGCTACATCATATAATTATCATCACTTTTATCCGTGATCCGTCTAATTAATAATTCCACCTCAATCTCAACTTGATACCATTTGTGATATTAAAATTACTTGATTTATCGATTCTATAGGGTTTTAAACCATGTAATTCACCACATTATCGTTTTCAACGATCTATCTTCTCATCGATTTCAATATCAAACTCTTTCGGTAATACTATAAAATCCTTTCAATATTTATTTTCAATAATTATCTCCAAGATTCCATTTATGTGAGAAACTTAATCTTTTTCCTCAATTATTTTCCTAAAAATTTCGGCAGCATAACGGCTTAATTTTCCCTAACCTCCTGCAAGGGAAACACAATTTATACTTGCAGCCGTTGATTCTCACCAATTTTACCTCTTACTAAGACCCCCACCATCAGTTGTGGGTCCTCTTAGCATTTTTTAGCAAATCAATTTAAATCGATGCATCATATAAAAATCATAATTCCATTTAAAGTCAATTAAATAAATGCATCATAAAAAAATCATAATTCCCACATACAATATAAAGCTACTAATGCTTTATAAAAGTATCTTACTTGTTCGCCAAAGCTTAGCGCACTTTCCGATTTCCGAGCCTTGCCGAACTCCACCATTCGTCTCATTTTCGTTTTGCTACAATTTCACAAATTGACGTATATTTTCATTTAGAAAATAATCCAAGAATTTCTACTAAATTCCAAACATATAGCGAAAAAGGCTTTTAATTTTCCTTACCTATTTCTTCCTCTTCTTTTTCTTCTTTCTTTTCCTTTTTCCTTTTTCTTTTCTTTTCTTCTTTTTTCTTTCTTTTTCTTTTCTTTTTCTTTTCTTTTTTGAACCGGGTCGGGTCGGGTCGGGTCGGGCCGGTTCATATTTTGCCTGACCGGTTCGATCACCGGCGGCCACCCATTCTGGCGATTCGGCCACCCAACAGCTTGCCGAGGTTGCGAGGATGCCGGATCTGGCCTTGGTTTCGCCCCATCACCGGCGACGGCGCCGGATCTGGTCCGTGGCTCTCGGCTCCTTTCCTTCCTCTTTTCTCCTTCCTCCGTCGGTTTCCCCTTCGCCGGTGGCTCCTCTCACCTTCCCCTGGTCCCCGCCGGTCTCGTGGGGGGAGTGGCGGTGCCCAGATCGGCCGGCACCACCGTGTCCCTTCTTCTCTTCCTCTTTTCGGTTTTCTTTTCTTTTGGTTTCCTTCTCATTTTCTGTCTCTCTTTTTCTTTTCCGTCGCCGGCAACTTCCTTCTCTCCTCCTTCGACCGGCGACGGCGCCTCCTCCCACCTCTCTCTTCTTCTCACTGACCGGGGGGTGGGCTGCGGCATGATCCTCTCCTCTGTTTTGTAACAGAGGAGGGGAAAGGAAATTTGGGAGGGAATCGGGATACCCGATTCCCGCTCCTTTCCCTCTTTTTTTTTTTAATATATATAAAATCATATTTATATATATATATATCATATACTATTAAAATTTAATATATATACATATATACATACTTTATCTTGAAATATATGTATATATATACACTTTGATCTAAATAATATATATTTCGTATATATATATATTTCATATATATATATATACACTTATTTAAAAACGTGTCAAAATATATTATATAATCTATTTATATAATTATATTTTTATTCACATTTTTATTTCTTTAACATTAAAAATATATTTATATAATATAATTTTATAATTATATAAATATATACCTTTTTTTTTCTTTAAATTTTGGATTTCCTAGTATCCAAATTAATTTCTCCATTTTCTTATTTAATTTGGATTTTAATTTGTCCAATTTAAATTTTCCGGATACCTTATATTTATTTAGAAAATTCTCGATCTTCACAAGTCTATCCAGAATGATGGAAGATTTAAAAGGCATTTTCAAAAAATGAAGGTTAAACTTTCTTCTCCAAATAATTAAACTAAAAATAACAAATAAAAATCATAATTGTAACAAAAAATAATAACAAACATAATAGTAAAAATCTTTAGGATAATAATAATAAAAAATATAAATTATACAATTAAATCCAATGATGGAATCTTTGAGGTGATTACGAACGAGTAACACTCGAAGAATTCTTAGGTGAGAAGATCCTTCTAAGTTTATCCAGAACGATGGAAGACTTAGAAGGCATTTTCAAAATAAACGAATAATAAATAAAGATAAAAACATAATAAATAATAAAATTTATATTCTAATAAAGATAAAATAATAAGTAATAAAATAATAATTCCCATGATGGAATCCTTAAGACGATTGCGAATGCGTAACACTTGAGGAATTCCTAGGTGAGAGGGTTCTTCTAAGTTTATCCAAAATGATGAAAAATTTAGAAGATATTTTCAATATTAAATACCAAAAATCCTAAAAATATTTAAAATATATATAAAATAATATTTAAAATAATTAAATAAAAGTAATAAAATAATTAAATAAAAATAAATTAAGGAATAATAAAATTCTAAAATACTTCCAACGATAGAGCCTCTTCATGGGAGTCGAATGGTACCCCTTGAATACTCTTGAGGTGAGAAGAGTCTTTTTAAGAGTTCATTCAGAATGATGGAGGATTCTTAAAAGATTTTTCAATATTTAAACAATAATATGAAATATTAAAAGACAACATAATTAAGACTAAGTTAAAATAACACAAGATAAATATGGTACCAATATTGGGCGTTGTAGGGGTGCTATAACCTTCCCTACACGTAAATGAACTCCCGAACCCAAAATTTAAGATATAGACTAGTCCTTAGAGTCAATTAGGTGGCCAATCGCACCTTAGTTAAAAAAGATTGGTGGCGACTCCATTTGTTTAATGTCTAGCGTCCTAACCCTAAGAAACGTTATGACAGCTTGGCGACTCCACTGGGGATAATTAAGAGAGTTAAGCCATAATTTAATCTTGTGTTATACTAAGTCTAAGTTTGATGGTCTAAATTTGGAAAGTTTTAATGTTGTTTGATGCTCTTTTGTTGATTTCTTAAGTGTTTTATGGAAATTAATAAGATGAAGTTCCTTCTCACACACCACACTTTGCACTTGCATGCATAAAGCTCTCGACCCGAGCTCAGTCCTTTCTAGGAGGGAGTAGAGTACCTACCGCTCTCGTGAGGTGATAACCTCCGCATGGGCTAGCAAAATACTCTAACTTAAGTTAAACCTTTTCCGTTTGTAGCCTGTCATGGGTGAGGATTAGGGTGCTTTACTAGTCCAGAGTGGATGATAGTAAGGAACAATTTGGGAACCTTTAGCTTCTATCATATCTTAACCTAGCATATAAAGGAACTTAGGAGACCAGCCTCTAGGGTAGAGCCATGTCTAACCTATGTTGTAGAAAACCTGAAAATATGGACACATGAAGGAATTTGTCAGCATCTTTGCATTTCATGCTAATCCATTCATTAATTCATAGATTTATATGACATGTATTTTAACCTTGTGCATTGCATTCATGCATCTATATATACATTTTTAACTAATTTCATGCCAACTTTTTCCATCTCATATTTCCATGCATAATAAGCTTTATCAATGCCAAAGATCAAGGAGTCAAGATTGCTACTCTTCAAAAGTAAAGAAAATCATTTCAAGAAATCAAGAAGAATTGATAGAGTCCTAGTTGTTTTCAAAGTTTAGGAAAAGGTTAAGTAGCAAGGGTTTACAAGAAAAATTTGAATGAGGGGCAGTTTTCGACCTTCAATTTTGTGTGTAATTTTGAAAACACTCTTGAAGATAAATTATTGGTTGAGAATAATTGATTTTTGAGAAATTGTATGCTATGTTGTTCAAGGTTGATTTAATTTGAGAATTCTTTCCATATTTTGAGTTAAAGATTGATTGACAACAAAAGTCCTACATAATATCTTTTTGTGATTAAAAATAACTTTTGTATTAACAATTTCAATAGAAATGGTGATTGCTGTCAAGAATACAAATCTCGAGCCTTTTCACTAATTATTCCATTACCCATTTTTGTTAAGACCACTAAAAAAACTGGAACTTCGAAGAAAAATAAGTGTGGACTTCTTAAACCTAATTTTTCTTTCACCAGGTTGGGATTTAAAAGTCATTTTTATTTGGGCTTCGATCAATGAAATGATTTTCTAAAAGTTTTATGAAATCAATTCATAAAGTACTCTTTTAAATATCTTGATTTTGGTAATTTAACACATATCAAGGCTATGCTAAAGACCAAAGACACTACCAGTTGAATTTTTCAAAGAACTTAAACCCTTCAAGCCATTTCTTCTAAAACCATCATTTGCCCACATCTTGGGGCAAAATGATTGAAAGAGCCGAGTTATAATAATTCAAACATTCGTTCGTAAACTAGTCTTCATTTGATTCATATCCTGTCTATCTTTCTTTTGCTGAAACTTAAATGAAAATGAAGATTCCTACATATTGGGCCTATGCATCTTAAACTTATGTTGTAAAAAGAAAAAAAAAGGGGAAAAAGGAAAAAAAAAAAAGAAAGAAAGAAAGAAAAGAAAATTGAAAAAAATGATTGTGATATCATGCATGTGAGAAATTCAAATGATTTCGAATGCCAAAAAAATTTTCATCCTGAGAATTGTTTTTTTAATGCAAGTGTCTCGTTTGATATGATGAATGGCCATTTTTCATCTACCTTTCTCAAAAAAAGAAAAGAAAAGAAAAGAAAAATTCCATTTGCTACCCCATTTGAGCCTATAATTTCTTTCTAAATCAACCCTAACTAAGGATCACCCTCCACACTGGGGGGGCAAAGTTCAAAAAAGACCCATTTGTTAAGGAAGGAAAGCTCGGCCATAAAAATCTCAGGGGCAAAATAAAGAAGAAAGAAACCCTTTTGAGTTAGAATTCTTGTTGAAAAAATGGAGAAAAGGAAAATGAAAAAGAAGATGAAGAAGAAAAAAGAAAAAAGAAAAAAAAAAGAGAAAGAAAGAAATGAAAAAAAAAGATTGATGAAGAATGGGGCAAGATTCTTAAATGCTTCACATAATAAAAAATGATCCTTGGTCTGATGAACCCTGAAACACTTATTTTGGGCCTGGTTATCCGTTCTTTCTTAACCTTAAACCCTGGCCTATATTACATGCTTTAAAAGCCCATTTTGATCAAATTATAGATGCTTGTATTGGAAAATCTTTTCTCTGGAAAACATTAATCATTTTGGTTTTGAATGAAATTTGGATTCTCAAATGCATGGTAGAATGATCAATAAAAAAAAAGAAAAAAAAAGAAGAAGAAGAAGAATTAAGCTCTAAGGTGAAAACCCCAAAAAGGGCAGTTTAGAGCAATAATGGGATCTTTTTCAAAGCAACTCAAGGCATTTATACATATGATTGACCAAGGCGGCCAATGGAATGATAATTTCAAATAAAACCTTTTGAGAAACCCAACAAAAAAATCATCACCTTGAAGATTTGTTCCAAAGTTTGAACCTTTTCCTTCCTTACCCAAATTTTGAGCCCATTACAGCTAGTCTTGACATTTGTTAATTTCCATATGTCGTAACGACTTCGCGCTCGACGAATTTTTGAAAAACCTTTTAAAAACAAAATAGGAGTCGCCACCAATCTTTTTTGACTAGGTGTGATTGGCCACCTGAAAACGTTTATCTTCTCAACAAAATCTTAAAATTAATTAAGTTTTATTAAAAAGATAATCTTTTGGTCTGCGAAACAAAAATTGGGTTCGGGGGTACGGTTACGCGTGGGGAAGGATTAGCACCCCCACGACGCCCGTTCAAAAACGGTACCATAATAATCATGTGTTATCCTTTAATTTTAATAAAATGATCTTAAATTAATATTTAAAAATAATTCCTATTTTATTGCAATCAATTTTATTCTTTTAATTTTGAAATCATTTCTTATTTGTACTAATTTTGAAACATTTAAATTTTATTTTTTTATTTGAAATAAATGAAAATCTTTTGTATTGAAAATTATTCCGAAGTACCCCAATACTCTGGTAGCATTTCAGATAATTTCCTCACCTAGAGATTTCTTAAGAATCACTACTTGTGAGTTCTATAGAATCTCATCATCAGAAGATTCACACTCGCTTCAAAAATTATTATGAATGCATATGATGCAAACAGATAATAAAGGATGCAAATGAATTTTTTTGATTTTTTATATAAATATTTCTTTATTTATTTTAAATAAAAGTTCTTATTATTGAAAAATTACACTAAGTATCCCAATACTCTAGTAACACTTAGTGAACTTCTCTCACCTAGGGATCAGTTAAGAAATCACTACTTGTGAGTTTCGTAACATCCCATCATCGGACAAAATTTCATTTAATTAAATTTAAATTTTATTATTATTTGAAAAATCTATTTTCTTTTTAAAACTTATTTATTTTTATTTTAATAAAAATAAATTATTGAAAAATCATACTAAGTATCCCAATACTCTGGTAACATTTAGTATGACTCTTCTCACCTAGGGATCAGTTAAGAAATCACTACTTGTGAGTTTCATAACATCCCATCATCGGACAAAATTTCATTTAATTAAATTTAAATTTTATTATTATTTGAAAAATCTATTTTCTTTTTAAAACTTATTTATTTTTATTTTAATAAAAATAAATTATTGAAAAATCATACTAAGTATCCCAATACTCTGGTAACATTTAGTATGACTCTTTTCACATAGGGATCAGTTAAGAAATCACTACTTGTGAGTTTCATAACATCCCATCATCGGACGAATTTCATTCATTTTAAAATTATTATTAATTTTCTTAAAATACACTATATGATAATTACTACAAGAAAAATATATTTTTCTTATTTATTAAAACTAAATTCATGAAATTACATTAATTAAACTTAAAATTATTATTATCCTAACAAACATTTTGTACGTTTTTTTTTTAACATGAAAATATACACAACATAAATAATCAAATAAATATACAAATGCATAAAATAAATTGAAAAGATAAGAGTCTACCAAGTAATTTGGGTTTAAAACCCAATGAAGATTTTCAATCCAGCCTAGACAAAATGACCCAAAACCTTTGTTCTACACGAAATGGGCTTGCAGCAAGTTAGGCCTAATGAGCTGGCCAAAATGGGCTGACATAGAAGTGGGCCGGATCCAAGGAGTAGCTGTTGGCAGGCCGGACGGTGGACCGGGTCGAATCTAGCGCGGGTCGGGTCAGCTCCGCACAAGCCGGCTGGGAGTGCTTCCGGGTCGGGCGCGCGGATCCCGGGTCGGATCCGGATCCGCGCAGGTCAACCTCTCTTACCCCTTTTCTCTTTTTTTTTTACAGACTATAAAAGCCAAAAAAAATTTTTTTTAGTTCTTCATTTCTTCTCTTTTCCTAAAAAAAACCTTTATTTTTTCTCTCAACTCTCTCCTTCCTCTTTCTGGTTCCAGACGATGGAGTCGCCGCCGCCGTTGTACCCCCGGCTTCCGGCGAGTGATCAGAGACTGTAGAAATGCTTCTTTCTTCTTCCTCTACCAAGATCTTACCACCATTTTACCCAAAAACGTTTTCAACTCTCTAGATCTAACCTAGACCGAAACTCTCTCCCTCTTTCTTTTCTGTTTTTGTTTTTTTGTTTTTTTTGTTTTTGTCTTTTTTGTTAATGACTTTGAATGTATTTGGGTTTGCTGGTTTGCCGTGGTTTCCTCTCTCTTTTTCTTGCAGGTTTTCATATCTGGCTTTTGGTTTATGGGTTTGAGTCTTGGGTTTGGGTAGTGGAAGAGGGTTAAGAATGGTGATGGCGAGTAGTGTGATGGTTGAGTTTTAGGGTGTTAGCTGGTGAGAGCTGCGGTGATGCTCGGTTTTGGGCTTCTCAGGTGACGAGTATAGGGTTCTGTTTTGAGAGGCGAGGGATTGAATTGGGGTTTTGGTTTTGGAGGTGGGGTTTGTTTTTGGTGGTTGCAAGGTTGAAATGGGAGGGACGGAGTGTCAAGAGCTTTGGGGCTTCGTGCGTGGTGGCTGTTTGGGCTGGTGGTTTAGGTGGTGGCTTATGGTGGTTCGGTTGGTGGGTTTCGGTGGTAAGATGGGTATCGGGAGAGTAATTGTTTGGGTGGTTGATTTTGTGGATTTTCTGTGTGTTGGGTGGTGATTAACGATGGGGTTTTGGGTTATGACAAGGTAGAGGTTTCGATTTTGGGGTTCTGTATGGTGGTTTGATCTCGGGTCTGGTTGTGGAAATGGAAATGGGAATTTCGGTGATGCTCGGTTTGTAAGGGTCGAGAACGATGGAGGCTTTTGAAGGAGCCAAAATGTCCCCCTTCCTCCCGTAGACCAGTGTTCATTTTAATCAAATTAGAACACCCTTTTTTATCCAGTTTTTAGTTTTGTCTTTAAAATCTTTGAAGGCGTCTGTATTGGAATGAGGGAGGGTAGCAGAGCAGGCGGCAGAGCTGGTGGCAACATTGTGCCTAGGAGAGGGGCTGGGCGGAGGCGATGGGTATGGAGAAAGGAACCCTCTTAAATGCACCTCTTAAATGCACTGACATGTTAAAAAAAATCAAAATAAAAAAACAAATCAGATAAAAATGAAAAATAAAATAAAAATAAAATAATAAAAAAAATTAAAAAAATTAAAGCATAAAAATAAGTAAGCACCAGCCCATTAAGATTTGGGCTTTGATAGTCCAATTAGACTTATTGCATAATATTTAATCTGAGATTTTTGAGCAAAAGTATTATTGATTCGGACAAAATTGGGTGTCTACAGTTGCCCCTCTTTGCTCATTGCTGAGAATCAGGAATATAGCAAAGACAATAGACATTAATTTTGTCCGGCTTATAACCTGATCTCTTCCTTTTTCTTTCTTCCTTTTCTCTCTTTCTTCTTTTTTTTATTTTCATTTTTTTTTCTTTTTTTTTGGAATGTGCTCCTCTTGCATCAGAGGCAATGAAACTTTAAAATTTTTCTATTTTCTTTTTCTCTTTTTTTTTGGAATGTGCTCCTTTTACAGCAGAGGCAATGAAACTCTTTTTTTTTTTTTAAGAAAATTTTTTCCAAGATGTGCTCCTCTTACAACAGAGGTGATGAAACTTTAAATTATTTCCTGAAGGAGCTCCTCTTGCAGCAGAGACGATGAAACTTTAAATTCTTTTTCTAAAATTGAGAGATTTCACATTTAAAGATTTGATTCGGAGATTCACATCCGAAATTTTCACTTAGAGATTCACACCCAGAATTTTAACTTTGTTTTGGAGATTCACATCCAAAATTTTAACTTTGATTTGGAGGTTCACATCCAAAATTTTCTGAATTGGAGATTCACATCCAAAATTTGACTTAGGGATTTACATCCAGAATTTTGAAATTTTGATTTGGAGATTCACATCCAAAGATTTGATTCGGAGATTCACATTCGAGATTTGATTTAAGAATTCAGAGATTCACACCTGAAATTCTTGATTTTTCTTCAATTTCATCTTTAAATCTTATGTTTAATCTCATTTCAAATTTAATCTCGAACCTCCTCTTTAAAATGTAGCCCTAAACTTTCTTCTTCTCCCTTCTTTTTTTTTTGTACCTTCCCTTTTTTTTTTTTCAACTTCAAGATCTTATTCTTCCAACTTCATATTCTAATCTTGCATTTTCTTGACAAGGATACATTCAGGAACTCAATTTGAGGATTTGGATTGAAAATTCCAAACATAAACTTTAATATAGAGATTCGCATCTTAAATCTAGAAATTCTCATCTAAAATTTTGAGTTGGAGTTTCACATCCAAATATCCATTTTAGAGATTCACATCCGAAATTTCAGAGATTCTCACCTGAAATTTTGAGTTGGAGTTTCACATCCAAATATTAGATTCGGAGATTCATATCCGAAAATTTGACTTGGGGATTCACACCCAAAATTTTGATTCAAAGATTCACATCCGAAATTTTCAACTTGGAATTCAGAGATTCACACCTGAAATTTGATTTGGAGATTCACACCAAAAAATTTGACTTAGGGATTCACACCCAAAATTTTGACTTGGAGATTCACATCCAAAATTTTATTCGGAGATTCACACCCGAAATTTTGATTTGGAGATTCACATCCGAAAATTTTAAGTTGGAGATTCACATCCAAAATTTGATTCGGAGATTCACGCCCGAAATTTTCTGAATCGGAGTTTCACATCCAAAGATTTAGTTTCTTGATGCATCATCCTTTTAAAACTTTTTACTTTAAAAATCTTATCATCTTATCCTAAAATTTTCAGAATCCTGCTTCCTTTCTTTGTCTTGTGTTTTGCCTATTCTTTGATTGAAAATGTACAAATCTTGTTCCTTAAAGGTGAAATTTTCATTTGTTTTTTTTTTTTGAATGTATGTGATGGATGCAATGCAAATGTCGAGAAATAAGAAAAAAGAAAAGGAAAAGAGAAAGAAAAAGATAAGGAAAAAAAATCAAAAGTTGCAGTAACAAGGTTCATAAGACCACCATCCTCACCTTTTTTGAATCTTTTCAAAACATAAGCTTCTGTACATCCACTAATTCCACGAAACACCATTAATTCTTGGTTATTCTTCACCACTTGATCATACATTCATATTTCTTAGGCGCACTTGTAAACCTTCCCATGGTTCTCATCTTTTCCTTCTTTGCCTCATATCATTTTCGACTTTCCTCTTTTGTAATGCATCGGGCTTTCACAAATATTGTCAATTATTTATTTATCGTCATTTCAATTTCATAACAGATGTAATGCCATCACATTTCTTTCAATAATCATGAGTATGCAGATTGGTTGAAAGTTGAAGGGAAGACATTTATGATGAAGTAAACGAGAACAAATTTAACCAAGAATAATAGATAATTTCCAGAGGTCAAGGGAAGGTAACAATATCTAAACAATGAATATTCAATCAATCTTGATGAACTAATCTAAGATTTTTCCCAAAATTCTATTTGATTGACATTCTAATCATTTTGGTTCCATCAATGCTTGGCCCCCCACTTCATGAAATCTTCGAACAGTACTGGTTTCCCTTATAAAAAGGCTGTCTTCTTGAGATTTTAGCCAAATCTTCCATTCTTCTTTTGACTCAAATCGCCCTTTCGGGTTTTCAACTTGAGCCCCTTCTTATTCTCCTTATTTTCTCTTCTCTTCTCTTTTTTTTTTATTTTAGCTTTTTCTTTTTCTTTTTTTATTTTTTATTTTATCATTTTTCTTTTTACATTTTCATTCTTCTTCAAGAACCATACTTTTTTTATAATCAACACACTTATCGAGCTCAAAATCATGAACTTTAACATATCTAGGCTCAATATATGATTCCTTAACTCAAGCATTCAAGTTCGATCAAAATGGACTTTTAAGGTACGTAATGTAGGCCGGGTTTTGAGGTTCTGAAAGAATGGATAATAAGGCTCAAAACACGTGTTTCAAGGGTTTCAAGCCATAGGATCATTTTTCATCATTTTAAGAACTTTAGCATTCTACCCCATTCTTTGTTTATTCTTCTTTGGTTTCTCGTTTCCCTTTCCATTCTTTTTCGTTCATATCTTTTTCTTTTGATTCACTCTTTTCCTCATTTCTTTCTTTTTCTTTTTTCTTTCTTTTTTTTTTTTTGAGGATTTCAAGCATGAAGACATCTTTTTCTTTATCTTGCCCCCTAGATTTCTAATGACTTGAAAATTTTTCGTGGGCAAATCTTACTTCATTTTTCTCAATTTTGCCCCCCAATGTGGAGGGTGATCCTTGGCAGGTTTCTTTAAAAAACATATATAACTATGAGGCTCAAAAGGGGCAACAATGGATAATTTTTCTCATATGTGAAGGGTAAACAAAGATGGCCATTTCTCATTTCAAACGTAAATACTTTTATCAAAGAATTATTTATTGAGCCAACATAATCTTATGGAAAATCTACTATTAAATTGCGCATCAATTCTGAATTTCCTTATGTACACTTCATCTATCGACTTCAACATTCCCATCGATCATGGGGGACAAAATTGTCAATACAAATAGAATTTTAAAGTTTTATCCTAGATTATTATCATAATCAACTTCATATTCATCATTTAACAACAAAATTGGGCAAAGAATGGAAATTAATCAAAAAATGGTAAAATATAGGCAAATGCACAAAAAACATAAGATTTCGAAGGAGAGAGAAAAATGTAATGAAAATGCATCAGTTACTCCGTTAAAATGACGAAAAATAAATGAAGTCAATACACAAAAAGCGCTTTTCAGTTCATGAGCATTACAAAAAAGAAACAGCTTTACACATCATGAATGACCAACCAAAAAGTCTTCTTTTGCAATCATATTGTAGCATGGTTAACCCGTTCCTTCTTTTGCCCCAAAATCCAACAAACCAGATCTGATCAAACTTTGCACTTTATGCTTGAAAGCAGGACAACTCTCTATCGAATGACCCATATTTCCACTATGATAGTCACACCGAGCATTTGGGTCATACCACTCTGGATACGGAGGTTCCAAAGGCTTTAATTGGACTGGGGTAACAAGCTGGTTCTCGAGAAGGTATTGAAATACTTCAGTGTAGGACCAAGGAATCGGATCAATTTCGATTCTCCTCCGTTTGTTCCGAGATCCTTTTTGGTTACTCTGGGTAGGCATAGGTGTTTGGAGACCTATTTGCCAACTAGATTGGGGGATTGGCTGACAGGTATTTAGGCTTGGAGAGATATTATTTATGGTGGGCCAGTGGGTTTGGAACATTGGATAAGGATGATATGGAGCAAAGTCTCCCAAATGTTACCTTTCATAATTCATGGCATGAACATCTTCTTCATTCCCCGATGTATCACCTCTTCTTGTATTCATGGCATCATCCCCTACAAGCTTGCCACTATTGATTGCATTCTCTATTATTTCGCCGGAAATTACCATATCTGCAAAATTCTTGGTGGCATTACCGACCATCATTTCATAAAACGATGCCGGGAGTGTGTTAACAAACAAGATGGCGGTTTCTTTCTCTGTGAGGGGTGGTTGAACTTGGGCAGCTACATCCCTCCACCTTTGAGCATATTCTCTAAAGCTCTCTTCATGTTTCTTCATCATGCCCTGTAAGGATAAGCAATCTGGTGCTAAATCTTCAATGTGCTTGTATTGAGCAATGAATGCCCGAGCCAATTCTTTCTATGAGCGGATATATGGGCTCGGTCTAGTTGGGTGTACCACCTGGCAGCTGATCCAGTAAGACTATCTTGAAAAATATGCACCAATAATTCATCATTCTGAGCATAGGTAGCCATTTTCTGACAATACATCTTGATATGAGTTATCGGGCATTTGGTCCCATCATACTTTTCAAATTCTGGAACCTTAAACTTTGATGGAATAACTACACCCGGTACCAAACAGAGCTCACGTGCATCCAAAGAGCCATATAAATTCATCCCTTCAATAGCTCGTAACCTCTCTTCAAGGAGATCTAACTTCGTCTGAGGCTTTAAGCTCTCTTTCATTATTGGTACACCCATCTTCAATTTCTCTTGTTCTTTAGGATCCCCTGAATCATGGACAGAGATCGGGTCTGATGGGTTCCTTCTGAAGTTTGGAATGTCGTGCCCCGCAAATAGCATATGCTGTGAAGTATGGACTTGGGGTGGAATAGGACTCTGTGGATATGAACGTTCACCGTCTTGTGCCCACCTTTCTTGAGTAGTTGCTTCCCCTACTGGTTCTTTTGCTCTATTCATTTTAGTCATCATCTCCAGCATTGCAGCCAATTGCCCCTTCATCTCTTCTTGCGCCTTTTCTATCTTCTCCATTCGACTAGCTTGTCCTTCTTCCATGACCTGTACTTGTGAGAGCCCCGATCTGCCTTGTAACCTTTGATGGTCGAGAAGCCTTGGAACCTTATTACCACAATTTTCTAATTAGAAAAACCTTATCTTATTTCTTTCAAGATTTTTTTGGAACAAACAAATCTTTTTATGAAAATCATGTTATTTGTATATGTATGCAAATGACATGTATGATAGAAATCTATGAAATGGAACAATTTTTCTTCTTCTTTTCCTTTTTTCCATTTTTATTCCTTTCTTTCCCTTTTTTTTTTGTTATTTTGTTAGTTTGCATAACTTTCTTGATTTTACATGTTGGGTATTTATGCCTTTACTTTAACCAAATCTTAAGGAAGAATAATTTCAACGAAAATAATCAATCAATAGCACATGTATACAAATTTGATAGAAAAGGAAATTGAAAGAATAAACAAATTCAAAATTGTAAAAAAACTTAGTCTAGTTTCTCAAAGACTTTTCTGCAAAGTGTGATGCAATAATGTCAAATGCATGCCAAAATTCAAATTAAAATTTGCCTCTTATTTATCATATTCACTTATTAACTTAAGAGGTCAAGTCCAAAACAAGCAAGAGGAATTGAAGAATAACCTTGAACCATACCAAACTTGTTTCAAAATTCCCTCTCTTTTTCCCTTGTTTTTAATTTTCTATGAGAAAGAACATATTCTTTTTTTTTTATGAAATGTTATGTTAAATGTACAATAACAAGGCGTGATGAAGGACATGTTTATGTAATTTATACACAATGCAGTGATAATGAAGATCAAATTTTGTTTTATTTCACCTAACTTTCATGATTCTAAAATGCAAATGACATGACTATCAACATATATATACACAATGATGATGAAATGAATTAAAATCATATATGTCCCTAACATGCTTGAGAAAGATGAGTTTTCTTTATTTTTTTCTTGTCAACTTATTCTTTGAAAATTCTATACAGGAAAGTCAATTATTCATCTCTTTTTTTTTTGACTTCAAAAAGAAGAAAAGAAAGAAAAAAAAATTTCATTCATTCTTTCATTTTATTCTAACTCATTTTTTAAGAGATATTAATTCATTTCCTACTCAAAATCCCTTTCACTTTTCTTTTTTATACCTTTATCTTAAGAAATTCTTCCAAGAATAATAAAGAATAAAGAAATTGTTTTTTTTTTAAAAATTTAAAAAAAAAACTTAATTGAATTTCTTTTTATTATTTTTAGTGAAAAGAGACGTTTTTTTTTTCGTTTAACAAATTTTCCACTTTTTTTGTTGTAAAAAGAAAAGTTTATCCACATTTTATCATTTCATATTTTTATTTTAAAGAAAGAAAAATAAAAGAAATTAAAACCCCTTTTTTTTTTGTATATAAACATCTTATAACTAAATATACATTAAACTTCTTTTTCTTCCTCTTGTTTTGGAGAATGTACTTTTATTAGTTCCCATTTTAATGAACCTATTTTCAAAACAAAATTCCCCTTTAAAAAAGGAATAAAGAATTATTTGCATCTTTTAAAAAAAGTTACATATTTGTTCTATTATTTTTATCACACATCTTTATTTTTTCAAAAATAAATGGATTTCTTTTTCAGACAAAATCTTTTCCAAAGAAAATATATTTTTTCATTTTTATTTTTCAAAATTTTTTTTAAGAAAAATAAAAGACTTAAATTATATACAATTCAAAACAAAATCGATTGTACCTTTATTATTGACATGAGAAAATGGGTCGAATTGTGTTCCCTCGTGTCCTAATTTTGGGATAATTTCTACAAAAATTGGACATGGCTCTACCTAAGGCTGGCCTCTTAAGTTTTTCTATATGCTAGGTTGGGATATAAAGATCTAAAGGTTCTCAAATTATACCTCACTGTCGTCCACACTAGACTAGTAAGATTTATTTGAGTGGGAGTATTTCGCTTGCCATTGCGGAGGTGATTACCTCACGAGAGCAAAGGTACTCTACTCCCTCCTAAGGAGGACGGAACCCGGGTATAGGGCTCATGTTATGCAAATGCAAGTGCAAATGTGTGTATGAGGGAACATTTATCAAACCGTAACCCTTATTCTACCCCAACAATTTATTAGCAATAATATATACAACTAAAGAATGCTATAAAATAATCAACATAATTAAAACACAAATGCAACTAATTATTTTAAAATTAAAGATATTAAATTTAAATATTAGTTAAGACCTTTAAATTAAAACTTAGGATAACACATGATTAATAAATGGCTTGACCCTCAAAAAGCGTCCCCAGTGGAGTCGCCAAGCTGTCGTAACGGCTTCGCGCTCGACGAATTTTTGAAAAACCTTTTAAAAACAAAATAGGAGTCGCCACCAATCTTTTTTGACTAGGTGTGATTGGCCACCTGAAAACGTTTATCTTCTCAACAAAATCTTAAAATTAATTAAGTTTTATTAAAAAGATAATCTTTTGGTCTGCGAAACAAAAATTGGGTTCGGGGGTACGGTTACGCGTGGGGAAGGATTAGCACCCCCACGACGCCCGTTCAAAAACGGTACCATAATAATCATGTGTTATCCTTTAATTTTAATAAAATGATCTTAAATTAATATTTAAAAATAATTCCTATTTTATTGCAATCAATTTTATTCTTTTAATTTTGAAATCATTTCTTATTTGTACTAATTTTGAAACATTTAAATTTTATTTTTTTATTTGAAATAAATGAAAATCTTTTGTATTGAAAATTATTCCGAAGTACCCCAATACTCTGGTAGCATTTCGGATAATTTCCTCACCTAGAGATTTCTTAAGAATCACTACTTGTGAGTTCTATAGAATCTCATCATCAGAAGATTCACACTCGCTTCAAAAATTATTATGAATGCATATGATGCAAACAGATAATAAACGATGCAAATGAATTTTTTTGATTTTTTATATAAATATTTCTTTATTTATTTTAAATAAAAGTTCTTATTATTGAAAAATTGCACTAAGTATCCCAATACTCTAGTAACACTTAGTGAACTTCTCTCACCTAGGGATCAGTTAAGAAATCACTACTTGTGAGTTTCATAACATCCCATCATCGGACAAAATTTCATTTAATTAAATTTAAATTTTATTATTATTTGAAAAATCTATTTTCTTTTTAAAACTTATTTATTTTTATTTTAATAAAAATAAATTATTGAAAAATCATACTAAGTATCCCAATACTCTGGTAACATTTAGTATGACTCTTCTCACCTAGGGATCAGTTAAGAAATCACTACTTGTGAGTTTCATAACATCCCATCATCGGACAAAATTTCATTTAATTAAATTTAAATTTTATTATTATTTGAAAAATCTATTTTCTTTTTAAAACTTATTTATTTTTATTTTAATAAAAATAAATTATTGAAAAATCATACTAAGTATCCCAATACTCTGGTAACATTTAGTATGACTCTTCTCACCTAGGGATCAGTTAAGAAATCACTACTTGTGAGTTTCATAACATCCCATTATCGGACGAATTTCATTCATTTTAAAATTATTATTAATTTTCTTAAAATACACTATATGATAATTACTACAAGAAAAATATATTTTTCTTATTTATTAAAACTAAATTCATGAAATTACATTAATTAAACTTAAAATTATTATTATCCTAACAAACATTTTGTACGTTTTTTTTTTTACCATGAAAATATACACAACATAAATAATCAAATAAATATACAAATGCATAAAATAAATTGAAAAGATAAGAGTCTACCAAGTAATTTGGGTTTAAAACCCAATGAAGATTTTCAATCCAGCCTAGACAAAATGACCCAAAACCTTTGTTCTACACGAAATGGGCTTGCAGCAAGTTAGGCCTAATGAGCTGGCCAAAATGGGCTGACATAGAAGTGGGCCGAATCCAAGGAGTAGCTGTTGGCAGGCCGGAAGGTGGACCGGGTCGAATCTAGCGCGGGTCGGGTCAGCTCCGCACAAGCCGGCTGGGAGTGCTTCCGGGTCGGGCGCGCGGATCCCGGGTCGGATCCGGATCCGCGCAGGTCAACCTCTCTTACCCCTTTTCTCTTTTTTTTTTACAGACTATAAAAGCCAAAAAAAAATTTTTTTAGTTCTTCATTTCTTCTCTTTTCCTAAAAAAAAAACCTTTATTTTTTCTCTCAACTCTCTCCTTCCTCTTTCTGGTTCCAGACGATGGAGCCGCCGCCGCCGTTGTACCCCCGGCTTCCGGCGAGTGATCAGAGACTGTAGAAATGCTTCTTTCTTCTTCCTCTACCAAGATCTTACCACCATTTTACCCAAAAACGTTTTCAACTCTCTAGATCTAACCTAGACCGAAACTCTCTCCCTCTTTCTTTTCTGTTTTTGTTTTTTTGTTTTTTTTCGTTTTTGTCTTTTTTGTTAATGACTTTGAATGTATTTGGGTTTGCTGGTTTTACCGTGGTTTCCTCTCTCTTTTTCTTGCAGGTTTTCATATCTGGCTTTTGGTTTATGGGTTTGAGTCTTGGGTTTGGGTAGTGGAAGAGGGTTAAGAATGGTGATGGCGAGTAGTGTGATGGTTGAGTTTTAGGGTGTTAGCTGGTGAGAGCTGCGGTGATGCTCGGTTTTGGGCTTCTCAGGTGACGAGTATAGGGTTCTATTTTGAGAGGCAGAGGGATTGAATTGGGGTTTTGGTTTTGGAGGTGGGGTTTGTTTTTGGTGGTTGCAAGGTTGAAATGGGAGGGACGGAGTGTCAAGAGCTTTGGGGCTTCGTGCGTGGTGGCTGTTTGGGCTGGTGGTTTAGGTGGTGGCTTATGGTGGTTCGGTTGGTGGGTTTCGGTGGTAAGATGGGTATCGGGAGAGTAATTGTTTGGGTGGTTGATTTTGTGGATTTTCTGTGTGTTGGGTGGTGATTAACGATGGGGTTTTGGGTTATGACAGGGTAGAGGTTTTGATTTTGGGGTTCTGTATGGTGGTTTGATCTCGGGTCTGGTTGTGGAAATGGCAATGGGAATTTCGGTGATGCTCGGTTTGTAAGGGTCGAGAACGATGGAGGCTTTTGAAGGAGCCAAAATGTCCCCCTTCCTCCCGTAGACCAGTGTTCATTTTAATCAAATTAGAACACCCTTTTTTATCCAGTTTTTAGTTTTGTCTTTAAAATCTTTGAAGGCGTCTGTATTGGAATGAGGGAGGGTAGCAGAGCAGGCGGCAGAGCTGGTGGCAACATTGTGCCTAGGAGAGGGGCTGGGCGGAGGCGACGGGTATGGAGAAAGGAACCCTCTTAAATGCACCTCTTAAATGCACTGACATGTTAAAAAAAATCAAAATAAAAAAACAAATCAGATAAAAATGAAAAATAAAATAAAAATAAAATAATAAAAAAAATTAAAAAAAAAATTAAAACATAAAAATAAGTAAGCACCAGCCCATTAAGATTTGGGCTTTGATAGTCCAATTGGACTTATTGCATAATATTTAATCTGAGATTTTCGAGCAAAAGTATTATTGATTCGGACAAAATTGGGTGTCTACACCATATATATCAAGAAAATTGAGAGAGTGCATAAATGAGTTGTGTTATAAAAAGAAATCATTTCAAAAAGACAATTTTCAAGAAAATTCCTTTCATTTGTGAGCTTAGATGAAGCAACGTTGATTTTCCTACCAAATTTGTTTTGATAACCAAGCTTTCTTTGGTATGCCAAATCATCTTGAAAAAGAAACCAACTGTGATTCACTTGTTCATTCAAGATAGCAATTACCAATTTTTAAGAGATGTAATCAAATGTTTAATTCTAAACATGAAAGAAAATGGTGTGGGGCAACCTTCTGTTGTCATGAAACTTTTTGAAAATTGAAAGCAATGAAATGACTTTCGGGTAAGTTTATATTCTTATGAGACCTTTTGAGAATTAATGTGATGAAAAATTGTTAGGGCAAGTTTTTGTAGTTCTTAAAGATATGAGTCTTTTTTAAAATGATGAAAAGTTCTTAAGGAAAGCCTTTGTAGTTATGAATTTTTTGGGAAGTACGTGAGGGGCAAATTTTTTGTATTCATGAGAAATTGAGTTTTTTTGAAACTAATGAATTGAATGATTTTCTAATAAATTTGAAGATAGTAATCTTGATGGGGCAAAGAAAAGATTGAATGAATGGTTTTATAATTAGAAAAAAGGAATTTGATAGAAAATATGATCTGATTGGACATTGTGTAATATTTGCATTCATGCATGACAATTATGACATTTCATTGCATGCATTTGGAAATGAGAGGTGAAATCTAAACATTTGCATCACATGCATGGCATACATGGTATTCATTGCATATGTCCAAGTAAGAAAGAAATTCAAATTTTGAGGGAAATCATTTGTTGAGTAAATTTTGAAAGAATGATAAAGTACCTAGATGAAAAATTTTAGAGAAAGGATGAGATTTTGAAGAGATATGAGATTGGATTTTGAATGATTTCAAAATGAGATTTAAATGATGAGATTTTCTTGAAATTAAAGATAATGATAGGATCTTTAAAAGTGATTCAAGTGAGATTAAATTTGAGAGTTGCAAAAAATAATTTTGTTAGCATAGTTGTGTGGTTTTAAGCCGAGTGAAATTAAAACAGATTTTTAATCTAAAATAATTGGCACCATTCTGTGGTATTAAGATCAGTTAAATTGGCAAATAATTATGTGAGGGTTTTCCTTAGATTGGCACAATCTTTGGTTTCATCCGGATCACTTTGTTTACGACATTTGGTTTTGTCCAGGTCATCCCATTTTTGATTTTGTTTTCATCCAGGTCATATCATTCTCAACCTTTGGTTTTGTCCAGATCACTTTGTTTCTGACCTTTGGTTTTGTCCAAGTCATCCCATTTTTGATCTTTGGTTTCATCTAGATTGTTTTGATTTTGACCTTTGGTTTCGCCTAGGTCACATTATTCCAACATTTGGTTTCATCCAACTTCATGATTTACAAAAGGTAAAATCTTTCCTAATCTTTTGAGGGAAGAGATTAGGAAATTTCACAGAAGGTAAAGTCTTTCATAATCTTCAGAAGGAAGAGATTATGAAATTTCACAGAAAGTAAAATCTTTCCTAATCTTCAGAGGGAAGAGATTAGGAAATTTCACAGAAGGTAAAGTTTTTCATAGTCTCCAGAAAGAAGAGATTATGAATTTTCACAGAAGGTAATAGTCTCCAGAAGGAAGAGATTAGGAAGTTTTTCAAAGTGGTATAACCTCTGGTGAGAGGACCACTATCAAGGTTATTTTTCAAAGTTTCAATGCCTCTGGTGAGAGGAGCACAAGGTTATTTTTCCAAAGTTTCAATGCCTCTGGTGAGAGGAGCACAAGGTTATGTTTCCAAGTTTCAATGCCTCTGGTGAGAGGAGCACAAGGTTATGTTTCCAAGTTTCAATGCCTCTGGTGAGAGGAGCACAAGGTTATTTTTCCAAAGTTTCAATGCCTCTGGTGAGAGGAGCACAAGGTTATGTTTCCAAGTTTCAATGCCTCTGGTGAGAGGAGCACAAGGTTATTTTTCCAAAGTTTCAATGCCTCTGGTGAGAGGAGCACAAGGTTATTTTTCCAAGTTTCAATGCCTCTGGTGAGAGGAGCACAAGGTTATGTTTCCAAGTTTCAATGCCTCTGGTGAGAGGAGCACAAGGTTATGTTTCCAAAGTTTCATTGCCTCTGGTGAGAGGAGCACAATGTTATGTTTCCAAGTTTCATTGCCTCTGGTGAGAGGAGCACAAGGTTATGTTTCGAAGTTCTAATGCCTCTGGTGAGAGGAGCACAAGGTTATGTTTCGAAGTTTCAATGCCTCTGGTGAGAGGAGCACAAGGTTATGTTTCGAAGTTCCAATGCCTCTGGTGAGAGGAGCAAAAGGTTATTTTTCAAAGTCTTACAGCCTTTGGTGAGAGGAACTAAATGTTTCTTAAAATTGTAAATACTTCGCAAAAAATAAAAAAAAATAAAAAAATAAAAAAGGTAAATCCGAACAAAATAGTTGTCTAATTGTCTTTGCACAATTCCTGATTTTCAGAAAATGTGCAAAGAGGGGCAGCTGTAGACACCTCATTTTGTCCGGGTTGTAAAAAAACTAATAATTTGTAAATTTTGAATTGACATTTTGAATTAACATCTAGAAAAATTAGGATTAACATTATTAGGATTATTTAAATTAGAAATATTTAATAGATTAGGATAATTTTATTAATATGAGATAAATAGTAATATAGGTTAGGATTTATTAGATAATTATAAATTAAAATATTTTTAGGATAAGATAATTAGATTTTTTAGGATAATTAACATTAAAATTGATAAAATTAGATTAGGATTAACATAAAAATTAAATAGATAAAATATTAAAAATAAAAGATAATTAATAGAATAGGTTTAGTTGTATTAGGACTCTAACAAGTTTATGACTATAAAAAGGGGTTAAACCCATAACTTAGAGGGGGGACAATTCTCGGAGAAAAATTCATAAAAAAAACAGCCAGCATCAAGAAAAAAGCAAGAAGCAGCATCCACGGCGGAATCAAATCAGTGGTAGAGTCTTGGATCGGACCAGCAGCAGTGGCCTTCAACACGATTCATGGAAGAGGTGGTAACAGGAGCTTGCGCCGGCGATCAGTGCTTGTTAAAAGGAGATTAAACCAGTCAAAAAAAAAACATTTATCGTTTCTGAAAGCAGCCTCTTTGCCTTGCTGCCATTGAAAAGCTGATATTGGGCTTAAATCGAGACTTCCAGCATCCTATTATCTTTATACGACAAGCATAATTGAAGCCCATATTCAAGGACCCACGTGAAGCAAACTTTGAAGCTTAGAGGTTTTGTTTTGCTGTTGGTAAATTTGGGATTACGTGAAGCATTTTCTAAAGGAAAAAGGTATGTTCTCCTGTATGGTTTTACTTTTCCATGCTTCCTTTGCTAGGCTTGTGCTTTAGTTTCTTAATGAATAATAAAAGTAGTATATAATAATAATAAAACATGATAATAAATAGCAATACAATATTTAAAGTAAAAAATAATAATAGTGTTAATTAGTAGATAAAAAATGAAAATAAACTTTAAGTAAATAAATTTCAGAATTTACAATTATTATAGGTGTCAAGAATAAAATTAAAAAATATTCCGATGATGGAATCTTTGAAGTGATTACGAATGAGTAACACTCGAAGAATTTCTAGGTAAGAGAATTCCTTTTAGTCTATCCAGAATGATGGAAGATTTAAAAGGCATTTTCAAAAAATGAAGGTTAAACTTTCTTCTCCAAATAATTAAACTAAAAATAACAAATAAAAATCATAATTGTAACAAAAAATAATAACAAACATAATAGTAAAAATCTTTAGGATAATAATAATAAAAAATATAAATTATACAATTAAATCCAATGATGGAATCTTTGAGGTGATTACGAACGAGTAACACTCGAAGAATTCTTAGGTGAGAAGATCCTTCTAAGTTTATCCAGAACGATGGAAGACTTAGAAGGCATTTTCAAAATAAACGAATAATAAATAAAGATAAAAACATAATAAATAATAAAATTTATATTCTAATAAAGATAAAATAATAAGTAATAAAATAATAATTCCCATGATGGAATCCTTAAGGCGATTGCGAATGCGTAACACTTGAGGAATTCCTAGGTGAGAGGGTTCTTCTAAGTTTATCCAAAATGATGAAAAATTTAGAAGATATTTTCAATATTAAATACCAAAAATCCTAAAAATATTTAAAATATATATAAAATAATATTTAAAATAATTAAATAAAAGTAATAAAATAATTAAATAAAAATAAATTAAGGAATAATAAAATTCTAAAATACTTCCAACGATAGAGCCTCTTCATGGGAGTCGAATGGTACCCCTTGAATACTCTTGAGGTGAGAAGAGTCTTTGTAAGAGTTCATTCAGAATGATGGAGGATTCTTAAAAGATTTTTCAATATTTAAACAATAATATGAAATATTAAAAGACAACATAATTAAGACTAAGTTAAAATAACACAAGATAAATATGGTACCAATATTGGGCGTTGTAGGGGTGCTATAACCTTCCCTACACGTAAATGAACTCCCGAACCCAAAATTTAAGATATAGACTAGTCCTTAAAGTCAATTAGGTGGCCAATCGCACCTTAGTTAAAAAAGATTGGTGGCGACTCCATTTGTTTAATGTCTAGCGTCCTAACCCTAGGAAACGTTATGACAATGTTAATTTGTGTTTTAATTTAATGATCAACTGTATGGTATTTTAGTATGAATTTGCATGATAATTAAATTGAGTTGATAACTGCTTGTAAAATATAATTTGTATATATGTTATTTGATTTGTTGTATGACTATAGTATAGTACATTGATTTAGTTTGCATGTATGATTTTGATTTAACCACGTTGTATGATTTAGATGAGTATTCTAAGGTTATAAAAAATATATGAACAATAAAATATATATAATTAAAATCAAATAAATAAATGTGGATTATACCGATGATGACATTTTGAGGAAGTCAATTGAGGCACCTTAGAAATGTCTAGGTGAGAGGATTCTTCCTTAAGTTGAGCCAAATTGATGGGATACTTTTGGGAGAATTTTCAATAAAATATAATTCATATTTATTTTAAGATTAAATAGAGATAAAATAAATGAAATGATAAAAATTAATTAGTAAAGACTAAAATTAAATGAGCATAAATAAAAACAATAGATAAATAAAAGGATAATAAATAAGAAATAAGAATTAGATTGAGAATTAGATTTTATAGAATAAGTGTGAATTGTACCAATGATGAAATTTCGAGAAAGTCAATTGAGACTCCTTGAAAATTTCTAGGTGAAAGAAACTTTCTTAAGTTGAGCCAAATTGATGGAATACTTTTGAAAGAATTTTTTTAATTAATTCATATTTATTTATAATAAAAATAAAAGTAAGATAAGATAGATGGATTAGATATAGATAAATAAAAATGAGCAAATAAAGACAAGTGAACAAATAAATATAAATAAATAAAATAAGAGAAGATAAAGTATATAAATAATAAATAGAATTATAATAAATATGATAAATAAAAAAGAGAAAATATGAGTTATGCCGATGATGAAATTTCAAGAAAGTCAATTGAGACTCCTTGAAAATTTCTAGGTGAGGAGGTTCCTTTTGGGCTGAGCCAAATTGATGGGATGCTTAAAAGTGAATTTTCAATAAAACATAATTCATGTTTATTTCTTACAAATAAGAATATAAAAATATAAAAATAAATTAGAAAATCTAAGAAATTTATAAAATGAATATGGAGTCAAAATTAGAGACAAAATTAGGAAAATAGGAATCTCATAAAATATTTAAATTTATCCGATGATAGAGTTCAAGAAAGTCAATTGAGACTCATTGAATATCTTGAGGTGAGGGGAATTTCTAAGGTTGGAGCCAAATTGATGGAAAAATTTTAGAAATTTTCCCAATATATAAGTATATCGAAATTAATATGAACTTAAGGCAAACTATAAAGATAACCTAAAGCTAGTTGGTACCATCTTAGGATGGGCGTTGTGGGGGTGCTAATCCTTCCCCATACGTAACCGTACTCCCGAGTCTAAGAATCTTTGAACGTAGACCATGCCTTATCTTTAGACATGAATAGGTGACCAATCACACCTTAGGTTTGAATGGTTGGTGGCGACTCCTGGATATAAAGTCTAGCGGTTAGGTCTTAGGACTTGACACGTTATGACAAATAATATTTAAATTTTAATATAAAATATTATTTAATATTTTAAAATTAATATATTTATTTTAATATAGAAAAGTTGAAAACGTAAAAAGCAATTAAATATATATTACATTGAATTATAATATTATAATATTATTTAATTTAAACTTTTATAATAATTTATTGAATATATTAAATATTTTAAATAATAGCAGTTATTATAATTTTGATATGCTAATAATTAATATTATTATATAATATAATTAATTTTTATTTTACTAAACAATATTATTATCTAATATTATATTTTATCTTAAATTTAAAATATATTACTGCTACTATTAAATAATTTAATATTATTAAATAAGTAAATACTTAACATTAAATAATATTATTTATATTAAATATAATATATTTTAATAACTATATAATTTATTATAAATTAATTAGTTAAATATTTTATTTAATAATGTAATATTATTATTACAATTAAATAAAAATTATTATTAAATATAATTTATGATTATTACAATTAAATTCAATAATATTATTTTATTTAATATTATTTTTAATTATAACATTATTTAAATTATACTAAATTTTTATATGATTAAATAAAAATATTTAATATTAGTATTAAATAATATAAAATAATATTATTTAATATTATCTACATATTATTATTTAATAAATATATTATTTTTATTTAATTTTTAAAATTTTTTTGTGAATTGAATTATTATATCTAAATCAGTTTAAATATTTGTTTTCAAAACGTAACAGTATGAAACAAACATGTTTTCTGTTTTCAGAAATTGAAAATAAAACAAAATAAAACAAAAACAGAAATTTCAAAAACAGAAAACATAAAACAGAAAACAGGAAACGATACCAAACGACCCCTAAATATTTTCACTCCAAAGTCTCTACATCCGCACAAGATGGATCACTAGTCCCGCAACTCTACAGCATACCTTTCTTGAATTTTTTAATGCCCTGTTTACATCCTCACAACTACCAATTTTTGACTTTACCTCTATCCTAAACTTAACTAAATTAACAAATTCTGAAATACAGTCATTTACGAAACCAATATCACCAACAGAAATCGAGCACATCATTTGGTTAATGTCTCCAGATAGAGCCCCTGCTCCTGATGGATGAGCCGCTGGTTTCTTTAATAATTACTGGTCTTCAATTCAAAACTCTATCATTTCTACTATACGAAGTTTCGCCTATCATGGTCATATGCTTAAAAAATTAAACAGCACCTACATAGTTCTAACTCCAAAACCCAATCAACCATGCCTAGTTACTCACTACAGACCAATAAGCCTATGTAATGTCATCTATAATATCATCTCCTCTATCATTACACAAAGAATTAAGCCTATTATTACCAAACTCATCAGTCCTTATCAGAATGCTTTTATTTCCGATTGTTGTATCCATGATAACATCATTGTCGCACATGAACTTTTCCACACATTAAAGAGCGAAAAAGGCAATGTAAAAGATTGTGCCATGAAACTTGATTATGAGAAAGCCTATGATAAGCTTGAATGGCTATTCATTAAACAATGTTTGACAGCAAACAACTTCCTTGATCATTGGATACGTCTGATAATGGAATGTATTCAAACAACCTCATACCAACTTCTCCTCAATAAATCTCTCTCCCACAAATTCAATCCTTCAAGAGGCATTGTGATATGAATCAGGATATTGAAGCAGAGCAAGGTTATACTAGTGGGCGGGAAAGCCAATTAAAAATAGTTACAGCAGTTATACATTAGAATGTACACCACAACAGCTATAAATACATTGATTGTACATGTACAGGGGAGGGAAAAATAATAAACAATCATCTTGGAATCTCTTCTCTTCAGTTCATCTTCTTTTTCTCACCTTTCTCTTGTTTCTTGGATGACCCTCTGCAAATGAATAATACTCTTCAGAGTCCAGAGTTCTTCTCATCTGTAATTCTTGTTCTTTTCTCATCTTTCTCTTCTTCAACCTTTGGATTATCAATAGATTCTGCATTAGCATCTATCATTCAGTGCTTTCATTGATGTTCTCAATGGCCTCTATGTTGGATTATGCCCTTAGAACCATTCATTAGATGATTGACTTTGGCATTTTTTTTTATGTATCATGACATTTTATTTATCATAGTTCATTATTATATTTGTCTTATAACTGCGTAATATAATCTTATATAATAATGTCCTTAGAATAGTAATAACACACTATTCTTAAAATATCCCTAGTCAAGTATTATTGTGAACAAGGATAACAATGATACGATAAGACTAGTATGTGGTTGAATGATGACCATTGTCATGGATATAGGATATCAAGTCATCACATAGGTACATGTTAGAGAACTATGTACTGGATCGACCCTCCATGAGAACGCTACATGGATTGTTATATGAATGTCATAAGCGATTCTCATAGTGATGATGGTGTATGTGATCCTTTGACTTGAGATCATCAGAGATCCCAACATAGAGAATTGCATACTTTAATGCTGCTAGATGTCATTCGTAACAGGATGGACTATAAAGGTAGTAATTGGGTATGCCTTGATCTATGTAGAGGGATGTTGAGTGATCAAGATAGGATTTATTCCTCTTATATAACAAGAGTGATGTCTTGGGCCCTTTGATAGAGTGAGACTAAGAAATGCATGGCCGTGCTCGAATAAGTCAATATGAGATATTGATTTTATTTGTTTAATTAGTCTACTCAGGAATCAAGAAACGCTGATTAGACTATACAAGTGTGACACATTCCATGACTTGTGTCTAATCAAGACATCATAGTATAAAGGGATTAAACTACACGGTAACATCTATCACGAGTAAGGTTATGTCGAGTCATTGACATTCTCGTTACATGGGTAGCAATGATGTGTTGCTAGATACCGCTCATTGCCTGTGACAACTTTGTCATTGCCATTGTTTTGAGAACCTATTGGGTCGCACACTTAGAACGGATCAATGAGGAGCTTAATTAATCCTATTCTGAATTGGATTAAGGATATAACTAATCCTATTCTGAATTGGATTAGGGATATAACTAATCCTATTCTAAGTAGGATTAGAGTTCTGTTTGGCAGTAAATTTTAGGGTAAAATTTACTGCCTATAAAAGGGATGTTTTTCTAAAACATAGCCGCACTTTTTTAAAAACAGAAAACAAAACATTCTTTTTAATCGAAGCTAGCAGTTCGGTTAAAAGAATAAAAACGCTCCTTAAGGCATCTGATCGTGAGACGTTCAAGAGTCGTGAGATCCGTTCGTGTGGATACCGTAGAGGTAGGAACGAAAAGTTGCTGCTTGTGACTCGACCAACGACAGAAAATTCAGAGAAAACGTCAGGTAAAATCTCGAAACCCTAATCAGGCAACTCTCCGAATCGATCTTGGTGGAGGCCGAATGATTTAAATTCCGCTGCGTGTTGTTTCGGTTTCCTTCACTCTACAAGAAGCAAATCGTTGGAGGATCGTGTGGATAAGCAAGATCAGTTGATTTCACAATTTCAATCAGAAATCTCCAGTGTTCATTCAGAGATGTCTCAAGTTCGGACTAACATGGAGTCTATGGGATTAAACGTGGCCAACATTTCATCACAGCTGAATGATTTGGCCTTCAAAATCTCAGCCTTGTGTGCGAATGTTGAACAGAGACAGTAGCAACATGTATCTTCTAGTTCTCCTCCTACGACTCAAACAAATATTGGAACTCCATCGAATTCTCCTGGAGTTGCTCATATTAATCTTAACCCATTAAGAATTGATGTTTCAAGATTTAATGGAGGGGATCCTATGGGGTGGATTTTCAAGATTCAACAATTTTTTAATTTTCATAGCACAACACTAGAGCAAAGATTGCAAGTGACACCTTTCTATTTTGATGGCAAGGCTTTGGCATTGTACCAGTGGATGTATAAAAATTTTCAGATCACAACCTAGGAAAGATTCTTGGAAGCTCTACAGACGAGGTTTGGACCTTCTGAGTTGGAAGATTACCAAGGCCAATTATCTAAGTTGGTACAAAAAGATTCCGTAATGGAGTATCAAGAAGCTTTTGAGTCATTATCGAATAGAGTTAATGGTCTCTCTGAATCTTTTCTTTTAAGTTGCTTCATATCCAGATTGAAACCAGAAATTCAACATGAAGTCATGTCCTTTCAACCATCATCTCTTACCAAAGCCATTGCTTTAGCCAAGATTCAAGAAAGCAAATTGGCACTTCAACAATTTCCACCCAAGTTGCAATCGTCATTACCACCCTTACTGCCCACACCACCAGTAAACCAATCGTTGCATCAGCCATACAAAAACCTTCCCTGATTCATCAGCTAAAACAACTCAAGTTACAAACAGCAACGAACCAACTATCTAAAAATTAACACAAAGCCAACTTTAGGAAAGAATAGAGAAAGGGCTTTGCTTCTATTGCAATGAAAAATATACAACCAGGCACAATTGTAGAGCTTCTGTGTATATTTTGATTGCTCCTAATGAGGGAAGATCGGAAAATGGTGTTATGGAAGAGGTGCAAATCGAGAATCAGCCTACAAAATAGCAAATGATTGTGGAAGAGACCCCACAGATTAGCCTCCATGCAATGTCAGCTCAGTCAAGTTCTATAGATCATGGTAGTATTATGCGAAGGTACCGACATTTACCAAGTTGTAATTCAATGGTAAGGATTGGATCAAACGGAAGTAACATGGGAAGATGCAGCATGCATGAAGGAGAACTATCCTGAATTCAACCTTGAGGCCAAGGTTGTGGTTGACGGAGGGGGTATTGATATGAATAAGATATTGAATCAGAGCAAGGTTATACTAGTGGGCGGGAAAGCCAACTAAAAATAGTTACAGCAGTTATACATTAGAATGTACACCATAGTAGCTATAAATAGATTGATTGTACATGTACATGGGAGGGAAAAGTAATAAACAATCATCTTGAATCTCTTCTCTTCAGTTCATCTTCTTTTTCTCACATTTTTCTTGTTTCTTGGATGACCCTCTGCAAATGAATAATACTTTTCAGAGTTCTTCTTCTCATCTGTAATTCTTGTTCTTTTCTCATCTTTCTCTTCTTCAACTTTTGGATTATCAATAAATTCTGCATTAGCATCTATCACATTAGGCAAGGGGACCCTATGGCCCCTTATATATTCCTTCTTTGTTTTGATATTCTAATCAGATCTCTAATGCATCAACAAGAACTTCATCTTTGCACCAGACTAAAGGTCTCATGCAATGGTTTTCTAATAACAGCACTGAGCTTTGTTGATGACTACTTCTTGTTCTCACATGCAAAATCTCAAAGCTACAAGACTTTATTTAACTGTCTTCAAGCATATTGTTCATCCTCTGGTCTCACTGTAAATTCAACCAAAAGCAGCTTAACTTTTTCACCCAATACCGATTCCAACACTATAACTTGTTCAATATCTCAATCGTAGCACAACAGAAAAATACCTAGGACTACCTCTCCTTACAGGAAAGATGCTTAGTAACTACTTCCAAAACATCATTAGCAACTATAAAAATAAACTTACCCTATGGTAGAATCATTTATTATCTTACTCAGGAAGATCAACCTTAATTAAATCCATAATTGATGTTATTCCCATCTATGCCATGTCTAAAGCTGGCAAAAGTTGGCCTAAGCCCGAAACCCACCTGAATCCGCACAAGACTGAACCCGAACCAACATGAATCGACAAAAAAGTCAAATGCCTAAATCCAAAAAAAAAATAATTGAGCCCCAAAAAAACCAAACCCGAAAAAGCCTGAACCTAAAAAATTCTGAAATCGAAAAAATTCGAAATTGAAAAAAACTTAAACATGATATAACCCGAACTCGATACGATCGGAACTTGAGACCGATCTAATTTGAAGCCCAAAAAAATCAAATTTATAACTCGAAAAAAATTAAGTTATAATTATATGATTAATATTTAAAAATAAATAAATAATTTATACACTTTTTTAATTAAAAAGTTTAAAATTTTGAAAACAATTATTATTTATTATATAATTATATCAATTATGTATCATCAACGAAAAAATATTAAATCTTTTTAATTCAATTATTAAATAAAATTAATTTAAAACACCATAAAATATGAATATAAAATAATCTTTAATATTATACTTATTATATTTATAATAATATATATTATTAATTTAATATTTTATTTTATTATAGAAATCATTATAATATTTTATTATTTTTATTTCATATTAAAATTTTAATTTTAATACAATAATAAATCAAATATATAAAAAATCATTATATAATTTCAACATTTGTTTGAAACTTTGAATTTAATATTTTGTGCAACACATTGAGAACATTAAGCTATATTTTCTTAAAGTTTCAAGTATAAAAAAAATTAAATTTACTTGAAAATAAAAACTTTATCTTAAAATTAAAATTTCAGGATTTTGAAATTAAAAAAAAGTCAAGGAATTAAACTAAACAATACAAGTACAATTAATATTCGTTTTTTATACTTTATTAATATTATGATTAATTATATTTAAATAACTAGTATTATATTAATTAATTTAGTAATATATACTATTTAACATTTTAGTTAGACATTCGATTAATTGATATTTATTTAAAGTTATTATGTTAATGTGAACATGAAAAAAATTAGTACCCAATTGGTGATTAATTGTATATGATATGATTATATCAAATGTTATTATTTATTAATATAATGTCAATTGATGTATATAACTTTTTTAATTCAATGCTCTAAATTTTTAATGAGATATTTGATTAATTAATTTATACGAGTATGATTATGTTTAATGAAATAATGTTAGTATTATGGTTTTTGTACAAACCAAAAACAAAATAAATATAATATTGAGCTAATTAGTTGACAAATTATTTATAATATTAAGTATTTTTTTTTAATATATACTATATTACTATTCAACTTTATAATTGAACAATTAGTTAACTAGCTATACAATTAGATTTAATGTAGTTACTAATTATGTTGATATTTAAAAAACAAAATAAATATAAGAAAAATTATTACAAATTTAAAATTTTATTAAAAATATAATATAATTAGTAAAAAAGCTAATAAAACGAAGTAAAAAAATAAAATTTATTGGACTGAGAGTGTCTAAATTTCAATGGCTAAAAAAAAAAACACAATGACTCAATGAGTTATTGAATTAACTTAAGAGTATAAAACTATTTATATAATTGTTTAATTGTTTCGTGTGATTTATTTATAATTTATAATTTATTTGAAATACTTTTGTTTTTATATATCTAGTTAATACTTTTGGATTTTCGCTTTCTTTTAATTTGACTATATATATTTTTGGCCACTTAAAAAATTAATTTTTTTATAATTATTAATATATAATTATATATTTTATAACAAATGTGAATATTGTAGGAAATTAAAAAAAAGCATTGTCAAGTAATAAAAACATTAAAATGTAAAAATTTATATTTGTATAAATAATTATTAAATTTTAACTTTAGTTTAACATTTCTATTATATTTTATTTAAATATATAAAAAATTAAATTAATTATTACATTCAAAATTATAAAAAAAAATATTTATAACTTATAAAATTTCAAAATAATTTGAACTAAACATGCTAAACTTACCTAGTTAGAATAGGACTAAACCCGAGAACAACCAAACTCGAAAAAGTTTGAAACTGAAAAAACCCAAGCCCGAAAGTAACCAAACACGAAAAAGCTTGAATTCGAAAAATCTAGAACTCGAAAAAACTCAAACCCGAAATGATCTGAGTCCAAAATAACCTGAACCGAACTCACCTAAACTGATTCGTTTACCACTCTAGCCACATCTACTTACCTCCTTCCTCATAGAGTCACCAAAGAACTTGAAGCTATCTCCAAACTATTCCTCTAGAAAGCAACTCCCAGCCAAAAGTAGAAAATGCCTTTCAAGTAGACTACAATCTATTTACCTATTGATTATGGAGGTCTAGGCATAAAATCTAGGAATGTAAACGGATTGGGTAGTCGTTAAATTTACAATACCTGAATCAAAATTTGATTAGTTTTTATAATACTCGAACCCTATTAACTACCCAATTATTTTTATTTGTGTTACTCGAACCCCAACTCTATAAATAGAATATACCCGTTTAACTACCTGAACTCGTTAACTGCCTGTTTATTAAGTCAAAGTTTAACTTTTAAATTTAAAATTAAAAATAATTTTAGAATAACTTAATTAAAAATTAAATTAATAAATTTAATTTAACTCATAAAAATAAATTAAAGTTAAAAATCATAATTATAATATTGAATGAATTAATTTAATTAAACACAATATTAATAATAAATAATTTATATATAAAAAATATAATGATTATTATTCCATCCACTAACAGTGAAGTTTAAAAACTTCACAAATGGGGTTACAAGGCTACCACTGTCCTATTTTTATTTTTTAATTTTTTTTAAAACAAGTGGCAAGTTTATAACCCCGCTTATGGAGTTTTTAGACTCCACTATCAGTGGATGGAATAATAACCCAAAATATAAATATCATATTAATTAATTATTATTTTTAATTAGATTCGGATAGCGAGTATCCTAAGATAACTACCTGAACCCTATCCAAACCCGTGATGAGTAGTAATTTTACCACCCAAACCTTACCCAAACTCGATTATATACTACCATAATCCTACTTAATCGGTCCGATAATGTCCGATACCCGTTTATAGGGTTTCCATTGCCATTCCTAATAAAATCTCTCCCAACTTTCAACAAAGCCTTACTTTCAAAAATTGTTTAGAAAATTCTAAAGGAACCTGATGATTTGTAGATTCAACTACTTCAAACAAAAATATTTCCCAAACATCGAAATCCTAAATTCTCTATTTTTTTGCACGATGTGATAAAATATAATATTGAAATATAAAATCACACACAACACAAAATAAGTAGAGAAAAGCTTCAAAATAGAGAAAAACCTAATGTGATGATAGCTGTAGACGTTGAAAAAGAGAAAAGGCAGTCAATCGGTTTTCTTTGTATGCTACTACTAGGTTACAATAAATAAGCTTTTATAATATAACAATGTTAAATTTAACATTTTATATGCTAAAAATCTTTTTTACGTTTCTTTTCCTCTCCATTAACCTTAATTTAGGATTTTATAAAAGAAAGCATTTTAGGAAAAAGTAAGAGATGTTCACTTCAATTCTTTTTCTTTGCTTTGCTTTTTTTTTCCAAATAAGAGAAAAATTTTCAACATTTCCTTAAATTATTCAACTTTCATTTCCTTTCCTTTCCCCCACCTCCAATCCAGACATGTTGTAAAACTCTCCCACCAATTAGCCATAACTTCAAAGAAACCCAAAAAACAACACTGGCCATCAGCCGACCGCCGACTCCATCACCATTTGTTGCTTGTTGGTGTCGAAAAGATCTCTCTCCATTTGTCCCTAAAGATCTGATTTCCTAGCATATTTCTAAACTAGATTTCACCAAAATCTTTTAGAATCATTTTTATATCTAGGCCTAGGTTTTGAATCTCCAAAAGCCTTCTTTCCATTGCTCCTAAAGATCTGATTTTCTAGCATATCCTTGTTAGTATATCTCCACAATTATGGAAATAAATATTTTGTTGACCAATTTCGGATATGGTTCATAATTTCAAGCTGAATTTCAACTCAATATTTGGTTATTAAAAGCATGATTTATGATGGTTAAAACGTGATTTTATTGTCATAATTAGCATGCTCTCGTTAGTAATCAAAGAGGGCTCCTTCCGGTCCCTAAGTACGTTAATCTCAGACAAAGACACCATCTAGTGAGGTTTTTGAGCGCTTGGAAGGCTTGGAAGGCTTGGAAGTAATTCAAGCAAGCTCATCGATTTCTGAGACTAGATTAATATCAAACAAATAGCAAAGCAATGGCTGGAGGTTAGTTTCAATCCTTACAGTATTTTTTCTGCATACAGATTAAAGCATGTTTCATGTATGTTTAGAAGCATGTTTAGGCTTAATTTAATCTTACATTTGGCATCAGAGTTGTAGTATAACCTCTGCCTTGTTGAAGATTTAAAGAGAAAAGCCATTAAAAACCCAATTTTGAAACCTTAAGATTCAGCATGTATGAAACCCATTCTGATTTTGAGTGTTTTGGATCTTGTTTTGGCTCAAATATTTGAGATCTATTGTTGGAGAGCTCTAAGGATAAAAAATACATGAAAAACGAGACTGTTTGAAGGGGTTTATGCCGGGTCGGGCCGAAAAGACCCAAAAATTCTGCAAACTGCCCGTTCGGGCAAAGAAGAAGAAGCGGGCGTGTGCATTGCACATGCCCAATAGTGTCAACCCGATGGGGTGAAACGAGCGCGTGAGATCCACGTGCCCGATGGTTGAATGCAGGCGTGTGCGCCACTGTTCAAAAAAAAAAGAAAAGAAAGGAAACCCTTTTGGGCCTCAAGTTTTGGGCTACTGTTTGGGTCTTTTTTGTTAGTTTTGGGCCATATAATTTATGGGTTTTTCTTTTATTTTGGGATGGATTGTTTGATTATTTGGGCCATGTGGATTAAATAAAAGGGCCATTTGGTTTATTTTTAGGCCTTAAGGATTTATTTAATTTAAGTAATTTAAATTATTTAATTTAGGCCGAATAATTATATTTTTGATAGTTTTATATCAAATTTTCAGTTCTGTCATTTTCATAATTTTATGAATAATTAAATCATTTTCACAAAATTAATATAATTATGAAAACTTCTCATTATTTGGATTTTATGAGGATTTTTCATAAATTTGGAATTTTTATAAATGCTGTAATTTTTAAATTGAATAATTTTGTGAAAATTATCATAAAATTATAATTAAGTTATGAAAATTTGATTTGAATATGTATATGTGCTCATTTTGAATATGTATAATTTTGTTATTTTTATACTAGAAGCACGTGTAGCTAAGATATTCATATTATTTGGAATTAAAATTGCCTTGTGTTAATTGCAATTTTTAAAATATGAATAAAGTTAGAATTTTACCAATATGTCTAAGTGATTTATAATTTATTTAATTAGGGATTAGCCACAGCAACCTTAATTAAGTAAAATTATATTTCTAAAATCACATAATGATATTAGACATAAACTGTAATTAGTTATAAGGTTATAATAAATTTTATCCTACATGAATTTTTATTATAATTTTATAACTAATTAGGATAAAATATCAAATTAGTTTCTTAATTTACCTACAGGTATTAGGAAATGATATAATTTGATAGTTTTATCATTATGATATGAATCTATTAGAATTAGAACTTTAGCCCACAGGTAAGTTTTATGTCTGAGATTCATTAATAAAGTATGTTTACATTGGTAGACATAATTAAGTTTGCCTAAAAAATTCTAGATACATAAGCATGTTTATTTTCTGTATGCAGTATTTCCTCAGGCTAGTATTAACCTGGAAGTTCCCGAGCTGGATGGAGAGAACTGCAAGGTTTGGAAGGAGAGAGTTCTCCTACAATTAGGGTGCATGGATATAGACTATGCTATAAGGAAAGACGAGCCTATATTGACTAAAACTAGCACTCCTGCTCAAGTAGCTTTACATGAACGCTGGGAGCGATTCAATCGCCTTAGTGTCATGTAATTAAGACAAAAATATTTGTTGGGATACGTGGTTCAGTCGAACAGCATACCAACATTAGGACCTTACTGAAGGCCATAGATGATCAATTTATCACTTCAAACAAAGCGTTGGCCAGCACCTTGATAATGAAGTTCTCATCAATGAGGCTCACCAATGTCAAGGGAGTGCGCGAGCACATAATGGCCATGAGAGATATAGCGGCCTAACTCAAGAAGCTAGAGGTGGAGATGTCTAAGTTTTTTCTTGTGCACTATATATTGAACACTCTACCAAAGCAGTACAGACCATTTAAGATATCCTACAACACACATAAGGATAAGTGGACCATCAATGAATTGATGACCATGTGTGTTCAAGAGGAGGGAAGGCTGCTTATGGAATCGGGTGAAAGTGCATTTTTTGCAAGCCGAGGAAAGACCAAGGATTGAGCCAAGAACAAGGGAAAAGGGAAAATCCCTGCCCACGCTGACATTAAGAAAAAGTCCAAGTGTTTCTTCTGTAAAAAGAAGGGACACATGAAGAAGGACTGTGCCAAGCTTCAGCAGTGGCTCGTTAAGAAAGGTAATCCACTCTCATATGTTTGTTTTGAATTAAATATGGTTAAGGTTAATCATAACACATGGTGGATTGATTCTGGATCTACAATTCACATTTTGACTTCCTTACAGGGTATGACAAACCTAAGGAAGCCAGTGGGAAATGAGGAGAGCATCTATTCAGGAAACAAGATGCGCTCGCATGTTGAAGGCGTTGGAACGTGCACTTTAGTTCTTAGGAGTGGTTTTGTTTTGCAATTAGAAAAGACCTTTTATATTCCTAGTTTCTCGAGAAATTTAATCTCTGTTTCTAAGCTGGTACCTTATGGATATTCCTTTCAATTTTCAAATAAATCAGTATTGATATATTTTAAGTCTGATATTGTTGGGAATGGTACCTTATGTGATGTTCTTTTCTCTATTGATTTGCAAAATGACACTGCTCATAATGCCTTACATGTTCAAACTGGCACTAAAAGATGTGTTATGAATGAGGACTCCTCCACGTTATGGCACCGGAGATTAGGTCATATCTCCATAAATAGAATTAAGAGATTGGTAAATGACGGAATACTTAGTACTCTCGATTTTACTGATTTCGACACTTATGTGGATTGCATTAAGGGTAAGCAAACCAACAAGTCTAAGAAAGGTGCCAATAGGAGTTCAACCATATTAGAAATCATATAAGCAAACCAACAAGTCTAAGAAAGATGCCAATAGGAGTTCAACCATATTAGAAATCATACATTCTGACATATGCTGTCCAGACATTGATGCATATGGTCAGAAGTACTTCATCACCTTTATTGATGATTACTCAAGGTTTATGTATCTCTACATGCTTCATAACAAGAACGAAGCATTAGATGCCTTTAAAATATTTAAGCCTGAAGTAGAGAAACAATGTGGAAAACCCATAAAGATAGTAAGAACTGATAGAGCTGGGGAGTATTACGGTAGATACACTGAAGATGGATAAGCACTTGGACCATTTGCGAAGTTCCTTCAAGAAAATGGTATTGTTGCCCAATATACCATACCTGGTTCACCGGATCAGAATGGTGTTGCAGAAAGAAGGAACCGAACTTTGATGGAAATGGTGAGTAGTATGCTTAGCAGCTCGAAGTTGCCTAAGTCTTTGTGGATTGAAGCTCTTAAAACGGCAGCGTATATATTGAACCGGGTTCCAACCAAGGTTGTTCCAAAGACGCCTTTTGAATTATTCAAACGTTGGAAACTGAGTTTGCGTCATATGCGCGTTTGGGGATGCCCTTCTGAGATAAGAGTTTACAACCCACAGGAAAAGAAACTAGATCCTAGGACCATAAGTGGGTATTTCATCGGATATGCCGAATAGTCCAAAGGCTACAGATTCTATTGTCCATCTCATAGCACTAGAATTGTGGAATCAAGAAATGCCAAGTTTCTTGAAAATGACTTAGTTAGTGGGAGTGATCAATCTCAAGAACTAGTTTCTGTGAGAGATCAACCCTCTAACTCGAGTCAAGGATTGGTTATCATGAACAATGTCCCTTCAGTACAGCTGGACATTGAACAACCAATCATTGAAGATCCACAAGTAGTTGATAACTTACCAATAGACGAGGCTCTTAATAAACTAGAATTGAGTGAGCAACCAGTTGAACAACATGATCTTTCGGAGAATGTTGAACCAACATTAAGAAAGTCTACTAGGAAAAGGAAATCAGTTATTCCTAATGATTACATTGTGTATCTACATGAGTATGATTTCAATATTGGGCCCGTTAATGATCCAGAGACGTTTTCACAAGCCATGAACAACAAAGAATCAAAACTTTGGTTCGATGCTATGAAGGATGAGATGGATTCGATGACATCTAATGGAGTATGAGATCTTGTCGAGTTGCCTAATGAGGCCAGGGCTATAGGCTGTAAATGGGTCTTTAAGACCAAGACTGACTCATTAAGCAACATTGAGTGTTATAAGGCGAGACTTGTAGCCAAAGGATTTACTCAAAAGGAAGGAATCGATTACAAGGAGACCTTCTCTCCTGTATCTAAGAAAGATTCTCTCTGCATCATATGGCGCTTGTTGCACATTTTGACTGAGAGTTGCAACAAATGGATGTGAAAACAGCATTTCTCAATGGTGATCTAAAGGAAAAGGTTTACATGAAACAACCTGAAGGTTTTTCCTCTAGTAAAGGTGTGCATTTGGTCTGTAAGCTCAAGAAATCCATATATGGGTCGAAACAAGCCTCCCGCCAATGGTATCTAAAATTCCATGAAGTCATCTCTTCATTTGGTTTTGTTGAGAACATCATGGATCAATGTATATACCAGAAGGTCAGTGGCAGCAAGATTTATTTCCTTGTGTTATATGTGGATGATATTTTGCTTCCAACCAATGATAAGGGGATGCTACGTGAGGTGAAACAGTTTCTTTCTAAGAACTTTGATATGAAGGATATGGGCGATGCATCTTATGTCATTGGCATTAAGATCCATAGAGACAGACATAGAGGTATATTAGGTCTATCACAAGAAGCCTATATCAATAAAGTCTTGGAAAGATTTAGAATGAAAGATTGTTCACCAAGCCCAGCTCCCATTGTGAAAGGTGACAAGTTCAATCTGAACCAACGCCTGAAAAATGATCTTGAGCGGGAACAAATGAAGAACATTCCATATGCCTCAGCTGTTGGAAGCATTATGTATGCACAGGTCTGTACCAGGCCTGATATTGCTTTTGCTGTGGGAATGTTGGGTAGATACCAAAGTGACCCGGGGATGGACCACTGGAGAGCTGCGAAAAAGGTGCTTAGATATCTTCAATGCACTAAGGATTGCATGCTTATGTATAGACGGACCGATGAGTTGGAAGTGATTGGCTACTCAGACTCAGACTTTGCTGGCTGTGTTGATACCCGGAAATCAACATTCGGTTACATCTTCATGCTTGCCGTTGAAGCTATTTCATGGAAGAGTGCTAAGCAGACACTGACTGCCACTTCTATTATGGAGGCCAAGTTCGTTTCCTGTTTTGAGGCTACCTCACGTGGTGTATGGCTTAAGAGTTTCATTGGTGGGCTTAGAATTGTTGACTCCATGTCTAAGCCATTGAGGATATATGGTGACAATTCAGCTGCGGTATTCTCGGCTAAGAACAATAAGAGTGGAAGTCGAAGTAAGCATATCGACATTAAGCACTTAGCCATTAGAGAACGTGTTAGAGATAAAAGAGTGGTCATTGAACATGTTAGTATTGAATTGATGTTAGCTGATCCTTTGACTAAGGGCATGCCACTTTTTAAATTTAAGGATCATGTAGAGAGAATGGGACTTGGTCCCACATTTTGATTGTAATTGAAACTCTTATTAATAATATGATGTTTCTCATTTTGATTTGTATACATTAAAGTTTTATTTGAGAAATATCCTTGTTGTTTGGACCGAGAATAAACATAAGGTTTATTCATTAAGTAAAAATGGGTTGATTTAGAAACATTTTACATAGTAATTCATGGAAGATAATACTCACCACTTGAGGAACTGTCACTATGATTCATGTGATTTGTTCTTCTATAAGTGAAATATATGGACCAAGTGGGAGAATGTTAGTATATCTCCATAATTATGGAAATAAATATTTGGTTGACCAATTTCGGATATGGTCCATAATTTCACGCTGAATTTCAACTCAATATTTGGCCATTAAAAGCACGATTTATGATGGTTAAAACGTGATTTTATTGCCATAATTAGCATGCTTTCGTTAGTAATAAAAGAGGGCTCCTTTCGGTCCCCAAGTACGTTAATCTCAGACAAAGACACCATCTAGTGAGGTTTTTGAATGCTTGGAAGGCTTGGAAGTAATTCAAGCAAGCTCATTGATTTCTGAGACTGGATCAATATCAGACAAATAGCAAAGCAATGGCTGAAGGTTAGTTTCGATCCTTACAGTATTTTTTTCGCGTACAGATTAAAGCATGTTTCATGTATGTTTAGAAGCATGTTTAGGCTTAATTTAATCTTACAATCCTTCCTCTCCTTGTAAACCACCTATTCTCAAAGCCTTAAACCAAAAAACTTTCTCTATATCCATAGCTTGAATTTTTTTTTTCTTTTGTCATTTTTCTCTTTTTTGTGATTTTTTTTCTTAACAGGGAAATGATGCTGATGGAGATAGGCTTTTTTCTTTTTGGGTGGGTTTTAATTTTATTTTTTAGTGGTTTTCAGGGGTTGGTGAGTGACTTGGCTGAGGTGCGTTTTCAGGTGGTATTTTAGTAATCGGGTGGTGCAGTTGAAGGCTTGGAGTGTGAGTATTTGATGAGTGGTTGGATTTGGTCATATGCTTGAGTTGGTGTGCAAAAAAGGGCTGACTAGTTTCAAAAAAGTTTTTGTTCTGGGTTTTTGCCGGGTTCGGTTGAAGGGAGGAGCAAAGGTGGAAAAGAAGGAAGAACAGGATGAAAGCATGGCTAGTTGATGATTGGCTTGAGACGGCCATGGCTGGAGGAGCATCGCTGCCGCTGGTCATGGTGATAGGAAAGAGCTAGGCATTTGGCTCAAGCAAGAAAAAAAAAAGAGGGAAAAAGCATTTAAGTACAACTAATAAAAATTTGGAATAATAGCCAAATAAGCCTTCGACCTTGAGCCCAAAATGGAATTAAGCCCTCAACGTTTTATTTCATGACAATCAGTCCATAAACTTTTATTTCAGTGGAAATAAACCCTCAACCTTCTAAAATTATGCAATTAAGTCCAAATCTGTTAAATGACTCTAACTGCCATTAGTGAAAGCTGACGTGGATAGCTTACTTGGCTGCCACGTGTGCAATACTAACGGCAGTTAGTGTCATTTAACAGATTTGGACTTAATTGCATAATTTTAGAAGGTTCAGGGTTTATTTTCACTGAAATAAAAGTTTATGGACTGAATTTCACGAAATAAAAAGTTGAGGACTTAATTCCATTTTGAGCTCAAGGTCGAAGGCTTATTTGGTTATTTTGCCTAAAAATTTCACAAACTTAACATCCATGAAATTGAATAAAAATTAAAAATTTAAAGACTTAATTGACTTTAAATTTTTTTTTAAATTGACTTTAAAAAATTAAAAACTTTAATAACAATCACATTAAAATTTAAATGCTTTTTTCATACTTTAAACCTAATTGTTACCTTCATTTCATGTTTAGGAAACCAAATACTTGGTGGGCTTTTGCGTGGATTCGGCAATGATTATAAGCTGCCTTTTTTTTCTAATGAAAGTAGGGCTTTTTATGGCCCACAGCAAAATTTTCCCAAAACATAGCAATAAATGATTTGGAGTCAAAGTGAGAATTGTAAAAATATCGCACTGCAAAACAAACAATAAAATCTACTTGTGACTTAAAAAATGAAAAAAAGAAAAAAAAGCGACAGCATATACTGAACAAAAGAAGCCTAATTTCCATAATAGTTTTAATCATAGTTCGTTCTATGATTTTACAATATGAATCAATCAACCTCGCAAATAAAGTATTAGATCGAATGACTGAGTTAGTATATATATATAGTAAGAGATATATATTTAATAACAGCATCTCACATTTCTTGTCTTCAGTCCTGGGAAATCAATGGTTTCCAACTGACTTGACTAAATAGAAGGAAACCCAAGGATAAATGGTGAAGAAGCCTCTTCTCCACTTCCTGCTAATTTCTAATATTTGGTATATACAATACTAGCTGCCACTAGAACGATTTTTCCATAAATCCAACCATTTGAACTTCTTCAGACTTCATAGCTCCATTTTCAATTGATTTGAGTGCAACGTCACTGCACCAAAGTTTTTGCATTAGAAGAAACATACACTCCATGAGAGGAATCGAAAAGGAATAACTAAAATCAAACTTGTTAAAAGTTTCATGTAGCAAACATCTCGAAGCTGACAACAAGATTTTTGTATAAATTTTTAACAAAGAAATGAAGTTTTCTGCATGAAGTAATTATAGGATATAATTTAAAACTTAGAGGAATACAATTTAATTCTCCCAACTCACTCCTCACTTGGTTGTCGGGCATAATAGTAAAATAATAGCTAGTGACAATGTTAAAGGAATAAATAAATCATGACTCAAACTATTACCAAATTTCTTTTGCTCAACTCCCAACTGAAAAAGGTTCTCCAAACTGTCCATAATTTGCAATGCCATTCTTTCACTAAAATTGTGTTCAATTTATTACATGAAAATGAATTGATTGAATGGAATCTATGACAAAACTTATCAAAGGTGACCTAAAAGCTAGAACTCAATAATTTGTCAGTTGTCCATTAACATTTTGACCTAAGTGAATAGTTCAAGCATTACTGTTTCTTGTTTAGGTAGAACCTTGAAAGTTAGCAGAGATTCAAAATGTTATGTTGTGGTTTCGCATATTTACTAGTTATGATAACTTAGAATGCAAATAAACTCATTTCGCATCTACCTGAATTTGCTGGGGAGTCATAACTTAAAAGGGAATTCTCTGGAGTTATGTAATTATTGCAGACTTCTTCTCTCCCCCAAACAGGTTGCTGAAGTGCATCAAAATGCCATTGCTGCTGATACTGTTGTCTGCTTCCACTGACTGGTACTTCAGGCCACATCAGAGGCGTAACCATGCTAGGGAAGTTACTCTCCATTAGAGGTCCACTCTACACATTAAAAGATGATCACACATGTCAGTGGAAATTTTTGGGTAACTAAAATCTAAAACTATCGTACTTGCCCTAAGAAGAAAAACTTGATGGGCAACAGTGCAAATGAGGCATCATATAGATGGTTATACATAACATAATCTACCAGTTAGTTTACAGGCTTCATTTAGTTACCAATTTACATGATAAGCCAAAGTACTGAAACGGTTAATTATTTTTGGCCATCCTACAAGAGAGTAATTTAGTGGCACTATTTCAGTAATTTTCATTCGTCACATTCTGCTGACCAGCATTGCAAGTCAGTTTGAATGACCATGAATTTCAATAATATCCTGCAATCATGGCCTTCATGGTTGGACCCACAATTCTGATTTTCCATTGAAATGACTAAACTTGCACGCAGCTGACTGGCAACCATTTTTCACAATCACACATTAACAAAATCATTGAACCCATATATAGGCAGATGGAAGACGGTGGTCCATACATGATCCACTGCCCTCCAAATATTTAATGAGCAGTCCTTTAAGATATTGGGTAGGAATCCCCTGGAAGAAGCCATAGAATAAACTGTAAACCCACTTAAACTTTATCAATCCATATACGAAGTTCATAAACAAATTTTTGGAATGAAAATGATTTTTTCAAGAAACCTCAGGCTTTTAAGTGCTGTAAAGGAATATAGCAGTAGCTTAATTCCTGCAAAAACTATAAAAGGCTAAAAACTTTGCAGAGCTACTTGTCGCATGAACTGGGAGAATCACCAAAAGAGCTTTCAATTCCCAACTTTAGACTAGACGTATAAGAGAAAAGGTTCCTAATACTTACTTCTGCTGTGAATATACTATCAAGGTTGGAATCAATTCTTGGGTTCACTGCAGCAAGTTTCATTGATAAGAACTGCGATCAAAGAAAAATGTTATCAGACCACAGGGATGGAAGATACTGCATCTAAAACCACAGCATAAAGCATAAAACAAGACAAGCCAGCCCATTGAGATCTTTGTTTTTTGCAAAATTTTCCCGTTATGGTTGGGAGCCAATGCAACTACTTCCATTTAGCCAGTAAGGATGTTCATAACAAGAACCAAGAGAAAAATCAACATTGTAAGGGTTGCAGAACACAGCAAAATCCCTACAGTAAGGTTCCTCCTACAAATTGGTAAGCCCAACTAAAACTCTTGGGCCTTGGCAAATATGTAAAGAAGATTAATCTCAGGTCATCTCGACATCTATGGTCGCTTGAAAGTAATTTTGCTACAATAAAGACAAAAAAAATTTTTAAAACCCATATGATGATAAATTACTTAAAATTTTCGGGTAGGGGGCCTCCAGTGGCCAACTCCTACGTCTTTCCCTCCACATATTAGTCCACTTGCAATGCTTAAGAACACATCTTGAATTTATAAATTTCTTACAGGTTCAAACCTTCTGTTATCTGACAAAAATTAAACTGATGCTTGATATGCACAATTCTCACCTCCACATGGCGTTGTAGGGACTGCACATGACTGATGATTTTATCCAACACTAATGCTGTACCAGAAATCTGCAGCACATGGCATTTCTCAGATCACAAAAAATCTTCAATATATTTGAATTACTATTATTCTATTAAGAAATTCAAAATACAAGGGCTTTTCAGAGAAGTCAACTTCTTGAACCTAATGCCTCTGAACACAAAAATGTAATTACCGAAGCTCTTGATATTGGCTCCTTATAAAATATGTTTATAACAAACATACAAGAAGAAAATACTCACCATTGGAACTTTACATTTATTGTTCTTATTCAAAATTACAGAAAACAATTTGTATAGGCCAAAACAAGGAGCTTTACTCCAGCTAAATGACTGCATTGAGTGAAAAGAAAGTCTAAATCCAAAATTCCAATCTCAGTTAATTTAAATTTTGAAAATAATTGGCCTCAGCAATAGGCCAAAGAGCAAGAAGTCAACTCAACCAGAAGCAGATAAAGTTTTATGTTTAATATAAGGGCATCAACCTAAAATCTGATTGTTTGAAAATTATTAGTTATACTTCCACAATAGCCGCATAGGTTTAACTTGGCTTCATATTCATGGCATGCAGATAAATATAAATAGCCCAACCATGGCCTCATCACAAAATAAATTCCATAGTGATTTCCTTGAAACAGAAATATAAAGCTTCTTCGAAGCTATATATGTCCCATCTCTCAAAGGAAGTTATGTAAGTGCATCAATGAATTAAAGGCCATTAATATCAACACTTTTTTTTCCAACAATTAGGTATTTCTAATCCTTTCAAATTTTAAAGAGATAGAGACTCATGCTCGTAGAAAAGAAAGGTTATTCACAGGTTTGCTCATCTACTCTTCACTGAATTGTGGTCATTTCTTGAATAAAAGGCACCAGAAAATGATTGAGATCCCCTTTTCATTTGTTAAAACATCATGTGAAATGTTAAGGCATAAACCAAGATTATGTTTTGAACAATTAAGCTAATCTGCCATGGACTATCACATCATGTGCCCGTATAGTTAGGCAGACATTTGGCATATAAAAGGCATTTTCTTTTGTCATCCTTTTTCTACTTATCCCATAGAGGATGGATGCCGAACTTCTAAGAGAAGATAGCAACTATTCTACATCAATGAAATGGGACCCCATAAAGACATTTAATCTAATAAGCACTTCATGCTGATGTCCAGCTAGCATTTCCTCCACGTGACTAAATTTCTTCCACTTTCGTCAAAGCCTAGAAATGTCATTTTACAGATAATTACCCTTTCCACATATAAATCAAAGTCCAAAACATCAATTCAAAAGATCTGAATAAACCTAGAAAATCTGGCTTTTTCATTTACTACCATCACTAAAGCAGCAATAAAATTGCACTTGCTATTTGAAAAGACGAAATTAGCCTAAAAAAGGACTGCTAACAAACTCCCCCCAAAGGAAAAGCATCTAAAACATTAAAATTACCGAAGTGCCATAGGACACCAGATTAGCAGTTTTCTTGTTACCAAAGTAGTCCACATTTGGGCGAAAGGTGACAAGGACAGAACCGTTACTAAATAAAAATAATCCAAATATGTAATCCCACTTTTTGTGCCCCGTTAAGACGGATATTCTTAATTTAATCAAAAGATCACAATCAAATCTTTAATCAACCAATTAATCCAATTGAACTGACCTTATCGCATCCTGGTACCAACTCCTGTAGTAGCTTCATTCGTGCATTAATCTTCTCTCTCCTTGCCTGAAAACCCCGTATTAAACACCAAAATTAGCTTAATAATAACAAATTAACAAATACTACTAATAAGCAAACTAATTAAGGACTAAATTATGAAAATAAGTAAATTACTCTCTCTGCTAAGCTATGGCTATCCGTTGCTTGTCCTCGGCGAGCTCTAACGTGAACGTAAGGTAGCTTCTCGGCGGCCTCTGAGCTCTCGTTCGCTGCAGTTTTGCTTTTCTTTGTCGACCCTTTCACCTAAAACCTCAAAAACAAATTAATCACCTAATTGATCAAAATTATACCTAAAATGGAAAACCCCATGAACCCTAGATCAATTTTTTATTTTTGGTTTTGGTTTTCCACCTTCTTTTCTCGGTCCTTTCTTTTGGTACTCCGCTTCTCCACCGTTGGATCAGAAACCAACGGCTGAGATGACTCGGTCTCCGCCGGCTCACTCTTCACCGCCTTCTGGAGATTCGCGCTTGCATTGTTCGACGTCGTTTCAGGCGAGTTGCTCTTTTTATTGTCCTCGTTACCCTCTCCACCAGCAAACACAGAGAACGTCGCAGCTCGTTCAATTAACCCATTATTACAAGGAAAATGAAAGCTGCCTTTGAAATCTTCAACATTCTGAGCCGGAGCCGTGATAAGCTTAGCCGACTCGGGAGAGTGAAGAAGCTGAACGGCTTGTGGAGCCGGGAGCTCAAGCAGAGCCGTGAAGGAACTCGCACTATCGGTTGGCGGAGCCGAGATCAAACGGTGGATTTCGTCCGTAAATTGGAGCGATTCGAGTGCCGCCGCTTCGTCCCCTTCCGAGGCCATTCCATTAGATCTGATTTCCGTCGTCCCTGCGTTTGGCTCCATGGAAGAAGAGGAAAGAAAAACTACCCAATTTCGAAATTCTCAAATATACCAAAGTCCACTTTCTTGAAAATAAAAAGTACCCGCTTGGTTAATTCAACCCAATTTTAAGTCTCAGAGCTTCAAAAATTTTCAGAGAAACTTTAGTTTGTTTCTTCAATGGCAGTCAGGTCAAACTTACAAAAATGAGTTATTATCTGAGACTTGAGCGCGAGTACGTTGCTCTGCAAAAGAGATTACTTCTCAGCCATTTGAGGTACAGGGAAAGCAATGTAGCTGTGGTTGCCTCCCTTCCCTCCCTTAATAATAAAAAAGGGAATTTTTTTAATTATTTTTTTTCTAATTTTTCAGAGAAAGAGAAGGGAAAGTAGAGTACCACTCTCACACTAGAACTTTATTTGGTAAAGAATTAAAAAATATGAAAATAAAAAATTTAATAATTTAATGATTAAATTTTATAATTTTTTATTTTTATAATTTAATTATTAAATTAATAAATTTTTTATTTTCACTCATTTTTATTTTTTTATCAAGCAAAATTTAAAATAATAAAATTGTACAATTTCGAGTGTACTGTTCGTTGAGATTTGGAGAAAGGAAGTTTGTTGGGTTGCGTTGGGTACGGTCTCCGCCAGGCTTTTTTTTTTTCATGATTTTTATTTTTTTAGTATTTTACTTTCTTAAACTCAAAAAAAAGTGCTTTTCTTTTCTTTTTTAATGGTTTTATATTTTGGGTTTTCCATAAAGGATGAATCATATCATATTACGATTAACATAATTAAAAGCAAAGTTCAATAAATTAAATTTGTTTCATACATAATTTCATAAAAAAAATGATTCTTACGTAATTGTTTTTAGATTTATATATGATGCATTGACAGTATATAGTTTTTATACACTGTCAATGTATTAGAGGTTGATACCTCATTAATAAACCTTTATATGTAAATATAAATAATTTTTTTAAATTTACCCATAAAGATTTATTCATGAGATGTCAATCTCTAATACATTAATAATGTATAAAAATTATACACTGTCAATATATCATATACAAACTCATTATTTTGATGGTGAGTCGTTTTGACTTCCTACGTTGTTAGCGCCTTCCTTTTTGTTCTGTTTTTTAACGTTCACTTGGAGTTTTTTAACGTTGTTAATTCAACGTGCTCCTCCCACTTTTTTTGATTTGGCAATGATAAAAGACCACCATATCAGAGAGAGATTGTGCGCTCCAACCTCCCAGACATTTGGACCTTCTCCCCAACAATTTTAATAGTGAATTTCTAAAGTCTAGACTTTAGACATGATCAAAAGCCGGTTATTCATTCGAATTCAAAGGGCCATTTGATTTTTTGAGATAGTTTAAATAGAACTATTAAATTTATCAAATGCATTTAGACAAATAAATAGTCAATCAAAATTCAAATCTAATCATAATTTGATCTTAGAAACGATCTGATTTATATTTAATTTTTGTTAGAATAAGTTTCATGAAATTGCAAATTTTGAGAAGTTAGGCATTCAATATTTGCAATGAAAATTAAAAAATGATTAAATTGTCAAATGAAATATTGAATCAATTCACAAGTAGAAGATTTTTTCTTTTCATCCACATAAAAATTAAATATTTTTCTAAACATAATTAAAAAAAAATAAAAACCATGCAATCATCCAAGCTCCTTTTACAAAATATTTTTGGAACATATTTTTGCTCCAAGTTCACCATGTCATTTATGCTCTTTTAAATGGTTAATTAGGGCAAGAGACATGAGAGACTACATCTTACCTCCAAGGGGCGGTGCCCCATAAGGCTCATTCCTAAGAAATTAAAATTTAAATAATATACATACGTTTTTATATTTTATTAAATTTTATTTGAAATTTTTTTCAATAAAACGTTTGACAGATGAAATTTAACTTTAAAATTATATTATAAAAAAGCTTCTAAATAAATCTCAAAAATTAATCTTTACACTTCAAATAATTTAAAGGCAAAAAATATTGATATATAAAAAGACAATTTTAATCTCATGAAAATTAATAAAAGAACATATTACTTTCTTTTTCTCTCCTTTCGCTCACCGATTTCTCTCTTTCTCAACTTAAACTCCATGACTCCTATTCTTGGTAAACTCTACACATCAAAAAAAGAAAAAAAAATTGATAATTTAAGTGAAAATAACCATTATGATTATATGAAAAAATTAGATAGGAGGAAAAAAAAGGTCAGATTTTAAGAAAAAAAAACTAAGTTGTTCACGTTTTATGTTCCTGCACAAGCCCATTCGCACAAGGATATGTTCTCAATACAAACACAATTACGCAGGGCTTGCCTGGAATATGTTCCTACTACGAATGCTAAGAGACTTTCATGGGCCATCCCAATCCTACTATAAAATGATGTTCTATTGTGAAATTCTTTAAATGGACCTATATATATCAATTAATTGTACATTATAAGTTATTTAATTTGTTTAGTTCATTTGAAAGTGATCATATAAGGTTTGAGTTATTAGACTTTAAAGCATCTCATTTAGTATAGGCTTTGCAATGTGTAGAAACCCATTATTTTTTTTTATTTGTATGATGGGTTTAAAAAAAATAAAATATATTACATATATAAATAGGTTAGGATCCCTAGTCTAAACGTAATGTAATTCTCATTCTCATATCCCATTAGTGAGTGAGCTACATATTCTCTCAAAAAGTTTAGATGTGGAAGATTGCTAACCCCATCAATTTATTCCAATACATTCAGGTACACTTTCCTATTAATATTTTTTTAATGATTGGACATGAAATCTTATATGTTTTATTTGTATAAATTTTTCCTGCATGTTCTTTAAAAATTTTCTCGTAAACTCACTTTTGGAAGCTTGTAGTAGGATAGGGATCACCGGTCATTTTTTAAAAACTTGTAGATCATGTACCTTACAGACATCATTAAGTTTTGGTCGTGGAGTCAACTTTTGCAACCTTGGCATTAATTGAATTTCCCATTATCTAGATGTTGAACTCTTTATAAACAATGTCCATTGAATGAACTGTCACAACAGTATCCACTAATGTGTGAGATTCACACTTCTTATTACTACTACAAATTGTTAATGAAGCTAGGAAGATAAGTTATCTCATAATCATTTACATGCCTTATGCTTTGTAGGTGAAACGGAGATTTGGATTGTAGGCCCCACTAGTACTTATACTATTTTAATGGAGGTGAAATTGATAGTATCAATAATTGGAGTAAAATACTAAGATGGTAAGAATCTACATCTCAAAATTTCTTCGTTTGAGTTGTTTTGAAAAGTGTACAACAATTTAGAAAATGACGGTTAAGCCATAGGCCTGAAAAATTTTCGTAAATAACGGTCAACCTAATTGGATTTAAGACCAATTGACAGTCATAGATAAATCCTTGTGTGAAAAAGTCTTATGCCATGTTAATAGGTAGACTGAATCACACGAAAAAGTAGAAAACAACGTGATTGGATGGTTAGGGCTATTTTGGTAATTTCACCCTTTTGACCAGTCAAACCTTATCAAAGGTCTATTTAATTATTAGAATATATTAAATAGATATGTTTTATGATTAAATGAGATATTTTGGAAGTTAGACTGATTGTTTAAATAGAAATCGAAGTGTGAAGGGCAAAATAGAAATTTTCCTAAAACTTAAAGGCATTTTAGTAATTTGCCACTAAGATATTATTTTAAAAAGGAATTTTCTAGTCTTCTCTCCATCTTTGCTGGCCATCATCACCCACCATAGCCTTCTCACTCCAAAAGCTTAGTGAAGAGAGAGAAAACCCTTAAAACCCTAGTAAAAATACCTTGAAACCGAAAACTGTTTTAAGCAAACTTATTCAGCTATCTGAGCTTTATAAGATATTACCAAAATCAAGCCTTGAAGTGGCCATTTTCATGGTGAATCAGCCCCCATCATATTCGGCCAAGGTGAAATAGGTGAGAGAAAGTTAAATTCATGTATTTTAATGATTCTAAGCTGTGTTTAAGGTGTTTAAGCATGTATTTAAACTTAGATTAAATTGAAACCATGAGAATCCATCTCTTAGGGTTTCGACCAAGTGTGTTCATGCATGAAGGTGATGTAGTTCAATGCAAAAATGATGTAGAATCAATGTACGAAGTGTGTAGAACGTGCATACAGCCTTGGATTGTTGAAACAGAGTGTGTAGCCTAGTGAGGGGATTTCTACCAACTGAAGGGTATGAGGAATTCATGCTCAATTCAATGTAAAATGGGTCCTAAGATACTGTATAAATTAATAGAAGACTGCTGGTAAAGTCAAAACTGAAAAAGGAGGTGTTTTGACGATAGTTGCAAGTTAGCACCGGTACGAAGTAGACTAGATTTGCGGTTGCAGTAGGCAATGTAGTTGATTCTAAGAAGTTATAAACTTGTTATAACTGAAGTGTGGGGAATTAACTGTGTTTGTGTAATATTTTGCAGTTCGAAAATGAGGTGTGGAATACTGGTGCTATCAAGCGATTTGACAGAATCCGAGTGGTAAGGGATATATGTAAGAGGTGTAGGGATACTGTGTTGCATTGTTAATGGTTAAACTGAGATCTTATGTGATTGAATACTATGAATTGATTGAGATTAGGAAACTGTGATTGTGGTAATTGAACCATGTTTCTAGTGCAAGAGGGTTAGGATTGATCGTACCATTATACTGCCGAAATTTCGTAAATTAAGCCTTAAACCCTAGATAGATTGTAAATGAAATCAAAATGAAGCTAAAGAGGAAACATATTGAAAGTTGTATAAAGGTAGCTAAAAGTACCCAAAATTGTAACTCAATTTTCAAAACTAATTTTAAGGATTTTCCCAATTTTCAAGATATCTACGAGTGTTAATGTCATTCTTATATGTAAATAAAATATTTTGAACATTGGAATTTGAACTGAGAATATTAGCCGAATATTTTTATCCCAATTGTCATTATTACTGATTTTACTGAATTATGGATTGATTGAAGATTTGTTTTACCGAATTGACTTCTAAAGAGTGTTCTCACTGTATATATTGTTTTGAGATTGTTGGCCCCATAGCAGCCTTCGAGTTTATCATACTGATCTGAGTGAGTGAGTGTACTGTTGTTGATTGACCTTAGTCATGTCTTTAGTACCCACAGCTATCATCTAACTAGTGTTCGTTGTGGACCACTATTGACTATGGCCATATGCCTTACTATTATTCCCTTATGGGATACTAAAATTGTATGATTCTATTAGGTGTTGCCTGGTCTCCATTGGACTGTTATCGAATGGTTTTACCATACTATTTACTGAGTGTTCACTGAGTATGATCATTGAACTGATTTACTGTATTATTCACTGAAATTTGTCTACAATATTGTTTATTGAGTGATATACTGAACTGTCTACTAAACTGGTCACTGTATCATTTAACGATTTTTTTTTAACAATTTACTAAAGTGATTTTCATACTATTTACCGAGTGACTGTTAACTGTTTACTGAATTGCTTAAGTAATGATTGATCGACAACTGTACCATTGAATTGTCTATACAACAAACTATAGTAAACTTCCTATAGTCGGAGTTAGGGACCGAAAAAAGTTAGGTGCTTCAAAGTATCCTTTTGTACTCAGCCTGGTTACTTAATCGATTATAGTATCATTTTTTATAGAGTGCTTAAATATTGTACAGATACTGGTTTGAAGTGTAGGAGCATGCTTAAGATACATGCATGTAGTTATGCATAGTATCAACTCTTTATATATATTTCTTAATGGGTGTAAGCTTACCCCCTTACTTTCCTTTCAGACTATCCACAATAGCTCATTTCCATTCTGAGAGGAGATCTAATCAGTACCCCTCAAGCGGTTACCAAAGACCGTAGACGTATACTATTTTACTTTTATATTATTAGACAATATATGTATAGTACTATTGTGTATGTATTTGTATGTGGATGTAAACTTTACTGTAGTATACTGAATGTATCTGTCGAGTGTTTATTAATGAAAGCTAGACATAAATTAAGTCTTGATCATTCATATATATACTTCAGAAGTGAATGTTTCAGACTCTGGTATTGAAATATCAACTGACATTGAAATTGAGTGTAGACACTGCAGACAGCCCAACCAATCATAATAATAAAAAAATTGTTAGTACTGAGTGTTAATAATCAAATCATTGCATAATGTGATTTTGATATTATGGAATTTTTAATGTGTTGATGGATTATTACAATTACAATATACTACAATAACAAGCCACAACTTTATCAGAAAGAGCTAGGTGGCAGGGTGGATTTCACATACATAACATAAAAAGACAAAAACGAAAAAAAATAATAGCTAGAAAAACATGCTTGTTGATTTTGGTTTAAAATTCTCATATTTTTCGTTCTTTGATTTTGATTTACGATTCTTAGATTTTTTTTGGTTTAGGGATTGTTTAAGTTATATTAAGAAGAAAAAGAAGAAAAAAAATGTAAGAAGGTGAGGGAAATGATGGTGTATTTAGTTTAGAGATAGGTTAGTAATTTTCATATAATTTTGAGGGGTGGAGAAAGTAATTTTCTTAGAAGTTGTGGTGTGTATTTAATAGGGTATAAAGATGAATTTTTTTAGTGTATTTAAAATTTCTCACATTATAATTATGTATTCTAGCATTGAATTTTTAAAATTGAAAAGAATTGACGCTTTTACTTTAAGAATGCTTGAGATTGAAAATGATAAAATGTATTAATTAATTTATTTGTTGTTGACACTAACATTATTCCTACTAGTTGCCATTGCCATAGTAAATAGTGCATTTTTAACAATTAATATGTTGAAGACTCATTTACATAATCGAAGAGATTAACGATTGAATGATAGATTAGTTGTGTACATGAATAATATGTGTTCCAAAACATTGATAACAAAACTGTTGTGCATCATTCAAAATATAAAATCGCATTAAGAACAATTGAAAAATTTTTAATAATTATGATTAGATACCAACGTTATAGTTTTTTTATTACTATTATGATCATTGTTGTTCTTATTGTACTTTTTATAATTTAATATATTCCCCGCTAAATAAGGTTGGATGGTCTAGTTATATATCATCTTCTTTAGTTGGAATTGTAGACAAAGATGGTGTTACTGCCCTCCTGGATAGTTATGTTGTGTTTCCAGTAAAAGTATATGAAGATAGATTATATTGTCAATTGCTTTTACGGATTTCTGTATTAATCATGTACTTTTGAGAGGTTATTTAATAATAAAAATAATTCTTTTGACAAAAAAAACCCATTAAATAAACTTTTTGGCTAATCACTATTCCCCACCACCCTATCTATAAAGTTCTTCATATTTATGATAAACAAATATTATACGATTGTTTTTGTTTTAGTATGAAATTCTCTGAAAATCTATAGTAAAAAATTCTTCGAAAAATGGCAAAGAATCACGACACTTGCTTTGAGGTGGGAGATTTGAAATTTCGAAGTGTGAAGTGAATGAAGAACGGTGAATTCAAATCTCCTGATGTTGAGATTATGGAGAAACAACCCATAAATTCTTCTTATAAAGATTCACTTATAGGAAATGTTGAATCTACAATTTTTTCTTTCACCAGTCAACCATCATTCTTGGATGAGGAATCAGACTAGGAAATGAAAAATGATGATGAAATTCCCACTTCCTATCCAAGGAGGAGAAAACCCGTATCAGAAAGCCTTGGCAAAATGCCATTGTTACAAAAACTTTTAGCAAAATTGTTGGGTATAATTTTTTACACTCTAAAGTAGTTGCCTTGTGGAAGCCAAGGGGTGGAATACAATGTATTGATCTCGGGCATGACTATTTCTTGTTCAAGTTCAATAACCATGAAGACTTTTAGAGGACTTTATATAGAGGTCCATGGTTTGTTGGAGGTCAATAACTCACAATGAGGCTTTGGGAGCTGAGTTTTTTAGCTAAGTCGTCAAGAACATGCTCTACCATGGCAATTTGAGCATGCCTACCAGGATTACCAATTGAATTCTTCGATAAACAAATCCTCCTAAGGATGAGAAATCAATTAGGGACTTTACTTAAGGTTGATTCCTTCACAGAGACTAGTTTGAGGGGTAGGTATGCAAGAATTTGCATACAAATTGACTTAGACAAACCACTTATTCCTAAGATTTAAATCAATAATATAGTCCAAACAGTCATGTACGAGGGAGTCAATCTATGCTTTAGTTATGGAGTAATTGGCCATCGAAAAAAATTATGTCCACTTACCAAAGAGAATGTTCAGCAAGAAAGTAAAGCTATACAGTCGGACGCCATAATGAAGGAAGAAGATAACAAGAAAAATGGAGATGATAGTTATGGTCCCTAGATGGTTGTAACAAGGAAGATAAACAAATAGAAAAAAGAAGTGAAACAGGGTAGAGAAGACCCGAATGAAAAAGGAAAAAACCCAACCTATGATCCTAATGGGAATGAAAAAGCTAAAGTGGAGGCACACGTGACTGATAAATCACAACGAACTGTTTTTGGATTCTTTGCTGAAGCTAGCACCAATGAAGTGACTAAAGAAAATCAGTCTACTGAAAAGGTGGTGGGCTTTGAAAATGGAAACCAGAATATTGTTCCAACTTATGCTAACCAAATTGGTTCAATTCCAACTAAGTACAATAAAAATAATGAAAAAGGGACATTTCATTTCTCTTGTAAGACTTTCAGAAACCTTAAATTGAAGGCTTCCACAAGGATGAAATAGAACCAAATTGAGAAAGAAGACAACAACCATAGATGTAACGTCCGGGATTAGAAAAATTTGAACTGACTTTTTCTTTTTTTTTTTTTTTACTATCTTTCTTATCCTATTACACAGAATCATCTAGGTTTGCGTTTGGTGTCGATGTTAGTTCGATCTACCATTCTCATTACCACTACATTTTATACCATTAAATTTATAAATCCATAAGTAATAAATAAGAAATTATAATAAAGCTATAACATAATATTTAAAATTCTATTTATATCAATTCAATGTGATTACATTCCACTAATTCAAGTATTTCTCTTTAATTTAACATTTTACTATTTACATCTTCGTATAAATACATCTGTTGTGCATTTACTAGTTTGAATATAAATATAAAAATTAACATATACCTGTCTAATCGATATTATAAACTTCTAACAACTTTCCTCCACTAATATGGAACTTGCTGTTGCCTTGTACACAAAAGCATTATCTGGAATGGTAAGTAAGGATGTGAGCTTTGGGAAAAGCCCAGTAAAAAACACATATAAAAGTGCGTACTATATGCAATTAAATAAAAATAATATATTTTACTAATTATAAAAAAGTATATTAATTATCATGTTAAAACGCATAGAAATATTTATTTCCTAACAGTACACTAAGGAATAGTATAGGAAGAATACTATAATCGGCTAGGGAACCGGATGGAGTATGTGAGGTATTTTAGAATACCTATCGTGTCCCAGTCCCTAGAAGCGACTATAGGGAGTAATCAGTTGAAGAAGACATGTATAATTGATATAAATCACTTAAAAACAATTTAGGCATTTTGCAACGTGTGTATGTGTGTGTGTGTGTGTATAAACACTTTAATTTAAAATTACTTCAGTAAACAGTTCAGTAGAAAAACCAATAAAAACAGTATAATAACACTTTAAAATTCTATAGTACAGTCAACATTTAAAACATTCATTTCGGTACCAGTAGTATTTTTAGTCTAGTAAACAGTACAATACAGTGGAGACCAGGCAACACCCAAAGTGTATCATGCTATAATAATATCCTAAAAAGGGAGAAACAGTAACATGTGAGACTTATGACCATAGTTTGTGGGGTCCACAGTGTATACTTGCCAGGTGACAACTGCAGAAGTTGAAGACTTTGCAGGTCTATCAGCAACAGTAACAATAACAGTAACACGTGAGCATGATACGGGACCGAACAGTCTCAAAACAATTTATATACAGTAGAAACATCATTTATAAAATCAAATTCAATGATGATATCTCCAATCAATCCATAAGTAAATATATGGAAAAATATAATTAATTTAGAAATAAAAATTCATAAAATATTCACAATATGGTATTCTTTTCTAAAAATGTTTAATTTATCTATAAAACAGTTATAAACATATGTTGATACCTTCACGTACGTAAAATTCATTAACATGAATATTTAAATATTGTTTTTCAGTAAATAATAAAAAAATGCAATTTTAATAATGATATGAAAATCACTTAAAATTTCCTTTATTTCTAACATTTAAGAATGTTAAAGATAATTTCACAAAATTGCTAGAAATTTTCAGTAGTATACGGCTGTTTCTAATCTAGCCCTCATGCATTGAAAACACAGTTTCTAAACCAACAAATATTCACTATTTTGCCAACTCCAAAATAATTAACTTCAAAACAATTCCATAAAATTATTTTAACTCTAAACATTTTCATAAATCATATAATTCCACAGTAGAAATCATTTCAAAAAGCAATTATCTTTAGTCAGTCCAAAATCTTGTAAAACAATACTTATTTTATTTGACAGTAATCAAATTCATTAAACTATCAATGTAAATCTTTAATAATCAAATATCATATTTAAACATAAATAATAAACCATTTTATGTAAAGTAATAATAATAAATTTCATTTAATAAAATTTAAACACTTCATGTAAATCATCTCATATAAATAAATTCAGGTAAATTATTTCATTTAAATCAATTTATGTAAATCCTCTCATGTAACTCAATTCATGTAAATCATTTCATGAATAATGTAAAACAAAGTTCTATTCCATTGTTTAGGAGAATGGGGTGCGAAACGATTGCGATTTGGATTCCAAAAGTTTACAAATGAAATTAAACGTTTTCTATGCAACTCTCATTCATATTCCTTACTTCTATTCCGCGTAATATGACAATCCGCTTGTAGCTCTACATTCTTTATTTCCCGACTTAACACTGCATAATAAATTCCAAATTATATTCAAATTTTCATATTATGATTCTAATAAATATGCCATTAATTTCCATTTCTTATTTATCGTTCTCAACAATTAATTTATTTTATTTTCTACTAAATACCAAAATATAATTTCAATTATATCATATTCTTTCTTTAATTTTCATGTCATCAATAATTTCAATTTCTATTTAAAATCCCATATCTAACTATAATGGATATTTTTATAAATTCCTATTTTCCATTTTGCAAATCTCAATAATTTATTTATTTAATTTCCTATTAAATGCCTTAACATACTACACTTAAATTGGAATCTTTTCCTTATTCTAATTTCACCAATAATTCCATATTCCCAATTCTAATAATTATTCTATTAAATACCAAAATATAACTTCAATTAAATTGTATTCTCTTTCAATTCCAATCTTACCAATAATCCTGTAGATTTTAATTTATTTTTCTTTAACACTTGAATCATAAAATTTAATATAATAATTCCATTTCTATGCTTAGCCAAATTTTCCAATTACTCAAAATTTATTATTTTCTCATATTTTATTTTCAATTACATATCAAAATATAACCTCAATTACATTGAATTCTTCTCCAAATTTAATTCCATCATTTACTTATATCACAATTAGTTCCATTTTATTAATTTCAATAATTAATAAATTAATTTAACTTAACTTATTTTCTATTAATTTCCAAAACATAATTACAATTTAAACCACATTCTTCTTTTAAATCCAATTTCACCAATACTTTTATTAACCCCAAATTCATCATTTTCTACTTTATTAATATAAAAAATTAATTTATTAAATTTTCTATCAGTTGCTACAACGTGGGTACTTTAAAATTTACAATCTTTTTGCCAATTCAATTTCAGTAAGAACCTTATTAGCCTTTATAAATTATTTTTAACTATGATCTATGAAATTCCATATGGAAATCCAATACATTATACCTTAGTCAAATATTCCTGATTAAATTTTTTACTTGTTATTTTTCAATTCTAGTTTCACAATTAATCATTAATCATTATTTATTCTAATTCGCCAATTAATATATATTAAAATTTCATCAATGAATACTTTTCCCTTCTATGGCTAATTGTTTTCTCATACTCCCAAATTTTTTTCTAAATTCTAGTTTTACAATTTATCTTAATTCATCTTCATGTTAATTCTATAAATAATCATTCATTAAAATCATCTTAACATTTTTTTTATTCTTCTTCATGGCCGAATACACATATAGATTCATCTTCACTATCACTCCCCCTCATGGCTGAATATCTTTCCTTTCTTCACAACACTTGTTATTTATTTACATTCAACTTCCAAAACTAATTCTTTATTCATCCTAAATAATATTTCTATACTCATTATATATCAAAATTATACCAATATTAATTCTGCCATCATGGCCGAATTTTCCTAAATATCCATGCACCCACAACTTGGCTAAATCATCACTATAGCTATATCCATCTTACCATTTACCATGACTCTACACCTATCATACATTGAAAACACTATAGTTTCTTCATTCTTCTCTTATGGCCAAACACACCCTGTGTCCTTATACATGTTTTTATTTCAATTTAAAGCCTCAAACATAAATCTCATACATAAATAATTCAAATACTCTAGCTAAACTTGAAAGAAATATCCTCATCTTCTCACCTTTCCTCAAACCGAACAGAGCAGCAAGGAAACCAGCCTGGAATTCAATTGTTCAACCCCCCAAAATTCTAGATTTAAGATGTCTTTAAGGTGTGGGAGAGGTTTTATGAAGATTGCCTAAGGTCCTAATGAAGAGAAGTGATGAAATTCTTAAGAAATGGTGAGAAAACGTGAAGGAAAATAAGGAGAAGAGTGCAGCAGCCGGTATGTTGGTTTGGGCAGGGAAGAAAACCAGATTATTCTGATTTTTATTCATATTTTATTATTAAATAAACAGCCCATGTATAAAATGACAAGTTTGCCCCTTAAAAATTCAAGAAATTTCAACTACATCTTAATAAATATCTTATAAATTTTTATTTCAAATTTTCAATTTTATTTGTATTAAATTTAATTTATTTTGGTCAATTCTGGTCAAACTTTGACCAATTTGACCAGTCCCCATGCTAAATGACCATTATACCCTTGTATAATTTTATTATTTACATTTATGTCCTATTTTTAATTTAATAATTTTAAATTCAGATTTAATATCTTATTTTTATTATTTCTCATGTATTTAGGTCAAAATTGATCAATTATTGACTCTCAGGGGTTTGACCGAGCATGAGTAGTGAAATTACTAAACTACCCCTATACGAGTGCTTTTAGTTTCGTTTACGTTTTTTTTTAAAACATTTTCACGTAATTCAGTTCACGAGTTGGATTCACATGAAACTTCTTTACGTGAGGATTATCCTATGACAGTTTGTGGGTTCAAAGTCAATTTGGTTTGACTGTTATTCAAAGAAGTTCATCCGAGGTATGGACACGATCGTGATTTTTGAATTTGTTTTATGCTTTTCAAAATATACTCAAACGAGGTGATTTTGAGATGTAGATTCTTGTGATATTCATATTTTATCTCAAATATCATCATTCTAGGGTCTCACTTTGATCTGGACAGAGAAAGTCCTGTGAGGCCGTCACAAAGTATTTCCCTGAACCTAATTGAATAGATCCTTCATTTAAATATTTTAACAACAAATTTTCTCTTTTAAATTCTTACACTCTGTAACATATATCGAATATGAGAAAAATAGGGTTATCACAATAAAGGAGCTACAACTCAACTTCAAGCACTTAAAAATATTATACCTAGTGTTAGAGGGAAGGACAATAAGCTTGAAAAAGGCTTTGGAGATTCTCACAAAGAACAACATTCAAGAGGAGACATAGAGTGTGGAGGACATTCTGAAAGCATAGAACACCATGATCATCAACATGGAGATCCCAGATCTTCAGAGCGTCTCTCAAATGCTGGAGGACAACTATCCAGTCGTAATCCCCAAACAAAAAGAGGAACTACCAGAGCTACTGGACATTCCATTGTGAACCCACTTGAGATTGAGAGAGGACAATAGCTCTACCACACTTCTCTCAACTTGCCTAATGAAGAACCCAGTCACCTTAGTAATCAAGACTTCATGGATGTCACTCCTTCCTCAGTACCACCATATGCCAAATTTCATATGCAAGAAGCGATCAAGGGAGATCATGATGGTGTCGGAGTTAGTGAGCAGGCAATTAATGTGAGAACTGTTTATACTATTATTGTACATGTGTAGACATTTATTTATTAATTTATTTTTGTATATTTTGTAAATTATTAGTAAAACAGTAATGTGGGCCCCACTTGATTTCTAGTGCTCAGATGTATATAAAACTGAAGAAAAACAGTGTACAGAAGGTTTAATAGTCATGATGTGAAAATTTTGAGATCAAAATACTTTATTTATATTGTTTTGTGGAAGTGTGGCAATAAATTAGAAAATGATGGTTATGCTTTGAAGGTATTTTTGTAAATTATGCCTAAACTAAAATGAATTTAGACGAAGTGAAAAATACCATGACGTTCTATATGCAAAGAAGTTTAAGATAGTGTCAATAGATTTATCGAATCGGTGGTTAAATAAAAAATTTAAGCAATTTACCGATAGAGGTAATTTCGTAATTTCACATATTCGATCAACCGCACGTCGATGAAACCACCATGATTATTCAAAATACATTCAATAAGAATTTTTGGTGATGAAATCCGAATTTTTAGAGTGCAATTACATAGTTATAAAAGTTACGAAAGCTTAAGGGCAAAATTGTTCGAAAATTTCATAACCAATGGTATTTTGGTAATTTTGTCCTATTCTAGAAGACTCTATATTTTTACCCTAAGAGCTTTCAGCCACTATTCATCATCCCCAACCTCTTGCATTCCCGCCACCATAGAAGAAAAGAAAAGAAAGAAAAAGAAAGCTTCCAAAACTATATCAAACCTACCTTATTTCATTTCACTTTCTTCATCAAAGTTGTCCTACCCATCAAGCTCTATCTATCCATACCAAAATTTCCTTGAACAAGTGACAAAATTTGGAGAAAGGAAAGCTTGAAGATTCGGTCAAAGGTAAACTTTCTTCATGCATTGTGTTTCATTTGATTTCAATGGTCTAAAATGATTAATTCAAGTGTGCTAAACTTGTTTATGGCATTAGATTGAATCAAATTGAACTAAATCAAATTTCACCATTAATGGGGGTTTCGGCCAACCTTGGAAGTCCATTAAATCATAGCGTTCAATGCATGAAAATGATACCAAATTAAAGAGTGAGCATGGATAAGTAAGAATGTAAGCTTAATTAGTTGAAAAAGCATGAATTTGACAAGAGGGAGGATTTGGCCTAGGCAAGGGGACATGTATTCATGGCTACATTTGATGATTTTAGGTTGCCATTAGATTGTAAAAATTATAAGGAATCCACCGGTGCAATCAGATCTAAAATTGGACTTAAAACGAAAAAGTTATGTTTTAGCACGGTAGAAATTATACTGAGTTAATATTCCCAATGTACAATGTGGCTACAATTATTAAAGGAAATTAGTTTAAAAATTAATTTGAAGTTAATAAATATTTTTGGTGAAGTTAATTGCAGCCCGGGAGAATTGGATTGCGAGTGGTGCTATCGAAGAAGTTGAATAAGCTAGACAGGTAAGGGATGCATGTGTAGATTGTATGGATATTATGGATGCATGGTTTTGATGCAAATAATTTTATGAGAATATTTTAGAAATGAAATGCCTTAAAAACTGTGCAAATTATGGTTTTTGGCTGGAATTGAACTGTGTTTAAATTGCAGGGAGGCTAGGTCAATAGCAGCCGTTATGTTGCTGAAAATTTCCTAGAAATTGTCCTAAAAATGTCACAAAAATATTTTAGTGCATTATGGAGTGAAATTCTAGCCCTAGAAATTAATTATTTGATATTTTCCATAAAATGGTGGTTTACTAAAAAACAATATTTAAATATTCATGTTATGGAATTTAATTAAAGTTAAGCCACCGAAAATTTCCTAAAAGTGTTTTACAGTGTAATAGATGGTTTATAAAATATATTACTGCAATGTGAATATTTTATAAATTGTTTTCACTGTATTATAAATTAACCTTTATGGATTGACTGAATATTTTAACTTATTTTATTGATTTCCATAAAGGTGATACTACTTTTTAAATATTGTTTTAAGACTGTTAGGTCTCGTATCATGCTCACGTTTCAGCGTCCTAGTGTCACCTAATCAGTGTATACTGAGGACATCTATAAACTATGGTAATACGTCTCATGTGTTTACTGTTACTATTTCCTACGAGGATTATAGCATGATATAGTTTGGGTGTTGCCTGGTCTCCACTACTATTATTGTTTACTGTGCTATGTTTTATCGAACTATACTGTTGCTGAAACTGTTTATCGTACTGTGTACTGAATTGTTATTATCACTAAACTGTATATCGTACTGAACTGTCTATTGTACTATTTATTATGGTTTATTAAATTGTGAAAGTGATATTTTAAAGCGAAAGTGATATTTTAAAGTGAAAGTGAAATTATTTCTTAAATAATTTATTTAATGGTTTTATATACCATTTTATGCGATTGATTCTATATGGAAATTTATCAAATGATATTTTTATTAAATTTCACTTCTACTCCCTATAGTCGCTTCTAGGTTTCGGGACACGACAGGTATTGTAAAATACCTTCCATACTCCATCCGGATCCCTAGCCGACTATAGTATCATTCCTTTACTGTCCTTAGTGTGCTATGGGAAAATAAATTATTTTAATGCATATAGATTTCATAATATTAGTTCTGCATACAATTCTTTACTGAGCACGTTTAGCTCACTCCTTTATTTTCCACCTCCACAGATTATTTTCAGTAACCGCATGATTTACCTATTCGAGGATTTCGGCTACGCTTTTGGTTACCCTGAGGCAGCTTAGTGTGAATCCTGGAGTTATTAAGTTTCTTTATATGTTCAGACTTATTTTGCAATACTACTATGTTGTAATTATGAATTAGGGATGTAAACGATAAACGAATATTGATATGTAAATATTCTTGTTTATGTAAATTTAAAATAAATTATTGTTATAAAGTATTTACTATTAATGAAGTGGGAAATAAAGGCATTGCAGACAGCCCAACCATTACTGTATGTGTGAAAATGTGTGAATTATTGTATATACGGACTATTACAATTAAACCAATAAACTCTTAAATTTGCTCTAATAAGGTACATCTGCTAGAATGCCAGGGGGTGAGAAACCCAAATTTCAGACAAGCCTTTATGGAACTCACAAGGTTTTGGGGAAAGAGCTGAACCAGTGTGCAATTCCCTAGGTTTCTCCAACTCATGTCGTGTTAATGTTAACGAATTTTTAGAAGGAATTTGGCTTCTTTGGCAGACCACTGGGATCAATATTCAAATTCTACACACTTCTCCTCAGGCCATCCATGCCTCGATCTAGGTAAATCCCTCTTCCTCCTCTCTTCTTTTTTCTAATGATATAACAACCCATGAATCATTTCAACAATCTATGCATGTCCAAAAATGGAGATGAAACGGATATTATGGGAGGAGCTTAAGGTTTTTTCTTGCTCTCATAATATTCCATGTGATAATGGGCGATTTTAATGAAATCGCAAATGAGTCAAAAAATTTGGTGGCAAACTAATGAATAAGGCTAGAGCAAACTTATTCAAAGATTGTATGAAATTTTGCAACATGATGGATCTTGGATTTGTTGGATGCCCAATCACTTGGATAAACAAAAATCATCATGGTCAAATTATTAGGGAAAAAATTGATAAAGCCTAGGCAAATGGCAAGTGGAAGCTTAGATTTCTTAATACGACTGTTTACCATCTCATGAGATTTCACTCGAATCATAACCCTGTGATGCTTGACACTTGCCTTAAAACTTCACACTTTGGTCCACAACCTTTTAGATTTGAGACCATTTGGTTGACTTACTTGGAGTTTAGGAAAGTGATGGAGAATTCTTGCAATCAAGCGAGTCAATCAATTTTGATGGCCATAGACATGTTCAAAGTTAATGTATCTGAATGGAACAAAACCACCTTTAGAAACGTTTTCCGAAGAAAGAAACATATCAAGCAAGACTTGATGGGATCTAGAGAGCTCTCTCAACTTATCATGATAATTGGCTTATTAAGTTGTAAATTTGAAAAGGAATATTTAGATATTCTTAAGCTTGAAGAGGAACTGTAGGTATTGAAATCCAGAGTTAATTGGATTATGGATAGGGATAGAAATACAAGATTCTATCACCTCAGCACACTTCGACATTGAAGGAACAAAATATTAACCCTTAAAGATTCCACAGGTATATAGCATAGTGATGCAATGTTATTAAAAACATTATTTCAAGCGTTTTGTTAACCTTTTTCACTACTTCACAGGATTCCTGCAACTTCACTTCTTAGTTGAACAGTAGAGTCGGATATAAGCTTAATGCAATTGAAAGGTCAATCTTGACTAAGACCTTAACTATGTGAGAGGTCCTTAAAGTAGTCAAATCCATGAAACCCTTAAAGGCACCTGGTCCTGATGGTCTTCATCCTATATTCTTTTAGAAGTGCCAGTATGTGGTTGGGAAACTTGTCTTTGATTTTGTGTACCAAGTTTTCTAGAATAACAAAGTTACGAAAAAGGTCAATGAATACTTTCTATGTCTTATTCTGAAGGTGACAAATATAGAATCTATTTCCAACTATAGACCAATAAGCCTTTGTAATACAATCTACAAAGTGATTACAAAGGTTCTGGTTAATAGAATCTAACCATTTCTCTCAATGATCATACATCTTTTGCAAGCAAGTTTCTTAGCTTGCAGAAGAGCACATGATAATGTGATTATTGCTCAAGAAGTTGTCTATCCTTTCAAAAAGAAGAAGGGAAAGAAAGGGTGGATTATGGTTAAGATTGATCTTGAAAAAGCATATGATCACCTTGAATGGAATTTATTACAAAAGTGTTGGTTTTCTTCAATTTTCCTTAAGAGTGGATTGAAATAATCATGTCATGTGTCTCTTCTTCGACTATGACCATCCTTGTTAATGGTGAACAACTTACGAAGGTCATGCCTTCATGTAGAATTTGTCAAGGTGACCTACTCTCACCCTAGATCTTCATTTTATGCATGGAGTTCTTATATTTAAAGATTCATGAGGCCAGTGAGGAAAGATATGGGAACCTATCCAGCTCTCCAAAAATGGTCCCAAAATTTCTCAAATCTTCTTTGCAAATGATCTTCTATTATTTGGAAACGTCTCCATTTCCTCTTGCTGCTCTATGCTTAATGTGCTTCATGATTTTTGTTAAGAATCGGGAGAAAATCAATACTGAAAAGTCCACGTATTCTTCTCCACTAACATAAGCTTAGAACAGAAAGACTATTATAACGAGATTATAAGAATTCGACATGCGAAAGATATTGGGAGATATCTCGGGTTTCCAATCACCAAGGCTCATTAGGATTCAAGCTAATATTTTATCATTGACAAGTTGAATCAAAAGCTGGTAGGGTGCAAAGTGAATGTTCTTTCTTTCGCTGGTAAGGCGACTCTTATCAAGTTAGTTTTAAATGCAATCCCCAATTTTTATATGTAAGGTACTAACCTCCTCAAGAAGACATGTGAAAGTATCAACAAAATCTCTTGGAATTTTCTTGGGCTCAACTGAGAACCATAAGAAGATGCACATGGTCAGTTGGGATATAGTTACTTTTGGGAAGAAGGAAGGAAGTTTAGGCATTAAAGATATACACCATCTAAATGAAGCTAACATGGTTAAAATTGGGTGAAGACTCCTAATGGAAACAAAAAGTTGCTGGTCTGGGATTTTAAAAAGTAAATACTCTAAGAATGGGACTTTTGTCAAAAAGGCATGCTCCCCACTCTGGAAAGTTTTGCACAATGCCAACAATCTTATGGGAAAAGGGTTGAGATGGCTCATCAAGAATGGGAACCAGGCTTTATTCTAGATTGATGATTGGAGAAGACTTGGTCCTATCCTCCATCATTTATGGTCCTTTGACACGGTAAGTCCTTCACCTTAAAGTCTGCATGGTTAAGTTAAATAATGGCAGCTGGAATTTTGAGATGTTGAGCACTCAAATTCCATTTGATATAGAACATCGGATTAGGGCTACTCCAACTCAACATGAATTATCCATGGAAGATTCTATAACATGGACATTTTCACAATCTGGTTTTTGCTCTGTTGGATCAACTTATAAGCTTGCTAAGGACTCGGCTAAAAACTCTGTGTTCAATTGGAAAGATATTGGACGTCCTACTCCACCTTACAAATTCAGCACTTCCTTTGGAAATGTGGTCACATCAAGCTAGCTATAAGACACACACTTGCTTCTAAGGGATTAAACTTACCTTGTAACTACCCAAGGTGTGCCACTGAAGATGAAACTCTCTCACACTGCTTAAAAGATTGCTTCTTTGTGCAGGAAGTGTAGAACATGCTGAATGCTCCTAGTAGTTTTTATACTAACCTCAACCTTAAGGTTGAGGATTGGATAGCCATTAATCTGAGGTCTAAAGATATTACCATTGAAGGAGTACCATGAAAAGTTGTTTTCCTGATCAGTCTTTGGACCATCTAGAACATAAATAAACTTTTGTTTGAAGGAATTAATGAATTTGGCAGTACATTAGCAAACAAAAATTGGAATTGTGCTAAAGAGTACTGGGCCATTATGTGTCCCGTTAAGCCTAATAAGAACTCCTTGTAGGTGAACATCTCCTGGAATCCCCCCAACCAAGTATCATTAAACTTAACACTAATGGATCATCCTTAGGAAACCCAAAGAGAGTGGGAGCTGGGGGTATCTTTAGGGATTCTGATGGTAGGTGGCTTGGTGGTTTTGCCAGAAGCTTATGGCACACAACTAGCACTTGTGCTGAAATGTGGGCTTTAAGAGACGGATTGAAGTTGGCGGTTCAAAGAGGCTTCCATAACCTTATCGTGGAAACTGATTCTCAGACAGCAATCAGGTTTGTGATTGATAATGTTTTTGAATCTCATACTTATAGCTCCCTTGTTTCTGACTGTAGGCAATTGCTGAGACAACTGCAGAATGTTAGGCTTGTGCATGTCTTTTGGGAGGTGAATTCGTGTGCTAATAGACTAGCGAAGCTGGGGGGGATCAATGGAGCCTCTTTTTGTTGTTTTTGATTCTTCACCAAGTTGTAATTTGAACAACTTATTATATGATGTTTTTGGCTGCATTTTTCCCAACATGGTTTGTTGTAATTGGATTGAAATTTAATTTTATGAATTGCCTTATTCACCAAAAAAATATATATTATAGTATCAATGAAAGCTTCAAAAGAAAATGATTAAATTATTGTAAAACTATATCCACTAATATTAACCGCCTCAAGGAATATTTTACTTTATATTTAGCACTAACTTGACATTAATTTTTGCTAACGCAGCATTGACCGTGCTGACATGATATTGACCGTGTTGAAGTGGTATTTTCATTTGACTTATATTATCAAATTAAAATAATAAGATGACTCAATTTTTTTAAATTATATATTATAAGGACTAAATTTTAAAATTTAACATAGTGTAGGAACTATTCATATAATTTGACCTATTAAACAAAAAAAATTATTTTTCTTTATTTTCATTTCTTTATTCTCTTATTGGTCTTTTTTATTTTTTCAATTTATGTAAGTTTAGTATCCAAACTGTTCTTAAGAATGTGATACAATTTTATAAGCTATACGTTATAATTTTTTCTTGTATTGCTCAGCTCAAATTGTAGTTACTAAAAGGTTGATAATGCTTCTTATATAACAATTATTTTTTTAATATTAATTGTCACTACCCAACACAACTTATCTGAATTTTAATATGGATTTTTTATAATAGAATCTTAATATGGATTTTGAGGCCTAAAGCTTATAACTTGGTTTGAAAGGTTTCAAGGCTATTCTAAAGACCCCATTATTGTAGACCCTAAATCATAAACCCTACTTTAATAAGAGTTTTTTCCATTAATTAAATTTCAAAGGTATACAACCTTATGCACTTTGGAAACCTCAACGCTTAAACCATGAAGAGGTACTTTGATCTTATTTTATGCCTCATATTGTTATGCACTTATTATTCCTAACTAGATGTTTATTTTATGCAAGAAATGTTGGTTGTGACTTGGTCTAAATTTGATAAAGAAGAGGAGGAAATGAACTCTGATTTGGCTATTTTGTGGTAGATCTGATTGAAATTTCTAGAAAAAATTTTTGAAAATCATCTTGAGTGGCAGAAAACTATTAGGATTTCTTAGTTTTAACTTGAGTTGTGCTATGATTACCACTTACAGAGTTTTTACTTAAGTGTGAAGGTATTGTTCAAAAATATCTGGCAGACGGCGATGACTGACAATCAGTAAAGTGGCCTATAACTAAAATCTAAAAAATGAGCAATAGCAAATTGGTAGCATGGATTGATAGAGAGAAAATCTAGAGTTAGAGAAAGAAGTGAGAGATGAAAATGAATTTTTTTTTGAGTTTTTATAGGTCAAATTATATAGATAGTCTTTATACTATGTTAAAATTTGAAATTTAGACTTCCTAACATATAATTTAATGGAATTGAATTCTTTTACTATTTTAATTTGATATTATGAATCCAACAAAGATGTCACGTTAGCACGATTAATGCCACATCAACAGGATCAATGCCACATCAACACGATCAACACCATATCCGCAAAAGTTAATTCCAAGACAACACCATCAATGTCATATAAGGAAAAGTCTAAGCCACATTAGCATTTTTAATAGAAAATATTACAAACATTATCTACTATGATAGAATTTTCAAATCATTATATTACAAGGATTTGATTTTTATGAATTATATTAAAAGGACAATATTTTAAATTTTGAGATGGTATAGGGATTAATTACATAATTTGAACTTAATTTTAAAGATATTTGCTTAATAATGTTTATCCCAAAGTAACCTTAAATATAATATAAATGAAGTAAAGAATGATAATTTCTTAAAGGCAAAATCATGAAGAATGTTTACCTAAAAAATTGTGATTACTTCTTATTATATCTTTTCATATAACATAATTATTTTTTTTGGTACAAAATCAAGAAAGTTTCATTAATGACAGCAAAACATACAAGAGGTTTGTAAAAAAAGCTAAAACCAAGAAAATAGAAATAGACCAAGCAAATGAACTTCCAAATGAAAGAAAAAAAAGTAAACAAGGAAGGACATGTCATCGGTAGCACCACCATAACATAATTATTAATATATAGTGTTGTAGATTATAAATTCGAAAATTTAATCGCTACAGTTAAAACATGAATTGTTATTAATTTTTTAGGTGTGATTGAATATTTATTTTAAAATATAATTTAAAATATGCCTTAAATTGGATTTAGAATTTTTTTTAAAAAAAGATTAAAATACAGTCTACATTTTACACTTGAATTTCAAAAATTTAGGGGTCGTTTGGTATCGTTGTCAAATTTGTGTTTTATGTTTTCTGTTTTTGAAAATTGTGTTTTTGTTTTGTTTTAAAATTTTGAAAACAAAAAACATGTTTGTTAAACTAATGTTTTTGTATAATTTTGAAAACAAAAAACATAAAACATGTTTGGCATCTTATAATTTGCAAACATATATATTTTTTTAATTTTATAAGGTGTTATTTTGTTCTTAATCTTGGTATATTACTAAAATTATTTTATTTATTATATAAAATTTATCTTATCCTCTCAAGATGCTATAAATCTAATTGAATTGAAATAGGATTTGAAATCGCTTGAATTGCAGTGACAATTAGTTTGCCAGTACACTTTTGTCAAAGTCATCTTAATATACTTTGTTGGTCAATACAAGATGACAACAACATGGACAATAAGACATCTTAGGAATAAACACAAATAGATTACAGGCAATGAATTTCAAACTCCTATTTTGAAGATATTAGGAAAATAAACACCCCATTTAGCAATCAATCAAACAAGACACAATCAATCTTACAAAATTCAATTAAAAAGCCCTTAAATTAGCTTACCCACTTTACCCATTTGAAAAATACCAACACATAGCCATCCAACACAACAAAGTCACAACTAAAATCAAAGCACCCAAATAGCAATGCTCTAGCCACCATTAAACATCATCTTCCTCAGTCATTAGTTGTAAATATAGTTGTAAACCAAGATAAGATTTTTAACTCTATAAAACCTTCTTTAGCTAATCTGTCTGCTAGCTCTATTAACATCTATTATCTACTCTTAAGAAAAAAAAAACAAAGAAGAAGATTTACTGAAGCTTTAATCAGGCACCCATGATATATATCAGAATACTTATTTATGTATATCTGTAAAATAAGATTTTTGTACCCAATACTTAAAATTATAAAAAAAATGTCTACTTTCTTTTGTTGATTGTTTGAGAAAATGAGCAATTAGATGAAAAAAGATACACAAGTTGAAGAAAAACTGAAGAAATCAAGAATTAATTGAATAAGAAGTGAAGAAGCAAGGAGAGAAGTGAAGGAGGAGAAGTGGGTATGAATAGGGAGAACTTTTTATTGCTTTGTGGTAGTGTTGTTATCTTCTGCCTCCCTGGTTTTGTTTCCTTCAGCCTGTTTATTTGTTGTTAGTTTGAGTTTGGTTTTGGTTTTGGTTTTACCTTTGGCTGTGTACTCTTTAATCATCTTGGTCTTGCAGGATTATCTTTTATCCATTAATAAATTTTTGGCTTAGCAAAAAAAAAGAAAGGTGGAGAAGCGACTGGGAAGGAAAAGAACGATGAAAGAAAAAAAAGTTGCTATGTTAGGTTATTGCAGGTGAAAAAAAAAAGAAAAATATGTTGTTGGTAGAGCTCGAATGGAGGACCTCATAAAATGTACTGTTCATTCTGTGTTTTTCAGGAAACATGTTGTCAAAATGTTTTGGAAATTGTAAGAAACATAAAAACGTTGTTTCCTATGATTTCCAAAATTTTGTTTTGCCAATTTATTAAATTGTAAAACAAAATTAAATTGCCAAACACAATTCCTATTATATGTTGCAAGAATTTGAAAATAAAAACATAAAACATAAAACAAAATTAATCTCAAACAACCCCTTAATTACTCGCGAAGAATGATTAGCAACCCTCGAGTCACGACATCTATCTTAAAGGGTACCCTTTAATTAGTATATTTTATCTAAATCACCTTCTTCCTTTAATTTTTGTGATGTAATTTACACGGCATCCAATTTTTTTTATTTATATATTGTGAAATACAACATATCAATTAACTTTGACCTGTTATATTGAACAAATTATTTACCTCATCGAACAATAAAAAAAAATCTCATGAAACTAAAATAATAAAACAAACTAACTATTATGAAAGTCAATAAACGAAATCCCAAAAGATGCAAACTGAATTATAGCATAGTAGAACAGAAAAACGGGGGCTATAAAGCAATGAATAACATATAAGAAGACATTTTAATTTGAGTTTATATATGAGTATGATGCATTCACAGTGCATACTATGCATTGTTAATGTACTCAAAGTTGACTTTTTAACAATAAGTAAACTAAAAAAATACTAAGCTTTTAAAAAAATACAAATAAATTTTATTCAATTTGCTTATAAAAGTTTATTGATGAGATGAAGGTGTTAACTTATTATGCATTGACAGTACATAAAAAACTACAGACTATTAGTGTATAGTATATAAATTTAATTTTTAATATATGTTACTATTAGATGTACGTACAACAGCACAATAATAATAAAATATAACAAATCTATAGAAAAATGTGGTGGAATTGGAAGGACGAGCCGTGTGGTGTAAGACACTGGCCTGGTAGGTCCCATAGGCCGGGGACCAGCCACGGACCAAGCCCCCGCTCTGTTTATAATCGCAGAAGAGACGATGGCCCATCATTTTCTCGCATTTATTTATAGGCATTACATGCAAATATACGATGAACCAAAAAAAAATTACATGCAAATATATATATATATATATATATATATTATTGCTATGTTATTTCACTGCTATGTTATTTCACTATTATCATTGCGAAGTTTATGTGAGAAAGGAGAATGGTGGTCAAAATATCGTGGATGTCAAAGAGTAATAAATTTTGATTCAATGAACTGCAGTGATTTTGACCTCCCAATTTGCTTAGCTTTGACGCTTTCCTTTTTCATTTTTTATGAGATTCTAAACCTAAGGTTACTTTTCATATTCAATCTATGCTTAAAATTTAATAAAGTTCGGTAAAAATTTTGCTAATGAATTCTTAGTTTAGTGAAAAAAAAGAATTCTTAGGACTTTGAGGTTTTAGATTTAAACTTCAACGTGTGTGAACTTAAGTTTAATTATTAAGTTTAGTTATTGAATTTAGTTATTTATTTTAATTAGTTGGATTAAGTGATTTTTATATAGTTACAAGTTCTATAAATATAAGATTTGATTATAATTGTAACTTCTCATGTAGTATATCATGGAAATATAGTAAAAATCTTTATTTTATATTTGATTTTTTTATTTAAAATAAGAAAATATGTTTCATTCTTTTTTAAAAAAAGATTATGTGATAATCGCTAATTTTATAAATTTAATATTAAATATTTGTAAATTTAATATTAAAACAAATAAATAAGCTAAAGAAAATAAATGAACTTATCTAAGAGATAGAAATATTTGGAAATTCGAAAGTTGATGAAGTAATGAATTTGAGAATACGGAAGTTGGAAATTTAATGTGGATATTAAGAAAAACCAAATTAAAGAAATAAAAAGGTGTATATTTATATAATTATAAAATTATATTATATAAATATATTTTAAATGTTAAAGAAATAAAAATGTGTATATTTATATATTTATATAATTAGATTATATAAATATATTTTTATATGTTTTTATATAAGTACATATGTATAAAAAAGAAATATAGTATATATATTATACATTGATATATATACTATTTTGTATTATAAATAAATACATATGTATATTATTGTACATTAATATATAAATATATATGAAATATATATACATATTATTTTAAATTAAAATGTATAGGTATATATATAAATTATAAATACATATATATCTTTGTATATGGAAATATAGTATATTTATATATGTATAAATATAATTATATTTTGTGTTTATATATATTTATAAATATAAATATATATATAAATAAAATTAAAAAATAAAATAAAATAAAATAAAGAAACGGGGTCGGGTCCGACCCTTGTTATTTTGTTAAGGGAGACAGAAGAGAACAGAAAGGAGAAGAAGGGGACGGCCGACCACCGTCGGCCTGTCGATCAAAGGAGATGGGAGAGGAGACGGCACCGGCGACGTGAGGAAAGGAAATAGAAGCAAAGGGAAGCGAAGAAGAGGAACGACGGAAATTTGAAAGGAAAAAGGAGAAAGGGAGATTGGCGGTGCCGGCCAATCCAGGCACCGCTACCGCCACTCCCGCCACGGACGAAGGCCGACCAAGGTGAAGGTGACTGGCAGCGAAGAAGAAACCGACGGAGGAAGGAAGAAAAAGGGGAGAAAGGAGGTCGAACCACCAATCCCAAATTTGCCATCGCCGCCGTCGCCGATTGAGAAACGGAGGCCAGATCCGACATCCCCACAATGTCGGCCAGCTATGGGAGGTGTGAACCGTCGGCAATGGTGGCCGCAAGTGACCGAACCGGCGGGACGGGACTGAACCGGTCTGAACCGGTTCAGACCATGAAAAGAAAAAAAAAGGAAAGAAAGAAAAGAAAGAAAGAAGGAAAGGAGAGGGGCTTGGTTTCCTAAAGTCTAAAGGTAAGGCCCTCTAAACATTGAGTTATGAGTATTATAGATACATGACACATGAATATTTGGATGAAATATGATACATGGAAGTGAAAAATAAATAAATAAAGAAATAAATATATATGTATCATCCATAGAAGTAAATATCATTGTGGGATATTCAAACAAGTGTACCTAAGCATATTTTATATACTAAGAAAGTAAATAGGATTAGTTGAGATATAATTACAAGTATAATTATATAATCTGCTTGAGGTACAGTTATACTTATATAATTATACAATTTTATATATATATATATATATATTATAAAACGAAGGGAATATGTAGCAATTACTAAATCAATAATGCATTAATGAAACAAATACAAATAGTAAATGATGATGTGCATTAATAGCATGAGAAAGACTTTAATTTCTACGTAGGTTTAAATGATAAATAGATTTTTGTGTAAGGTTGATTTATATATATATATATATATATATATATATATGAACTCATAGGCAAATATATTTATATATAAATCGTTTGGATGATAAGGAGAAAATAAAAACTTGGCATAGATCTTAGTTGCAAACCTTGAGGGAAAACTAGCAAATATAAGTTAATAAAATCCCTTATCATCTTATTCCTGGGGTGGTAAATCCTTGGCTAATCCAGGCACTTTCAGACGTTATTGATTTCTGATTTCAAAGGATTTGTTAAATATGGTTTTTGATCTCCATGCCATTTACTGGGAAAGGATTATTATACTGTTTGATGACTAATTTCTGATCGGTTACTAAATTATCGCTGAATTGTTTACTGTACTGTTTACTGATGATTTACTAAGTTATTTTACTGACGGTTTATTGGTTTAACTACTAAACTATTTGCTGATTGTTTTCTAAATCATTTATTGAGTATTCATCGATCATTTACTGATCATTTATTGAACCGTTTTCTGAAACGTCTATTAATTGTTTACTGAGTGTCTACTGAACTGTGTGTTGAGCTTATATTAACTAATTGCTTATTGTTACTGAACATTTTACTAAATTCTTTAGTGAGTGTTTACTAAATCGTTTTACTGAACTATTTACTGAAACGTTTACTTATTATCAAAAATTATCTACTGAAACGCTTATTGAATGTCTGAACAATTTTCTAATCGTTTATCGACTGATTTTTGGTCATTTACTGATCATTTTCTGATTGTTTACTGAACGATTTTTGAATCGTTTACAGTGTGATATCTAAACAATTTTCTAAACAGGCTACAATGTGAATTACTAAATAATTTTCTAAATGGTTTTCTGTGTGATCGATTTCTAAACAGTTTTCTAGGTGACCGACTTTTAAATGGATTTTTGTGTGATCGAATGCGATCGATTTCTAAACGGTTTTCTGAACATGTGATTTCTGATTAATTTTCTGAGTTATTTTTGAGTAAGTGATTTCTGATCAATTTTTTGAACGGTTATCAAAGCATGTGATTTTTTTATTGATTTTTGAACTGTTTATAAACGATTTACTGAACAGTGAACTGAATGGTTTATTGAATATTTTGCTAAACCATTTGATAAGATTGTTGATTGTCGTGTATTGTCACTAAAGATTTTGAAAGGTTTTGACATCGAGTTGATGCATATGAACTCTTTCTCTGTAAAGTTTTCAGAAATTCCATATAGTTGGACTTAGAGACCAGGACAAGTGAGGTGCTCTAAAGCATCCTTCCATATTCAACTTGGTACTCCTAACCAATTATAGTATCCTTTCCAATAGAGTGCCCCAACACTATTTTTAATACTAATTGTATACTTGTGAAATGTGTTTTCGATAAATGCATATATAGGTATGCATACTATCAGTTCTTTTAAATATATTTCTTACTAGGCATAAGCTCACCCCTTCTACCTTTCAAATTTATATGCAGTAATAACTGATTGTTAAGAAAAGGTTCTGATCGGATGTCTACAAGATTTCAATAGTTTACCTTACAAGTATGGTATTCAGACATTTATTGTACAGTACTTTAATATGCAAAAGGATGTAAATGGTGATCAGAAGGGATCTAAGTGTCAATAGTGGTCTTGGTTATTGGGTATTTATATGGGAAAAAAATGAATATACATTGTAATTAAGTGTATTGGGATCGATCTGAACAATTGAATATTGAGTTAGCTAAGTAAGTTTTAGCGTAATGTCAAAGTAAGGACATTGAGCACAGCTCAACCAGCTAAGTGAAAAATGAAAAAAGTTAGTTTTGATTTTCAGTTGTCGGAGCGTGACACAAGTGTAAGGTAATATTAAACAAGATTGACTTTATTGTATACTGAGGCTATTTTAAGAATCCTCTTTGCATACCATAGTTGGTCTTAAGAAAAGTGACACTATAACAACACACCTTAAAGTTGCATTAAATTCATAATAGTTTGTGATTTTTCATCAAAGAAGCCCAAACTTCAAAATTTGAAATTCAAGAAGAAGTTTAAGTTTTAATCTTCATACAACCCAAGTGAACTCACTTTTGTAATCGATTTGTTCAATAGAGTTTACTATTTTGTTATTTGCTCATTTGATTATAAATGTGAAAATTGAAAACTAGAGTAAAAACTAAATAAATCTATGCAAGTTATATAAAAAACTATGGATGGTGTATAGTAATAGTAAAAATTAATCATTATTATTTGGATGACATGGATTTTTAAGATTAATTATTAGCGAAAATATTCTATAAAACAAAGGAGCTTTCTACATCATGACTGGTATGACCAAAAACCGGCGCACTCAATCAAGCCTCCAAACCGAAAACAAGAAGCAAACACCAATCCATCCCAAACAGGAAACCTCTGCCCAGAACACAACAGCGAACGTGAAACAGAGAATTCAACAAACATTTGGAGTGCATCGAGCTCAACACAGAACAAACAAAGGCAGAGATTTCAAGAAAACGCCAGAAAACCCAAAACAATCATCGATCAGGATACAAGCAAAACAAACCAGCAAAGCAAAAGCAACATAAACCAACCAACGGATACTGATCCAAAACCACATCAACGATCCACTCCAAAAAGAGCAATCGAATGAAACCGCCAAGCGTCAGCAAAAATCAAATCAACTATAAACCAACATTTGATTAGTAACTCTGTTAACTCCCTGTTTGGCCAAATTATCGGCAATCTCATTGCTCTCCCGGAAAACGTGTAAAATTTGAATACCAACTAAATTCTCTATATGAGATAAAATCTTCCTCAGCTTCCAAGGAGCAGACTCAGGATTCAAAACCCACTTAACAGAATTAGCCGAATCACTCTCCACAATAAGAGAATGAGAAGAGACCCACTTAGACGTGGCAAAAATTAGAACAGCCTCTCTCATCGCAAGAAGCTTTGCCGCATTGGAGTCTTGAATCCCAACTGACTTAGAGAACATAATCTTAACTGCACCAACATCATTCCTTAGCACTCCTCCAATACCGGCAGGGCCCGGTTTACCACAGGCCGAACCATAGACATTAAACTTAAGGGCACTAATCGGTGGTTCTTTCCAAACAGATGCAGGTCTAATTCTCCTCTTAGTTGAAGGAACCGAAATCAACATAGGAGAATTAGAGAAGTCAATAAATGAATTGAGGTTACTTTTCCATTTGGCTTTAAACCAAGAGGCCAGCCTAATTTTAACCACTTCCATTAGTTGACTATAATCCACAATTTTCCCATTAAAAACCACTTCATTTCTTAAAGTCCAAATGGACCAAACAATAGAAAAAAAAACCATCTTCCACACCTTGTCACATCTATTTGTTGGAATTGCAAACTGCCAGGCTAGAAAAAACGACAATGGATTTTTATGTCCTACCCAAGCAACACTCCAAAAATTGCAACTTTGAGCCCAAATCTTCCACACTTCCAAACAGGTGAAGAATAAATGCTCAACAATTTCAACCTCAGATCTGCAAAAGATACAAACTGCATTCTCTTTTTGCAATAAACCCCTTCTAACAAGTTGGTCTTTAACTGCAATTTTTCCTCTCAAAAGTTGCCAAACAAATATTTCTACCTTAGGGGGAGCAAGGCTAGTCTAAATAAACTTCCAACTATCAAATTTTTGACTAGATATACGTGACACGGCTTTGCAAAAATCCTTGACTGAATACTCTCCACTCGTGGAGCCTTTCCAAATCAACAAATCTCTCATCTTATTACAGATGTAAAACTCATTAATCGTTCTCATGAAATCCTTCCACTGATGGAGTTCCCAATCAAAAGGCCTCCTCCTCAACTGAACAACCCAAATCCACCCAGAGGAACTCTGATGCCCGAACTCCTTAATCTTCCCATCTTTCTTCACAGCCAATGCAAAAATTCGACGGAACTTACATTTTAACTTAATTCCTTCTATCCAGTCATCATCCCAAAAATTGATTCTATTGCCATCACCAAGAGAAAATCCCAAACCTGCACTCAAAGTCTCATAATACATATCGTTAGGTGAGAGGGGTTTAGTGATATTCCTCCAAACACTAGAGAACTTTCTACAGTTCCTTTTAAAAGGGACTAGATCCAGAGAATTCCGCCCATACTTTTCCACAATGACTGATTTCCACAAACTATCTTGTTCCTTCCCATATCTCCATATCCATTTATTCAATAAAGCTCTATTCTTAACTCTCAAATCAACCAAATCGAGACCTCCAAATTCCCTATAATTACAAACTGGATTCCAGTAAACCATATGCAATTTTCTACTGGAAGTCGTACCTCCCCACAAGAACCTTCTCTGAATTTTGTCCAATTTCTCTTTAACTGTTTCAGGAATTTGCAGAAGAGACATATAGAACACTGGTAAACTAGCTAGAACTGACTTTAACAAAGTGACACGGCCACCCATTGACAAAAATTTGGCTTTCCATCCCGCTAATCTTCTCTCAAACTTATCCACAACAGGGTTCCACATGCTTACTGTCTTGGAGTCCATCCCAAAAGGTAAACCTAAATACCAAGATGGTAGCTTCTCAATCCTACAGCTAATCAACTTCGACCACTCCTCTAACGTCTGCTGATCAACGCCAACACATATAAGACTACTTTTTTGAAAATTAATCTTGAGACCAGATACAATTTGAAAACACCTAAGAACCCTTTTAACATTCAGCAGCTGCTCCAACACTGGCTCACAAAAGATTACGGTATCGTCAGCGTATTGTAAGTGGGACACCATCAAATTATTAGACCCAACAACAGAACCCCTAAACAAGCCTAAATCTGTTGACTTAAGCAATAGAATACTCAAAGTTTCAGCCACCAAATTGAATAGGAAAGGAGATAAAGGACACCCTTGACGTAGGCCTCTCTTAATACCAAATTGTCTAGATGGAACGCCATTAACCAAGACGAAAATAAATGCTGAGGAAATACATGCCTGAATCCATAACCTCCATTTCGCCCCAAAACCCATTTTTTCCATTACCAAATCTAAAAAACCCCAATCTACACTATCATATGCTTTTTCAAAATCCACCTTAAAGACTAACCCGCCCAAGCTCTTCTTTTTTATCTCATCTATGACCTCGTTAGCAATAAGGGAACAGTCCAAAATTTGTCTACCTTTGATGAAAGCGAACTGGTTATCGCCCACAACATCTCTTAGAACCAATCTTAAGCGATTAGCTAAAACTTTAGCCAATATCTTATAGATACTACCCACCAAAGAAATAGGTATATAGTCAGATAAACCATTTGGATCAGACTTCTTAGGAATGAGAGTGATGAACGATGTGTTTAATAGCCAATCCAAGGAGTCTGAACGATGAAAGTTATCAAAGAAGTCCATCACTTCATTCTTTAACATACCCCAATTAGTTTTAAAAAAATTTAAATTCAACCCATCAGGGCCAGGGGCCTTATTACCGTCACTAGTTCTGATCGCCTCCCAAACTTCCTCAACTGTGAAAGGATTTTCTAACAACTTAACACTCCCTTCCCTTAACTTCCTGAACACACAGTTAATATCACTAACTCTAATAGCCCTGCGGGTATTATAATGAGATTCAAAATGAGTTGCTATGAATTCTTTGATGGCTGTCGGATCTTCAACATCTTTTCCTTGGATACTCAATTTGTTGATCATATTAGCTCTTCTTCTGGAAGTAGCCACCAGGTGAAAAAACTTAGTGTTTCTATCACCCTCCTGAAGCCATTTAATTCTCGACTTCTGAAGCCAAGACCTCTCCTCTGCATGACAAAGAACCCAAAGCTCTTCCTTCAGTTTAATAACTTCCAATCTTCATGTCTCATCAGCGATACCATTATATACCTCCTTCTTAATTCTATCAATTTTATCTTCAAACTTCTTTATCAAACTCGAATCCTTTTTACCTTCCTGAATATACCACTGCTTTATAGCCAACTTAACCCGCCTAAGTTTGTTCCAAATATCTGAAGACCTCACCTCTCCTCTACCCATGTTACCCCAAGCTTCACAAACTCTTCTTTGAAATCCCTCCTCCTCAAGCCAATAATTAAATATTCTAAATGGCTTAGGACCCCAATTCAGCTCGACCGATTCTAAAATAATAGGGTTGTGATCAGAAAGGGATCTAGGATAAACTTTTTGAATCAAACTGGGCAACTTTGTAATAAACTCAGGAGAAATTAGGAATCTGTCCAATCTGCAGAATGTTGGCTCAAATCTATTGTCACACCACGTAAACTTTCCTCCCTTCAAAGGAAGATCAACGAGTCCTACAAAATTAATGAAATTAGTAAACTGTAGCATAGCTATCGATCTACCACCATTGCCACTTTTCTCATCTGGGGATATTACAACATTGAAGTCTCCACCCAAGCACCAGGGGAAATCCATACCTTCCAATAAACTTGCCAATTCTTCCTAAAAGACTTGCCTCTCTCTATCATCATTTGGAGCATAAACATTGCCAAACCCATATTTTAAATTTAATTCACGTAATTCTCCGATAACTAAAATATATCTTTGAAAAATGTACTTAACCTCCATCTTAAAAAAATCATCCCTCCAAATGGAAATAAGTCCACCAGCAAAACCATCAGCAAGCACACACTCAGTCTTCATACAATCCGAACCCCAAATAAATCTTAAGTTTTGATACGTCACTTCTTTCAACTTAGTTTCTTGAATAAACACCATATTCAAATTAAAACTAGACACCAACCTCCTCACAGCTCTTTTCTTTTCTTTCCTTCCTAAACCCCTAATATTCCAAGAAGCGATCTTCATAATAAGAAAAGAAACACCAATAACAAAGAACAAGCTCTCCACTTAATGGCCAACCCTGTCCTTCTCTTCCAATTTCTTGAAAATATTAACCATCAACGGTCTTTCCTCATCAAATTTTACACCTAGCATAGAACATACATCCCAAGTTACTTCAGCTTCTTTCGAGAGAATAGCATTTCTATGCTCAATATCTGAATCGGAAACTGAATTCTCGTGACTATCAGTGTAAGCTTCGAAATCACCATCCAAAATATCTCTAATTTCTCTTCTCATTTTCCTCCTCCTTTTCACAACAGAATTGGTCTTCTTCTTTTTACTATATCCCACTCCACTCTTAGCCAAACTACTTCTAGACATATCCAACTGAACAATTGGGCTGCACTCACAAGATTCTCCCTCATCAATCCTTATATCATCAGAAATATTAACATTGTCCGACAACAAATAATGCCTAACGCCAGGACAAACACCATTTTCAAAGGGCCCATTTTCCTTTTGCACCATTTTACGGCCCAATCCCAAATTTTGCCCACCATTCCCTACACGTTCACATGAATCCAAAACTAACCTCGATTCTTCCTCTTCCTCAACCTCTTTATTACCCATCCAACAATTCAAACTCATGACCAATGAATGCGAATCAAAACCTGCATGTTCCGCCTCAGATAAAGTAATTGCGTTCCCCATGGAACTTCTGCCAGACTTATGTAACGACCAAAACTCGTATTCCAAAATAGAATCATCCATTTTCGCCTCAATATTCTCATTCATAGATACTGCATTAAGTTCTTTGTCTGCGGAAGAACCTGAGGAGTCACTAGACCCAACAGTCACCAAATCAGGCCACTCATGAACTTTTTCGATCTCCATGTCTTCTTCCATCGCTATTAATATTTTGAAGGAATTACCTTTGACCTCTAGTGAAACAGATGAAGGAATGCTACACCTTGAATCAACATTAACCAGCATCCTAGCCTGATCGAATCTCTGTCTCCTGAGAGTAGACTCATCGACACAAACGAAGGACCCCCAACTATTACCCAAAGAGCTGAAAAACTTTTCGTGCCATACTTGTAAGGGAACCTCCTCCAATACTACCCAAACTGAGAATCTTCTTTGAGTTGGAGCAAGAGTCCAAGGGTGAATTGACATAAACAAGTCTTTTTGAATGATTTTATGCTCTTTCATAAAAACATCCATTTCGGCCACCGAACTGAAGATAAGTAAAACTGACACTCCTCCCATGAAACAAAATTGGCACTTCAAACCGATAGTCGAAATAGCCATTTGTACCTCCTGGAATTTAGCTATATCATTCAAACAACCCACAACACTTCTCTCTAACCACTCCATATCGCCTTTAGGAAATTCCAAATCATATGAAACAACCTTCCCTGATTTTTTACTTGCCCCTTCTTCCAAAGGTAATTTGGAAACAGCATGCAAAGAGTCATTATCCCCTGGGGTCTCAACAGCACCAGGCTGAGCATTCCCTACTAGAGCATCCTTATAAGACCTTTCATCCCTTCGTGAATTAGTCCTCGACTTGCTCCTATGAGATTGAACAACTTTCCTAAGAGAACTCTGCATCAACACTTTTTTTTCCTTCTCATGCCAGCCAACTGCTGCCTTCTTGACCAAAATGAATCGACCATCAATCCTTCTATTATTTCCATCTTTGATCGCCTTAACCAATTCACTTTCCAGTTTAAATCTCACAAATGCAAAAGTAGGCATCCAAACTGGTCTTTTGTTTTTAAGGGAGATGAACACATCGACAACTTTGCCATACACGTTGAAAGCTTCCCACAACGCTTTTTTTGTAACTCTTCTACTCAGATTATCCACAAAGACTGAATGCAAACTCGTCCGCCACTCATCTATAACGAAGTATAACTGCTACAGAATCGAAGAAGAATTTGAAGGATGCCCTAATTGAGATTATATTATATGTATAATAACCATATAAAAACAAAAACTACCAAGTATTTCCATACATATACTACATATTAGCTAATTAATTGGACTAGTTTATATATGTATTACTGGCTAATAAATGCAAATTGAACTAATTTTTCTGTTTTGTAACCAAAAAAGAAAAAAACACTAATTGTTCTATTTTTTACTTTGGATCCTTAATTAGAAGACATAATTTTTTCTAACACCTTATGTGTCAATTTCAGGACTTTAATTTCAAAATGAAACTTTTAAAGTATTATAATTACTTTTATTAAAAAATGTGATCACGTGATTATTAATCAAGTTTAGGTAAAATTTGTTTTCTAAATTAAGATATGAATTTTCGTTCGCCTTTATTTATTTTGTATTGTATTTACAAAATAAAAAACATCATACTGAGTATTTAACTCAATCCTAAATGCGCATGTATCTCTTGTTTAAAGAGTTTGTTTTAATGAATTGAAGACTTAATTCAATTTATTCATACAATTTAAATTTAATTTTTAGCACTTAAAATCTATTTTTATAAAAATGAAAAAGAAACGAAAAGTTTGATTCAACTTAAATTTATTGTTGATCAAAATGGGAATGCACTATAGCTCAACCTAAGATTTTTACTCAAATTTCTTTTGTAAATTATAGAATCAACCGAAAAAAGAAAATATAAAGTGAATTACCAAAAGAGTTTTTTTTTTTTTAAATAAAAAGTTTGACTGAACACGAATGTGTGATGGTGGAATGATGCGTTGGTGGTTGACATATGGTATCGTTATCGATGGCCACGATGAATGGCTCAAGACAATAGTTCAGAGTGGGTCCTTCAATCACCAATTCCTCTTTAACCTTTATACGCTTATTGTGGGAGAGCTCTCATAGGTGGGCTCCGAAGAGCATCTAGGGGATGGGATGCCTTCAACACCTCGACTTTTTCCTTTTCTTTTTTATTGATTTGAATGAGATGTATAGAACAATTCGACTTTTGAAGTAAAAGCATGCATGCATTTACATTATTGAGTTCACTTTAGATAGTTTTTATACATTAACAATTCATGAAGTAAGGAGCCGTTTGGTACGAGGGAAGTGAGATACATTCCCTGCATTTTAAATGGCTGCAATGTGATTACAGCGTTTGGTTTTCTTCAAGGCTGCAAAGTAACATTGTAGCTGCAATTAAAATACAACCTGAAGCTACAATCAGATTGCACTGCTCCCCTTATGTAAAATAACTTTGCAGTGTTGCTGCAAAGTGACTAAAATTTCCTTTTCCAAAAATAACCTGAGACGTGAGAGTGAGAACACAGCTCTATGAAAGCCATTCTGTCCTAGCTGTAATGCTGCTTGGGACTGCTATTTGGTATCGTTTCTGCTTGAGAGAGAGATGATAGGGAAGAAGGTTCTGTGATAATGAGAACTGAAAGTGAGATATGCAAGCCTGTCTTCGATCTTGGCTGAGTGGGTGTTCTTGAGAGAGATGAGCAAATTGAGGTAGCAAGGAGAGTTAGAAAGAAGGGAGAGATCGAAGAGCTTAGACTAGGGTAAGGGAGGGGAGAAAAATAGGAGTTGGGCGATGATTGATGAAGAAGATTGAAAGATGATGGTGGGACATTAATTTAGGGGAATTTAAGATAGGAGGAAGTTTAAGAAAATTAAATAAGAGGGAAATTTAGGTAGAAAAAATTGAAAAAAAATCAAGAATTAATATTAAATAGATAGGGAGATTTTAGAAGAAAAAGTTTGATGAAAATTTATGTAGTAAATTTTTTGTATAATTCAGATGGAAAAAATAAAATAAAATTATTATATATTAATTTTATTATTTATTAATATATGTTTTGATATTTGAATTTTAGTAATAAATCACATTGCAGCCATTTAAAATGCAAGGACTGTATCTCATATTTTCAAATGATAATTATATTTTAATTAATTCGATTATATTAAATTAATTTTTATAGTTAAGGATATTTTTGGAATTAGTCACTACATTACCAGTAAAGTGAATATATATCAAACACTGCTATGTTATTTTCTCAACAATTTAAACAAAACTTAATACTGCATACCGAACACTGCAATGTTACTTTCCCAGCAATCACTTTATCGACAATCACTTTACACTACAGTTACTTTGCATGCAATATACCAAACGCTTCCTAAGGCTTTGCCTATGTGTATTTAGCAACTCATTGTGCATTTATAAGGTAATTTTTTGAATACCTTCGTTGGATTATATAAGAGAGATAATTTAAAATTTTTTTTATCACACAAAGGTATAGAGAAAAATGAAATTCAAATTTATTACATAAAATAAAAAGAGATAATAATTACTAAATCAAATCTTCATTGTTAATTTACTTGTGTTTCATATGTAAATATCATCATTTCAAACGTATAATATTCTTAAATATCTTTATGAAAGATTAAATTACATAAGATTCATACTTACTTTATCTCATTTTTAAAAAAAAAATTTTATGTTGCTTTATTTTTGTGTGGTTTTTTCTTTAGTTTGTTTTTTTCCACGCAAGGGTATAGCTAGGCTAGTATATTGTATAGTATATACCTTTTCCTTTTCTATTCAAGTATAATTTTGTGAGATAGATGAATTTAAGCCTAACCATTTTGGTTGATTTCTATATATCTAATAATGATTGATCCGAATAAAATGTTTTGGTACTATTATAATGAAATTTATTTGATTGTGATTTGTACATATAATTTGATAAAAATAAATAAACTTATTTAGGCAAACCCTTAATTAGTCTGAGTTCAAGTTGTTCAACCAAGCCAGCCAAGCATAAAAGACCCCAAACTGAGATTTAAAAAAAAAAATTTTATTTTTCATTAGATTATGATCCCACAGTGCTTCCCTGCAGTTCCATTAATGGAGCCTTACATCATGGGGTACCCTTAAATAAAACCATGACCTTCCTTTAGGGTTCACCAAGGAACACAGTACCCTCGACATTTTGTTATCACCATTAAAGAAAAGGTTCTTTAGTCGCAATAAAATCAGAGAGCAGACAACATTTCCAGACTTTCATAGTACAATCCCCACCTTATCATGGATTCCAGACATCTCCTTAATTTATGTTTAAACTTGATGTGTGCTTTATATGTTCCCATCCTCTCTATCTGGATCAATCTTAGCTCATTTTAGCTGGCTGCATTAATTTCTTCTAAAACCTAATATTATTGAGGGTGGCTCTGATTTTGTGTTCTAGTCTTGACAGTCCCTTTTTTTTTTACTTTGGGTAAGCGAAGTACAATGGGTCACTAGCGAAACTTGAATCAAAGCATTTCATAACAAGGAGAGGAAGCAAATGGAAAACTTGCCTAGAAGAAAATGGTTAAACAAGTTGTACTACGTAATTAAACGATCATGAGTCAGACCGCTCGAAAATCAAAAAGCCGTTTCAGTAGGGGCTTCGGACAAGATGTGAAATGGAAAATTGCGTAACAGAACCTACGATTTGTGGTCCATGGCAATGGCATGGCTCAGATTCAGAAGCATTGGTTGGGGTTCAATCATCTAATTTTTCCAACTGGCTGCTCTACCTTGACTTGACAGCGACTTGACTCTCAAATTTGGCACAATCTAGCTCTCTTTCATTATTGTGTTTTCAGCTGTTGTCAATAAAACTATTCTTCTATTATTGTAAAAGTTTCTGCTGTAACTACAGCATATTTAAACTTCAACGCTGCATAATGCAATTGCATTTAGGTAAAGAAATTAATTAATGGCATAAAGTCAAGGGGTCAATAATCAATATTGAAGAAATAAAGGCATATTAATATTTGTTGAGTCGAATAGAAAGAGTTAGGTATTCCTTAAGTAATGTCTGATCTTTAGATCTTATGAATGGAAAAAATAATATTGAGAGAACTCCTCGTACCGTGCTTGATCATAATTCAGATTAATGGAAGCCCAAAGCAATCTTCAAATAACAAGAGATTTCGACCAAAGAAATAAAGGCATGAATTCCTGTGTGCAGAAATCTCTTTTATAATACCGCAGTCAATAAATATCTCTGGAAGAAAGTGAAGATTTCTGTGTAGCAAGGAGGACAAAGTTCCGAGAAAAAGAAATACTGAAAGGAGGAAGCGATAGAGGCTGCACAGCACTGCAATCATGAATAACACGGAATTAACTCAATAATTGGCTCCTTCGAGCTTGTTTGTTCAACATTAATTTGAACCAAAATCAAGCTTTATGAGGCTTCTTTTACATACAAACCTTAGCTCCAACATTGGATTGGAAAAGTTACATAAACCGAACTTGTTTGCGAACTTGAAAGAAAGTGCAGAAAAAGTAAAAACAATAAAACAGGTTTCCTAAGAATCATCTAGGAAAAAGGCATATGATATAATCTCTGTTAATTTCATCGAAAATGAATTTCAAAAAATGAATTTTTTGTATTTTTTTATTTGTTTGGTAAAAAATTGTCTAGTCAACAAAAAAATGATTTGTTTGTCAAGAAAAAATTAAATCAAAAATTTTTTTTAAAAAAATATTTTCCCCTTTGAAGAAGAGAAAGACAATTTCTAAAAAAAATTTATGTATAAAGTCATTCATTAAATTAATAGACATAATTTTACTCAAATCAGACTTTAAATATTATTTTGTTAAGTTAGGGTTTAACTTAACTTGACCTAAAATATTATTATATTAATAAAAATTAAATTTAATTAGAAGTATTAAAATATGAAAAACATTAACCTTAAAAGTTTGATATTTTAAGTTTAAATGCTTTATTTTATAATTATTAAAAATAACTATTTTTAATATTTTAATAGTAAATAGTATATATTATTATTTTAATAAGAAAATAATAAATATTTTAATAGCAAATAATATTCTCTTATTATAATAATTAATATTATTAATTATGGTAAAATTATTATTATTTTAATAATACAAATATATTTACTTATTTCTTAAATTAAAATTAATTTTTCAAAAAATATAAACATTTTTCAAAAACTATTTTCGGACTAGCTATTTTCATGGAAGCTTTAAATGATCCAAACTTGGATGGAAAAACACGAATCATAGGAGTTGAGCTGTCTCTTAAATTCTCTCTCTTTCTACTCTTTTTTTTTTAGCTTCTTTCTTTTCCAAGTGCAAATTGCAAGAGCAAAATGGAATCCAAATTATACTGATAACTGCAAGTCTATTGCATTATCCTAATATCATTAATATCTTAGAAGGCTAATTTCTGGTATGAATTCATTCTTCGAAACCAGCTGCAGAAAAAGATGCCCCAAAAAAAAATGTATAGGAGTACTAAAGATTGAAAACAACAATTCAACAACAACGAATACTTGGCAGAAGAGACGGGAAATTTATTGTTAAATTTGTTGGGGGCACCACTGACTGCATTGATAAAGAGAGAAGGGGGAACAAAAAAGCAGAGAAAGCAGAAGGCTGGCAACTTTACCCAATGTCTTCATCAAATGAAGTTGACAATCTTAAGGGCACACCCAGTTTTGGACTTTCCAATTGGGAATGGAGCATAACCTAGTACTTGGTATCTTTGTTTTCATATTCATTGAGGTGGATAAACCCCAATCACTTAGTTTAATTGTCGAGCATCAAGGGCAACATAAGTTGCATTATTTAAAGTTGTAACTTTTTTCATTTAATACTTGTATAAAAAATGTTAAGGGTTATATGTACAAGTAGAAATCAAAATTATAATAAAAAAAGAGCATATATTAATGCACGGACAGTTAACCACAAAATGTCACTTTATTTTTTTTTTTTGGTTTTTTGGTTCATAAGAGGTACAAAGAAGGGAGAGAACTTGAACATTAGACTAAATCTCTCTTAAAAAGGAGTAACAATCACTAGACTAAGCTTTAATTGTTAAAATGACACTTCATTAATAAACAAAATAAAAAAATATGCAAACCTTTAAAAATAAATATCATAAAAGTTTTAAAATTTATTTTTAAAGATTTTGTGTATTTTTATCTTCGTTCAATAATGATGTGACATTTCATGGTAGACTGATGATGTATAATCTCTATACATTGTCAATGCAGAAAATATGAACTCTAAAAAAAACTTTAATTAATTACATAATTATTAGCCAATGAGGCCTTGGCTTAATGGCAATGAGGAGACCTGAAACCTTGAGATCTCAAGTTCGAGTCTTGATGAGCTTGAGTTAGTCTAGTTTTTTACTAGTGTAGTTAGTTATAATTATTTACTTGTTTACCTAGTTTGAGTAAAGTGATTTTCATAATTATCAATTCATAGAATGTAATATGCTGATATTAATTGTAACTTCAAATGAAAATGTACTACTCAAAAAAATATAACATAATTATTCCGTAGATTAGGATCAAATTCATATACGATAAAACTAATTTTAAAATTAGATTAAAAATTTTAAGGCTTATTTCCTTCTATCAAGACAAAAATATCATATTAGCATGTTTCTAGCTATAATTGATTGAAGGAATTAAAGTCTCTCATGTGATTTTTAAACTATTTTTCCTACTAAAAATAAAGAATAAAGAAGAAATTTTCAAAACAATTTGAAAGCAAGTCTCCGTTTGACTGAAAATATCTTAAAGATAATAATTAAGATTTTACCTAACGATTATTACCCTTCTTTAAGAGGGATTAAGTCTAAAGTTTGAATCTCCTTCCCTTCTTACACCTCTTTATGAATTGAAAAGACATCAAGGTAATAGGTAAATTATACCATTAGGAATAGACAGTTGGATTGGTAGCCTACTTAGCCGTATTATATCCTGTTAGTTTTGAAATTCTTAGGATTTTAATATGACCTTTCATGAACTTTAAGAAGAATATAATTTTAATTAATAACATGATTATTACTAGAAGTGTTTACATGAACCATATTGCTAAAATCATGCTAAATGTTGTTAAGAATGTTTAAAACACAAATATGCACTTGTTTGATAGATTTGAATTATTTCATGCATATTTGATGTCTTAGTAAAAGTGATTCCTTGCTTTGAAATGCAATATTGTTCTTTCTATTAAAAAGTATTGATACACTTGCTATATGTATCGATACCACAAATTTAAATATTGCAAGCTTAATGGGTATATTGATCCCCTATCGTTACCACTAGGCAGAAGCTTTACGTTTTGTGCTGGTATTGATACACCAGGGTTTAAGTATCAATTCTAGTTTGTTTAATGTGCAAGAATCTTTCATAAAGTATCGATGCACAGAAGGAACATATCAATACACTCGACACTAGCTACATTCAATGGTTAGATTTTTGTATCTACCAATGGGAAAAATTCAAAGATTCAATACCAACGACCAAGAATTGTAGATGGAGTATAAAAAGAAGATTCAAAGAGTTCAACAAGTGAGAGCACAAATCCTTTGAAATTCCATGTAATAAGACAAAATTCTCTTGTATATTCTTTAGTCTCTCAAACTATAATTTCTTCATTAAGCCAAATTGTAATCACTCAACCTTTATAGAGGTACTCTTGATTACACTTCTTATACACCAATCTAAACTTTGCAAAGGGGGTGAACCCTTATGTTCTCAATTGTAAATGGAGGATTGCGTAGTGTTATAGGTTGGTGAACTTCTGGACTCGAAGATAATGATCAACTTAGCCACCTTGCACAACGACTGGTATGAGAATGATGATGGTGAATTGGAAAAGAGAACTGCACTTGCTCCAGCTTTGGTAGCCAAAGTTGCTGCTACACCTTCCTTGTCAGTTACTCCTAGATCATCTTCTCATCCTTCCTAGGCTTCACTAGAGTCGATTTTGCAGATGCTCCAGCAGTTCGACACGAGGTTCTCATATTTTGACATTCGATTTACTACTTTTAAGCAAAATCATCATGAATTCAACGAGCATGTTGACACATGACTTACTGAAATAGAGGTCCAACAAGAAGCTATGTTTGACAAGGTGCAGATCATACGTACTTGTCGAAGTTCATTGAGGAGTATCATCGATCTTTCCCACCATTCTCCTAGATGTTGTGTTTCATGACTTTAGCTTTAATAGGTATTACATGGATGTTGTTCTGCTACTTGACATTGTTTTCTCATCCATGTCGGATATTTGGATTTCTTATTTGGTACTTCGACTTTGTTTTGCTATGGCTTTTTTTTTTTCATTTGAATTGCTATGACTCTTTATGGTTCATAACTATAGTTGCTTTAAATTGACTCATTTATTGTTCATATGCTTTATATGTATGACGTGTTTTATTCATGTTCCATATAAATCTTGGTCTACTAACTCCTCTTCGATTTCTTGTTTATGCACTTATTTAGGAATAATTTTGCATTCTCTCACTAAGGGAAAGTTTCTCAATTTTGATTACACTTGTTTGCTATGACAAAAAAAAAGGGAGAGATATGGTTTGTTGTAAATTGTTTTAAAAATCATGATGATATTAAGCAAAGCTTTTTTCAAAGTATTTTCAAAGCAAATTTATCTTAAGTTTTATCATATCTAAAAGGGAGAAACTGTTAGCTTTAAATTTATATATATTGTGATAGAAATCGAAAAGCGAGAGATGATCGCTAAGATTCCTAAATAAAGGGTCTATTTGGTAAGGATCGGGAAAGTTCCCAATGAGGGCTCCAAAAGGACTTTTACTGTCCAGATCGAAATGAGACCCTAGAGTAATGAAATTTGAAGTAAAATATTGAGATAACAAGAATCTACATCTCAAAATTCCCTCATTTGGGCATGTTTTAAAGAGCGTGCAACAAATTCAAAAATGACGATTACATCCATAGGCTAGAAAAACTTTCGTAAATAATAGTCAATCTAAATCAATTTATGATCAATTAACAGTTATAGGTGAATCCTTGTGTGAAGAAGTTTTATGCGTTTCCAATTCGCAGACTAAATCACACAAAAACACTAAAAATAACACAATGAGCAATCAAAGGTATTTTGGCAATTTCATCGATTTGACAATCAAACCCTGATAAAGGCCAATGTTTTGACTAAATTATGTTAGATAGATATATTTGGCTTTGAAATGAAAATAGTTTGAAATTAAACTGAATATTTAAACGAATATTAAAATAATAGGGACGTAATGGAAATTTTTAAATTTGTTAAGGCAAAAGGTAATTTGGCTTAAAAGATATTATAAAATACTAAAATATCTCATTCTTCTTCATCTTCTTACTGGCCACACTTGAGGAGAGAGAAAACCATGGTGATTTTTATGATTTTAGAGAGAGTGATAAAAACCCTAGTGTACAAGCCCCAAACTGAAAAACACACAAAAGGAAAGTTATTCTACTCGATGAGCTCTATCACATACCTACAAACCAGCCGTTGGAAAGGCCATTTGATGGGTGAAATCCTCCCTTAAATTTTCAGCCAAGCTTAAGGTAAGAGAGAGAAATTTCGTTTTTCGATTATGTCAATTTCAAACGACTATTCTGCGATGTTTAAGTATAGCCTTAAATTGAAACAAAAAAACTTGAATTATGCTTAATGAAATTCGACCAACATTAGCTATAGTGTTATCATGCTCAAATTGATAGATTAATGGTCCTAGAATACTATATAAATTAATATAAGGCTGCTAGTGAAGTTAGAATTGAAAAAGGAGCTGTTTTGACTATACTTGTAGTTTGGCATTTGGTATGAAGTAGACCGGATTTGCTATTGTATTAGGAAATATAGAAGACCTTAGAGTCTAGAATATTCTTTGTAAAAGGAATATTAAAATTTGACTGTGTTTTGATATTATTTTGCAGCTTTGAAGTAAGTGGCGTTAAGAAAAACAATAAGCGAATATATGCTCACTTATCTACAATTGCTTACTAAAGTTGAAGTGGTAGACTGTATTGTGATTGAAATAGGTAAGGGATATATATATATAAATATATATATATATAATATATATATATATATATATATATATATATATAAAAGACGTAAGGATACTGTAACTGCATTGGTATGATTGAAACCTTACATAACTAAATACTGAAACTATATTTAGATCGATTAACTAGACTGAGTGACTTGAACTAATTAACTGAACTATGTGTTTGAAAGGAATGATTGAACTACGTGATTGATATTGTGATTAATTGGCATTGAGAAATTGGATTGTGGTTTGAATTGTGCTTTAATTGCAGGAGGGTTAGGACAAACAAAGTCGTTATGCTACCGAAATTTCATAAAACGATCCTAAACCCTAAATTGCTAAGAAAGAACTTTGTCATTGATTGTATAGACTTATGAGTTGACTGAAGATATATTTGATTGAACATTGTTAAAAGTGAAGTGCTTTCCGATTAGTTTATGAAATATATTACTGAAAGTTTTGAACATCTAACTGAAATGAATGTTTTGAAACGTTTTAAATTGATTGACTCTAATTTACTGAAAGTTTTAATTGTCTAACTGAAGAAAATATTTTGAGTGTCTAACTGACGTAGATGTTTTGAATGTTTTGAACTTAACTGAATGTATTGAATGAGATATATTGATTTTTGAATAGTATGATTTTAAAACAAAACTTGCTTTTCAAAAGTTTATATTTTTACTACTAAGGTGGCAAATCCTGGCCAATCCAGGCACTCCCGGGCTTTGACAATAAAACGTGCATTTATATTTCTATATTATGCTTTGAAAACTTAAAGTATGGTTTTTATTGTTTTTATGGGAACCAAGTAATTTCTTTGAGACTATTGACATCTGTATCATGCCGTACTATACTGTACTGTTTGCTATTAGACCTTAAGCAAGACTACAACTATCTCCGTATCACTTGCTCAGTGGTATTGTGAGGTATACTGTTAGCTATTGACTATGAGCAAGTCTTCAGCAGTCCTCAGGATTGTCATTGGCTCCGTGACACTAGATGGACATCATTGTGACTATGGTCATATTTCTTACTGTTGTTGTTTACTCCCTTCTTGGGATACTAAAACCGCAAAATTCTATTGGAATATTGCCAGGCTCTACTGAATTATGGCAGAACTGTTTACTGAATTGTTTACTGAACTGTTTACTAAAGTGTTTACTAAACTGTTTACTAAAGTATATACTGAATTGTTTATTGAATTTTCACAGTATTGTTTAATGAATTGTTTACTGAATTGTATGGAAATTGTTTATCGAACTGTTCAGTGAAATGAGTTCTGAACTGTTATAGTACTGCTTATTGAACTGCTTATTGATCGTTTACTGAACTGTTTTCTAAACTATTTACTGATTGTTTACTAAATGTCTACTTATCTGTTTACTTGATGTTTACCAACTATTTACTAATCAATTACTGAATTGTTTACCCAGCCATTTACTAACTGCTTACTGAAGTGATTACCGAATTGCTTATTGAACCATTGCTTACTAACTGTAGAATTGTTTAATGACTATTTACTGAACTGATCACTGAACTATTTACTGAATCATTGCCGATTGTTTACTAAACCGTCTACTGATTTTCTAAACTACCTATTGAACCATTTATTGATTTTCTACTGAACTGTTTTACTGAACTACTTATGAATTGTTTACTAACTGTATACTGAACTGTTTTACTAAATTGCTTATTGAAATGTCTCCTAACTGTCTGAACTGTTTACTAAATCGTTTACCCACTGTTTACCTATTTGTTTACCAAACTGTTCACTGATCGTTTTTGAAATGTTTATTGAGTGATTTACCGAACTGATTTCTGTATTATTTACTGAATCGTTTATGGGCTAGTTTACTGAATTAACTACTGAACCGTTTATTGATTAGTTTACTAAACTGACCATTGTACTGTTTACAGAATCGTGTACGGAGTGATTCACTGAACAATTTACTGAAACTGTTTACTAAATGATTTACTGAATATTTTACTGAACTGTTTATTCAGTGATTTTATTGAACGTTTTACTAAATTGTTTACTAAGTGATTTACTAAACGTTTTACTGAACTGATTATAGAAACTATACACTGAACTATTTACTAAGTGCTTACTGAATGTATACCCGTATATATTATTGTTTTCTACCAAATTTAAATTATAAATGATTTGATAACGATCGTTTACCGTATAGTATCGCCACTAAAGGATTGATAGGTTTTGACACTGATTTAATTCGCAAGAATTCCTTTTCTGTAAAGTTTTCATAAATTCCCTATAGTTAGATTTAGAAACTGGGACAAGTGAGGTGCTCTAAAGCATCCTTCTATACTCAACTTGGTACTCCTAACTAATTATAATATCCTTTTCGATATAGTGCCTAAACATTGTTTTAATACTGATTGTAAGTTTATGAACATGTCTTTGATACACACATATAGGTGTGTATAGTATCAGTTCTTTCATATATATTTCTTATTGGGTGTAAGCTCACCCTCTTCTACCTTATATATTATTTGTAATAATAGTTGATTGTTAAGGGAAGATTCTAATCAGATTCCTACAAGGTCTCAATATTGTACCTTGCAGGTATAATTGCATAGTTACCTTATTGTATTCAGACATTTATTGTGCAATACTTTAGTGTGTAAGGGGATATAAACAATAAACTCAAGGAATCTGAGTGTCACTTATAATCCTTTGCTATTAGATATTTATAAAGTTTGAAATGGAAATGTAAATAAAAGAAATACACACTATAATTGACTGTACTGAGACCAATCTGAATATTTAGATATTGATTTAGCTAAGTAAATTTTAGCTTATAGTCGAAGTAAGGACACTGAGCACAGCCCAATCGACTAAGTGAAAAATGAAAAAAGTCAGTTCTAATTTTCAAGAATCAGGGCGTGATATATATATATATATATATATATATATATATTGAAATGACAAAAACTTAAGAATAATTAAATATTTGATTCAATTTGAAAATTTCCTTAGTTATTTATGATTTTCACAAATCATACCAAGTGCTTTTATTAAGTATAAGATCATGACGTAATTAATTTTTTATTAGTGTTTTGATTTTAGAAAATTATTTTGAATATTAGATTAACTAATTTTCTCAAGGAAATATAAAATATATTTTTAAAAAATTACTTGATAATTTTTGGGCTCAACTTCATGCATCTAAACTCATGCCACACTTAAATGAAATTAAAAGTGACTTATAAACCTCTTTGATGCTTAAAAGTAGCCCAGAAAAGCGCAGGAAATGGTAGAGAGGATCGCCCTCTAAAGGGATTGATCCCCTTTTTGGCAGTAGGCTAAAAGGACCTATCCCCTACCTTAAGGGATTGATCCCTCATGGCACAAAATGCCTCCAACGACTAGTTTTCAAGGATTTCAATACGAAGACAAGCATTAAATGCTTCACCAACCTTTTTCAACTTTAGATGGGGTATAATTAGCTGCATTAAAGATTTTGGAGGCAACAAGAATCACTGTGCTATCATCTTCAATCTTGAAAGTAATTCTTTAAGCTCAAAATCTATTTTTTCATTCTCTCTTGTTCTTCAAATTGTGTATTCATACCTTCAAGAGGTTCTTCATTGTACACAAATAATTTCCAATTCACTAATTTGTAATCAATGGGAGAGTAACCATTTGTGAGGTTTAAATTGTGAGTGATTGAGTAGTCTCTTGTTAAAAGAAGTAGTGGTTTCTTCCTTAGCCATAAAAAAGAAGTGTACGAGGTCTCACTAACCCAAGAAGAGGTAGGTAAGAGATTAAACATATAGTGGAATCAGCAACCTTGATAAGAAGATCAAGGAGAGAGGATGTAGACATGAAATTGATCGAACCTCTATAAACTTTATGTTTGCTTTTCTAATCCCTTTACTCTTTACGTTGTGCTATTCTATTTAAAATATTTATCTTGTATGATATTGTGCAAATTGGTTAGAAAATCTTTATAATAGCATTTTTAGGAAAAAACTGATTCACCCCGAGCCAAAATTCTGTAATATTCTCCTTGTCACCTCCTGCATTCACTCCCTGTTGTAACGTGACTGATCCCAAATTTTCTCTAGCTTCCATTTTCAGCGATCTAACCATTCTCATGCTACTACTTTCCTCCGTCGTGGCTATTGGGTGTTCTGGCACCAATGCATGTTTGATCCCTGCTATGAAATTCCTTCTTTTCAAAGGTGAAGTTCGCATCTAGGTACCATAACAACTGTTTCACATTCAATATCCTTATGCCCCAATAGACAATGTTAAAGCAAAACATTGGTATTCTTTCATATGTTAGTTAACCTTTTATAGTTGGCTTGTTCTTTCCACCATCCAAGAATATGACTCTATGCAATGGTTTGGAAATATCAATCTCCAATCGAACTCATAGGAAATGTGACCAGTAGCCTACCTCCAGACTTGCATCCATGGCTACTAAGACTCCCAACTTATTCCCAATACGTTCAGTATAATCCTGAGTCTACATCCTAAGGGGAAGGTCATATATCTGAATCCAAAAGTTGGTTCTTCTGAACATGTACTCATTTGGTCTATGATCCCCATCATAACTCTACATCATCAGCAACAGCTTATCAAATGCCCATGGCTCTCCATCATAGACATATTTTTTATCACTAGAAGAGGAAAATTTAAATAGGAAGAGATTCTCCTCTAACTGAATGATGTCCATTGGTTTTTGATAACTTCCAGATCAATCTCAAAGTCCTCATCATAGCTTCTCCATTGAAGGGACTAGTTGTGAGAAACTTCCCTACCATCCCGTTGTCTTCTGCTTTACCTAATCGATCACCTTGTGTTTCTTCAATCAAAATTCCATCTTCTTCCTCCTTTGTTAACTTTAGATTGCTCCAAAGATTTGCGATCTCATCTGCCATTTTATGCTTCAAAACAAAGCACTCGAATCCTAAAAGAACTTACTAAGAACTGTTTCTAAGAACGAGACTAGGAAAACCCCAAAGATCTAATGAAATCTTAGGGCCAAAGACTCACTTAATACTGACAATACTATAGGCATTCTCACAAGGACCCTATGGTCAAAAAGAAACTATCAACTTTATGCTAAGGCTCAAGTAAAGGTTTTTCTTAAAAGATAGCTTATTGAGCAAAACCTTTGTATTTGGTAAAAAAGAAAAATAAGAAAAGAATATGATGAAAGAAAAATGATAATTAGAAAAATTATTGTTAAATTTGATTAGAAATGAAATAGAATGAAAGAAAATTGGTGGATTTTTAATATATCTCGTATTAATTTGTTCCTTTACTCTATTTACTCTCTTTTATTGAACATAAGTTAAATACAAGGCTTAATAACCAAATATGTCCTCAACCTTTTGCACAAAATGTATATAAGCCGTCAACGTTTTATTTTATAGAAATTAGTTCATAAACTTTTATTTTACTATAAATAAGCTCCAACCATTCAAAATCATGTAATTAAGTTCAAATTTGTTAAATAACAGTAACTTTTATTAGTATTGTACACATGACAACCAACTAAACTATCCACGTCAGCTTTCACATAAGATGTTCTAACAACATTTAGTGTCATTTAATAGATTTGGATTTAATTACATGATTTTGAAAGATTAAGGCTTTGCTTGGTAGGATGGAAAGAAATGGGTGAGGAAGGAAAATTAGTTAATCAAATGGTTATATTTTATAAAAACTTTCCTACTTTGTAGCTTAACCATTTGATTAACTAATTTTTTTTCCTCATCCATTTCTTTTCACTATATCAAGCAAAGCCTAAAGGTTTATTTATAGTAAAATAAAAGTTTTTTAACTGATTTTCACGCGATAAAACGTTGAGCGCTTAATTTCATTTCATATTTAACTATTAAGCCTAAATACAATGTGCCATAAATTAAACCAACTTCTGTTGCAATTTGAAAACATCAAAAAAATTTGCCATCTTGTTCCCATGTGCTTGTGAATGATAAAGAACTCAAAAACCATGCCTTAAATTTGGGATTATTAATGGGCAAACCATGCCTCAAAAACCTCGATGCATATCTGGTTGATTCTATTTAGAATTATATGATTTCCTTTGTTTCGTAAAAAATAAATTAAGAATAAATAATAAATATTAATATAGTAAATAATATTTTATTATTTTTATAATTAGTATTATTTGATATAATAACATTTCCATAATAATTATAAATAAATTATGATTTGTATGATTTACTAATAAATCATTTTAATAAATATTTTTATTTTAACAGTATTATTTTTCATATAATTTCGTAATAAATATTAATGTTTTGAATATTATTATATTAATAGAAGCAAAAATTTTAATAATAGTAAACTATTTTAATTATTTAAAATATTAATATAAATAATAAATATTTTTAAGTATTTAATAGTATTTTACTAAATATATTTTCAAAAATAACTAAACAAAAAAAAATTTTTATTAACTTATCCAAACAACAGAAAATTTTCACTTTTCCAAAAAATTGCAATTATTTTTCAGAAAACATATTTTAAAACCCGATTAAAACCAAACCTAAATTCTTTTAAAATGAGTAAAAAAATTGTACATTTGTTATACATCAAAAAATCGAATTATTTAGAATTTTCTTTCACAAAAAGATAAAATTCAAATAGATTCTCAAATTTGACAAAAATGAAATAAATTATTTGATCATTGGTGGGCCCTGAAAGTGGGGAAAGAAAAGAGAAAGACAACTTCGGTGAAGATAAGGACGCAGATAACGACCCAACATGCCGGCTGAAGGTCACGGACCACTTTTTGTACAATCAAGTGGTTTGAAATTTACTATCAAATATGGGCTCCACTAGGGGCCTATGGTGCTTGATGTTACTCTCAGTTGGGCCCATCTTCAACTATAAGATTTTTTTTTATCGTTCAAAGAAAGACAAGACGTTATCAAGCTGCATATAGTATGTCGGGCCCACAACACAACTGTTGTAAAGAGATAAAGCGGCCCGGCTCTTGTGATTATATTTGAGCCCATTTCTTTTTCCTTTTTTTTTTTCTTGATAATCAAGTGTGGAAAATTTTATTATTAGGGTTTTGACGGAAACATTTACATAACCCTCAGGACACAAGGTTTTTTTTTTATATATATATAACTAGGTTGTGTCCGTGCTATGAACGAATTTTAATAATAAAATTTTTATTTGATTTTATAATATAATTATAGCATATCATATATTATTATTATATATATATATATATACACATATCAATGCGTGTAATAAATTTATTATTACAAAAACATATGAGAAAGATGTATATACACAAATATTGTTTTTATAACAATCTAATTATATTAAATGTATTAGATAATTGTTTTAAATGGAAAATATTTTTAAAAATTAGGTAAAATATTCCTTCAAAAAATGAATCTAATTATCTAAAAAACATTTAATAGATACCAAGACAAAGTGAAGAAAAAAAGGGTAAGATAAAAAATAAATTTAAATAGATACCAAGAGAGAGAGAGAAAAAGAAAAAAAAAGTAAGGTACAACAATCATACAAAATAAAAGATGAGATGAAATGATATGGTGGATGTGAAGTAAATAAGATATTTGTCGTAAATCAATTTATATGAGATGTTGAAAGTTTTTTTTTTTTTTACATATCAAGTTAATTATGTAATTTCGAATAATATCTGAATAAATAAAAACTGATATATTTAGATAATCTTTTTCAAATTTTTAATTTGAAATTGTAGCTTGAAGGTGAAAAAAAACTGTAGAAAAAACTAATTTTTTATATGGCTGAATACTCAATTCAGGATGTAACATTTTCGGAAATTCTCAATTTAGGACATAAACTTTTATTTTGCTCAATTCATGATAAAATATTTTCGATTTTGCTCAATGTACGATTTTTTAACGTGTGTGAGTTACACTCTCCGTTAAAAGAGAATGGGTGACGAAGAAAGGATAATTGTGCCACGCGTCGGACTAATATGCTGTCACGTGTCCACTTATGTTTATCTATTAAAAGAAACTAAGTATAAGTATACCTCCACATGTCCCAATAACATGCTGCCACGTGTCCCACTAACACGTTGCCACATGTCAATTGTGCCACGTGTCGGACTAATATGCTGCCACGTGTCCACATATTTTTTTCACTATTAAAAGAACAATAAGTTTAAGTATACTGCCACATGTCCACTATTGCCACGTGTCCCACTAACACGCTGCCACGTGTCAATTGTGCCTCGTGTCGGACTAATATCCTGCCACGTGTCCACGTATTTTTTACCTATTAAAAGAAAAATAAGTTTATTTTTTTATTTTTTTAAAAATATTTTTACTTATTTTTAAATGTTTTTAAAATGTTTTTTAAGAAAAAAGAAATATGATTAACATGGTGCCACGTGTCAAATTCTTATTGGGCATTCCAGGCCACGTCAGCATTTTCAAACAGCGTTAGTGTTAGGTACTAAAGTGTCTGACGGAAGTAAAATTCAGATACCAAAGTGATAACAAAAATTCAGTAAGTACCAAAGTGATAAAAGTAGTATAATTCGAGGGCTAAATGATTATATAACCCTTTATTAAACGTCGTTATTATTTTAACGACGCGTGTAGCTCAATTTCGTTGAAAAATCCTACATTGAGCAAGATCGAAAACGTGTTATCTTGAATTGAGCAAAATAAAAGTTTATGTCTTGAATTGTGAATTTTCGAAAACGTTACATCCTGAATTGAGCATTCTGCTTTTTTTATATTGATAAACACTTGAGGGTAAAAGAAAATAACGAAAGAAAGTTGATTTTTGGGTATTGCTAAATAAATAGGCGAAAAATGGATAATTAAAATTAAATAAGAATAAAATTTTAATGATAGTTTAGGATAATGGCAGTTTTGTGAAAGTGGATTGATGTTATAATGCAATTAAAAAAATGCAAATAAAGAGAGATAAAGAACGTTCCAGATTTAAAAAAAAAAAAACTTTAAATTATTACTTTTTTTGGATTGTTTGACACATAATAAATTTATTATTATAAAAACATATGCGAAAAATGTATATACACGAATATTGTTTTTGTAACAGTCTAATTATATTAAATGTATTAGATAATTGTTTTAAATGAAAAAAATTTTTAAAAAATAAGTAAAATATTTCTTCAAAAAATGAATCTAACTATCTAAAAAACATTTAATAGATACCAAGACAGAGGGAAGAAAAAAAAGGGTAAGATACAAAATAAATTTAAATAGATACCAAGAGAGAGAAAAAAGACAAAAAAAAAGGGTAAGTTACAACAATCATACAAAATAAAAAATGAGGTGGAATGATATGATGGATGTGAAGTAAATAAGATATTGATCATGGACCAATTCATATGAGATGTTGAAAGATTTTTTTTTTTTACATGTCAAGTTAATTATGTAATTTTGAATAATATCTGAATAAATAAAAAATTGATATATTTAAATAATCCTTTTCAAATTTTTAATTTGAAATTGTAGCTTGAAGGCGAAAAAAACTATAAAAAAATTTTTTTTTAAATTGATTAACACTTCAAGGTGAAAGAAAATAACGAAAGAAAACTGATTTTTGAGTATTGCTAAACAATTGATCGTAAAAAATGGATAATTGAAATTGAATAAGAATAAAATTTTAATGGTAGTTTAAGATAATAGTAGTTTTGTGAAAATGAATTGATGTTATAGTGCAATAAAAAAACTGCAAATAAGAAGAGATAAGAAACGTTCTAGATTTTCAAAAAAAATTTAAATTATTTCACTTTTTTTGAATTATTTGACATGTCAAATAACATTTTCTGAAATATAATATTATATTTGATTGAGAATCAAGGTTGAGATTGTTTGAAATCGATTTCAAATAGGATAATTATTACATACACTGACAGTGGAGTTTTTTTACTCCACAAGCAGCGTTAAGATCGTAACACATGTCCTGTTTTATTTATTTTAATATTTTTATAAGACACATGTCATGATCTTAACGCTGCTTGTGGAGTAAAAAAACTCCACTGTCAGTGTATGTAATAATTATCCTTTCAAATATTATAGTATATCACACTTCTTTTTTAATCACTCAATTAAAAAATTATTAGTGACACAAACTTAATTATTTACAACGAAAAAAAAAAACACAACCTCATTCCGGGTCCAATCCTGTTTAAAGACGGCTTTTAACCGTCCTATAGGGACCGAACAATTTGTTAATTTTAACATTGTTAGAAAAAAAAGGAGTTTTGAATAAGGATTATTATTCTATCCACTGTCAGTGGAATTTTTTAACTCCACAAGCAGAGTTAAGATGATAACATGTGTCCTTTGAAAATATTAAAAAAATAAAAAATAAATAAAATGAGACACATGTCATCATCCTAACCATGCTTGTGGAGTTAAAAAACTCCACTGACAGTGTATAAAATAATTTTCCTTTGAATAATTCATAAAAGTGATCAAATCACATTAGAATTTTACAATAATTTTTACGAATTCATGACGTTAAAACTTGTAACCAAAAAAAAAAACCCTACTGAACTACGAGACCAAATTAGGTGCTACAAAAACCATTGGAAAGGTCATGAAGAAACCTATCCGTAAGTACCACCAAATATGCCACTGGAGGATCACCGGATGATTACTGGAAAAATTAAAAAGATTAAATGGGATTTTGAAAGAAATCATACAAAATATAAGAGTTCTAAAATATTTAAGTTTTACCTTAATTTTCTCAAAATTTCTCTTTGGCTGCTGACACACACATACACACACACACACGTATTTGACTTAAATTTTGAGAAAAAATATATATATTAGAAGTAAATTTCAGGCTGTGTAAGGCAGGAAACAACAGAACTACAATATCTTAACATCAATGAAAGAAAGAGTTCAATTGTCTTCTGTATGCATATATATATCTCTTTCAACAACACCTCTGGATGAGGTTCAGACACACCAGCATTTTATCACTGCTTAACTGTGCCATTGTCCTAGCTACAGGAAATTGGTCACAAGGATTTACAGACAGTGGCAGTTTACTGCAATAAACTACTGAATTTTAATGTACTAGTTTTTATAGTACATTAGAACAATTACTCTCGGAGAAAACATAAACAAATGATGCTTGCATAAAATTTAAAAACTTTTCAGTACTCATAAGATACATTAAGTATAGCTAACACCTAATTCTTAGAACCAGAAAAGCTTTGGGTTCAAAAACACACAATACCTCTTATGGAAATATCTCCATACATATTGAGATAGGTTTGTTTGCGCACTTACGCCATAATTTTACTAATAAGATGTGCTTTACGGAACAATGAAATTTCATGTTCCGAAAATCAAATGCTTGAATCTTAAACATTGAAAAGTTCCTTGAGGAATGAAATGAAATCAGATATCAGAAATGGGCAAGTCACTATTAAAATTTAAATATCGAGATAGGTTTGTTTGCCCGTCTGCCATAACTTTACTAATAAGATGTGCTTTATGAAACAATATATTTTGTGTTTTGAAAATCAAATGCTTAAATCTTAAACATTGAAAAGTCTCTAGAGAAATGAAATAAATATTAGAATGGGCAAGTTACAATTAAATTTTAGCTATTGAGATAGGTTTGTTTGCACATATGCCATAACTTTACTTATAATATGTGCTTTATGAAACCATGAAATTTCATGTTCTTAAAATCAAATGCTTGAATCTTAAACATTAAAAGTTTCTTGAGAAATGAAATGAAACCAGATATTAGAAATGGGCAAGTTACTATTAAAATTTAGAGACATTAGAAGCTATTTTGCATAATGCAACAGCAAACTTGCCGAGTTTATTCATGCATGAAATATTTGGGACGAATATAAACTGTGAATGCATCACAAGGTCAAATAGCAATCTACTTCAAGAACAGAGTAACATGCATGCATAGGCTAAATTTTGACCAGATGACTGACCAGAGGGTTCCTAAATACTACTAGAAAAGCGAGGATCGAAAGTCTAATTCTTCAAACTTGGAAGGGAAGAGAAAGAATGCGCCAGCAGGAAGAAGTCTACACTCAACAAAGAGGGATAAGGTTAATTAGAAAGATTAAATCGTGAGATAAAAACATGGCAATGCAGAAATAACAAGGCTAATAAAAAACAAAGTATTGCTTGAGTTGTGAACTAACCTGAACAAAACTATAATGAAGAGCAATAAATAAATGCTCAGCTTGACAAACCGATATCTCTTCTCAATATTAAGATCTCTGAAAATCTCAGTGACATCAAGAAGATGCTTCCTATTGAAGTACCTGAAATAGTTAACCAGCAATCAGTCAAAAACATAGAGCAGATCAAGTAGCAAAATTAGTTGAAAACATAATAATACCCATAACAACCACAAGGAAACTAAGTTTGTCAATTCACTTGTAGACTTCTTTTTTCAACCACTTCTACAGGAACATGATACAAGCAATGCCTCCAGTTACTATTTACAAACAAAACTTTTAGCTTTCAAGATTTTTTTTTGAAGAATTTCCTTTCACACAAACACACACATCTGTCTTTGTGGAATGCTGATAGAATTGACAAAACCCTCTTTGCAAGGATCCAAGTCAAAGCCCCATATTAAAACCAAACCGTTCAATTTAGAAGAAAGATATATTACATTCAGAGTAATTCAAAACAGACACAAATTACTTCCAAGATTTACTATCATGTTCTTGTCTATCACTCACGCAGTGCAATTTACGGCCAAATGGACAACGCACGCGCCTTATCATCATTTTCAACTTATAAAATCTAAAATAGTTGACCTAATCAAACCAAGTAAAGCAAAAGAAATCCCCATTCGAACTCGGAAACAGTATAGCAATCAGCATAAACTTAATTGCATCTTTATTTAGCGAAACAACTAATATATATAAATATACGTACAACATCAGATGATAAGCAGTAAGAGGAAGAGCCAAGAGAAACATGAACCAATGCCTTGTCAGTAAGAAAATAGCGCAGAGCAATCCTTGCAAAAGAAACTCCGGGAGAACAACCGAATTAATCCGAGTCGATGCTTCGAAAGGATTTAGATGATCAGTCTCAAGATCAGATAATGATAACAACTGCACCAAAAAAGAATTAATCACAGCTTTTCTTAATGGAAAATTATAAAAAGAAAAAGGGAAAAATTACCTGATAAAAGGTTGAAGCAAGGAGAGCAATGTTGACAACGAAACAGAGAACCCAGAAAATAAAATCCAAAGCCATTTTCTGAACAATGTCGTTGTGGGCCAAACCGAATGGATTTTTATCTTAATCATTTTTTAATTTATGAAGTATATTGTAAAGGCCCTAGCACTGTTAAAATGAGCCTAAATCTATTGAATCGGCCTAGTTTGGCTCATATTTTAAGATTTGAGCATTATTTTTAGTGTGTTTAAGTAAAAGAGCTTTTTAGCTTAATCTATTTAAATTCGGACTTAAATGAATTTGACTCGATAAGTGGGCTAATTTATTTTTTTTAATATTTATTAATTTATAATTATATTTAAAAAATTTTACACTTCTATTTATTTACATATAATTAATCTCATGTAATTAAATAGAATTTAAAAATAAAATTAAAAAAATCAAGGTATAAGCCAATTAATCAAGTCAGTGTCTCTATGCATTGATGGCTTGATACTCTACAACTTTTAATAAAATTAAAATTAAAATTAAAATGAATGGTGAAATTAAATGTTAAAAGACTTTTTATATTTTTTAGTCTCTAAGTTTGTTGAAACAATTTATATTATGGTTGTTAAATAATTAATATGTTAAAATAATGTTGAAGAATTGAAGTTATGGATTTGTTATAAATTTATATGATGTTTGTTTAATGTTTATTTTAAACCTTTATTTTGTTTATTTACTAAAAAATGAGTTGTTAATATAATTTTTAATTTCTTTTATTTCTAAATATGAACTAGCCCATTTAGGCTCATTTGTCCTTAAGGCCAGATTTGGACTTACATTTTCAAGCCCATTATACAAGAGTTTTTTTGCCTAATCCATATTTGGCCTGGCTTGTTAAGGCAGACCCGGCCCATTTTGACAATGCTAAAAGGCTCTATGTCTTGAGCCAAGACCAATTAGTTTTTCTTTTTTAAACTATGAGGTGTTTTTTTTTGTTGTAAATCACAAAGTGTTCTCATATTCCTCTGAGTGATAAGGAATTGCCTTGTCTTAATTATCTTGATGGATAAAATCTTGATATTTGTTATCTATTAATAAGCACAAACATGGAGACTAACGTACTGTAAGACGTAATAAGCTTGATCCAAAGCGGGGGAAAGTTGAAAAAGATCAAAACCTCATGAATGAAGCCCCACTCCATTTTATCATATGCCTTCTCAAAATCAATTTTTGCAAGCATGAAACCTTTCCTACCATTTTTCCTTCTGAAAGTGAGAAAAATCTCCTAGGCAATTATGGCATTATATTAAGCTCTTCTTCCTGCTATAAAACTCACTTGCAAAAGGTGAATAATTCAAGTTAGGAGCAATCTAATTCTATTAACAGGAATCTTTGAAATGATCTTATAGGTAGTGTTGCATAAACCAATGGGCCTAATTTGGCTAATAGTCTTAAGGTTCTACACCTTAAGGATCAAATAAATAAGACATTCATTAACAGATTCAAGGATTCATCTTGAAAGAAAACTTGCTCCATGAGTCGGAAAATTGAATGGCCTACGATATCCCAACATTTTTTTTATAAAAAATTGGATTGAGGCCATCCAACCTTGGGGGCCTTGAGCGACTTCATGTCGTGAATAGCTTTAAAAATCTCAGCATGAGATATATGTTTGAGAAAGGAGTTTTGTTCTTCTTTGGTAATCTAGTGACCTAAACTTATTGTACAAGAAATGTTAAGCTCACTCTTCTCCAAGGAGGTAGTATACGGGTTAGAAAAGTAAGCTTCAATTATAGACTTAATTTCACTGGCATCGGTAAGCTAGTTTCCTATCGAGTCTTGAAGAGAAACACTTTTATTTTCCTTCTATGTTGAAGGATACTCATGTGATAGAATCTCGTATTGCGATCCTGTCACTAATCCAATCCACCCTAGATTTTAGGGCCCAAAATTCGTCTTCAAGCTTAAGAATATTTAAATAATCTTCTTCAAGAGTATCTTCCAGTTTTTGAAGCAAGACGTTAGCCTAGATTCTGAGAGCCCTGATCCTTTTGTTCTTGTGGAAGATGTTGCCAAAACAATTCTTATTCCAATCCAAAATATTCCTTGAATCTTGGAATGGCTTCAAAACAGAGCTACTCACTTGATGCTAGACATTCTCCACAGTTTATTTGAAATCAAGGTAAGAAAACTATATTCTCAAAATAGAAAGGTTTCGATCCAAAATGAAGTCTGCTCGGGTTAGTATCAATAAGAGGGGGTTACGATTAGATAAGAACTTAGTAAGATGATACACCAAGGAATTTAGGAATAAGGATTTCCAACTAGCATTAGCCCATGCACAATCCAATCTTTCTCTAATAATTTGGCTCAAGTGATATTTTTTGGTCCATGTGAAACAATGTCCAACATAACTAAGATCAAGCATGCCACAATCATTTACAATCTTGAAAAGAGGCAGGCTCTTCTCAAGTTAACTAGCTTACCTCCCATTTTCTCTAAATCTTTAATCACCTCATTGAAGTCTCCAACCATAAGTCATGGAAGGGACTAATCTAGAGCCAAATTGGAAAGATCTTTTTGTAACTTTTTCCTTAAAGCTAATTATGGATAAGCGTAAAAAGCCGACAATAGCCAAAGAGGATTAGTAGAATTTGAAAAAGAGGAAACATGGTGATTAGAAATGATCTGGATAGAAGCATGAATGGCATGTAGTGAAAGGTGAAACATATTGACCGTGCAAGAATCATAATGTTATAAGTATACAAATGGCTTGTAGTGAAGAGTGAAGCATATTAACCGTGCAAGAATCACAATTTTATAAGTATATAAATGATTATGAATTAAGTAAATAGTGAAATGAAGTTTAATCGAAAGTTTTTAGTTTCAAATGTCTATAGTTCGAACTTCCATACGAGCAAGCTCATGGGCTTCACGGAAGCGCGCACCTAACCAGAGATGTCCAAGTCATTATATATTGATGATCTATGGTATCACGTAAGTCAATTAAAAGTTTTTATAGTGATTTAGGCTTAATTTGAAATTTTACTGAAAAAGATTAAAAAAAGCTAAACCGGATCGAAAATCCTATAGACCTTTATCATTGCCACCCAAAATATTTATTTTGTCCTATATGAATGGGAATATGTGAAATTAATTTAATTCTCACCTACCATGCAAAATGCAACCAATAGAAAAATTGAAGAATAAGGAAATTATGGAAAATAAAGATTTTTTGTGACAAAGCTTATGGGATAAGCTTTATAATTATTAAATTAATTTTTAATGGTTGATATTGTACACTTAAATGACCGGCCACTAAATATTCTTGCCATCTGAAATCTAAAACAAAAAACAAAAAGGAAAACAAAACCGTGAGAAAGTGGGAAAGAAATGAAAAAAAGGTGGAAACCACTTAGCAACCAGATTTTGTTGCCATTTTTCAACCTACTTCTAGCCATGTTAGTATTTCCTTCCCACGTAGAAGTTGTAGCAAACTCTTTCCTTTATAACATATCAAAAATTCAGCTTAAATGGAGTTAATTTGATGTGTGAAAATATTTTTTAGAAGCTCTACTTGTCAAACAGCTCAGTTTTAGGCATGAGTGAGAAAACCACTTTGTGAGGTAGAAACGGCCAAGAAAACGGCCTTTTCTCAAAATGGCCAAGAAGGACCAATTGAAGCCCTACCTCTTCTCTACCATATATCCAAAAATCAGCCAAAACAAACCTCATTTGCTGTGTGAAAATGGAGTTGGAAGTTGACTGTACAGAGGTGAGTTAAGACTAGAAATTTTGATTTGCTTTAAATTCAATATATGTTTGATTTCTAATTTTTCTAAGCCTATTTCTAGTGTTAAAATTGTGAAAATTGATCCTAAAATAGTGTTTTAAGTTTCAACCAAATGGGTTTCCATAGGAAAAGTGTATTGATACAAAGATGATTTTGTCGTTAATGGTGCAATTCATGTTAATAAACATAAGTTAAATGTAATGGAAGCTTTAAAGTGAAATTTGGACTTGTATATAAAAAGATATACTTTTGGCCTAAGGAAGGGCAAAGTAGTAATTTTACCTTTAAGGTGAAATGACACTAGTAAATGAGAAGAAGATGAGCACTAAAGTGAATGGTGCAATTGGAATGATCGAAAAAATCAAATAGTGACTTTACAACCAAAGTGCAGCTAAGAGAGAGTAATGAGTAGCTAGTGTTAAATGACTATGTGTAAGTGTAAGGTGGTAAATGACATGGTCTATATGTGCTTGTAGTGTTAACAATACAATTTAGTGGTGTACAGTACGCGGATTACTAAGCTTGAACGAGTGAGCTTAATCATTGTTTTTGGTAAGTTTACTATGCAAGTTACGAGTAGTAGCTTACAGGGTAAGTGTTTTACGTAAACTACAAGAAATAATATACAGAATAAATGTACAGTATATGAAGCAAATGAATTCATTGTATATGAATATTAATATGTGCTGCCATTGGAGATATAAATTATTCTCCTTGCAGGTTGGGTAATGACATATCCTAACCCCGCCTTATTGTAGAAATTTTGAAAATTAGTGAAAAGTCAGATATAGGTCTCTATGTTTGCATTATGCTCTTGCATCTTTATGCACACTATGTTTCATGAGATTTAAGCTTACACTAGATTTATACAAAATGTATAAAAGCTTTTACATCTCATTTGCATCATGTTTTTTGAAGTATGTGAATAATATGACCTTATGGCATATTCATATGAGTTTTCTAGATTGAGCATGCATTGCTTGTACATCCTACTAATACGAGACTTTAAAACAGGAGTTGATTTCTGATTTACGGTTTTTATGGCATCCGATTGTACTATAAGACTAATAGAACACTATGGAACATGCTTGAGTAGTTGATACTCCTATATGGGCAATATGAGACTTGTCTGACATGGTCATTGACAGGTTCTTTCTAACTAATCATTAGGATTGAAGATGACGAGTATCTATGGCCATAGGTAGCACCCTAGTTCTAGGGTAACAAGAACTGTTTACTAATAGCTACAGTAGGCTAAGACTTTATTAGTTGAATTACTGGGTTTGCGTAACGAGAAATGTTTTATGAACATTGTATATGAAGTTATATGACAAGTGACTGAACTATATGAAGTATTGTTTTACGAGAACTACATGGTTTGACAGAACTGACCTTGCATCGTTTTGCCTGTATAACATCGGTTTTACCATAAATGCATTGTGATGAGACATTGCATATGTATATGTGATTGGTTGTAAGATTGTAGTTGTGATGTCAGGTGCCTAGGGAAATAAGTTACTTCAAAGTATCCTCCCATTTGATGTCTCGAAAGCCCCGACAGTGTCACCGAAGTCCTAAACTTGAATTATAAGATTGTGATATTGAGTGACAAGTGATATGAAGTTGAAACGACTTATTGATATGTGATTTTATACGAAACACGTGTCCCGTGCATTAGTTATGTTGTATCTTGTTTGTTACTATCTTCACACTTATATAGTGGCTTACTAAGCTTCCCCAAGCTCACTCCTCAATTTTCCTCCACAAGTTAAGCTGAGATAGTGACTTTTGATAAGAGTGGTATCTCACATTGACGTTTTGAGATACACGTTAGACTTCAATTCATAACTTGGTTATGAGTTTACTATTCATTGGTACTTGGAATTAGATGATTTTGTACAGTAATGTAGTCTGAGATGTGATGAGTATGAATATGTGATTACTTTCGAAAATCGTGCTAAATCGGGATGTAAATGAGTGTTTGTAGGGTTTCATTGTGAATAGTGTTAAAGATATTATAGTATTTGGTTGAGAATATTTTTTAACGACCTTCGAGTTATCCAAAAATTATGAAATTTTCTCAAATATTCTATTAGGCTGTATGAGAGTGCAATTAGTTGTTCTAGACCAAAGATATCGAGAAATGAATAATATTTTGCTTTGCTATTTGGATTATGTTGGCTCTATAGGCTATACCGAGAGGGGGGTGAATCGGCTTTGAACTAACCTTAAGCTCGTTTTGCAATTCTTCTAAATTCTCTAGCCTATATTAATATTTCTAAGTGCTCTAGGCTAGGCAATCATGCAATCAAAGTTCAATGAAATAAACACAATATAAATGCAAGTAAATAAAGAGTAGGGAGAGAGAGATTTACACAATCGATTTATAGAGGTTCGGCTACCTTGCCTACGTCCTCTACCTTGAGACACTCCCAAGGATTTTCCCCAAATTCACTATCTTTGAATTTGTTACACTCCCTCTTTTCTAAGAGAAACCTCTCTCTTTTTCTAGGCTCAAGAGAAACCTCTTCTCCCTCTTTTTACAGGCTAAAGAGAAACCTCCCTCTTTTTCTTAGGCTAAAGAGTAACCTCCCTCTTTTTCTTGGGCTAAAGAGAAACCTCCCATTTTATAAGGATTGAATGTGTTTACAAGAGAAGTAATCAAAGAAGGCCTCTAGATAGGCAAGTGATTACAAAGATTAAGCACAAATAAAAGCCTATACAAGATTTGTGCTAAGCATTACAAGGAATAAGAGAATGATTGATGATGAAGACTTTTGAGCTCTTGATTTGTTGTTTGAGGCTTGAGGATTTGAGGAATATGTGTTTTGGAGTTGCTGAGTAGTTCCTCTTTCTTCCTTTAGCTTCGAAGCCTTTATTTATAGTCCCTTGGATGGTTTGTGGACGTTGGTTGGAGCCAAAACAGAAACTAGCCGTTGTATCTCACAGAAACTAGCCGTTGGGGGCTTTCTGGCATAAAGGGATCGATCCTTTTCTTCAATCTTGCCTTCCGGGGCATTCTGTCAAAAAGGGATCGATCCCTTTCCCTATGGGATCGATCCCATGCTTCCAAAGGGCCATTTTCCTGCACTTTTTGGGTTAGAAATGATGTAGACTTGAATTTAATTTAATCCAAAATGTTTATAAGCTTTAAGGGAGTTTTTCTTGACTTTCTCAGATAAAAACATGGTCTAAACATTCATCAAGTGATTTTCTAAAATATTCAAAACATTTATAAAGAATTAAGACCAATAGGGATGTATCATTAAATCATGGTCTTAATATTTGATATGATCACTTGAAAATGGATTGAGAAAATCATGTGTGGTAAGGCAAATTTACAATATGAATTAAACCATTAAAGCTTACTTAAGTTTTTGTCATTTCAAAATACATATTGCAATTTAAAGCTAACAATCTCCCCCTTTTTGATATGACAAAACTTAATGTAAATTTGCTTTGAAAATTCTTTAATAAAATACTCCCCTTCAAATAAAGCAGGATTTTACAAAGCTCCCCCTTAATATAAGCATGGGTTTTGAAAATGAATTTTCAAACTATTTCTCCCCCATTATCTCTCCCCCTTAATATCTTTCCCTTTTAATATCTATCTCTCCCCTTTTTTGTCATAGCAAAAAGAAGGAAAAATAATAAAAGATATGCTCCCCTAAAATCATGGCTATGTGAGAAGAAATAAAAATGCTCCATCCAACAAGAAACATGTTAGTACATGGGACTCATAGCACAAATTCATAAGACAATGTCCATAAAGAGTATGAAATGTTTAGGCATGCAAAGGACAAGGCTTATTTTCCTATACCAATTGTTTATAAATAACTTTGATACCAATTGTTGATAAGTAATTTTGCAAGGAGGTTCCAATTGGTAAGAAGTTAAGCAAGCACCTAAGTATATCAATTGTTCTCTAAGGTCCAACTAAGGTGCATGGTAATTCATCATGATTATGAGCTAAAATTATATAACATATCATATGTATGTGCTCATAAATCATTTTCAAGAAATATTGTGTCTAGAATTAAATCATACATCAATTAATCACAAATTCTAGCACAAAAGTGTTTCATGCAAAAGTGTCTTATATGGATTCTTCCCTATTTGTCATTTCAATCTAAGGAGCATGAGAAGAATTGGCAATTTAAAGCTCATACCAATTGGCAATTTAGTTTTGGCTTACCAAGTATTGAAAATATGGTTGCCAATGATATTAATTTTTATTTCAATCTAAATACCAATTGTTACTAATGGTTGACTTAGTTATTTTGCATGAATCCAATATCTATGTGTAGTGTGTTCATGTCAAGAAATTAGTCATTCTAAATATGCAAGAACACAAGACACATCATCAAATATGCATATGGATCAATTAAACATAAGCATACTATCATAAAGTATTAATCCATATTCATATTCACAGAATTATACCATATAGAAGATTCAAAAAAATCAAGGAATTTAAGCAAACACATTTTCTTCCATGGTTTTAATTACAAAAATCCTATGCTCATTTTTCAATTCAAGTCCTTAACCAATTATGAGCAAGTAAAGATTCATTAAAGCCCAAGTTCTTTAATAATTTGGCCATAAAAAATTTAAGTACATGGATGATAAAGTTTCATGCATTTGAACATTTAGGATCCATTTACCATCACAAATTATAGGCCAATGAAAATTATGACCTTATACCAATTGTTGAATTTACATTTGAAACCAATCCTTAAGGTCAAGTTTTAATTATTCTTCCACTTAGATGTATAATTATCATGAAACCTAGTGTGGAATGATAAGTCAAGCTAGAGACATAATCCTATATGCTTGACTAAGATGAACAAAAAGGAATGAAGAATATTCATTATGCACAAGTTCATCAAATTCTCAAATATATCCATAAATTCTTAAAATAAATCTCAAAATTAAGTTTAAGCATTCATTGAAAATATATTTCAAGATTATTTCAAGATTTATGCAATTCATGACTATTTTTAATGACAAAACTAATTTTGCACTTGTGAGCTCAAGAAAAATGATATTGATTATTGAAAGTGATATCATTCGTTGGAAATGATATTAATTGATGAAGTTGAGGCATGATATCAATGAGAACTGAGTTTTCATATATTAAAGATCATCAAAAAGAAGTTAAAACAATGAATTTTGAGTTGAGTAGCAAGAAGAGATCAAAACAATGAAAAGTTCTTCTCAATTTCGGTTGAAAACATGCAGAAAAGCCCTTTTGGCCTGGGGGGATCGATCCCTTTAGGAGGGGGATCGATCCCTCATATGTTTCCTGCAGATTCTGCAGTTGTTTTGACAGAAAATTGAACTTGTGAGGTACCAAAACTCCGTTTTTGAGTAATTTAAGTCCAAGTAAGAGTTTAAACATTTGTAAAACATGATTTTGGACTTGTATGAATGAAAAACATGAATCAAAAACCATTTTACAAAAGATTTTGCAATTTTGGAAGAATTTTCACAATAAAATGCATTTTTGGCCTCAAAGGAAGTCATTTTGAGAGTTATGCATGTTTTGGCAAAACTAATGCATTGGATACTACAAATATGTCAAAACAAACTTGTTCACATAGATTTTAAGCACATATAACATCAAATCATCATACTTGTGAACATTATGTCATGATTTCCAACACACAAGTTCTTCATTAATGCACATGACATGGCATTTTGCATATATGACATGGCATTTTGCATATATGACATATTTGGCAATTTGAGGCAAGTAAATACATTCTCAACACATAAAAGACTTGCTCAAATTCCAGAAATCATTTCAAAAATCATTTAAACATATTTTTCATTCAATACCTCAATAACTATCCATCAACCACTAAACAATCAATTATCATGCCTTTTTGCTCAATCACAATTCATCATGAATCATTAACCAAATTTCTCATCAAAGTACAACTAGTCAAATAAAGAGTTTAAGGAGCAAGGAATTAAGCTTACAAAACTCCTTAGCTTGAGAGTGCTTTGCCTTGATGTGTTGGATCCACCATTAGCCATTCTTTGAGAAATTGTTGTCACCTTGCTAAGGATGGATTTTCAAGCTCTTTCTCTTTCTTATTGGCATAAGCAATCTCCATGGAGGGTGTGTAGAGCATTTGATCTTCATTGTTTCTTTGTATTCCCATGCTCTAACACTCCTACAACAAACAATTTTATGCATGCTTTGGTACCCAAATTTTCTTGGGTCCATGAGAGTTAACACAAACAATTTTTGATCCTTTTGGGATCCACTTCAAGCTTAAATCATCATTATTTATTGCATGCTTTGGCACCCACATTTTTCTAACTACTCTTCCTCTAAATGTGGTTTTTCTATATGTGCATGCTTGTGAAGAGTGTCCTATTCTATTGCAAAGTGAGCATATGAGAGATGTATCATGCATAGAATTTTTGCTTACAAGGAAATTCTTTAGATGAGTTTCTTTTTGTTTAGCATTATAGCCAAACCCATCTTTGTCAAAGAAAGCTCTTTGGGTCTCTAACATATGATCTAGCTTTTGTTGACCCATGTAAAACCTAGAAAATGAGTTATGCAAATTTAAGTTCTTTTTATTCAACTCATTTATTTCTAACTTAGCCTCTTCTAATTTCTTTTCAAATTCAAGTTTGGCATTTAATAGCATTTCATTTTCTATTTTCAATTTAGCAATGATTTTCTTATATTTGGAGTTCATGCATTGAAAATCATTTGCTAATTCATTAAAAGCATTTTGTAGTTCATCAAATGTATAATCATTATCTTCATTAGAACTACAACTAGCCTCATCATCACTAATAGCCATAAAGCATGAGTAAGCTACCTCTTCATCTACGTTTTCCTCATCGGAGCTATCACTATCGCTCCATGCAGCCACAAATGCTTTCTTCTTAGGCTTTCTATCTTTTTCTTTCCTAAGTAAGGGGCAATCTAACTTAGTATGACCCGGTTCATTACACTCATAACACACTAAGGGGTCTTTTTCTCTTCTACTTGACTCTCCCCTATGATGTCTCCTATGTTGCTCTCTCTCATTCATTCTCATGAACCTATTGAATCTTTTGGCAAACATTGCCATTTCTTTTTCTTCCTCATTTCCACTCTCATCACTATCATCTTCAATGACCTCATGAGTGGAAGACTTAAGTGCTACCCCTACTTTCTTTGAAGGCACTTCATTTCTTTTCAATTTCATCTCATATGTAAGTAGGGAGCCCATAAGTTCATCTAGAGACAAGGTATTTGGATCTTTAGACTCTTCTATTGCGGTTACCTTTGCCTCCCAAGACCTTGGCAAGCTATTCAAAATTTTCTTAACCATTTCTACATTGGAATAGCTCTTGCCTAATGCCTTAAGTCCATTGATTATATCATTAAACCTAGTGAACATTTCGCTAATGGACTCATTTTCTTTCATCCTAAATAGCTCATAATCATGTGTGAGCATTCCTACTTTGGTCTCTCTAACTTGATTTGTCCCTTCATGTGTGATGGCTAGTTTGTCCCATATTTGCTTAGCATTTTCACATAGAGACACTCTATTATACTCATTGGGACCTAATGCACAAAAGAGGGTGTGCATAGTCTTGGCATTCATTTGTGCCAATCTCATGTCATTTGTGTCCCACTCATCCTCATCCTTAGGGACATCTTTTCCATCTACTTTCTTCATGGGAATTCTAGGACCATTAACTATAATTCTCCACACTTCATAATCATTTGATTGTACAAATAATATCATTCTAGTTTTCCAATATGAATAATTTTCACCATTGAAGAGTGGAGGTCTAACTAATGATTGTCCTTCTTCTCCTAGGGGTGTGCCTACATTCAAGTGAGCCATTTATGATCCTTTTGCTCGATAGAGGTTAGTCTAAATCAATCTCGAGCCCAAGCTCTGATACCAATTGTTGGCTCTATAGGCTATACCGAGAGGGAGGCTGAATCGGTTTTGAACTAACCTTAAGCTCGTTTTGCAATTCTTCTAAATTCTCTAGCCTATATTAATATTTTCTAAGTTCTCTAGGCTAGGCAATCATGCAATCCAAGTTCAATGAAATAAACACAATATAAATGCAAGTAAATAAAGAGTAGGGAGAGAGAGATTTACACAATCGATTTATAGAAGTTCGGCTACCTTGCCTACGTCCTCTACCTTGAGACACTCCCAAGGATTTTCCCCAAATTCACTATCTTTGAATTTGTTACACTTCCTCTTTTCAAGGCTCAAGAGAAACCTCTCTCTTTTTCTAGGCTCAAGAGAAACCTATTCTCCCTCTTTTTACAGGCTAAAGAGAAACCTCCCTCTTTTTCTTAGGCTAAAGAGTAACCTCCCTCTTTTTCTTAGGCTAAAGAGAAACCTCCCCTTTTACAAGGATTGAATGTGTTTACAAGAGAAGTAATCAAAGAAGGCCTCTAATAGGCAAGTGATTACAAAGATTAAGCACAAATAAAAGCCTATACAAGATTTATGCTAAGCACTACAAGGAATAAGAGAATGATTGATGATGAAGACTTTTGAGCTCTTGATTTGTTGTTTGAGGCTTGAGGATTTGAGGAATATGTGTTTTGGAGTTGCTGAGTAGTTCTTCTTTCTTCCTTTAGCTTCTAAGCCTTTATTTATAGTCCCTTGGATGGTTTGTGGACGTTGGTTGGAGCCATCACAGAAACTAGCCGTTGTATCTCACAGAAACTAGCCGTTGGGGGCTTTCTGGCATAAAGGGATCGATCCTTTTCTTCAATCTTGCCTTCCGGGGAATTCTGTCAAAAAGGGATCGATCCCTTTCCCTATGGGATCGATCCCATGCTTCCAGATGGCCATTTTCCTGCACTTTTTGGGTTAGAAATGATGTAGACTTGAATTTAATTTAACCCAAAATGTTTATAAGCTTTAAGGGAGTTTTTCTTGACTTTCTCAGATAAAAACATGGTCTAAACATTCATCAAGTGATTTTCTAAAATATTCAAAACATTTATAAAGAATTAAGACCAATAGGGATGTATCATTAAATCATGGTCTTAATGTTTGATATGATCACTTGAAAATGGATTGAGAAAATCATGTGTGATAAGGCAAATTTACAATATGAATTAAACCATTAAAGCTTACTTAAGTTTTTGTCATTTCAAAATACATATTGCAATTTAAAGCTAACAGATTATGTTGTAGGAGGTTTTCCGTAGTTAAGCAGAAATGTTGCCGAAATTTAGCATTAAGTGATTTTAAGTTATGAAATAAACTGAGACCTAAGGAAATCAACCTTAAACCAAGAACGAGTGAATGGTAACCCTAAAATGACAGATTTAGACTACTCGCTACACTAACCATAGTTACAGTAAAAGGAAAAGGTTAGTCCCAAAAATTTATACTTCTGCTTTTTCGTTACCAAAAATGTCTCGTTCTTCGGGGTGTGACAGATTAAGACTTCCGTGTCATACCACAAGAGCCAAATTTCACATGCATAACCGTTAGCATCCACCTTGAAAGAGTTGTTGAACCCCTACTACTCTTGTTTTAGTGATGATCACAATGCTTGTATTTTTTATTCTCATAAGGTCAAGGAAGGTACGTTCAAACTTAGGGCTAGCCGTGCCCCTGGCTTTCCAAAATAAGCATCTCATGGGTCTAACTTCTAGAGAGGATTGGTTAAGTAGCTAGTTAGCCAGCTTTGTTATGCTCATTACCTCCCATGTCAGCATATTGCACAGTATACTGGGAGTATAATGGTGTTGTGGGATGAATATCATTGTGTATTCCCTCTTCCTTTCTCATGTCCTCATAGATATTCTTAGTACAAATGTCTAAGGGTTCACTGTGTATCGGGTCATGTACAAAATAGCCTTCTCGTTGTCCTCTATTATGGACATTTTCCTTACTGTGTCCACATGTATTTGAGTTAATACAATTTGTTGAAGAGGGGGAAGCCTCTCCACTTGCCTGGGCATCTCCATTTGGGTCTGATCCTCTAAAAGATAAAGATAAGGAAGCGGGTTTGGGACATTTATCTATATGATCAAGTTGTTCCATGTTAACATGATCTCCTCCTCGCTCTAGGTCTCCTCTTGGGTGTTGTGGCTAAGCAAAATTTCTAGGGCACTCTTAAGCTGAATGATCTTTTCTTCCAGAAACAGTAACATCCTGTCTAACTCTTGAAACATTCCTATAGGATTTTTCTTTGAATCTGAAAGAGTGAGGCTTGGTTGTCGAGTCCTTCGTTGAACCTTTATTAAACTGATTGGAGAATTTGAAAGTATTTGTTGTCTTATTACTATTTGGTTTCTTTGTAATTAGATTAGTCACCTTTTTTGCAATGTTGTCATTTGGTTTGGTGGGATAAGTAAAGCCTCCTATTTGAATAGGGGTCATTTCAAGAGAACTATTTGAGCATTGTCCAATGTACTCGAACTCTACCCATTTGACCATTGAGCAGCTTCCTAACATCTTTTGTCACCTTCCCTTTTCCTTTGTCATTTTCCTATCTGGGGTTTTTTTTTCGAGCAGCTCTGTTTGGATTGTAATCCTTGGTTTGCTTTTTTTTTTCCTGGACACAACCATCCAAAGATCAAAACCATCCTATGGTTCTTTCGGATCTTCGCTTTCTGTGTAGTTTGCGTTTGCTCTATTGAACTAGACTCCATACATGTAACTTTCTCTGTAATGCAATTTTCTTTTCTATGACCTTTGAGGCCACACTTAAAACAGATAATGACATCTTCATAGAGGATCTTGGAATAAGCTTTCCAATTCTAATCTTGGGTAAAAGAGGTTTATCCAAATTAACTTGAACACATATTCTTGCATATCTACCCTGGCATTTAACTCTGTAAAAGTGTCGATCTTAAGTTGAGTTTCGATTTGGCTGCCTATTCTTTTAAGGATATTCTTGTCAAAGAATTCGATAGGTTAAACTGGCAACCTGATCCAAACTATTGTAATAGAGAAAGCTATGGAGGCATTAGGTTTAAACTCAAGTTCCCAAAGCCTCATAGTAAGATAGTAAGGACCTACGAACTAGGGTCCTCCATAGATAACCTTGTGGAAATCTTCCACATTTGTTAACCTAGAAACAAAGAAGTCATGGCCTAAATTTATGCATCCCACCTGATGTCTTCTATTGTACTTTAACCCTTAGAAACAGAAAGTTATAGCCTACAGTTTGTTTAAAGGTTTCACTATAATGGCATTTCTCCAAGGCTTTTTGATCCTATTTTTCTCTTCTTCGGAGAGTAAAATGGTTGAAATATCATCCCTTTCATCCATTTCTTGGTGGAATCCTCCTCCGAGAAGACTGGTTGACTGACAAATGAGAAAATGAGAATTATCATTCATTCCTAATAACGAGTCTTTATAGGACATTTGATGAAGTTGTACGTCTTGCATAACCTAATCAATTGGCTTAGATTCACCATTTTTCGTTCTTTTGATGCTTTGAACTTTCATATCATCTTTTTCAGTGCAAATAGGTGTTTTCTCGCTTTGCATGATGAGAGAATAAAATGCATATAATTGTTTATCACTTGTTATTCACTTTACATAAACTAATAATGTAACTAAGGGCAATGTAGTAAAAGACGTCATTTCACAATCTTATACTCTCCAACAAAATACAAGAATCTTACTTTCCTCCCAACTAAGGGTTCATTTGGAACCCATCGGACTCATGGTGCAGTGGGTTCCAACACAAAAGATAAAAAAATATAAATTGACTCTTTTATCCTTTTTTAAAAATATTTTATTATTATTTTATTAAAATTGTTTTTATTTAATGATTATTTTATCTTTTTCAATCTTATCAGAGCCAATCTAACCGTCCATCCAAACTAGCCCTAAATCAAAGGTAAAAACCTAACATTACGAAGATTCTCAAATGTACAATGTTTTTGCCGTAGTCAAATATCAAAAAATAATCTAACTTCCCATAAATCAAACACACCTTTAATGAATTAAAAAAACTAGTTAAGAGAATAAAGTTTGATGTGTGATTTTTTTTTCTTTTTTTGGAATTGACACTTAAAGTCTTGACAATGACAAGAATTTACCTTATATTTGGGTAGATATAAATAATGAAAAAAAGAAAGAAAGAAAAGTTTTTTGAGAAAAAAAGAAAAAGAAATATGCCTATATATCTTATTTGGATAATTAAAAAATTAGGGTTAGTATTTTATATAGTTAAAATTTTTAATTCCATAAGTAAGATCAAAAAATTATCAAATATTTTATTTTTTAATAAGTTTTTTTTATTATTATATAAGGTATGTGTCATTTTGTTAATTTCATTTGTAAAATTTAAAAACTCCATTTTACGATATATTTGATAATGTATCTTATCTTATTTATTCATCTTTCTAAAAAATCTATTTCCATTATTTGGTTTCCTCTAAAAAAATTTTATTGATAAGTAGGCATTTCTTTGTTTTTGTTTTTTTTTTCCCATTAACCTGTAAACGTAGCTCGAAAGATTCATTTCAAACTTAGTCTAAAACAACAATTTAAGTCTAAATCCGTTAAATTAAAACCATAGGCACAAAACACAAAATGCCTAACCTCAAAACCTAAAGAGAAATTCTATCACAACTTAAGCCTATTTAGTTTTAATTTTATGACAAAGATATTCTAAACTCAATCAATTCAAAAAAAAAAAATTATAATAACCACTGCATAGGCAACTGGTTGTAGGAGTGTAAACAAATAAAACGTTCGACGAATAATTCGTAAATATATTCGGTTTATGTTCGTTTATGTTCATTTATTATTCTTAACAAATGATCACGAGCAGAAATATAGTTCGTTCGTTTATGTTCGTGAACAAACTTTTTTAATGTTTGTTTAAAATTTGTTCGTTTAATGAATCATTTAGTATTCGTTTGTTGTTCGACAATAATAAACTTTTAAATTACATATTTATGCATAGATTATTTTAATATGTAATTATTAAAAATACATATTTATGTAAGATTTTTTATTTGATATAGTATATATTAAAGTGAATAAAATTTGTTTGTAGAAACTTTTTTGTTTTGTGTTTACAAAATATGTTTATTTAATGTTCACGAACATATTTTGTTAACATGTTCGTTTAATTTTCATGAATACATATTCGTGAATATGTTTGTTAATATTCGTGAATAAAGTTAATGAGCATGAACATGAACACGAACAAACTTAAAAAATAAATGAATGAACATGAACATATCATGTTCGATTTGTTTACACCCCTTATTGGTTGTCCTGATACTTGCTTGCATTAAAAACTCTAAAAAAATTAATTAAAAACTTCCATCGAGTTTTTTTATTACATCATTTTTTTGTTAAGAAGCATTTTTTTTAGATCTAAATTATAAAATCTAATCTTTTTAAACCTAAGAAAAGAGAAATATTCACCAACAAGTGATTGGAAGAAGTGAAAGTAGACTTCTTCCTCAAGTACTTGGATATGATATAATTTTTATACACTGTCAATATATTAGAGGTTAACACTTCATCAACAAGCAAACTAAAAAAATATAAAGCACTTAAAAATAAATACAAATAATTTTTTGTCGATTTGCTTTTAAAGACTTATTGATGAAATGTCAATCTTTAGTGCATGATAGTGTATAGAGACTATACACTGTCAATGTATCATATATAAATCTTTCTAAGTACTTTTAAAATACATTGTTAATACAGTTGTTGTTGCACAAAACAACAATAAAGGTATGCTGATGTCGATGTTCGTACTAAGTCTCCACGTGTCTCCAAGAAGCTTTTGTAAAACAAGAAAAGTCAGAGAAACGCAGGGGTGGTTCCCTACGTAGACACTCCGATGCTTAAGTCAGCAGAAATTTCTTCAGTATTGGGAAACGTAAAAGCCAGTAGTCAAAAAATTAGAGAGTAAGATTGTACCTGGGGGCCTATTTATAAGCCAATATTCTGGGTTAATTATTTGAGGATAAGTCCATCATCTTGTTGAGAGTTTGTGTCCCGATATAACACAAGTTCCTCGAAAATCGAGAAAAATCAAGGCCTGTCGCCAGCAAGAGACCCATATTGCGGGACGTTGTGGCGTGAGGGGTCTGTCGCGTAGCGGGAGCTGAATATGGCACCATGTGTCGCAGACAGGTAAGGCCTAGCGACGGGACCTTGACGCCAGCGGGAGTAGAATATGGTGCCACATGTCGTATTATGATTACAGGCGATAGGCCTAGAGTTTGTCGCTAGCGACAGACGTTATTTGGATACTTTGGCTTCTGTCACCGAAGGCTACGTGGCCCAGTGATCCTCATCCACGTGGTGAGCTCTGACGCTATTGGGCCTGGCCCATCGTAAGTAAACTTTGTCATATCAATTGCTCCCCACTCTCTTGTTGGATTTCTCCAACCAAGAGAGTATAAATATATGTTTTTGGGCCTTTAGCCTATTGTGAATAGTGCTTTTTGTTTTTTTTTTTTGTGATTTCTTCTTGTATTTTTTGTATTTTTTACAGGTGGAAAAAGCTCTATCTTGCGAGAGACACGATCAGGCGCGACGTTTGGCATTCCTTGTCGCGGCTATATAAACCGCTGGAACCCGACGAGAGAGCGCACGAAAACCTCTGAACAGCCGTCTGTCGCCCATTTTCATCTCTCTCGCCAAAGAGTCTCTCACTTACCTTAGTGACAGTAAGTATATATCTGTCGCCTTATTTACCACCTCTCGCATTAGATTTAAGTCTCTCGCAGGTGTTTAGTCTTTCGCGTATAGTTTTTAGGTCTCCCGCGAGTGTCTTATTCAGTAGGTCTGTCGCCCAACAGGTCTGTCGCCTATCGGGTCTGTCGTCTATTGGGTCTGTCGTCTGTAGGGTCTATCGCCGGGTAGTTTTTTCCTTTTTTTGCCATGTCTTTGCTACGCCCGGGTAAAACATTTAGAACGGGTGGTCTTGTGTGTTCTTTGACAAATGCTGACTTAGAGGATATCAGGACTCGTTTCCCTCTTCCTTCGGGTTATAGCTATAGACTTCCAATTCAACGGGAGGTTACACCCGACTTGGTTAGAAACGGTGTAGCCGTTCATAAGGCTTCCTTGTCTTTCGGTTTTCGCTTCCCTCTTCCGGAGTTTGGCGAGGCGTTTCTTAGATATAAGGACATCGTCCCATGTCAACTCCACCCCCATGTGTGGGCTCAATTGGTAGTGTTTTCCATAGTGTGCCATAGCTTGGGTATTATCCCAACGGTTCCTCTTTTTAGCGCCTTTTTCAGAGTTCGTGGGTTGAAAGGGTTAATAACGATCTCCCTTCAACGGTTAAAGGTCACTGAGTTTCCTAACAATAAAATCTTCTCGGATCTCCCCAACAAACTGCATGGCTTTGAGAGCGAGTGGGTCGTTGTCGAGATTCCAAGTGACCTGCGGATTCGCTCTAGATGGAATCGTGATACTTCCGACCACTCACAGCGCTCGGAAAGATTCAAAGTAGAAGTTTTAAGAGATCAATTTGGTGAGCTTATTCGGTGAATCTGTTCTACCGAGGAGCGTAATTTATTTTCCCTTTTAACCTCGGAGAATATTGCTGCAGCCGGTTGGGGGGTAAGTAGAGCCGTTCTTGGGGCTTCTGCTGTTTCATCTGACCTCCCTACAACTCCTCGCGTATATCTGATGCTGGTCCTAGTCAACCATTCCTGGTACTAGTAGCCGAAGTGTCCACCCCCGTAGGCCGCCTTGTAGATGAATCCTCTTCAAATTCGGAGGATGTGACTCCTGAGGTTGCGGGTACTAGTGATCAAATAGAGAATCCTGAGTGGGCTCAGGCTGACGCCTTTGGGAGTCCTTTCGTCGATTTTCCATTGGATTCAAATTTGGATAGTCTAGAGGACTTTGGTGGTTTTCTAGGTTTCCAATCTCTTTTTTTTTGTATGCATGTGTGTGGCATTTTATTTGGTCAGCTAATCCTTTCTTTTTATATTATGCAGGAATGAATTTTCGAGATTTACTCCGTAGGAGGGAGGCCAGTGCTGCTGCTCGAGCAGATCCTCCTTCTCAATCGCAAGCTAGAGCCCCCCCATCTGGACTGGCTTGTGCTCTTACTCCTCCTCCTCCGACCACTGGTGAATCTAGCCGTCCTGCTCAAAAGGTCGGGAGAAATAAACGGAAGAGGCCTCTTATTCCTGATCGTGGTTCGGGCGATCGCGAGAGCTCTGAGTCCCAAAGGAGTGATTTAGTCCATCAAGAAGGCAGCTCTCGAGTTGCTGAGGATCGATCTGCCCCTCGCCAGCCTAGGCGCAAATACAGAAAGAGGCTGATTATTGAAGCCATAATGCCTACAAGACCGATTTTGCCTAAGGTAGCCGATCCGACTTTGAGGCTCTATCTGGTTGATAGCGGGGTCGTTGTAGGTGGAGAAGACTTCCAGACCTATCCCAGAGTAAATGACAACGACAGTATCGAGGATGCCGGGATAGCGTCTCGTCTGGCCTGGAGCACCATCCTCCCTCGAGACAAGGCGGGCCTTTTTACAAACCTTGCAAAAGCGGAGGATAATTCTGATTATCTCGCTATGAAGGTGAGAGCTTTGTGCTTGTTTGGTAATTATATTCTCCCCTTTTTAAGCTCTTTCATCAAGTTTTTTGAGTTATGACTTTTTTTTTGTCTTGTCAGACGGTTCAACAAATTACAGCGGTCAATGCTCGACATAGGGCCCTCAGGGAGCAAGCTGATAAAGAGATTCGTGAGCTTCGAGAGCAGAGAATGGAGCTTACGAACGAGGTTGTCCAGCTTCGCCCCTATCCCAAAAGGATGGAGGAGTTGAGTAAAAAGTATGATGATCTCGAGCAAAGGCTCCGGGAAGAGCAGGCGAAGGTGGCTTCCCTCCAAGGGTACCAAGAAGCCTACAATAAGGTCGTCGATGATCGGGGAGCTATGGAGAGGCAGCGAGATGAGGCTATTGAGGAGCTGCACAATGTGCTGGATCGTCAAAGAGAAGCTCGGATTGAGGCCGTTCGTGAATACCACTTGTCCTAGCATTGCTTTGACAAGAAGACAGAGTTCGCGACGGGATTCATTAAGTACGGCTTCTATTTGGCTCGTTCTTGGCTGGAGAAGCATCAACCTAGTGAGGCTTTCCCTGAATTGCTCTTTACTGAGGAGGCCAAGTACTATGACGCTCCTTCTTGGACCAAGTATGAGCCCGACTCATAAAGTTCGGAGGCCTACTTAGCGGAGGGAGCCGTAGATAAGCTGGACAATCTTGAGGGTCCGTGGCCTCCTCGACAGCCACAACATCAGCTTGAGTCTTCTGAGGCATTTGATCGATCTGAGCTTCCAGCAGTGCGTGATGTTTCTAAGTCTATCGAGGCAGGCGATCAGCCTGAGTCTATCGAAGCATTGTTGGGGTTAGACAGCGATGAGTTCCAAATTTCTGATTCCGCAGCCATTGATCCCGTGCCAGACTTTGCGGCTGTGGTAGGGCCTTCAGGTGATGTTCCTTCTTCCGGGGTGGCTTCTTCGGCTCCCCAAGATCCTGATTCTTCGAATCCTCCAGTTCCTGAGCCTCAAGCTTCTCAAGATGCTAGTGCTAATGTAGCACCTTCTCAGCCGGCTAACCCGATCGTTGCCGTAGATTAGAATTTAGTTTTTTTTTTTTAACTCCAATGTATGGATTCATTTTGAATGAAAAATACTGTTTCATTATGTAGCTCTTTCTTTTGCTTATGTGAATTCGGTAGAATACCTTGTATTACTGTTGCATTTTGAATGAAAAGTACTGTTTCATTCTGTAGCTCTTTCTTTTGCTTATGTGAATTCAGTAGAATACCTTGTATTACTGTTGCAGCACAAAGTTCTTTACCTTTACACCATGTTGCTCCCCAAGTTCTACTTTGAAACAGCATTTTTATTCCTGTGCAAAGATGAACTTTTCTCGAACATTGTGCCTATATTGCGCTTTTTCGCTTAAGGACTTTATTGAATAACGACTAAAATGTCAAAGTGTTAACCATAATTTGCTAACTCATTTCAACACATTAGTCTGAAAATTTCAATGTACCTCGTAATACCTGGATATCGCGTTTGTTTGTTGTTGGATGGTTGCTCATTTTTGCCTTTCTCACGCACTTTTCGTGTTTAAGGACTGGTTTTTGCCCGTCTCGCACTTTTCATTGCTGAAGGACTTTTAGATGTGCCCGTCTCGCGCATTTTTCGCTTAGAGACTTTTGTTTTTGCCCGTCTCGCGCATTTTTCGCTTAGGGACTTTTGTTTTTGCCCGTCTCGCATATTTTTCGCTTAGGGACTTTTGTTTTTGCCCGTCTCGCGCATTTTTCACTTAGGGACTTTTGTTTGCCCGTCTTGCGCATTTTTCGCTTAGGGACTTTTGTTTTTGCCTGTCTCGCGCATTTTTCGTTTAGGGACTTTTGTTTTTGCCCGTCTTGCGCATTTTTCGCTTAGGGACTTTTGTTTGCCAGCTGTTGCCTCATTTCGATTCCTGTAACAAATAATCTGTCTCACACATTGCATTAGAAAATTATAGGAAATGATGGGCTGGCCTTTATTAATGAATCAGATAATTGCAAAACAATAATATCTGTAAAGTAATGGAGCCATTGATGGAAAAGACAAGAATAATCATAAATGGAAAAGTAAAGACAAGAATAATCATAATCAGAAAAAAAGTACAACGTTTACTGCCAATACAGTTTAAGATGGTTGGCATTCCAAGTCTTTGATATCTTCTTCCTTGCAAGGTTTCTAAGGTACATGTGCTAGGTCAGGCCATTCTTCTGATTCTGTATGGTCCTTCCCAATTAGCTCGGAGCTTTCCATCTTCCTTATGGGCGTTTGTAATTGCCGATTTTCTCAATACCAAGTCTCCTTCTTGTAACTCTCTGTTTTTAACCCATGCATTGTAATAAGTAGCTACCCTCTGTTGGTAAGCAGCCAATCTCATTTTTGCTTTGTCTCTTATCTCATCTATCAGGTCTAGATTCTCCCTTAGTCCCTGAGAATTGAGCTCCTCGATGTAGGGGACCAACCGGGGTGACTCAGCTTCAACTTCTACTGGGATGAGGGCTTCAGTCCCATACACCAAATTGAACGGTGTTTCCCCTGTCGACACCTTGCTTGTCGTTTTGTAGGCCTATAGGACACTCGGGAGCTCATCTACCCATGCTCCCTTTGCTTTGTCCAGTCTGGTCTTCAACCCATGTAGTATAGTTCGATTACTAACCTCTACCTGCCCATTAGCCTGCGGGTAAGACACAGAAGATATTCTTAGGAGATGTTCAGGCCTTTGCAGAAATCCCGGAAAGCATTACAGTCGAACTGCTTCCCATGGTCTGCATTTATCACACGGGGGATCCCGAATCGGCAAATTATGTCCTTCCACACTACTGCTTCCACCTTCTTCTCAGAAATTGTAGCCAAAGGTTCAGCCTCTATCCACTTCGTGAAGTAATCTGTGGCCACAAGCAAGTATTTCCGTTGTCCTGAGCCTAGTGGAAAGGGTCCCAGGATATCTAGTCCCCACTGTGCGGATGGAGTTGGCTGGAGGGTGTTCTGAAGGGTTGAAATAGGCGCGGTTGTTATTGGAGCGAATTTCTGACACTTTTCGCATCTTCTCACTTTGTCTGTGGCATCCTTCCTCAGTGTAGGCCAATAAAACCCTGCGGGCAGTATTTTCGAGGCCAAGGCACGAGCTCCTAAGTGTTCTCTTCATATTCCCTCATGAACTTCAGTTAAAGTGTACTCAGCCTGTTGGGGCCCTAGGCATTTCAGCAAGGGCATTGTGAAGCTTTGCTTATAGAGCTCTCCATTTACTACGGTAAACCTGACACTTTTCAATTTCAACCTTCGAGCCTCGTCACTGTTAGCTGGGAGTGTGTTCCCCAATATATAGTCTTTGATCGGGATTCTCCAATCATCTCCGATCTCGATATCGTAGACACCTTCTTCTTCGATACTTGGCTTAGCGAGGGATTCCACTTTGACGATACCCCCTTTGACCCCTCTGGAAGAAGCCAATTTTGAAAGGGCATCTGCATGGTTGTTCTCTATCCGATTTATTTGAGTCAGCTGGAAGTTCTGGAACAACTGTGCCAACAATTGTACCTTATGCAGATAAGGGACTAAGGCGGGTTCTCGTGCTTCATACTCTCCCACTCACGAGAACTGGTTTACCACCAATTGTGAATCGCTATGGGCCACTAAGTTGCTGACTCCTAGTTTCTCAGTAAGTTTCATCCCAGCTATCAAGGCTTCGTACTCGGTCGTATTGTTCGAACTTGGGAAATCGAAACGTAGGGAATATTCATAGGTTTCCCCGTCAGGCGATATTAGCACAATTTCGGCTCCACTACCATCCATGTTACGAGCTCCATCAACAAATAATTTCCACCAGACTAACTCTATTTCCTCTTGGACCTCTCGGCCAGTGCATTCTACAATGAAATCTGCCAATGCCTGTCCTTTTATTGCTTGGCGAGGCTGGAAGTGAATGTCATATTCACTCAATTCGATAGCCCATTTAATTTGATGCCTAGCGTGTTCTGGTTTCTGCAATATTTGCCTCAAGGGCTGATCCGTTAAGATGGTCACCGAGTGAGCTTGGAAGTAAGGCCGCAACTTCCGAGTTGCCATCACTAGGGATAAAGCTATTCTTTCAACTAAGGGGTACCTTGCCTCGGCATCTAGCAGGACTTTGCTTACATAATAGATCGGGCAATCTCTGTATCCTTCTTTCCTTAGTAGGACTGCACTTATAGCTTTTTCTCCTACACCGAGGTACATGAGGAGTTGGTCTCCGAGTTGTGGCCGAGATAATAGAGGCAATTTTTTCAGGTAGTCTTTCAACCTTTCAAAGGCGTCGTTGCGCTCTTCTGTCCATTTGAAGTTCTTTCCTGCCTTTATCGCCTTGAAAAATGGTAGACTTCTTTCAACTGATTTGGACAAGAAACGACTTAAGGCTACTATCCTCCCTGTCAGCCTTTAAACTTCTCTTACAATATTGGGTGGCCTCATGTCCAAAATAGCTTGAACTTTCTCGGGATTAGCCTCTATCCCTCGATTAGTAATCATGAATCCCAAGAACTTTCCGGATCTCAACCCAAATGAGCATTTATTGGGATTCAACTTCATCTCGTACTGTCGCAGCACATTAAATACCTTAGTCATTTTCTCAGCATGTGATTCTTCCTGTCGGCTTTTGATGATCATATCATCAACATAAGCTTCCATGGTGTTGCCCAACAAGTCTTGGAAGACCTTATTTACCGTGCGCTGGTAGGTAGCCCCCGCGTTTTTCAAACCGAATGGCATTACTCGATAGCAATATGTCCCACTATCGGTAATTAATGAAGTCTTTTCCTCATCATCTGGATGCATCATGATTTGGTGGTACCCTGAAAAGGCATCCAAGAAACTAAGTAATTCATACCCACAAGTTTCATCTACCAACTTGTCAATTCGGGGTAGTGGATACGAATCCTTTGGGCAAGCTTTGTTCAGATCCGTGAAGTCCACACACATTCTTCATTTCCCGTTGGCTTTCTTTACCATAACAACGTTGGCCAACCACTCTAGATAGTTAACTTCTCTAATGAATTTCGCTTGTAACAACTTCGAAATTTCTTCGTTTATTGCCTGTTGCCTCTCTGGAGCAAAATTCCTCTTCTTTTGCTTTATCGTTCTTGCCCTCGAGACTACGTTCAACCGATGACAAACAATTTCAGGGTTAATTCCGGGCATATCGGCTGGGGTCCATGCGAATACATCACTATTCTCTCTCCCTTTCACTTCTTCAGGTAACTGGCTCCCTATGTACACTATTCTTTCTTCATCTTTCTCATCCAACTGGATTGCTTCCATCTCTTCATCAGGTTTTGGCTTAGGCTTTTCTTTAGTTGTAAGGGTTTCCTTCCTCTGAATCCCCTTACATGTGGTGGATGTGACATTGCACGTCCTGGCTTTATTTTGATCTCCCTTCACTTGTCCAACACCGTGAGTAGTCGGAAACTTCATTAACAAATAGCAGGGATGTACCCTCGCTCTAATGTCATTTAACAATGGCCGCCCGAAGATCATATTGTAAGCCACAGACGCTGATCTCACCACCATAAACAACGCTTGTCGGATGACATCTTTTGGGCTTTCCTCCAATGTAACAGGTAGCTGAATGGCGCTTGCTACCTTTACCTTCTCTCCAGAGAAACCGTATAAGGGTATAGGTACTGGCTTCAACCTGTCCTCCATGATATTCATCTTTTCAAAGCATTTCCAGTAGATTAAGTTCACTGAGCTCCCATTGTCAACCAAGATTCGACTCACTGGGTGCTTTGCTACCACAGCTGTAATTACCATCGGGTTATCATGAGGAACCACTACATCTCCTCTATCGGCTGGTGTAAAAGTAATGGGTTCCTCATCCTGCTTTTCCCCCATTACTGAGTTAATTTGGTGGGCCAGTCGAGTATAAGATTTTCGAGATGAGGAAGAAGTACCAGCTAATGATTCACCTCCGGATATTACATTAATAGCTGGCCCTGTAGGTTCATTATCTTCCTCTCGATTCCTTCCTTCTGTTCTTCTGTCATTATCTCTCTTGTCACCTTCATTTCGTCTCATAGGTGCCCTGTTTTCACCTCTTCTGTCTCTAAATTGATTTCCTCTGTTCCGCGTAGGATAGTTGTTTATGTCGCCTCTCCACATGAAACGATTTATTTTTCCCTCTCGTGCTAGTTTTTCTAGTTGATTCATCAACTCCCTGCATTTCTTGGTCGTGTGCCCATGCGCCGAGTGGTAATCGCATTACGACCTTAAATCACGGCCCAAATTCCCTTATGCCTTCTTTGGAGTATGTATAAGCCCTGATCCTTCAATAGCTGCTAACACTGAAGCCCGAGATTCAGTGAGTGGGGTATAGGAATTGTATTTTAGTGCAGGAGCTTTCTCAAACTTTCTCGGTTGGCTAGAAGATGCTTCAGTGACCTCTCTTCCTCGTTTCCTTCCATCTTTGGATTCTCCTATCGCCACCATTTTCATTACTTCCTCCTGGGTTACATATTTATGTTCGCGGGAAAAAAGGTCTGAGATGGTAGTTGGCTGGTCTAGCGACAGAGATTCTTGCAATTTCTCAGACCTTGTCCCTTGTAACATGGCTGCCACGGCTATACCGACTTGCAAATCTCGCACCTCTAAAGTAGCATCTCTGAACCGATCCAGATAACTCTTCAATGACTCCTTAGCTCCCTGCTTAATAGTGAGCAAATAGGTCGGTTCCTTCCTTCTCTGACTATTCACCGCAAACGCCTTGAGAAAGTCGCTTCACAGTTGGTCAAAAGAGATAATGGACCCTTCAGGCAGGTTATTAAACCATTTCATCGCATGTCCGGACAGAGTTAAGGAAAAGGCCCTACACATTATCTCGTCTTCCCATCCATGTCACAACATTAGAGCCTTATAGTTTTGTATATGGTCGTAGGGGTCCATCTTTCCGGTGTATGCGGTCATCTGCGGCATTTTGAACTTTGGGGGCAGAGGTTTTTGCATGATGGTCGTGCAGAACGGTACTCTTTTCCTCTGGTTCTTTTCTGCAGACACTAACTTTTTCTCTTCCAGTACCTGTTCTATCATCTTCTTCATGTCCACGGGGGGAGCGAGCTGATTTCGGATATGAGACGAATCAGGTAGGTCTCCGACTACTTCCTTGCCTTTAGCTTAAGGTGCGTTTGTCCGTACCATTTGCGTGCACCAAGTGGGGTCAAACTCCGACCCGGTTCCCCAAGTGCCTTGATCTTCGACACTGTTCTTTCCAGCACCTCCAATACCATGTTCCAAGTTGGTACCAGCAAAATTTGACAAGTCATGGTGATGGGCGGTAGACCCTGTCGCCCGGTCAATGTCCTCTCGCGCAGACACCTGTCGCCCTACACATGGAACCTGTCGCCTGACCCCTGTCAGAGGCTCCAAACCTGCTGCTTCCTCAGTCTCTCGCTGGGTGCCTACGACAGGCCTCTCGCTCCCCTGTCCTGTCGGACCCTGATGAATGTCATGCTCTTCCACAAGTGGAACCTCTCGCCGACGAGAGGGGTCTGCCGCTGTCGTGTCCTCTTGTCGCCCAAACACCTGCGGCGGGACACCTCTATTTGTTCCTCCTGCCAAGTTCTGCACGGCAGGCGGCAGATCCAATGTCGGAGAACTCCTTGGAACAGATCTACCATGGCTCGCAACGCCTGAGTAGTTTCTTCACTTTGTCGCCTCAGAGCCTCGAATTCTGCCGCCGACACAGTAATTCTTTCTTCCTCCCTGTTCACCTGGTTCGTCTGGCGAATCTGTTGTTCAGGGGAGCTCATAGAGTTTTCCTCACTTCCGGCCCTTACGTTTGTCGACCTTGTTCTCACCATCTTAGAAAATCTCAATTGGCTTTTTATACGTTTCCTACAGACGGTGCCAATTGTTGTTGCACAAAACAACAATAAAGGTATACTAACGTCGATGTTCGTACTAAGTCTCCATGTGTCTTCAAGAAGCTTCTGTAAAACAAGAAAAGTCAGAGAAACGCAGGGGTGGTTCCCTGTGTAGACACTCCGATGCTTAAGTCAGCAGAAATTTCTTCAGTATTGGGAAACGTAAAAGCCAGTAGTCAAAAAATTAGAGAGTAAGATTGTACTTGGGAGACTATTTATAGGCCAATATTTTGGGTTAATTATTTGAGGATAAGTCCATCATCTTGTTGAGAGTTTGTGTCCCAATATAACACAAGTTCCTCGAAAATCGGAAGAAATCAAGGCTTGTCGCCAGCAAGAGACCCATACTGCGGGACGTTGTGGCGTGAGGGGTCTGTCGCGTAGCGGGAGCTGAATATGGTGCCATGTGTCGCAAACGGGTAAGGCCTAGCGACGGGACCCTGACGCCAGCGGGAGCCGAATATGGTGCCATGTGTCGCAGACGGGTAAGGCCTAGCGACAGGACCCTGACGCCAGTGGGAGCCGAATATGGTGCCACGTGTCGCATTATGATTACAGGCGATAGGCCTAGAGTCTGTCGCTAGCGACAGACGTTATTCGGATACTTTGGCTTCTGTCGCCGAAGACTACGTGGCCCAGTGATCCTCATCCACGTGGTGAGCTCTGACGCTATTGGGTCTGACTCATCGTAAGTATACTTTGTCATATCAACAATAGAAGTTAACATCTCATTAATAGATAAGTTAAAAAAATATGAAGCACTTTATCAAAAAAATATATGAAGCATTAAAAAATAAATACAAATAATTTTTTGTTTACTTTTAAAGATTTATCATGATATATCAATTTATAATGAATTAATAATGTAGGAAGATTATGCATTATCTATGCATATTATACAAATCTTTCTAGTAATTATTAGAAATTTTCAACACCAATAACTGGTGACGGGCGCCGACTGTGGGTGCAGTGGCCAATCGTCAGTTTTCGGATACTTCTTGAATAAATCGGTGAGCTGGTTTTTTAGAGGAAGAGTTAAAGATTGAGTTTTGTTTTTGGGCCAAAAAAAAAAGAAAGATTGAGTTTCGTTTAGCATTGAAAAAAATCTTAGGTTGTGAGGAGAAAAGTGAAAAGAATTTCTCTAGCTGAATCTTCTTCTGAGCGCCGAGTCTTTCAAACCGACGATTTTTTGTCTGCAGAAAGCATGAAGCTGCTGTCTCTGAACTATGGACACAAAAGTCTGCCTCGTAAATTCATTCACTCTCCCAAAACCACTTGTTTGAGAACCATTCAAGCTTGCTTTCCCAGAGAGGACCTCAAAGGCCGTACTGTTGCTGTAAGCACCTCTTAACTTGTATTGTTTTCTTCTTTGAATCACATTGTTAATTTTTATCTGCAAATTGTCACTTTTTTCATTAAGCAATTAATCACTATTCAAAGAAGATTTGCACTACATTAACATTATTAGCTTTTGCTGAAAGCTTTAATTTTGGTTTTCAAGTTGAAGGAGCTACAATGCAGAAAAGGAAGAGAAAGAGAGTTTGGTTTAGATTAATGGGTCATTTTTCTTAGCAGAAATAGTTGCCTAAAACGTGCTTGGGTAATTACAAATAATGCAATATCTTTGATTCTCAAAGGTTTCCATTAGAATTCATATTTAGTATATTCACTCCTTCCAGTTTTGCTGATTTCTTTTATCATGAATAATTTCAACTTCTTGGAATTTCAACCGATCATAAGTGCTTAAGGAGCAACCCTGAAGGCCCCCTTCACTTGAGATAGGAATTATTGAAGACAAAGGAACAAATTTCGGGCGGTGGATAGCTAGCATTGTAAAACTTTAGTGATGAAGGCAAAGTTATGCAATTTGAATGCTGTCTTATTATCTGAACCTGTTATGGAAATTAACATCACAAAAATTTAATTTAATTCATTTTTCTAAAAAAAAAAAAAGAAATCTGAATCTCCACCCTATTTAGTATTGGTTAAGTACTTTCCTGTCATTCTTTGTGTGGCTTTGTCAAATTGGCATACAATGTGTTCTTGTAGAATTGGGTAAAGACTTTATATTTTCTGTCAATTCTTTTCCTTCTGATTTACAATCCTTTTATAAGGAAAAACATACAAAGAAATAGGAAAGTCCTAACTAATTTACAGCCTAATTTTCTCACTTTACTGATTTAGATCATTGACCAAATCAGTTCTGAATCTACTCTTAATTACAGACAGATATTTAGGAAACTAAATAAGGAAACTAAATCAAATCACATCTTTGACATTCTCAACACTCCCCCTCAAGCTGGTTTGTAGATATCTTCCATTGCCAGCTTGCAAATCAAATTGTCGAATTGTTTCTTTGGTAATCCTTTAGTGAGTATATCTGCAACCTGTTCTGCAGTAGGGACATATGGCATACAAATCAATCCCTTCTCAATTTTTTCTTTGATGAAGTGTTTATCCACCTCCACATGCTTTGTTCTATCATGAAGGACTGGATTGTGAGCAATTGAAACTGCTGCTTTGTTGTCACAATAGACTTTCATTGGTGAAGGGTTTGAGATCTTCAATTCTTCCAATAATCTCTTAATCCATAGTACTTCACATATTCCATGTGCAACTGATCTAAACTCTGCTTCGGCACTGCTTCTGGCTACCACACTTTGTTTCTTGCTTCGCCAAGTCACTAAGTTCCCTCCAATAAATGTACAATAACCAGAAGTTGATCTTCGGTCTGTAGAATCTCCTGCCCAATCAGCATCAGTGTAAACTTCAACTTGTAGATCTTCCCGTTTCTTGTACAGCAGTCCTCTTCCAGGAGTCCCTTTTAGATACTTCAAAATTCTGTATACAGCCTCAAAATGCTCTTGTCCAGGTGCATGCATGAACTGACTCACAACACGAACTGCAAAGGATATATCTGGACGAGTGTGAGATAAATAGATTCGTTTTCCAACAAGTCTTTGATACTGCTCCCTGTTGCTCACTTCTTCAGGTTTGGCAGGTTGAAGTTTTATGTAGGGCTCAATGGGAGTTTCCGTTGCCTTGCATCCAAGTAAACCTGTTTCATCAAGTACATATTTACGTTGGTTAACAAATATTCCTTCTTTTGATCTAGCAAACTCCATCCCGAGGAAATACTTTAAAGGGCCTAGGTCTTTGATTTCAAAAACCTTAGCAAGTCTCCTCTTCAAATTCTCAAGCTCTGCATTGTCATCACCTGTTAGAATAATATCATCTACATAAACAATCAGTATGGCTATTTTCCCATTAGTGGAGTGTTTGTAAAACATGGTATGATCTGCCTGACTTTGACAATAACCAAAACTTTTGACCGTTTTCCCAAAACGTTCAAACCAAGCTCAGGAGATTGTTTAAGGCCATACAAAGATTTCCTTAGCCTGCAAACTTTGTTACTGCCAAGATTCTCTTCAAAACCAGGTGGTAGATTCATAAAAACTTCTTCCTCCAAGTCTCCATTTAAAAATGCATTTTTCACATCCAACTGATATAATGGCCAATCAAAGTTCACAGCTACAGATGGTAAGACTCGGATTGAGTTTATTTTTGCTACTGGGGCAAATGTCTCCTGATAATCAATCCCATAGGTTTGTGTGAAACCCTTGGCCACAAGCCTTGCCTTATACCTCTCAACACTACCATCAGCATTGCATTTAATAGTAAACACCCATTTACATCCCACAACCTTCTTATCATGTGGCAGATCTACTATCTCCCAAGTACCATTTTTGTTAAGAGCATTCATCTCTTCCATAATAGCTAACTTCCAATTTGGATCATCTAAGGCCTCCTTAATGTTTCTAGGTACAAACAGATTAGATATCCTAGAGATATAAGCTCTATGATTTTGGGACAATTTTTTATAAGATATGAATTTAGCAATGGGATGATGGGTACATGTTCTTGTCCCTTTCCTAATAGCTATTGGAACATCAAGATCAGAAAGATCAGGTGTACATTGATTGCTAGGAGATAAAATTGAAGGAGATAAAGCTGAAGTGGGGTTACCTTGGGTTTCCAGAATCTTACTGCTCGGAAGTTCTGATTGAACTGGTGCTTGGATGATAGATAAGTCTTTGTTACCCTTTTTTGTCCCTCGCCTTGTATAAACCAGAAGCTCAGAGTTTTGTTGTGGTATTTCTCCCCTTGTTTGTGAGATATCTGTACTAGGACAACTTTCTTGATTTGATATTTCCTGCATGTGTGGAGATGCTTGCAAATTCATTTGTGGATGGGAGATTTTAAATATTGTGTGAGGCATAGGATCAGTAGAAACTTGCCAAAAATTTTCTTCCTCTGTATATCTCTCCCCCTGAAGAGGATTTTTGGAAAAATAGGGTTGTGTTTCTAAAAAGGTTACATCCATACTTGTAGAATATTTTTTGGTGATTGGATTATAACACTTGTACCCCTTTTGATTTGGTGAATAACCAACAAAAACAAAATTTTCAGCTCGAGGATCTAGTTTTGACCGAAATTGACTTGGAATGTGAACAAAAGCAGTGCACCCAAAAACCTTGATAGGTAAATCAGCATGAATTCTAAAAGTAGGAAACTGATTTTTTAAACATTCTAAAGGTGTCATATATTGCAAGACACGAGTTGGCATCCTATTAATCAAATAAGAAGCTGTCAACACTGCATCTTCCTATAAATATTTTGGCACATGCATGGAAAACATTATCGATCGTGCTACCTCAAGCAAATGTTTATTTTTTCTTGCGGCAATACCATTCTGTTGAAGGGTATCACAACAAGTAGATTGATGCAAAATGCCTTTTTCTTTGAAAAAATTCCCCAAATATTTATTAAAAAATTATGTTCCATTATCAGAATGAAAAATATTAATTTTTGTCTGAAATTGATTTTTAATCATGCTATAAAAATTTTGAAACAATTTTTCCACATCAGATTTTTCATGCATTAGGTACAACCAACATAACCGTGTGTGATCAATGAAAGTTACAAACCACATTTTTTTTTGAAATAATTGTAACCTTAGAAGGACCCCAAACATCACTATGAATGAGATGAAATGGTTTTGATGCACGATAAGGTTTAGATTTGTAAGTAGTCTGATGACTTTTAGCAAGAGCACAACTTTCACACTTAAAAGAAGAACAATCCATGTTTTTAAATAAAGCAGGAAATAAAAGTTTCAAATATTGAAAACTAGGATGACCTAGCCTAAGATGCCAAAGTAGGATTTCTTCACGAACATGATTTGAACTGATACCACAAAGTCCTTGAGCCTTTTTATTACTGGAGAGGGTACCATTAAAGTAGTAAAGACCATCCACCATCTCAGCACTGCCAATCGTCTTCCCCAAGCGCTGGTCCTGGATAACACAGTTAGATTCAAAGAAATCAATATGACAATTAGAATCTTTGGAAAGTTTACTAACTGACAAAAGATTGCAGGTTAATCTAGGAACATGAAGAACAGATTTGAGGTTTATTTGATCAGAAAGTTTTATTAGACCTTTTCCTGCAATTGGTGAGAAGCTTCCATCAGCTATACTAATTTTTTGATGACCAGAACAAGGTGTATAGGTACTAAATAGATCAGCAAAACTAGTCATATGGTCTGAAGCACCTGAATCTATGATCCAAGGGGTTGAATTCAAAGAACAGGAGAAAGCATTAGGATTGTTACCTGATTGTGCAATAGAAACACTAGGGATACTAGATGATAAACTAGGTGTTAGCAGCATACGAAGATGATCCATTTGCTCTTTACTAAATGGGTACGAGGGGACAGATTCGACTTCATTTGCAGTGGAAAGTACACGGCCAGATCTATTATTCTGTCTACTGCTCTTCCAATTGGCAGGTTTGCCATGGATCTGCCAGCAAGTTTCTCTTGTATGGTGGGGTTTGTGGCAGTGGTCACACCAAACCTGGGGACGCTCCTCCTGCTTCTGTGAAGGGTTGAAGTTTCTGCCCGAATTGGTATTTCCAGCAGCCAAAGCGGAACCTTCAAGGGTAGTTGTGACACCCTTTTTTCTCAGCATAACACTCCTTCGGGTTTCCTCCCTTCTAACTTCTGAAAACACCTCACCAATTGGTGGTAAAGGCTGTTTTCCAAGGATACGCCCTCTTACTTCATCAAATTCAACATTAAGGCCAGCCAAGAACTTGTAGATCCGGTTGTTTTCCACTAATTTTTTAAAGTGGTTACTGTCTTCAATGGATTTCCACTCATAGTCATTGTACAAGTCCAGATCTTGCCACAACCGTTTCAACTGATTGAAGTACTTGGTAACAGATTCATCTTCCTGCTTAATTTCACCAAGTTTCAAGGTTAATTCAAATATATGTGATTGATTACCTAAGTCAGAGTACATCTGATTCACGTTTTCCTAGAGTTCCTTGGCCGTCGGGTAGCACATGTAGTTGGAGCTGATTTCCTCTTCCATGGAATTCACAAGCCATGCCATAACCATGGAATTTTCAGCATCCCAGACTGCATGTAGGGGATTCGTAGCAGCTGGCTCCTTGGCATCACCTGTTAAATAGCCCATCTTTCCTCGCCCCCGTAGATACATGCTTACAGATTGAGACCAACGCAAGAAGTTGTCGCCATTCAGCCTGATTGTAGTAATCTGGACAGAATGGTTTTCCGAATGGGATGGCTTATTGATAGTAGGGTTCGATGCAAGTGTATTGGTCAGGGAATCAGAAGTGATTTCTGACATAATGAAGATTTGAGAGACAGAATTTAGCTAGAAAAAAAAATTGGCTCTGACACCATGTAGAATTGGGTAAAGACTGTATATTTTCTGTCAATTCTTTTCCTTCTGATTTACAATCCTTTTATAGGGAAAAACATACAAAGAAATAGGAAAGTCCTAACTAATTTACAGCCTAATTTTCTCACTTTACTGATTTAGATCATTGACCAAATCAGTTCTGAATCTAATCTTAATTACAGACAGATATTTAGGAAACTAAATAAGGAAACTAAATCAAATCACATCTTTGACATTCTCAACAGTTCTTGAAGGTTATTTTTAATGCAAAAATGATTAATATATTATGGTTTGAATTGCAATTGAAGGTAGTTGGCTTGGGAAAATCTGGCAAAGCTGCAGCAAGGCTTGCTCTTGCTCGAGGTGCATCAGTTATAGGTATTGACCAGAATGAGAATTTGAGTTTGTTGGAGGTATAGTATTGTCTATTCCTTAATGTTCTGAAATTTACTATGGCCTATTAAAATCTCTGCATATATGCATGTTCACTTTGGTTCTTTTACCCAATTTTAATGCTTAATTTGCTATTTATTGCAGCAGGATCCTTCTTTTGTGACGCTGAGACATACTGGGTTAAGGACAATCCTTGGACATTTTGATTGGAAGCTGCTGAATGATGCAGATTTGATTGTTGTTTCCCCTGGAGTTCCCCTAGAAAACTATGGTCTTTCGTATTTGTTGCAGTCAGTAAGTTCATGTCTTAATTTTTAAATATCTAATTTCATGAGAAATAAGAGTTGGCTGGCTTATTTCTTGTATGTGAACGCCAAAAAGACTGATCATAGCCTCTTTTCTGTAGCTAATGAAAATCATTCTTGCACAGTTGCACTACTTGCTAATTCTCATGAAGATCAGTTTCAAAAATCTTATGAAATATACTATGGGGTTAAATATTGCGTCTTTAGTGGAAGCTGCATATTTGATGCTGTGGTATGTTCATTTACAATTCATTCACTTAAAACACCTCATGGAAGTGAAGATACGACAGCACTTTTGCATTTTGACATCTTCATTCCTACAAAAATGTGGAGAATGAGATTGTGGGTTTCTTCTTGCAGGGCTGCCTAAGTTTATCTGCAAAATGAATAAAAAGGACTGCAATTATGATTCCATAAACTTCTCTTTCCTGTTAATCTTAAGTCAGCAATTTTTGGTTAATCTTTTCTGTTTATATGCAGGGAAAACAAGTCATGTCTGAGTTGGATTTTGCAACAGAAGTTCTCCCAAAAAGTGTCAGAATTTTGGCAGTGACAGGAAGCAATGGAAAATCCACTGTTGTAACTTTTGCTGGGCAGGTACCATTTGGTCTGGTTATATTGTTTTTGTAATACATTACGCGTGTGTTCGTGATATTAAAAGGTTCCATGTTGCTAGATGACTAATCTAAGTGGCAATAAAAAAAGCTGTGAGACACATGATCACTTTTAGTGGAAACTGAAAAGTAGGTGCTGAATTGAAGTATATGCCTTTTGAAAACAGGTCCTGTTTAGATCTAGTGAAACACTGCCTATCCACAGAAGCTTCATTATCAATACAATAGTCACTTGCTGTAAGACAAGGGTTCTTCTCCCTTTCCCACTTGCATTTCTTTTTCATATGAGAATTAATCGATGGACCAAAGGTCAATTAGACCCATGCTTTGTCCTCCATCCAGTTCTTATGGAGGAAGAGGTGCCATTTGAGCTTGGTAGTACTTACAAGATAAAAGCTATAATCAATGTGGTAGTTTTATATTCCTGTTTGTTCTAGCCACTAGATTTTGTGATATGAGCTCACCTCCTGAAATTTAAATGTCTTGATTGCCTGATGACAGATGCTTAGTCATTTTGGTATTGATGCATTTGTGGGGGGAAACCTTGGAAATCCACTCTCTGAGGTTGCCTTTCAGTGTTTCAAATTGGCTTCAGAAGAATGCAAGCTTAAGGCAAGTCTAACTGGCTCTCTCTCTCTCTCTCTCTCTCTCTCTCTCTCTCTCTCTCTGTATAGTATCTTATGGAGTGATTTGCATAATTTCTCAATCTGCATTTTTGGAAGCATATATCATAAATGATTGCATCATCATCTCCTTAAAGTCAGTGTCAATTTTCAGTTTCTAATTTTTTTCTAAATATAGAAGCACCTATAGAATGTATATTTCAACATTTTCCAGGTTGCAGTAGTGGAGGTCAGCAGCTACCAAATGGAAATTCCCTGTCTGTACTTCTGCCCTTCTGTAAGTACACTTGGGAAGTTTGCTTGACAACTGCCGAAGTTCTTTTATTTATTAATTTTAACTTTTAATCTGGTGATAGGAAACATTTTTGTAGGTTGCTGTGGTATTAAATCTTACCCCTGATCACTTAGAAAGACACAAGACAATGCTGAGTTATGCAGCAACTAAGTGTCGTTTATTTTCTCATATGACCAATGCCAGGCTGGGAGTTCTTTCGTTTGGTATGTTCCTTTTTGACACTTGATCAGGAAGTAATCCTTATCTTTCTTATTTCCCTTCCACCCTATTCCACTGGCTTAAATTGTGGACTTATAATCCAATGATGTTTCTTGGGTTACTTTGTCATAGAGATTGCTATTGCTTTTTCTTTTAACAACCAACGACATAATTCCTTCTAGGGAACCAGCATTTGGATGAAGCAATTAAGAAGTATTGGAACAAATTTAATCTTGCTTGGATAGGAGCTTTTCCTGGTGTAAAAGTAAGAACTGCTACTTTACTTTTTGTTATTGGGAAAAATATTTATTTTAGCCTTACACCTCTTCAAATGCCACCATCCTAGCTCTAGTTAAAGTCCCTAAGAGATATATTGTTGGGCCAAATGCATAGATGGTTGAGTATCTGGTATTCTGATTGTAGGGCAAAGCATCAGTAAATTGAGTTGCTCTAGGCTGTTGTAACATTGGCATTGCTAGGTCCTTTTTCCACTAAAAGGGGCAACTCAGTGCACAAGGCTCCTACATTGTGGGATCTGGAGAGAGTCATTGTACGCAGCCTTCCCTTTGCATTAACAGAGAGGCTGTCTCCGCTCGAACTCAAGACTTAAAGGTCACAAAGGATTAACTTTTACCGTTGCACCAAGGTTCCCCTGTTAGGTCCTTTTTCCACTAAATATATAAAATGAAAATTGCCAAGAAAAATCCCGTTAAATTATTTTATGACAATCTTACTTGCTTAGAACCACTTGCGATTACAAAATTGGTATGGAAAGTATAATATTTGTTATTGGTTTTCATTCATTTGCATGTGATGTTGCTGGAAATTGCTTGTTTGGAAAAGATTGATCTGGAAGCAAAAATTGCTAGCTTCGAAGTTCCTGATGTAGGAGTTGCATCACAATTGCAACTTGGTGGCATGAAAGCTATAGGGAAGCACAACTATTATAATGCTGCAGTGGCTGCATTGTCTGTGGCTGGATTGGATGTTGGAGTGGAAGTTGAAGCTATCAATTCAACGATTGAAAAACTAAGGGCACCACCTCACCGAATGCAAATTGGTAAGGTCAATTTATTGTAATACTTGGACTTAATTTGGGTACTATTTATGGTTCTGCATAGCTGAAATAGAAAGGGGTAGCAAATAGTTAAATCTAACTTACAATTCTCTTATCATACTGAATTAGACTAAATAGAATTGCTGAATTTGTGCCTTTGCTGAAGTGCATCTTGCTTCAATCATGCTGTGGCTAGACCAAGTCTTAACAGAAAACTTTTGAACCTTGGACTTCTACCATCCTAAGAAGGGTAAAAAATTGCTAAACAGAAATTTTTTTGGTGATACATTTGAAACCATTTACCTTCTTCATAGAGTTAAAAAAGTTCTTAATGAAACAAGTAGACTAAAATTGCTTGTGCTTTAGCTGAAGGCATTTGCCTTGCCAACTCTAGCAAAGATATTCCTTTTTTTTTTTTACTTTCACTTTTTCCTTTTCTGCTTTTCTTTAATGTTATCAGATTCATTAGAATTTATGGTGGTTCTACTGATTTTCTAGTCTCGTTACTCTTTTAAAGTCCCTCATCAATCTATTAGAATTTTCAATAGATGAATATGGTTTTTATAATTTGATCTGCTTTGCAAGATTTAACATCTTAATGTCTTGTATGGAGAACAATAAATAAGGAAAAGCTTCTATTATTATGTGCCATTGCTAAAAAAGTATTAAGCTGGCCTTTAATTTGAAATATTGATATTAGAGCATAACAGATGTCAAATGTAATGAAAAAATTACTCCTAAGAAGTTGAACAACATCATTGATGCTATTTACAACTTAATCTGTTACCACAATTAATTACTTCTCTCATTGTCTTTCAACTATAGTCCAAACAGGTAGATATTTCTACCTCTGAAATGATTTACATGTAGCTGCAGCATTTAATGTAGTTAACTCCATGGGTTATGTTGAGTTTGAGCATTTAAGCTTTGCGCAAGCTAATCTCAGAGCTTTTAGCAGAACTACTACTTTCTGATTCTTGGCTAGTTTCATCATGTAGTATGCAAGGATATCCATGGGGTTACATGGGTGGATGACAGCAAGGCAACAAACGTTGAAGCTACATATGCTGGACTCCTGGGTTTGAAGGGACAAAAGTCAGTGATTCTACTCGGAGGCCTTGCTAAGGTTGGATATTTATCTTTTCTGTTGAATTTACTTTTCTTTTCGTGACTAATTAGGTGCCTTTGGTGTTTGGTTTGCATGCAAAGCTTAGCCAAAGGTGGTGTTTCTTCCCCTTATTGCATCATAAAAATTGAATTAAAGCATTGAATATGCCTGAACTTGGGTTTTGCTTGCCATCCTGAAACATGTTATTGGTTGAGTCATGAGATATTGCCTCCTTTACACTTCTTTCTTTGTTTCTTTAATTCACTCTAAGCTGGCACATACTATAACCATGTTAAATATTGGTAGATTTTTTTCTACTGTTTACTTTGCAGGTCTTAAATGGGCAAGAATCAAATGGTTTTGGACAACTAGTAGAGCCGTTGAAGGGTCATAGATGTGTAATAACTGTATGTCAGATGTTTCTTCTTGCCGACGCATGTAGATTCTAATTTATATGCCAATTTCCAATTCAAAATTCTCACTCCTTGTGTTTTCTCCTTTTTCTTTAATTTTTTTTATTTTTGTGGCTTGTTTCTAAAATGCTTTTGAATGAATGCCCCCAAAGTTTGGGTCTTCAGGAACTCTGATTCATGACACATTGTCCAATAATGGTCTTAGCATTCCTTGTATTCAAGCCTCAAATCTGAAGGACGCTCTCAAACATGCTAGGAAGATGGCAAAACAAGGTTTGTTCTCTTTGAAGATTGATTGAAGTTTATTATGTTCTTTTCCTCATATAGTCATATTTCATTTCTTAAATCAGCTAATCATTTATCACATAATTTCCTGAAGTTGCTATCATTATGTTTATTTGGTTTAGATGCATGATCCTTCTTAGAAAGTACTATTTTATATTTCAAGCTATTTGTTAATGTAATATATAGCACATAATCTTGAATTGTCTTAGAATATAAAGAGAGTTATTCTGAAAAATAATAAATAGAAGGTTAAAGAAAAAATATATCATAATAAATGAAAGTTTGTGAGGGGAAATAAAATTCTTTCTTCCTTGAATTGAAAACAGAAGAATACAAAATAAATAGAGATATATCTCAATTGATAATCTCAACCTCCCCAATATCTCACAAGATAATATAGATATCTCACAAGATAATCTCAACCTTCTTAGAAAATAAGAAGTACTCAAACAACAAGAAAATCTCAACCTACTTCCCTAATATCCGAATATATTATTGGAAAAAAAAAACTAACAAAAAAAAAAAAACCTAACACATTCCCTTACTTTTGTCACTCCTACTTAAGTTGGAGAATAGATATCTATTATGCCCAACTTGCTGATTAGATGCTCACAGTCAGGTCTCATGAGTCTCTTGGTTATAATGTCTGCTATCTGTGTGTGGTTGAAACAAATGGCAAAAAAATTATACCAACCTTAAGTTTTACCTTTATGAAGTGTCGCTCGTTCTCCACATGCTTCGTCTTGTCATATTGTATTAGGTGATGACGATGCTAATTGTTGTTTTGTTATCACAGTACAGTTTCATGGGGCACTCAACAAATTTCCTTAGCTCCTCTAGAACTCAGTTTAACCACAATACTTCACTTATTCCATGAACCATTGCTCTGAACTCAACTTTAGCACTACTTCGGGCTGCAGCATTTTTTTTTTGTTTGGCCAAGTAACCATATTACCCCAAACAAAGGTGCAGTACCCTCAGGTGGATCTTTACCTATGATAGGTGTAGCGTAGCCTGAATTAGTACAAACATCAATGCTCTGTTATTCATACTTCCTAAAGGACAACCCTTTTCTAGTTCTGCTTTTTAAATACCTCAAAATTTTATAGATGGCTTCAAGATGGTTCATATCGAGCATGCCTAAACTAACTCACCATGCTAACAACAAAGGTTATCTGGCCGTGTGTGATACATTAACTTGCCCACCAATCTTTGGTATTTCACAGTATCCACGGGAATTCCTTCCCCTTTTTCTTTGAGCTTCATATTGGGATCCATGGGAGTATCTAAGGGCCTACAACCATGCATTCTTGCCTCTCTAAAACGATCTAGTACGTATTTTCGTTGAGATACAACAATCCCTTTCTTAGAATGTGCCATTTCCACACCCAAGAAAATCTGACCAACCCAAGATCTTTAATCTTGAACTCTAATGCTAGACTATTCTTTAACTTGTTCATCTCCATTACTTCATCTGATGCAAAATGGCAGCAATAGAAATTATTTTAGTTTAAGTTTTAAGTTAGTATTTCTGTTAGAAATTTGAATAGGAATTTAATTTTAGTCTTTTAATTGTTTTAGAGCTCTAGGCTGGAAAATATTGTGTTTAATTTTATTAATAGGATTAGGATATTAGAGTTTTAATAAAGAGTTTGTATCCTATTAGGGTTGGGCTTGCTTGCTTGCCTGTTAATAGGCTTTGTACTCTCTTTAAAAGATAGAGAATAATAATATCAGAATTTTCAGCGAAGTTTTGTGCTTTGGTTGTGTGACTCAACCATTGGTAGGTGCGACTCCTAAGAAACCCTAAGTGAGACTCCTAGGTTTTTATTCTTCTTTATTACCCTAGGTGAAACTCTTAGGCTAAAATTTACCCTAAACCCCTAATTCAAAGATAACACAGATCTGTCCTACATCATCATCACTTGTGAAAATGATGTCATCTACATAGACTATCAAATTGTAATATTTCCTTCGCTTGAAAGCTTCATGAACATAATGTGCTGTGATCGTTCTTGAAGATAGGATTGCCTTTTGACTGATCGGCTAAACCTCTCAAACCATGCTCTAGGAGATTGCTTAAGTACATACAAGGTTCATCAATTTGCACCCCTTCGAACTGAATCTTTTTTACAAGCTAGGAAGGGAAGCCATGTGACGCCCTGGGATGCACTTGCAGGCTTTTGACCCAGGCCACCATCCCAGGCGAGTCACTCAACCGTATTGTCCGCTTTGGAGTGCACCACTTTGGGCCACCGGCCCTCACGGCTTTGTCGGAGTGCACCTCGAAAGGCCATCGCTCCAATTCGCGTCCAAAGTAACTTAAAGGACAATTGGTTAGGAGTGACTAGACACTTGAGGAAGTCAAGGGTTCAAGTCGCTCCGGACGCGAATTGGAGCGGTGGCATTTCGAGGTGCACTCCGATAAAGCTGTGAGGGGTGGTGGCCCAAAGTGGTGCACTCCAAGGTGGACAATATGGTTGAGTGACTCGCCTGAGGCTGTGGCTTGGGTCAAAGGCCTGTAGTTGCACCTCAAGGCGTCACAATAAAATGCGCGTTTTATTGTCAAGGCCCAGCTCGTTTCAAGAGGTGGTCAGCTGGCATCCCCTTGGCACACTGCCCCAGGTTTGCCTCAACTCAACCGTATTGTTCGCTCTGGGGTGCACCCACTGGGCTAGCATCCCCTCACGGCTTTGTCGGAGTGTGCCCTTAGGCCACAACTCCAATTTGCATCCCCAGAGGTTTGAATTCAGGACCCTTAGGTACCTAAGCCTTACACTCATGGTACCATTTGTTCCACTTTATTGTGACGTCCTGGGATGCACCTGCAGGTTACCGACCCAGGCCAACGCCCCGAGTGGGTCATTCAACCGTATTGTCTGCTTTGGGGTGCACCCATTGGGCCACCGTCCCTCATGGCTTTATCAGAGTGGGCCTCAAAAGGCCACCGCTCCAATTCGCGTTTGGAGTGATTTGAACTCTCGACTTCCTCAAGTGTCAAGTCACTCCCAACCAATTGTCCTAGGACAGTTTCATGTGTATTCCATAGATGTTTGCCGTGGCCACAACATGGTTTTTCTCGTTTGGCATGCCTTTCCTTAATGATTGTAAAGGTTCAAGATGAGAGCATAATTCTTGATTTCAGGGCTTGCCTTTGGTTTAGGGCTACTTAACATAACACTTCATGACTTCCTTTCTAACTTTAGAGAAAACCTCAAAATAGTTCGTAATGGCTTTCAGTCTAGGATCAGCCCTTTTACCTTGTCCAAGTCTTTGTTGAGTCTAGTGATGAAGATAAACATTGTCAATCTCTTCTCTTTTCATGTGTCTAACACTACCGTTTGGACAATCCCATTCATTGTCATAACACAAATCTAGTTCTTGCCATAGTGCTATGATTTCATTGTAGTACTTCGTTACTTTAAGATCTCCTTGCTTTGATTGCCACAGCTTGGATTTCAACCTGAATATTTGAGACAAGTTTTCCAAATCCAAGTATGTATCACAAACTACCTCCCATACATCTTTAATAGTTGCTAAAAATGAAAAAGGTTTTCCAATTGTAGGCTCCATGGAATTAATGAGCCAACAATTATCGTGGAATTCTCAAACTTTCATGTCTTCAAGTTTGAGTCACCTATTGTTGGCCTTGTCACCCCACCGATTAAATGGTTAGATTTTGTTTTTCCTTTAATCACTAGCTTTACTAATTGTGCCCATTCCTTATAATTTTTACCATTTAATTTATTAATAGTTAAATGAAGGGAATTAGCATTTTTTTAGATTGTTGACCGAAATAGTTGAACTAAACAAAGTACCCCCTGAAGTTTCTCTTATTGATTCATTATTTTTGGTAGCACCAATCATGATAGTCTTAACAATTGACAAAAGTTTATCAATAGCCTATACTCTGATACCATGAAAGTTTTTGTGGGAAATAAAATTCTTTCTCCCTTGAATTGTAAATAGAAAATTATAAAGAATAAATAGAGTGATATCTCATAAGATAAACTCAACCTCCGTATCTCATAGGATAAAAGAGATATCTAACAAGATAATCTCAACCTCTCTAATATCTTACAAGAAGAGATATCTCAGAAGATAATCTAAACTTCCTTAGAAAGTAAGAATTACTCAAACAACAAGATTTCTCAAGCTCCTCCCTCAATATTCGAATATATTATTTGAAAAAAAAATAACAAATCATAAAAACCTACTAACACGCTCCTAACTTTTCATCAATAAATGATAAAACAGTTGCTATTGCTTTTGAGTTTTGAATTTTGAAACATTCTTAAGCATGATCTCTGAAATAAACTTTAACATGAATAAGTTTAAATAAGACTATGGAAGAAAAAGAGAACAGGTTGTTAAAATATCTTGCTTCAAATTCTAATTGCTAGCTTTGCTCTCTCGTCTTTCATTATTGGCTGCCTAGGTTTTTGGTGGGGCTGTGATAATGATGACAAAATCACATTATTCACATATATTGATATTGATGCAGGTGATGCCATTGTGCTAAGTCCAGGTTGCGCTAGCTTTGATGAGTTCAAAAATTTTGAGCATCGAGGGATGGTTTTTCAGGAGTTCGCCTTGTCCTCATAATGCATTTTCAATTCCATGGTTATGAACTAAGCACTAAATAATCAACTCTTGCAGGTGATAGTGTCATGGGCTCCGATTTTAAGATGAGCTTCTTTGTGGCTTTAACCAAGAACATTAGCTTAAAATGTTCCCCTGTCAGCGTACTACAAATTTGAGTGTCACACTCAAGAAACCTCTAAGGCCCTTAAACTAAAGAAAGCCTAGAGCACACTAAAAAGTAGAAAGAGTTATAAAGAATGCTTAGACTTGTTATTGTTGGAGTAAATGTGTTCTTGTACATGTGCAAACGAGAAGAACTTTTTTATTTTGTTACAGATAAATGATAAACCCTCTTAAATTATGTGGTGACTAGGGAGCAAGTGTGTGGTTGTTACTAGTGTGTCTAGATGCATCTAGGGACTTAAACACTTACTAAGTCGGTTGGCATCCTTTCAAAGACCTGGGTACTTCACAGTCTTGGTGTGCAATAGGGTCTGGTCGATTCCGGGCATATCTCCTCAGGATCCAGGTCCAGGTGCTTCCAGAGTACTCTGCATCTCGGGTTTAAGCTGAACTCCAAATGCCTCTAGAGAGTTTTGCTCCTAGACTTCAGTCAGGGGTACTTAGGGTGTTCCAAATCTTTTTAGCCAGGATGGGGTGCAAGTCCCATGTAGAGTGCTCTAAATCCTAGTCTTGGTTTGGGGTGTCTAGGAGGTTCCAAAGAATTCTCTTTAGATCTTCCATTATTTTTGTGAAACATTGGAAAGAATTTTCTTACCTAGAGAATATCTTTTGGGATATCATTATTGGAATAATTCATGTTCAATTCCATAACTTATGAATATCTGTTATTTTTATAACTAGCTATCTAATTATTTTATATTTATAATTTTATTTAATAATATATCTTATTAATATTTTATTCTTAAAAATGAGTTTAAACTTCTTGTTATCGAAAATTCTTTTTAAATCCTCCATTATATTAATGAAGCCTTGGAGAGAACTTTTACAAATTTTATATATATCTTTTAATTGTTTATTAATATTCTATTATTTTGTTATTATTGTTATTGTTATTATTATTTATTATGCCTTATTTGTTAATTAATCAATTATTCTAAATTTTTTATTTTAATCATAGGCTAAAAAAATACAACACTTAATTAATTACTAATTATTTAAAAAAAAGTCAATTTTTACTTAAATTAATTAGATTCTTAAAAATGAGTTTAAACTACTTGTTATTGAAAATTCTCTTTAAACTCTTCATTATGCTAGTGAAGACTTGGAGAGAACTTTTTCACTTAAAAATTTTCAAGAAAAATTACTTGTATGTAATTCTCTTGATATTTCAACATCAAAGAAATCTATATTCATTTTTATAATTTATTAATATCTATTTACCTACATGTAAGTATTTTATTCTATTTTTATAAGTTTATATCTTTCCTTTAATTATTTATTAATATTCTATTAATTTTATTGCTATTATTCTTATTATTATTATTTTTATGTCTTATTTGTTAATTAATCAATTATTCTAATTTTTATTTTATCATACACTAAAAAAATACAACACTCAATTAATTACTAATTATTTTAAAAAAAAGTCAATTTCTACTTAAATTAATTAGATTATTTAGTTACTAAATTACATAATATATAAGAAAAGAGAAAAAATGGAAAAAAAAATCTAAAAAAAGGAAGAAAAGGAGAAACCTGCAACATGAATTGGGTCAGAGTCAAGCGTACGTGCGAGTCATTGGGTCGAGGTGCGGGGCAGATGCTTTCAGTTAAAACAATGTCATTTTCTTCTACCATATAAAGCTTTCAAGATTTTTTTTGTTTCGATTCTCTTACACCTCAAAAAAACTCAAAACCCTCTGAACTTTCTCCCTTTCCTCTTGAACTACGGTCATCGAAAACTTCAAACTTTTCCAGAAAATTGCCGTGCATTATTGTGCAAAGTAGTTGGACTTGTTACGATTATATCTATAGGCCCAGATCCACCGAGCTAGTTGTTATGTTTCGATTATTGAAAATCAAAATTAACTTTTTCATTTTTAGTACGATTAGTTGGGCGGTTTGTTGTGTCCTCATTCAATTCTTTATTTCTCAAGCAGTTAATATTTCATATTTATTCGGTTCATACCAATCCATATTACAGTTCATATCCATATTCGATCGTTCAATTTAAAACTAAATGCCTAAACAACCTCAAATAACATTTATGTAACGTAAAATTTACACCTGATTACTCCTAATTTTAAATTAGGATTTCAATTCAGTACGCTACAGTTTAGTTTACATCTCTTGTATGATAATTCATACAAATAGTTTTGTACATATGTAGTTTGAACATATAAAAGTATAACAATATACTTTTATGGTATTTGAAGAACCGCTTGAGGAATACTGTAAGAAAAGTCCTCCCGTGCGGAGATGAAAACTGCTACAGGTAATCTGGAAGGAAAATAGGGGATGAGTTTATGTCCAATAAGAAATACATATAAAAGAGTTGATATTATGCATACCTATATGCGTGTATATTAAACAAACTCTTACACTCAAAATCACTATTAGTATCTAACAGCAACAAAGGCTAATTCAGAAGGATACTATAATTAGTTAGGGTACTAGTCTGAGTATAGAAGGATGCTTTAAAGCACTTTACTTATCCTGGTCTCTAGGTCCGACTGTAGGGAGTTTACCATAAATAGTTCATTAGGTAGTTTAGTAATAAAGTTTCAGTAAACAGTTTAATAAACCATTCAGTAATCAGTTCAATAAACGATTCAGTAAACAGTTAAATAAATAGTTTGGTAAGTAATTCCATAAGTAGTTCAGTAAACATTATAGTAAGCAGTTCTATAAAACAGTTCAGTAAATAGTACAATGGAGACAAGGCTACACCTAATAGAATCATGCGATTTTAGTATTCCAAGAAGGGAGTAACAGTAAGACATATGGTTATAGTCACAGTGGTGTCCTTAGTGTGCATTGATCAAATGACATTTGGGATGGTTGATGACGTGATCGTGATCAAGATCAATCAGCAAACAGTTACAATATAGTACACTCACTCAATACGGCATGATTTACCCAAAGGCAACTATGTGGAGCTAGCAGGTTCAAAACTGTTCATAAAATAGTTAGAAATGTTTTACATAAATCAATTCAGTAAAGTAAATCTTCATACTGTCCATAAATTTTTTAAATCAGTAACAATTGCATTTGAGGCAAAAAATTCAGTAAATATTCTCAGTAAATAATCAGTATTCAAAATATTTTATTTACGTATAAAAGTAGCCCTAAAACTTACGGGTATCTTGAAAAGTATGAAAAACATTAAAAATCCCTTCGAATTTTACAAATACACGCATACCTATAAGCTTATATACAAACCTAACTTAATTACTCCTCCTTTTCATTCCCTCGTACACTAACAGTTTGTCATTAGTGGTTACAGTTTTAAGTTCGTTTTACGAAATTTTGGCAACATGACGGTACTATCTATCCTAACCATTCTGCACTAAAACACAGTTCAATAGCCACAGTTACAATTTCTCAATTCCAATCCAATCCAATACTCAATCTCTTAAGAATTCAATTCAGACATTTTCAAAAATAAAAAAATATCCTTATGCCTTTTATACATATCCCTTAACACTTGAATTGCATAGTGCTGTTTGATAGCACCAGTTTATACTCCTCACTTCCACGCTGCAAAACACCACACAAACACAGTCAATTCTCAACACCTCAATTATATAAAATGTATAATTCTTTGAGGTCTACTATATTTCCTAATGCAGTTATAAATCCGATCTATTTCATATCAGTGCCCACAACTGTAACTATCGTCAAATCACCTCTTTTTTTGGTGCTAACTTCACCAACAATCCTGTATTAATTTATACAATATTCTAAGACAAATTGTGCATCAAATTGAGCATGGTTTCACTCTCCCCTTCACTTGACCGAATGTACACTACCTTCCTACACACTTCATTTCAACAATTCAAGGCTACACATATGTTCTACACACTCTCTACATTAATTCTACACCACTTTTGCATTGAACAACATCATATTCATGCATAGTTCATCTTGGATGAAACCCTAAGGAAGAGATTCATTTGGTTTTGTTTCATATTAAGCCTAATTATGCACTTAAACATCATGAACACATCACATGCCACCATTAAAACACTAAAATTCAAGCTTTCTCTACTCTTCTTCTTGGCCGATACTTTAAGGAACCCAAACACAATGAAAATAGCTTCTACACATGTTGATTTGGAAGCATGTTGTAGAGCTAAGAGAGGTGAACAAGTTTGCTTAATGTAGCTTTGGGTTTTAAGGTGTTTTTACTAGGGTTTTAATGGCTTTTCTCTCTCTACACTAAGCTTTGTTAATGGAGGAAGAGAGGATGAGAGATGATGGATGGCAAAGAGAAGAGAAGACTAGAGAAATCTTACAAAATTAATAACTTTGATGTGAAATTACTTAAATGCCTTTATAACCTTTCATTAATATTGTACATGTCCTTAACTATTTAATTTCTATTTAAATATTTAATTCAACTTTCAGAATATTTTATTTACTCATAAAATATATTTATTTAACACATTCAAATCATTGATTAGACTTTTGATAAGGTTTGATTGGTCAAAACGGTGAAATTACCAAAATAGCCATAAATATTCAATCGTGTAGTTTTTGGCACTTTCGTGTGATTCAGTCTACAGATTAGAATGACATGAGATTCTTTACACAAGAATTCATCTATAACTATCAATAGGTCATAACTCAAATTAGATTGATTGTTATTTACAAAAATTTTCCCGGCTTATGGACTTAACCATCGTTTTCGAAATTATTGCACACTTCCCAAAACATGCACAAACAGATGGATTTTGAGATGCAAATTCTTACCATTTCAATATTTGACTCCAAATATCGATACTATCAAGTTTCATCTCCATCGGAATAGTAGAAGTCCTAGTAGGGCCTACAGTCCTAGTAGGGCCTACAGTCCAGTTCTCTTTTATACTTGCAAAGCATAAGTCATTTGAACCGTTATGAGATATCTTATTTTCCTAGCTTCATTAACTATAAATAAAGATGGTAGAAAGTGTGAATCTACCATCAATACTAGACGAACATCAACTCACCTAACCCACAAGCGACTGATGGGAAATAATGGGCTACCTAATGACTCAACATGCCATAAGCCCTAACTCCTCCTAACTGGAAAATAGGAGCATATGTGCAGTAACGGCCCACTCTTTCGTACAAAAAGGCGTAACCACCCACTCTTCGGCACGATTGGGCATAACCGCTCATTATAGTCACGATTGCCCAGTTTCGCATATTGAGGAAGTAATAGAAGAACACGCCAGGAAAGCCTATAAAAGGGAAGACCATGCACCAGAGGCAGGTTTGTGAGAACCGATTATATGGTACTGTATATGTAAAAATAATTATTTATTAATTTAATTTTTGGAATGTTTTGTAAATTATAAGTAGATAGTAATGTGGGCCCCACTTGAAATTTTGAGCCTAGATGTATATATGACTAAAGAAATAGTGTATGGATGGTGTAATAATGATATTATGGGAATCTGAGACCCAAAATACCTTATTTGAATTATTTTGGGAAATGTGACAAACAAATTGAAAAATGAAGGTTACGTCTCGAGGATATTTTTGAAAATTGTACCCAAACTAAAATGATTTGGGATGAAATAAAAATACCATGATATTCTACATGAAAAGGAGGTTAAGACAGCATTAAGAGATTTATTGAATTGGTGGTTAAATCAGAGAATTTCGCTGGCAGGTCACAATGGGTAAAATCGTAATTTCACGCGTTTGGTATACCACGTGCTGACGAAACCACTTTTAATCAACAAAATACATTTGATAATAGTATTTTTTGATGGAATCTGAAATTTTGGAGTACGATTACATAGTTTTAACGACTACGGAACCTTAAAGCTAGAATTGTCTGAAATTTTCATAACTAAGGGCATTTTGGTCATTTTGCCTATTTCTAGAAGCCTCTTTATAATTCCATCAGCAACAAGGCCGGCCACTATTCATCATCTCTCTCCCTCACTCTCACGCCATTGAAGGAAGAAAGAAGAAAGAAAAGAAGGAAGAAAAGAAAACTCAACAAAAACACTACTATATCTACCTTATTTCAACAAACACTTAACTAGAAACTTGTTCTATTTTCTCTCCTCTTTCTAACCATATCCATAGATCATTGTATAAGCCACAAAACAAGGAGAAAGAAAGCTTCAAAGATTCGGCCAAGGTGAGTCATATTGCAATACATAAAGCTTCATTGAATTCTAATGGTGTAGAATGATTCCTTTAAGCATGACAATCATGTTTATGGTCTTAGTTTCAATTAAATCTTTCAAAATAAAATGTTGCCATGCATGGGGGGTTTTGGCTATGGAGTGAACCTAAAGGAATTGTGGGCTTTCATGCATAAAATGTATGCTAAATGATGTAGTGACAATGGCTAAACAAGATTATGATGTTGAATTGTTGAAATTCATTAAGATTTACAAGGGGGAAGATTCGGTCAACATAAGGGGACCCATGTCCATGGCTGATTTTGATAATTTTAGGATGCCATTAGACTATAGAAATTACAAGGAGTCTACCGATACGATCGAATTTGAAATCCGACTTAAAAAGGAGAAGTTATGTTTTACTACCAATAGAAAATATACTGCATAAATATTTGCAATGTACAATGTGGCTGCAATTAGACATGAATAATAGCTTAAAAATAAGTATTAAGTAAGCTAATATTTTTGGTGAAATTATCTACAGCTCGAGAGTATCGGTTTAAGAATGGTGCACTCGAAGAGATCGGATAAGACAGACAGGTAAGGAATGCGTATGTGAATTGTAAGGATATTTTGAATGCATGATTTTGCTGCAAATAATTTTATGAGAATATTTTAGAAATGAAATGCCTTGGAAACTATGAAATTGTGGCTGTTGGCTGTTTTTGGAACTGTGTTGAATTTGCAGGAAGGCTAAGATATTCGTAGTTGTTATGTTGCTGAAATTTCCTTAGAAATCTTCTACAAATGGCATGAAATATTTTAATGCATATTTGAATGATTTCCTAGCCTTGGAAATGATATATTTAATATTTTTCTTAAAACATAAATATACCAAAAAATATTATTTAAATATTCATGTTACCGAATTTACTGAAACTGAAGCTATTGAAAATTCCTCTTACATGTTTTACAGTGTAAGAAATGGTTTAATAAGGGAAATGTTGAGAAGTGAATATTTTATAAATTATTTTCAGTAAATATTCACTGTATGATAAACTTCACCTGTGTGAGTTAACGCAACGGGTCCCAAGCCCGGGTAAAGGAGGAGAGTGGCGGTAAGTTTGGACAACCAGCCATAAAAGCTAGTCCAATCTCATGAAATGAACTAATATCAGAACGTTGTTGGGGAGTGCCCTACTTAGCGACGCGCTGCATTGGAGCCCGGGTGTAGTGAAAAGTGGGCAAGGGTTGCTAGGGCGTCGTGCAGAAGAGACATGCCACATCGACACATGGATGTGGTGTTAAATAGACAAAGGTTCCTACACCACAATGGACGGTGTGGGTAAAGAAATTAGTCCATAACCATAAGCTTAGGTTAGGATCTTAGAATATAGGTATGCTTAGTGGTAAGTTAGCTGAGATTTGTGAGGTTATGAGTAGGAGGAAGGTTAACATCTTGTGTCTTCAAGAGACCAAATGGGTTGGGGAAAAGGCTAGGGAGATAGCATCTTGGCAATATAAGCTTTGGTACACAGGGAAAGATAGAGACAGAAATGGAGTAAGTATCATTATAGAAAAAGAGTACCATAAGGATGTTGTACAAATTAGGAGACAAGGGGATAGGATTATTTTGGTTAAGCTAGTTCTTGGAGAAGAGGTGTTGAATGTCATTAGCATGTATGCATCCCAGATAGGACTTGATGAGGTTAGTAAACGACAGTTTTGGGAGGATTTAGATAAGGTAGTACAAGAAGTGCCTCTAGGAGAAAACCTTTTTATTGGCGACGACCTTAATGGACATGTAGGTAGAAGTAGAGAGGGTTTTGAGAGCGTACGTGAGGGTTTTAGTTATGGTGTAAGAAACGAGGGTGGGAATGCTATCTTGGATTTTGCTTTATCTTATGACCTAATCCTAGTAAACACATTGTTTAGGAAGAGAGATTATCATCTTATAACCCTTAAGGCTTTGCTTGGTAGGACAGAAAGAAAGGGGTGAGGAAGGAAAATTAGTAAATCAAATGGTTATGCTTCATAACAACTTTCCTACTTTGTAGCTTAACCATTTGATTAGCTAATTTTCTTTCCTCACCTCTTTCTTTCCATCATACAAAGCAAAGCCTAAAAGTGGACCAAGAGCAAGTTAGACAGATTTCTTTTTAACTAGGAGTAGGGATAGACATAGATGTTTAGATTGTAAGGTTATCCTAGGTGAGAGTGTTACCGCGCAACATAGACTCCGAGTCCTAGATATGAGGATAGATAGATGACATTGAAGGAACCAACAAAAAGGAATTGAAAGGATTCGATGGTGGAAGCTAAAAGGAGATTGTCATACAACATGTAGAGATAGTTGGATTCAAAAAGAGGATTGGACAACAGAAGAGAACCCAAATGTAATGTGGAATAAGATGGCAAAATGCATTCGAGAGGTGGGCAAAGAGACATTAGGAGTATCAAACGAAAGAGTGCCGACTGGAAAGGACGCAACATGGTGGACTGCAGTAGTAAAAAATGCTATAAAGACTAAGCGAGAGTGTTACAAAGCTTTGAAGAAGAACAGTACAGAAGAGAGTTTTACGAAATATAAGTTAGCTAAAAAAGAGGCAAAGAAGGTTGTGGTAGAAGCTAAGACAAAGGTTGCGAAAGAGATTTACGACAAGTTGAACACAAAAGAGGGAGAGAAAAAGATATACAGGTTGGCGTGAGCAAGAGAAAGGAGGAGTCGCGACCTAGGAGTTGTGAAATGTATTAAGGATGAGCATCAAAGAACTCTCGTTAAAGACAATGACATTAAGGACAGATGGCGTGATTATTTTGACAAATTATTTAATGATGGACAAAATAAAGTTTTGGATAATATCTCGGTGCCTCTCAAGGATTTAAATCGGTGCTTTATGAGTAAAATCAAAGAGACAGAGGTAAAAGAGGCACTAAAGATGATGAAGAATGGAAAAGCTGTTGGACCTGATGACATCCCAATTGAAGTTTGGAAATGCCTTGGAGATGTAAGAGTTAGGTGGTTGACAAATTTGTTTAATAAGATTTGGCGCACTAACAAAATGCCGGAGGAATGGAGGAAGACTGCTATGATACCTCTAAATAAGAACAAAGGAGATATTCAAAATTGTGCCAACTACCGAGACATAAAATTGATGAGTCACACGATGAAACTATGGGAGAGAGTGATAGAACGGAGATTAAGAAAGAATGTAGAGATATCGGAGAATCAATTTGGTTTTATACCGGGTCAATCATCTATGGAGGCAATATATTTGCTTAGACAACTTATGGAGCGCTCTCAAGTACTGGGTAAAGATCTCCATATGGTCTTTATAGATTTGGAGAAAGCATATGATAAAGTGTCTAGGGAGGTACTATGGTGGTCCTTAATGAAGAAAAGAGTTCCTTTGCAATATATTGAACTAATTAAGAACATGTATGGAGATGCAAGGGCATATGTGAGGACAGGTGGGGGGCAAACAAGTGAGTTTCCTATCACGGTAGGATTACATGTAACGTCCAAAATTATGATATTTCGAATTAACTTTTTCCTTTTTGATATTATCTTTCTCATTCAAACACTCGTTACTATTTGGTTTGCATTTGTTGTCAGTGTAAGTTAACCCTATAACTTTCGATATCTATTAATCTTTATACAATTAGAATAATTTATTCATGAATATTAAATGTGAAATCAGAGTATAAACCACAACGTAAAAGTTTATACTTTTATTAATATCAATCTATTGTAAGTACATTTCAATTAGTTCTTTAATATTCTTGACCTTACACTATATGATTTACATCTCATACTATAAATACAGTTGCTGTGCATATATATGTCTGAATATAAAAGCATAACATTAAAATATACCTGTTCACTTGATGATAAGTCTCTAAAATATACATTTTTTTAGAGTTTTTATTGCATCAATTTTGATTAAATTTTGGAATTTTAATATAATTTCTTCCCAATTTAATTAAATTGTTTTCATGTATAGGAAATTCAAGAATAATGAGGAAATTGAGAAAATGGCAAAAAAATCAAAGAAAATGGTTGGATTTGGTGTTTAAACCTTAACCTTAAACCTTTTCCAAAACCCCTAAAACCTTTAACCCATATTCTACCATATCCCACTTAAATCTTATCTCATTATCACATAAAATCGAAATACACCTAGCCCACCTAAAATCTCAAAATTTCATAAGTCAAAATTAAAAACTCCAAATCCAACCACAAGTATGGTGGCGTGACACAAGAGAAATGTACAAGAAGATGTCAAAAAAAAAAAAAAAAGGTCCAGCCCAAGAGAAATGTGAGCCAAATAATTGAAGCAACCCTAACCTATACAAAAGGAAAGCAGCCGTATGAAGAAAGTGTGGAGGAGGTGGCGTGACACAAGCTTCTTCACCAATTTTCTTCAGCTTCCGTTTACTGCTTTCAAGTTGTTTAAACACTTTATTTTATTAGCTTCGGTTAGGTTTTAAAGGGGGAAGTGGGGGCTGGTGACAGCAGCTACGAACTTCCTTCAAATTTCTACTCTTTGTATTTGCACCTTTAGTTTCCTTTGATTTAGCTATATTTTTTTTAGTTTAAATTTACTTTAAGGATCTTTCATGTTTTAAATTAGTTTAAAGATACTTTACAATAGTTTAGAAAGCTTTTAAAGTTAGTTTATTTAACAATTTGGTTTTACAGGAGGATAAATTCAGTTTCTGTTTTCATTTGTTTTTACGCATTTGGTTCTATGCTATTTTTTTCTCTTTACTTTATCGATTCTTTTCATGGTTCCTAGTTCTTCTTAAGCGTCATTTTAAATTTAAAAGTAATCAATGTTAGCTAAGATTTTGGGTTTGTTATGTCTGTAGTGTTCAGTTTTATTTTCTTTCTTTTTCCTGCACTGATTTTATACTCTGTTCTACTCTGTTTTTCTTGCTCCTTTGTTGTTTTCAATTTCTGTTTTGTTTCTTCGCATCTTGCATTTGCTTCCTTCTGTCTTTGCTGCGTACGTGAAGTGGTGAGGCGTGATTCCTTGCTGCTGTTGCCGTGTGGCTTGGTTGCGCATGGTGGCAGCTGAGTTGTGTTCGGTGCAGGATTTTGCTGTTGGCTGTAGATTGTGTGAAGCGTGGCTGGACAGCAAATGCTGGGGACGTATGGAAGACCTGCGGCAAAGGTAGGTGATGTGCGTGACATGGGACAGAATTGAATCACATGGTGGTTTCATAGTTTTCTACAGCAAACAGTGGACACTTAAAGGTGGTTCATAGTTTAATAGGTTTAGTTTATATTAGTTTAATAGTTTATATTATAGTTGATTATTTTACTAGTTTAACTTTTTTTTTTTGAAAGTCAGCTGGAGTTTTATTTTGCTAGTTTAAGTTTTAGTTAGTAAATTACTTTAATTTAAATATTATTAGTATTAGCAAATTAGTAAACTACTTTTAATTTAAGTTTTTTTTCGGAAATTTTATTTTAAGTTTAACAATTTAATTTTTCTTTACATTTTTATTTTTATTCATTTTTATTTTTTTATTTTATTATTATTATAATTTTTGTTTTTTGCCTTTACTTGCAATTTAATTTCTAATGTTAGTTTAAGTTTTATTTTAATGCTTTTAGTAGTTAATTAACTTCCAAAAAATGTTCATTTGCTTGAATAAACTTAGAGGTGTCAAATGGGCCGTGCTGGGCCGGCACGACCCATTTAAATATTAGTTCATGTGTTAATAGATTCGTGCTGACACGACACTATTTTTTAATGGGCCGTGCTGGCACAGTCCATGAAATTTAAGGATGTGGCTCAGCACGACACATGACCCATAATACTAATGGATCGTGCTGGGCCAAGCCCATAACACTAATGGGTCGTAAGCTCAATATTATTTTTCGTACCTTATCGTGCCAAGCAATACCTATTAATAAATTTTTACATTTTTATTATTTTTAAAGTTTTTATTTATTAATTTAAATAACATGCAAGATAAATAAAAATAAAATAAAAAGACATAATTCACTTTGACAAAATGCCTATATCCACAAGAAAACATAATAATATATATTAAATAAAAATATTGAAATTTACAATCCTAAAAGGCAAAATACCTATCTCCATGAGAAAACATAATAAAATTTACTTAATAAAGATATTAAAATTTACAATCTTAAAAAAAACAAGCAACACGATAAAAGATGGTCCACTTTGTGGGGTATGTGGAGGTTCATTAATTGTACACCACCAAAAGACTTCCACTTTGTAAGGTCTAGTCATTGTATATAACCTTCCCTCCGCGTTAAAGAGAGTATTTTACTTTGAACTCGTGATCTCCAAGTCACAAAGGAATAATATTTACCTTTGTACCAATGTTCTCCTTTGAAATTTACAATCCTAATATTTAAAAACACAGACACACACAAATACAAGACTATAAAACACAAAATATTATTATTTTATTTTTCATTCTCTTCACCTAATTATTTACTTATATAATATGGTTTATCTTGTGCTCCAACTTCTACATTTAACCAATCTTTGAATAAAATAATCTTTAATAATTTATTTTTTGAGGAGTTTTTATTAGAAGTCTATTTAATAAAAAGTTATGTACAAAATATGTGACATATTATACATTTTATATTCAAAATGAAAATATTATAAATTTATATATCAATAATTGAAATACTACATACTTAGATTTGTTAAATATAATTTTATTTATATAAATGGGCCAATATGGCACGGCAAATGGGCTCGCGTGCCATGTCGTGCTAACCACGTGCTACGTGCTCGCACTGACCCTTCATGGGCCGTGCCGTGCCAATCCATGTGCCTAAAAACCTCTAGCCCATCACGGCACACAAATGTATATCGTGCTTGGACCAGCCCACCCATTTAAGTATGGGTCGTGCCAAGCACAATCTATATCGTGTCGTGCCAGGGGCCACCCAGCCCGTTTGACACATCTAAATAAACTTAGGATGACCAATTTTAGTACTTAGCTATAGCAATTCTAACTAATCCTCGTAGGAACGATACTCTACTCACTTTGTATTACTTGTCGCGACCCGTGCACTTGCGGTTTAGGTCTTAGAGCACAACACTTGATCGCTTCAACTTCTAGATATTTCTTCGTTCAACCTTACAGTAGCAATCACCACGTGTACCGATGAGCTATCTGAAATGGTGAGTAAAGGGGTGAGCTATAAAGCTCAGAAAGAAATTCGTATGCAAGAACTGATACTATAAGATCTATATGCTAAAAACATTCAGTTCCTAATAGTGTACTGAGGTATAAATCAGGATGGATACTATAGTCGGCTAGGAAACCGAATGGAGTATGGGAGATATTTTAGAATACCTGTTGTGTCCTGGCCTTTAGAACCGACTAAAGGGAGTAATTAATTGAATTTGATATCAAAACAGTATAAAAATGCTATTAAAATCACATAGCAAATATCTTGATAAATAAACCGTTATAAACCATTTTTTGGATATACTGTAGTAAACATTTTCTTTCAGTGATAAGAACCAATTCGATATTGATAAACACAGTATTGTAAGCAGTTTAATAAACATTATGAAAACAACTCAATATCAGTTAAGAATTCAGTGCCAGCAAATAGTTCAGTAAAACAGTACAATAAGCATTAACAGTATAATAGAGACCAGGTAACACCCAAAGTATATCATGCTATAATCATATCCTGAAAAGGGAGAAATAGTAAACACATGAGATATATGGCCATAGTTTATAGGGTCCACAGTGTACACTTGCCAAGTGACACTTGTAGAGGCTGAAGACTTGGCAGGTCTATCAGCACCATAACAGTAATATCAGTAACATACACGTGACACGTGAGCATGATATGGGGCTTAACAATCTCAAAACAGTGTATATCCAGTAAAATCACCATTTATAAAATCAATCTCACTGATAATATCTTCAATCAATCCATAAATCAATATATGGAAAATATTTCAGTTCAGAAATAAAGATTTGTAAAATATTCACACATCAGTATTCTTTTCTGAAAATGTTATATTTATCTATAGAACATTAATAAGTATATGCTGGTACCTTCACGTAACTAAAATTCATTAACATGAATATTTAAATATTACTTTTCGATAAATAATAAAATTTTGCAATTTTATTAAACACACATGAGAATCACTTGGAATTTTATTTACTCCCAAGAATTGAGGATAATAAAATAATTTCATAAATTTTCTAGAATTTCCAGCAGCATAACAGTTGTTTCTAACCTAGCCTTCTTGCACGGAAAACACAGTTTATAAACCAACCAGTATCCACAATTTCACCAAATCCAAAGCAATTGATTTTCAAATCATTTCATAAAATTAACTTGAGCCAAAACATGCATTCACAGTATCCTTACGGCTCACACACCCATCCCTTACCTCTACAGTGTCATTTCATTCAAACAATGCCATTTGTAACATCGAACTAGTGAGTAGATCCTTATTTACCTCCTGTATGAAAACACAGTTTATATATCTTCAACCAATCACAATCTCTAGTACAATTCACAGTTCATTTTAAATACTTATTTACTTCTCATACCATTATCCATATATTAAAACTACATTATTAACATCCAAAACCAACTGATTTAATACGGTAAAATATTTAATCTCAACCTTTAATCAATTCAAAGTTATAGACAGTTACAATTTTACCTTAAAAACCTCAATCCATTGAAACCATAGATGTTCCATATAAACCACAAATGATTATTTTCTTGAATCATACATTAAACAATCATACTATTATTTATCTATCAATATTCAACCTTAATTATATCATCATCATTCTTTAATTATAGCTATCACAATTACAATTCATGAATTTGTTTAATTCCGAAACATGGGTTTTTATATATGTATTTTTAAACTTTAGGCTTGACTCATTTGGTTTTATTTGTTTCCAATAACAACCAAATTAATTTTGTATGCAAAGATGGTATTATCTTACTTCTTCTATATATGTCCCTTACCTTGCTCTACGTGATTTTAACCAAAATCCTTCGGTTGCAACTCACTTGTGACTATCATTTCTTTTCCAAAATTTTCTCCTACAAATTCCTTAGCTGAAATCAGTATTCAAACAAGGTCATTCAATATTAATTCTATCTCATTACACTTCAAGGGATATCATTTTAACCTTAAACTACTTAATTGAGGTAGTTTTTGACTACTTTTCTATTAAGGCCAAAATGTTCATTTCACGATCTTTTCGGTTTTCTTTCAATTTCAACTATACCGATATTTTAAATATTATTTTCTAACTCATTTATATGCTTTAAATATTTTTGCTAACTCATTTAAAACTATCGAATTATAATTTCAATCTCAATTTAACAATGCCCTTCACCTAGCTCAGTGCACTTTTTGACATCTGAACCATTTTCTTTCGGTTTTAACTATTCGTGTATTATTCTTTATATTTAATATTACTCTTCATTACACTTAACCAAATTAAAGCACACTAATCCCTTTAAAAGCCTTGCTAGTCAAATGCCTATTCTAAACTTCCCCTAAGATTTATTCAAAATAAACACCATAGCTAAGCTCAACATCACCAATTCACTAATATATCTCCTCTTCATAGAAAAACCTATACTTTTTCACCATAAAACCCTTTTGGCTGAATTTTCTACAATACTTTAAGAACATTTTTACATCATTCTAACACTAGAAATAAGCTTAGAAAAATCAGAAATTAAACATATATTCATTTTAAAGCAACCTGAAATTTCCAACATAATCTCACCTCTGTGCAATCAACTTCCAGCTCAATTTGCACCCACCAAATGAGGTCCATTTGGCTGATTTTCGGATATGTGGTAGAGAAAAGGTAGGGCTTCAATAGATCCTTCTTGACCGACCTGAACCGAGGCCATTTTCATGGTCGTTTCTGTCTTGCACAGTGATTTCGTGACTAACGCCTAAAACAGGGGTTGCTATGGAGTTTGGATGGTTTTGGGAGAGAAAGCCGATTGTTTGAGTTCTTAATGAATTGAAACATGTTCTAAATTCATTTATAACCATAATATTCAGATTTTAATGACCTTTTACTGTAATATTCTTGTTACCGCTTAAATTTACTAAGTTCACTTTGTTTTACTACACTTTCCCTTCTTCAAAAATTCATTTTTCATTATTTCTTCAAACAAAGCCTTGAGTAACTTTTCCATACTCATCATTATTCATAAATATCTTGATTAAAAATTTATAATTATTTAATTTAATAATTATCTATATAATTTAATTTAGAAGCCTATTTAATCTCTAAAACATTAATCTCATTTTTCTAATTGCTTTACTGCATTGATACCCAACTTTAAAAATTCACCGAGGTCAATCCAAAATGTATAAAAATATGAGTCATACATGGTTGGAAAGATCTTCAAGTTAAATTTCCAATGCAATTTGAATCACCTCAATTGGAGTTCCTTATCAAAAATTATGTTCGACTCTTTACTGATTGCTCAATTCTAAATTCCATACATTTGACATGAATGTATGAATTTATTGTTGTTAATCTATAATAAATGAAAATATGAGCCTTATATGGCTAAAACGATATTTAAGTTAGCTTTCTAATGGATTTTGAATCACCTTAATCAGAGTTTCCTTCCAACTGCAATGGATAAAGCCTTACAGATAGGTCGGTTGGTAGAATCTACAGCTCATAGGGTAAATTTACAAAATTTCTGGTATTGATCCATAAGGAACTTGTTAGCTTTAAATTGACATATATATTTTGAAATGACAAAAACTTAAGTAAGCTTTAATGTTTTAATTCATATTGTAAATTTGCCTTATCACACATGATTTTCTCAATCCATTTTCAAGTGATCATATCAAACATTAAGACCATGATTTAATGATACATCCTTATTGGTCTTAATACTTTATAAATGTTTTGAATATTTTAGAAAATCACTTGATGAATTTTTGGACCATGTTTTCATTAGAGAAAGTCAAGAAAAACTCCCACAAAAATGTCAAAATGTTTTGGGTTGAATTAAAATCAAAAGCCATATCATTTCTAACCCAAAAATGCAGGAAAAACACATTCTGGAAGCATGGGATCGATCCCCTAAGGGAAGGGATCGATCCCTTTATGGCAGAAAGCCTCCAAGGCTCAAAACGAAGCATGGGATCGATCCCCTATGGGAAGGGATCGATCCCTTTTCCCAAAAATAGCCTGTAACGGCTAGTTTTTGTGAGACAACGGTCATATTCAAGTTTTGGCTCCACCCAACGGCTAGAATACATCCAAGGGACTATAAATAGAGGCTTAGAAGCTAAAGAAAGCAATAGGAACTACTCAATCAACTCCAATACTCATTTTCCTCAAATCTTCAAGCCTCAATAACAAATTAAAAGCTACAAAGTCTTCATCTTCCATCATACACATACCTCTTGTATTACTTAGCACAAATCTTGTATAGGCTTTTTCTTTGTGCCTAATTTCTGTAATAACTTGCCTATCTAAAGGCCCTTCTTTGATTACATTATTTGTAACCCACCATTCCTTGTAAAGGGGAGGTTTCTCTTGAGCCTAGAAAAAGAGGGAGGTTTCTCTTAAGCCTTAGAAAAAGAGGGAGGTTTCTCTTGAGCCTAGAAAAAGAGGGAGGTTACTCTTGAGCCTAAGAAAAAGAGGGATTGTAATCACAAATTCAAGATAGTGGATTTGGAGAAAATCCTTGGGAGCGTCTCAAGGTAGAGGACGTAGGCAAGGTAGCCGAACCTCTATAAATCGATTGTGTAAATCTTTCTCTCCCTACTCTTGATTTACTTGCAATTATATTTCTGTTTATTGTATTGAATTCATATTGTATAATTGCCTAGCTTAGATAACTTAGAAAACACTCAAATAGGCTAGAGAATTTGGAAGAATCGAAAAACAGGCATAAGGTTAGCGAAAAACCAATTCACCCCCCTCTCGGCATAGCCTATAGAGCCAACAGAACTAAAATAAGAGACCGACATGTTTGGAAAGATAATTAAGTTAGCTTTCCAAAGAATTTTACGGTTTATCATTTGGATACTCCGATCAAAAATTATAATCGAAACACTATCAATTGGTCATTCAAGCCCATGATATTTTTATCTTCACAATTTTCAATCCTTAATTAAATTTACCAATTACTTTCAATAAATTAATTTATTCATTTTCATTGACGTTTCATCTTGAAAAGTAAATTTTCCATTATCCTTTAAGAAAATGTGGTTCTCACATTACACCAAGGGTCAGCGTTGAATCTATTCTTGTTTGCGGTAGTTATGGACGAACTGACAAAATTTATCCAAGATAAGGTGCCTTGGTGTATGATGTTTGCAGATGATATTGTCCTATGTGTGGAAACTAGAGCGGAGATCAATGCAAAGTTGGAATTATGGAGAAAAATGTTGGAATAAAAAGGATTTAAACTAAGCAGAGTGAAGACTGAATACATGGAGTATAAATTCAGTTCTAACCGAGTGGAAGAGCATAATGTAGTGACGTTAGACGGGATGGCGATACCTAAGTGGGACCATTTTCGATATCTGGGATCGATAGTACAGATGGATGGAGAGATTGATGGTGATGTGACTTATAAGATCCAAGTTGGATGGAGTAAGTGGAGAAGTGCTACAGGTGTGTTGTGCGATAAAGGAATTCCTATATGGTTGAAAGGCAAGTTTTATATGATAATTGTTAGACCAACATTGTTATATGGCAGTGAATGTTGGGCAACTAAGAGGCTACATACACAAAAGATGAGTGTAACAAAAATGCGAATGTTGCGGTGGATATGTGGATATATAAGAAAGGATAGAATGAGAAATGAAGATATTCGTAAGATGGTTGGAGTGGTACCTATTGAAGACAAGATGTGTGAAAATCATTTATGTTTGTTTGGACACATAAGATGTAAACTTGTAGATGCTCCAATTAAGAGAATAGAGACTATGGATGTTGAGAGAAGGCTTAAGACTAGAGGAAGACCGAAAAAGACTTGGAAGGAAATAGTTTGGAAAGATATGGAGGTTTTAGAGTTGGATGAGCAAATGGCCTTGGATAGGAATCTATGGAGGAGGAGAATACATATGGACGATCTAATGTGAATTCAGATATTGGTTCATATAGCCTACCCCAATATCTTGGGATAAAGGCTTTGATGATGATGATTCATTGTATGATAAATAAAACCTTTGTGGATTGACTGAAGATTTTATTCATTTTATCGATTTTCATAAAGGTAATACTACTATGTGAATATTGTTTTGAGACCAAAATGTTCCTAAATGTGTTCCACAATGAAATAGTGTGTTTATGAAAACTAACATTAGCTTTGGAAAATAAATGATTGCTATTTTCCATAAAGTGTGAAATTACTAAAAATGATATTTCAGAAATCCTGAAATTGAGTTTATTGAAATGAAAGTGTTGAGATGTTGGTATATAATGTTTTACGGTGAAAGAGAATATTTACGAAATTCATTACTATAATGCGAATATTTTATAACACTGTTTTCACCGTTCTGTATACTATGTCATATTATACCTTTATGGATTTTCTGAAAAACATTATCTATTTTATTAAATTCCATAAAGGTGAGATGATTTCTCATAAGTTGTTTTGAGACTGATAGGCCCTTTATCATGCTGATATGTGATATATGACATGTGATATGTGAAGTTGTTGATACTAATCCTATCTTCAGCGTCCTGGTTGTCACCTGATTAGTGTACAATCGAGGACAATGATAGATTATGGCCATAGGTCTCATATGATACTGATACTGTTCCCTACGAGAATTATGGCATGATAAATCTTGGGTGATGCCTTAGTCTCCACCATTTTATGATATGAAAATGATGTTTTAAATGATATGATGATATTAAATGATAAATGATTATTCATATGTTTTCAATGAGATGGATGATGATTTTCTAAATGGTTTACTGTACTAAATTGAGTACAATACTGTTTACGAAATTTCCATGATACATGTGATATGTGTTCAAATGGAAAATGGTGATTTATTAATCTAATATTCTTTTATGATTTTATTTGAATATTAGATTATTTGATTAAATGCTTTAATTTATGAAAGCATTGCTTTGGAATTTAATATGAAGGGTTATGGAAAAAGTGTTTTATTTAAAAAATCAATAATTACTCCCTATAGTCGTTTCTAGGTTCTGGGACAAGACATGTATTCTAAATTACCTTCTATACTCCATCCAGATCCCTAGCCGACTATAGTATCCTTCCTTTTTACTGTCCCTAGTGCATCTATAAGAAAATAAAGGATTTCATTGCATATAGATTTCGGGATATCAAGATTTGCATACAATTCATTTACTAAGCCATGGTTTGCTCACTCTTTTATTTTCACCATCCACAGATTATTTTCCATGAGTACATGATTTACTTAACCGTGGATCGGCTACGTTTCGGTTATCCCTAAGCAACGGTAGTGGATCCTAGAGGTATTGTGTTTACATTTGTATATTCAGACATTTTTATACAATACTACTTGTTGTAAATTTATTTTTAGGGGATGTAAACTGATTTATACAGTTGTGAATATTATTTATTAATAAATAAATATTGTCTAAAGTGTTTATTATTGTAGATGAACAGTGTTAAAGACATCACGGACAGCCCAACCAAGTATTGTGTATGTGTGACATGCGATAAATATAGATGATTACTGTGTATAACAAACTATGACAAGGTTTGAATGCTTTCCCATAGTTTCTACACTTTCATACCTTTTTTATACTCAAACACACTCAAAACTTATACTAACTTAAGTATCGGAGAAAATCTCACTGGGAGCAACCCTAATGGCCCTTTATTTGCAGGTTGATCCAAGAAGGAAGAAGTTTGTCCACCATTGAAGAGCCTGTTGGCTCAATTAGTTAACTGAGAGAGGGGTGAATAAGTTTTTCTCTAACCTTAGGTTCAATTTTTAGTTTTTCTAAAATCTTTAGCCTATATTATAGTTCTCTAAGTTCTATAGGCTATTCTAGCATACAATTCAACCAAAATACAATTTACACAATTAAATTGCAAAAAAGAAAGAGTGAAGGGCTAGAAAATTGTACACAATTGATTTATAAAGATTTGGCAACTTACCTACGTCTTCTACCTTGAGACACTCCTAAGGATTTTCACCAAATCCACTAATGAATTTGTCTTTACACCTTTTTTTTTGTAGGCTCAAGAGAAACCTTTACATCTCTCATTTTTCCATGTTCAGGAGAAAACCTTACACTTTCTTTTTGGGGCTCAAGAAGAAAACATTACAATCTCTCCCTTTTATGGCTCAAGGAGAAAACCTTAATTTCCACCCGTAACTCACTTTACAAGTTAAGCTCCCAAGGGTTCACCCTTTTTTACAATTTGTGAATGGGTCTTTAAGAGTTCTAATCTAAGATAACTTCTAAGAAGGTGGATGATTACAGTTTAAGCTCTAAAAGATTCTATACAAGATTTTATGCTAAGCTATAGAAGAAAGATGAGCATGGTAGATGATTTTCAATTTCTAGCTCTTAGAATGTTTTTGAAGCTCTTAGAAAGTTCTAATCTTAGATAAATTTCGAACTCTTAGATGGTTTTTAAGAGTTCTAATCTCTTCTTCTTGTTTTGAGAAATTTGGTCAGTTTTAAGTTAAAATCTTTGGTTTTAAATCATCCCAAGTCATTTTTCAACTTTATTTGAATATTTCTTGATTGAGCATTTGAAAAGTTAGCTCAAATATTTATCAAGTAGTTTTCTAAAAATATATATTCTATTTTTCCTTGAGAAAATTACTTAATGAAATATTCAAAATCATTTTATAGAGGATTAAGACCAATAAGAATAAGCAATTAAAATATGGTCTTATATTTGATAAAAGTACTTGAAATGGTTTGTGAAAATCATAATTGATAAAGCATATTTACAATGCAGAAATTTCATTTAATTTTGCTTAAGTGTTTGTCATTTCAATATATATATATATATATAGTATCAATTTAAAGTTAACAATCTCTCCCTTTTTGATATGACAAAACTTAAGGCAAATTTGCTTTGAAAATACTTTGAAAAAGCTCTCCCTTAATATACGCATTATTTGAAAAATAAAACCCTCCCTTAAAATGATAATGATTTTCAAAACAATTTACAAACCACATTATCTCTCTCTTTTTTTGTCATAGCAAAAAGAAGGATAAACAAAAATTGCTCTCCCCCTAAAACTATGGCTTAAAAATTTTGGAGGAGATAATAAAAATTGCTTCAACCACCAAACAAAAGATTAGTACATTGAGAGTTATAACACAAATAAATAAATCAATGTCCATATAAAGATCATGAGATGTTTGTGCATGCAATGGACATTGTTTATAATACTATACTAATGGTTCATAAATAATTTTCAATAAATTACCAATTGGTCATAATAATGCAAGTTGTTCACACATTGTCTATTATTTCTATAACTTGCTCATTTCAACTCTATCAAGCACCTAGATACATCAATTGTTCTTTATAGTCCAACTAAGATGCATGTCAATACATAATGATTATGACCTAAACTTAGATGAAATATTATGCATTGAGCTCATAAACCATTTTCAAGAAAGAATGTCCCTAGAATTAAATCATATATCAATTATCTACATATTCTAGCACAACAAGGTCTCATGCAAATGTGTCCTAAAAGAATTCTTGTCTATTTGTCATTTCAATCTTAAGAAAAAGAGAAGAATTATCAATTTAAATCTCATATCAATTGTGTTGGCTTTACCGAGAGGAGGGTGAATTGATTTTTGAACTAAATTCTAGATTTTAAAGCTTAACAAGCTACTTTAACAAATTACACAATAAATTCTCAAAAACAGTAAATAAATAGTAAGGATGAAGATGCAAACACAAGATTTATAGAGGTTCGGCGAATCTCTTGCCTACGTCCTCTTTCCTTGATCCTTTTGTCCAGGTGTTGATTTTTTCTTTTCTTTGAGATTCAATACAGACCATTTCAATGTGTGGTGAGACCTCTAACACTTCCTCTTATAGGCTTAGGAAGAGACTTTTTGAACCCTTTTTAGTATAACTACCCAATCACTCACAAAATGAACCTTACTAGGTTACTCTTCCCTTTAATACAAAGAAGTGATTTGTAGAGAAAGGATGAATACAAAATAGGCTTCTTGTAGGCTGGATTTTATAAGATGAACAGCAATGTGACTGAAAAAGATTGAATTTGAGCTTTATGATGCTTGCTTGAAGATAGGAGAGGATGAATAATGCATATTCTTGCCTTTAAGCTCATAAATGGTGTATTTATAGTCCACCTTGAGTTGAGGATGGTTGTTGGAGCATTTAATGCAAAACTTCCTGTTGAAACCCTAAAAAACAAGTCATTGGGCACATTTCGCGTGGTAGGGGATAGATCCTTAGGTTAAGGGGATCGATCCTACAACTTTGGCAACTTTCTCTGAGGTTCTACTATCTTAGGATCGATCCCATAGGTGTAGGGATCGATCCTCTTAGTCTTGATTTGTCTTTGGGACTTTTCTGCCATTTAGGGATCGATATATTGAAGGGGGATCGATCCTTTCATTGAAAATCTGAATATTTTGGGCAATTTTAATTTGAAACACATGTAATCTTTGGTCCCAAATCGTTTTTCAATTTCATGTAAGTATTTCTTAACTTAGTCAAGTGAAAATTTAGTTCAAACATTTATTAAGTAATTGTCTCAAAATTTTAAACAATTAGTTCAATGGAAAATTACTTAATCTCATATTTTCCAAGTGCATTGTAATAAAACAATTTCAGTATAGACTTGCACTTGATCTTGTTGTAAAAGCTATATGCAAATTTACACATAAATATTAAGTATTTAATTGTGTTTAAGTTTTTGTCATTTCAAAATATTTAATTGTCAATTTAAAGTTAACAATCTCCTTATTTTTGATATGACAAAACTAAGGTAAATTTGCTTTGAAAATTCTTTAAAGAAAATACTGCCCCTTAATTAATGCATGATTTTTAGTAAAAAAATTTTACTGATTGACCTACTTCTCCCCCTTTTTGTCATAACAAACACTAATCTCCCCCTTAATGAATGCGTAAACAATAAGCAACAAATAAGTTAGTGACAAAAAAATAAAGCAAATGAGAAATTGCAAGGTATTGGTAAATTAATGCAACAATAAGCATTAATTCTATAGAGTCATGTAAAGATACCAAGTCAATATATAATAGGTCAATAGCTAGCATTAGCATAAGCAAAAGCAGTCACATAGTTAATAAACATAAACAACCATAAAGTTATAATCATTGAAAGAGCTGAAGTTCTAAGGTTGACTACTAAATCATGGATAAGAAAACAAAGTGACGGAGCAAAACTTATCATGAAGACTTAAAGGTTGAGATCTAGTCAATCAAGGTTCGGTGATAACCATCTATGACCTTTTCAAAAAAGTCTTGCGATACTGGCCAATGAACTCTTCTTGCTGGTGTCGGATGTCTTGAACCTCATCATATAACAATGTTTGAGTATCTTCCATGTTGAATAGGCAATTGTTGACATAATCTTGAAAGTTAGTAAAGCACTTCTTAAGCTAAGTGAAACGTGCGACGACATCCTGTTGAAATGCCTGCTGATCAGCTTCAAACACTGTAAAGCAAGTGTCAAATTGTTGAAGCATTTACATGATCTAGTCAAGAGATGTAGCAGGAGCCAAGCTAGATGGAGTGGATGAAAATGGTGCATCAAGAGTTTCCTCTATGAGAGCTTGAGTGGGAGCTAGAGCTAGAGTTGGAGCTAGAATGTGCTTATGTCGCTTCTTCCATTCACCTATGCCGCTTTTCTCATTTTGATACCAACTAAGATTGTGAAGTGTTTCTAGATTAATCGTAGTACTAGGATTAGGTAGGATCCCAACTTCACATGAACAATCAAGGCCTTTTTCAAGTAGATAATATTCCAACGGTTGAGGAAACACAATTATCCTAGCACCACCTTCTACAATCTTCAGATGAAGTGAATGAGTTTAGGCTTGCTAGCTGTGGGTGAGTGAATGTGATAAAGCTAAAATCGATCAGGTTTGCTAACTTGTGAATACTTAATGCCGAAAGGACGTATGTTCCAAGAAATAATGATGTGAAGTAGATAAGCAAAGATGGGAAGATCACCAACTCATTCACTAACTATTGGAAAGTCTAATGGAGCATTTTCATCTTCGTAGGTGAGGCCTTCGTTGGGAATTCGAAATACCTCAAAAAGTGATCAAGGAGTAACTCGAATGGACTATCCTATGATGAATGACTTTATGCTAACAACTTTGCATCGAACATTTGGATCGTAGATGAGTTTGGCATTTGAGAAAAAGGCTAGGATAATATTACATGGGACAGGAGTATTGATATGAAGGAATGGTGTCCATTTGAAGGCTTCAAATTTGGCAAAGTAACGGAATTCAATTTCTTCTAGAAAAGCAAAGTTGATGGGTCACCAATGCTTGATTTTCATGTTGGCAAAGCTTTCATGAAAGCGGTTCTTTTCTTTTGCATTACAAAAACTCTGATTGAAGGCTGTAGAAATGGAGGAGGAGGAGGAGGGAGCTTTACATTTATTGGCGATATGTTTCACTCTTGGAGGCATTGTGAGAAAGTTTGGAATGTGAAAAGCAAGGAAAAGTTCGTTCAGGAATTTCAGCAAGCAGTTGGTGGTGGCAACTTTGAAGAGGTGGTGATGAAATTATGAGAGGAATTTGTGAAATCCAACACAACATGCAATGTAAGATCCGATTCTACTTTACTGTACATGCACGAACATGTAACCCACTTAGATTTCGGTGCTCAAACGATGATATGAGTGAGAAAATATATTTTTGGATGTTGAATTAAATATTGAAAATCGTGAGGATAAAATATCATGAGGCTTGAATGACCAATTGATAGTGTTTCGATTATAATTTTGATCGGAGCATCCAAATGATAAACTGTAGAATTCTTTGGAAAGCTAACTTGATTATCTTTCGAAACATATAGGCCTCTTATTCTAGTTCCTTATGGATCAATACCAAAAATTTTGTAAAGTTATTCCATAAGCAGTAGATTCTACCAACCGACTCAACCGACCTATTGGTAAAGATTCATCCATAGCGGTGGGTAGGAAACTCCGATTAAAGTGATTCAAAATCTATTAGAAAGCTAACTTAAATATCGTTTATCCATATAAGGCTCATATTTTAATTCATTATAGATTAACAACAAGAAATTCCTACATTTACGTCACATGTAGGGAATTTAGAGTTGAGCAATCAGTAAAGAATCGGACATAAATTTTGATAAGGAAGTCTAATTGAGGTGATTCAAATTGCGTTGGAAAGCTAACTCGAAGATCTTTCCGGCAATATATGGCTCATATTTTATACATTTTGGATTGATTTCGGTAAATTTTTGAAGTTGGTGATAAGTGCAGCAAAGCAATCAAAGAAATGATATTAATGTTTAAAGATGATATATATACATATGTGTATATAAAATATAGTATATGCCAATGTATAAATATATGTTAATAGAAAATATACTTATAATATATTTATATATATAAAAAAAAAGAAAAAGAAAGTGTGCTGCACGTGGAGGGACTGCTGAAACAGAAAATAGAAAAGAAATAGAAGTTGGATTAGTGGACCATGTGGCCCCCTTTCATTGGATGAAATGAAAATAAAAGAAAACAAAATTCTGCCATTGTCAGCCATTTTTCCAGCCCCATCACCGACTCATTTGCCTCTGTTTGCTTGCTGCTGTCGATTTTTGCTCATTTTCCTCCAAAATCTCCAACGTGAACCATGCTAAACCGATTTTTCTTTGTCAAATCATTTTAGTTTCTTCACCCAACTTGTTCTTCATTCTAAGGACAACTTCAATCCATAATTTAGAGGGCTGAACAGCAAAGCTCGTGACTGATTCTTGGGGGCAGTTCGGTTCGGCTGCTAGAGGTAAGGTAGTTGGGTGATGTTTTGCTTAGTCCTAGTTATGTATTTACTTGTATCATGCATGGGTGACATGGTTTAAACCTCCAATTGAATTAAATTGAAGTGAAAGAGAAAGAGGACAGATTTGGTCAGTGGAGGAAAATAAAGAAATTGTAGAGATCTCAATTTCACTTCAGGAGGAATTAATAGCTAAATGTTGGAAAGAACCTGGCTGAAACTTGATTTTCATGTTGTTTGCAAAACATGAAAGAAGTGTGACGATGGGTGTGCTTGGCCGTGAGGGGTGCTGTACGTTGATGATGAAATTGTGTTGAATTAAATATGTAAGAGGTAATCTCCAAGTGATGTAGAGGATGTATAAAGATTTAATTAAATAAAGAAAGAAAAACCATGAAGAGATGACAAAGGAAAACTCATGAGCATGGGATAAAAAGAAGTGGCGTGAATGATAGCTACTGCCGATCATAGTGTGACTGTGTAGTGGTGAAGTAATTCTAGGAATTTAAGGTATTTGATAGAATTTTTAAGTGAATAAAAGAAGTACATGAAATTAAGACTAATTGAAATAAATGAAAAAGCTTTGGAGTATGTTTCCATAAGAAAAGAGAAATAATGAGACCATAAGAAATTCACTTAAGTGAATGGAATTGTTGGTGGAATTGAATGAAAGGAAAAAGAATGAATTTTAGTTGATAAAGAAATACGGGAATTTTACGATTTATTGAATTTTCATACATTATTGATTAAGGAAATTTAATAAATGGTGATTGGACAAGTGTAACATTTAGTTAAAGTCAAATTCATGATATTCTCATGTAATTAATAAATAAAGCACATAAGTTGATTAAATTATGAATGAAATTAAAAGTGGAGAAGAATGAATTAATGTTGAAATTTAGATTGTAGAAATTACGAGGAATCTACCGACATGTTTGAATTTAAATTTTAACACAAAAAGAAGTCATGTTATAAATCGGTAAAATTTATACTGCAAAAATATTTGCAATGTCTAATATGGGTGCATTTAGATATGAATAATAGCTCAAAAATAAGTATTTAATGAGCTAATAATTTTAATGGAATTATCAACAGCCCGGAAGAATCGGATTTCAAGTGGTGCGCAGTAAGAGTTCAGATATGCTACACAGGTAAGTGATGCATGTGCAGCATTGTAAGGATATTCAGTCTGCATGATTTTAATTATGAAATATTTTATAAAAATATTTTATGAAAATATTACGATGAATGATTGGTTGGAAAAGTGTGATGATGTACTGGCTGGAATTATAAACTGTATTTTTTGTGCAGGAGGCTAGTCAATTGACAACTGTTATACTGCCGAAAAATTCTTAAAAATTACCGAAAATCATAATAAATGATTTTATGTCACGAGAAATGATTTTCAATTACGAAAATCGAGAAAATGAATATTTTTCATAAAAACATGAATAAAATTAAAGTGGTTTTAAAACATTCATGTTTTCGAGAATGATGATAATGAAATCACCGAAAATTCTCTTGATATGTAAATTACACGTAATACGAGAGAAAAAATGAAAAGAAATAAAATGAATATTTTTATATATATTTCTTAAATATTCACTAAATGGTTTTATAACCTTTATGGTTTTAAATTATGAAAGTATATATTTTTATAAATTCCATAAAGGTTATTTTATGATGAAAAATACGGTTTTGAGACTAGATGGCAACCTTATCATGCTGATATGTGATATGTGATATGTGACATGTTATATGTGATATGTGATATGTGATATGTAGTCCCAGTCGACACCTGATCAGTGATCCGTCGAGGACAATTATAGACTATGGCCATAGATCTGACATGATTATTTTATACCCTTCGGGGTCTATAGCATGATATGAGTAACGACCCAGTGGACGGGCTGGGCGTGCCTTAGTCTCCATATATGAAAATGTTTTATATGATACGTTATATGTTAAATGTAAACGTTTTACATGATATGTGATAAGTTAAATGAAAGTGATTTACAGCATTTTACATAATGCTTATTTCGGTACTGATTTTAGTATTACGAGATGATTTTCATATGACATGTGATATGAACATGTAATATGTTTTCAAAAGTAAAAAGAGTTTATAAGTCTAATATTCTTACTATGATTTTAAATTGAATATTAGACTATATGTGACATGAATATGTGATATGTTTTCCAAAAAGGAAAGAGGAGGAAAATAAATTTAATATTCTTATTTTAATTTTTAAATTGAATATTAGATTTAAATGATATATATGTTATACGAAAATGATTTAATAGCTGATTTTTCTATTTAAAGTACTGTACTAATTATGGTTGTACAGTAAAATATGAAATGAGTTTTGAATGAAAATGATGATGATTTAACTAATATTCTTTTCAAAGAATATATGAATATTAGTTATTTTATTTAAATGTTTTATTTCATAAAAGCATTATTTTGAAAAGAATATAAAAACGATAAGGAATAAAAAGGAAAAAGGATTTAAATTCCAAATGAAAAGAAAATTACTCTCTACAGTTGCTTCTAGGTTCCGGAACAAGACAGGTATTTCAAAATACTCGCCTTACTCCTTCTGGATCCCTAGCCGACTGTAGTATCCTTCCTACATGCGTGCCTAGAGCCCCATAGGAAAAATGAAAAAGCTTTTCAGCATATAGATAGCTGAGTATCAAGTGAGGCATATAATTTCCTTACTGAGCCGTGGTTTGCTCACCCCTTAATTTTAACATTTCAGGTTTTCGAAGACTGAGACTCTAACACCTAAAGGATTTTGGCTGCGCATTTGGGGACTCTGCGACAGCTTGATTTAATACTCAACGTATGATCATTTATTTTCTGTATTTAGACGTACTTACAGTACTACTTCCTTATGAAGTAAGATAGGGAATGTAATTCATATTATAATTTTATATGAAATTGTTTATATGTAAAGGAAAAGTAAAGTATTGTAGACAGCCTAACCAAATAAGATGTATAGAATAAGATGAAAAATAGGGTCACGGGCTGTGACATGCAACAAGATGGTGTTTAGCTGAAGAGGTTTGATGAAGAAAGTGTGATGAAAAGAAGAGTGGATGAAGAGGAAAATGAGGATGAAAATGTACAAAAAAATGAGTTTTTGGTTGAGTCAAAACATGCAAGGAAAGAATAAGTTTTAAAATGATGAAGATGAGAAGTGAAAACAGAGTGAAAATGATAAAGAATGATGGAAGAATGATGAAATTTAGTGGAGAAATGAGAAAGATGTGAATTTTGGGTGAGAGATGGGTTTTGATAGTGAAAAGAGCACGAAGAAGATGATAATATAAGTTTTTATTTGAAAAATCGAGTTTTAATAACCCAAGAAATTGCGTCAGGTATGAAGAGATCAAGCCCTTTAATGAAAGGATCGATCACTTCTAGGCAAAATGCATTCTGCATCTAAAGGATCGATCCCTCTAATCTTTTTCCAAAGAATTTGGCACAAGAACTCCAAGGAATCGATCCTATATCATTAGGAATCGATCCCTTAGTTATGTGCCTTAATTTTTATGCAGAAAAAATTTTGAAAACAAGTGAAATCATGCATTTTTAGTCTTTTAAGATCAAAACAAGATTTGAGCAAGTTGAAACCATCTTTTTTGACGTGTAGGAGGCAAGAGCACTTAGTAAACAATTGAAAATACATTTTGGCATGTTTTGAAACACTTTTGTTTGAAGAATGCCTTTTTAAGAACTCATATGGTGATTTTGTGAAAGATATGCACTTTTTCAAAACGAATAAGTATTGAACACTTAAAGGAATATGGTAAGCTAAATATGTGATGAGCAAGTAATTCAAATATTCTCTAAATTCTTGACTTGCATTCATCACATACAACTTAAACCATTTATTCATTACGCCTAGTTCACCTCTAAGTGTGCAAAATCTTTCTTTCTCTAAAGGTTTAGTAAAAATATCAGCTAATTGATGCAACGTGTCTACATACTCTAGAATAATACCACATTTTTGCACATCATCTCTTATAAAGTGATGCCTTATTTTAATGTGCTTAGTTCTAGAATGTTGTATAGGGTTTTTGGTGAGATTAATAGCACTAGTATTATCACATTTGATAGGAATTTGATTAATCTCTATTCCATAGTCACTCATTTGTTGCTTTTTCTATAATACTTGAGCACAACAACTTCTAGATGCAATATATTTAGCTTCGATTATGGATTGAGCTACATTATTTTGTTTCTTGAAAAACCATGAGATAAGTCTATTCCCTAAGAATTGACAAGTACTAGATGTGCTTTTCCTATCAATTTTACATTCACCAAAATCCACATTAGAATAAGCATGAAGAGCAAAAGTTGAGTCTCTAGGATACCATAGTCCTAATGAAAAAGTGTTTTTAAGGTATCTAAGGATTCTTTTGATAGCTTGTAAGTGTGATTTTCTAAAGGATGATTGAAATCTATCACATAAGCATACACTAAATATTATCTCAGGTCTACTAGCAATAAGATATAACAATGAGCCAATCATAGACCTATATAGTTTAGTGTCTACACACTTACCTCCTTCATCTTTATCAAGCTTGATAGATGTGTTCATGGGGTGGATTGAGGTTTGGTCTCATCCATCTCAAATCTTTTGACCAAGTCCTTAGTGTACTTAGCTTGATTTATGAAAATTCCATCTTTACTTTGTTTTACTTGGAGCCCTAGAAAAAAAAAAAGTTAAGTCTCCACCATGCTCATTTCAAATTTACCTTGCATTAATTTGGAGAAATTTTCACATAATGATTCATTTGTGGATCCAAAAAAGATATCATCTACATAAATTTAAACCACTAACAAATCACTACCCTTAGATTAGATAAATAAAGTTTATCTACTTTGCCTTTTACAAAACCTTTTTCAATCAAAAACTTGGATAGTCTTTCATACCAAGCTCTAGGAGCTTGTTTTAATCCATACAAAGCCTTTGAAAGTTTGAAAACATGATCAGGAAACTTTGGGTCTTCAAAACCGAGAGGCTGCTCTACATAAACCTCTTCATTTATAAACCCATTTAGAAATGCACTTTTAACATCGATTTGATAAAGTTTGAAATCTTTGTAACAAGAAAAGGCAAGTAGCATCCTAATAGCTTTTAGTTTAGATAGGAGCATAAGTCTCATCATAGTCTATTATTTCTTCTTACCTATATCCTTGTGCCACTAATCTAACATTGTTTCTAATTATCACACTATTTTCATCCGTTTTATTCTTGAATATCCATTTAGTTCTAATAATTGGATGATCATTAGGTCTTTCCACAAGATTCAATAATTGGATGATCATTAGGTCTTTCCACAAGATTCCAAACTTTACTTCTTTCAAATTGATTTAGTTCTTCTTGCATATCTATAATCCAATTTTCATCATTTAAAGCCTCATGCACATTCTTTGGTTCAAATTGAGACACCAAAGCTACGTATTAACAAATATTTCTATAGGATAATCTAGTTCTAACTCCAATATTTGGATCTCCAATGATGTCATTATTTTTCACATAATTAAGTTCTTTAGGACACCTAGATTCTTTTTCAATTGTCTTTTGATCTAATGGCTCCTCTTTTTATTTATATCAAGATCTTCTAATAGTTTGCTAACATCTTTATTTTGAGATGGATCAATTATTGGTTCATCTAATATTTTTATATTTTCATCAAGATTTATTTTACTAGAGAAATTTGACTCATCAAAGATCATATGTATTGATTCTTCTACAAGTGTTCATTTGTTGAAAACCCTATAAGTCTTAGAATTTATGGAACATCTAAGAAAAATTCCTTCATCACTTTTTGCATCAAACTTTTTGAAATTATCTTTTTCATTATTCAAAACAAAACATTTGCATCCAAAAGGCTGGAAATTGCTAATGTTAGGTATTTTTCCTTTATAAAGTTCATATGGTGTTTTCTTTAAGATTGGCCTAACTATAACTCTATTTATAACATAGCATGAACTGTTAATAGCTTCAGCCCAAAAATATTTCGGTAAACTATTTTCATGAAGCATGGTTCTAGCCATTTCCTCTAAAGTTCTATTTCTCCTTTCAACCACCCTATTTTGTTAAGGTGTTTTAGGAGCTAAAAAATTATAGCTAATACCATTATCATTACAATAAGTATCAAAACCAAGATTTTTAAATTCTTTTCCATGATCACTTCTAATACTAGTGATTGAATAACCCTTTTCATTTTGAGTGATTTTTGAAAAAAATATGAATTTGTCTAAGGCTTTAGTCTTAACGCTTAAAAAGATTACCCATGTGAACCTACTAAAATCATCAACTATAACAAATCCATAGTGTTTTCTTCCCAAGCTAGTAGTTCTAGTTGGCCCAAAAAGTTCTAAGTGAAGGAGTTGGAGTGGCCTAGATTGAGAAACACACTTCGTAGATTTGAAGGAAATTCTCTTGTGCTTTCCTTTTACACAAGCCTTACACACTTTATTATTTTTAAATTGAAGCCTAGGTAATCCTACCACTAGGTCCCTTTTAGCAAATTTGGACAATACATGCATGCTAACATGCCTTAATCTTCTATGCCACAAGCAAGGTTCATATTTTTAGTGGCCATAAAGTATACATTTTTATTATTTAGTTCATCTAAGTGTACAATGTAAATGTTTCCTTGTCTATGTCTAATGAAAAGTATTTGGTTGATTTTAGCATCAACAACATGGCAACACAAAGCATCAAACACAACTTTAAAGCCTCTATCACATAATTGAATAATACTAAGCAATCCTCTAACATATAACACATTTTCAATAGTAGAAGAAGAGTTACCAATAGAGCTAATCCCTTCAATTTGCCTTTTGCAGTTGTCCCCAAATGTGACTTCTCCACTACTTTTAGGCTTTAGGATTTTGAATTGGCTCTTGTCACCAATCATGTGTCTTGAGCATCCACTATCAAGATACCAATGCGCCTTTGCCTTTGCCTTGTAGCAATACTCTTCCTCTTACAATCAAACATATCAAATTTTTGAGTTAGGTACCTAAATTTTCTTGTATCCTTGAAAGTTAGTACAAATTATCTTTGATCCTTTAGGGATAAATTTCATTTTCAAATATTCATCATTTGAATTTACAACATACTTGGGTACCCAAATCTTCTTAACTAATTTTCCTTTAAAGATGGTTTTTCTAGATGTGCATGTTTGTGAAGGGTGTCCTAATCTGTTGCATAAGAGGCACAAAAGTGACTTTTCATTATTGACAAAGAAATTTTTTAGATGAGTTTCCTTATTTAATGCATTAAAACCTACTTCTTCTTTATCAAAAAAGGCTCTTTAGGTCTCAGCATGTAATCCAGTTTTTGTTGACCCATATAAAATCTAGAAAAAGAGTTATGTAAATTACTATTCTTTTTATTTAATTCATATATTTCTAGATTGACATTTTCTAACTTCTTTCCACATTCTAATGTAGAATTCATAAGCATTTCATTTTTCATTTTCAATTTTGAAAGCATTTTCTTATATTTTCATTTATGCTTTTAAATTCATTAACTAGATCATCAAAGGCATCTTGCAACTCATCAAATGTATATTCATTAGTATCAAGTGAGTTAGAGTTTACCTTATCATCATTAATAGCCATAAAGTAAAGATTGGCCACTTCATCTGCAACATTTTTCTCATTAGAGCAATCACTATCGCTCTATGTAGCCATCATTGCTTTTTTCTTTGGTTTCTTCTCACTTTGTTTTTTATAAGAAAGACAATTAAATTTAATGTGACTAGGTTTCTTGCATTGATAACAAATAATAAGTTCTTTTTCATTCTTACTAGTTTCTCCCTTGCTAAAGTCTCTCTTAGAGGTCTCTTAAAATTTCCACTAGTTCTCATTCTCATAAATTTATTGAACCTTTTGGCAAACATTGTCATCTCTATATCCTCATCATCACCACTTTCTTCATTATCATCCTTACGTTCCTCATGTGTGGTGGATTTAAATGCAACTCCAACTTTTTTAGAAGGTTCTTGATTTCTTTTAAATTTGATTTCATAAGCGAGTAAAGATCCCATAAGTTCATCTAGTGAGAGTGTGTAGGGATCTTTAAACTCTTTTATAGCGGTTACTTTGGCCTCTCAATACTTAGGTAAACTATTGAGGATATTTTTTACCATTTCAACATTAGAATAAGTTTTACATAAAGATTTGAGTCCATTGATAATATTGATGAACTTAGTGAACATCTCACTAATTGACTCTTCAGTTTTCATTGTAAACAATTCATAATCATGAGTAAGCATTCCAACCTTAGTTTCCTTAACTTGAGTTGTCTCCTCATGTGTAATAGCTAATTTATCCCACACTTGTTTGGTAGTCTCACACAATGAGACTTTATTATATTCATTTAGTCTTTGTACACAAAATAGAGTATACATAACCTTGACATATGATTGTGCCATCCTAAAATCATTAGTGTCCTACTTATCTTCCTTCTTAGGGATTGCTTCCCCATCAATCTTCTTAATTGGGATAAGGGGTCCTTTGACTATGACTCTCCATACTTTATAATCGTTTGCTTGAATAAATAACATCATCCTAGTTTTTCAATAGGCATAATTTTCACCATTAAAGAGTGGTGGCCTAACCGTTAAGTGATCCTTTCCTACAAGAGATGTAGTTACACTAGTTTGAGCCATCAACATCGTTTAAACTCAATGGAAATTAATCCAAATCAATTTCGAGCTCAAGCTCTAATACCAATTATTAGCTCTACCGAAAGTAAGTGAATCGATTTTTGAACTAAATTCTAAATTTTAAAGCTTAACAAGCTACTGTAACAAATTACACAATAAATTCTTAAAAACAATAAATAAAGAGTAAGGAAAAAGATACAAACACAAGATTTATAGAGGTTCAGCCAATTTTCTGCCTACGTCTTCTCTTCTTGATCATCTTATTAAGGTGTTGATTCCACTCTTCTTTGAGATTCAATACAGACCACTTCAAGGTGTGGTAAGACCTCTAACACTTCTTTTTGTAGGCTTAAGAAGAAACCCTTTGAACCTTTTCTAGAATGACTACCAATCACTCACAAAATGAACCTTACTAGGTTACTCTTCCCTTTAGTAGAAAGAGGTGATTTGTTGAGAAAGGATGGATACAAAATAGGCCTCTTGTAGGCTGGATTTTACAAGATGAACAGCAATGTGACTGAAGAAGATTGAATTTGAGCTTTATGATGCTTGCTTGAAGATAGAAAAGGATGAATCGTGCATGTTCTTGCCTTTAAGTTCATAATTGCTTGTATTTATAGTCCGCTGTGAGCTAAGGATGATTGTTGAAGTATTTAATGCAAAATCTCTGGTTGAAACCCTCAAAAACTAGTCGTTAGGTACATTTCACATGGTAGGGAATCGATCCTTAGGTTATGGGGATTGATCCTACAACTACGAGCAACTTTCTTTGAGGTTTTGCCATCTTGGGATCGATCCTCTAGGTGTATGGATCGATCCTTTTAGTCTTGATTTGCCTTTGGGACTTTTTTGCTATTTAGGGATCGATCCATTAAAGGAGGGATTGATCCTTTCATTGAAAATCTGAATTTTCTGGTCAATTTTAAATTGAAATACATGTAACCTTTGGTCCCAAATCATTTTTCAATTTCATGCAAGCATTTCTTAACTTAATCAAATGAAAATTTACTCCAAACATTTATTAAGTAATTTTCTTAAAATTTTAATCAATTAGTTCAATGGAAAATTACTTAATCTCATATTTTCCAAGTGCATTGAAATAAAACAATTTCAATGTACACTTGCACTTGAACTTATTGTAAAAGCTTTATGCAAATTTACACATAAATATTAAGTATTTAATTGGTTTAAGTTTTTGTCATTTTAAAATATTTAATTGTCAATTTAAAGCTAACAAATTGTTACCAATGGTTGACTTATACATTTTGCATGAATTTAATTATTATGTGTGGTATGTTCATGCCAAGAGAATAGACAAGTCAAACAAGCAAGAACATATTCAAAAACATTCTTCTACATTTAAAATTCAAACATGTATATCTCAAAGTATGTGAAGCACAAGATAAATATGGAACATGTATAAAAATGCCATTTATATAAAGTATTCATATCATGAATTTAAAGCATTTATATTCATGAACCATAAAGCAATCATAATCACATATCCAGTAAATATGTATATGGATTAATTTAAACATAAGCATACTATCGTAAAGTATTAATCCATATTCATATGCACAAATTTTATCATATGAAAGATTTAAGAATTTATATCATTCAAGCACACACATTTTCTTCTACAGTCATAAGCACAAAGAATCTTATGCTTATTTTTCATTTAAAGATCTTTACCAATTATGAGCAAGGAAGGGTTTAAGCTTACCATCTTAATCACATCATAATCATATCCTTAATTGTTTTATCATTTAAGGTTCTATGAGGGATATATACTATTTTATCAAAAAGTTTTACCTAAGTGAATCAATATCATCAAGTTAAAGAATATTTTAATATTAATGTTCACAATCTATGAGTGAGGTCAAGCATATAATTTCATAAAAACAAATTTTCTCAACTCATAAGCACGATCATTGATTCAACCTAAGTAATTATGCAAGCTTATCATCAAAACATTTAAGAATTTAATGAAAGTGCTTTTGTTCACGTTTGCATTTATTTTTGAATATTAATGTCATTAGGCGTTAAGTTCTTTAGAGATTTAGCCATGAGAGAAATCTAAGTTTATGGATGATAAATTTTCATACATTTGATCATTTAAGATCCATTTATCATCACAAATTGTCAGCCAAAGAAAATTATGACTCTAGGTAATATATTTGGCATCTCAAATATTATATTTACATAAGTCATATTCAAATTCAAACACTAAGGTCAAGTTTGATCATATTATCATTCAATCATACATCTTGACCTTATTTACTCATATTTTACTAAAAATATATATCATGAAGCCTAATGTGGAATATGTGAGTCAAGCTATGAAATATAATCCTATAAGCATTATTGACTAAGATGAACCAATGAAATGAATATGTCTATCAAGCACAAGGTTCATCAAATTCTCAAGTGCATACACAAGTCATTGAAATAATTCTCAAAATTATGTTTAAACATTCAATTGAAAAGATATTTCAAGGTTATTTCAAGATTCATGCATTATTTGAATATCTTTAATAAGCAAAATGATATTGCACTTGTAAGTTCAATGAAAATGGTACTTATTATTGAGAATGAAACATGACACCAATGAAAAATGATTTTACAAGTTAAAACATCATCAGAATAAGTTAAAATAATGTGTTTTAAGTTGAGAAGAAAGAAAGTATTAAGAAAATGAAAGATCTTTCTCAAATTGGCTTTAAAAGCCAGAAATAGACATTTACTTCAGGGAAATCAATCCCTACAAGTGGGAGATCGATCTTTTAAACCAAAATGTAGATTAGACAAGGAAGATCGATCCTTTGTTCAAATTTTGTAAATTTTTTGCCTTAAAGTCAACTTTTGAGGTGCCAAAAATCTATTTTTAAGTGTTTTAAGTCTAAGTAAAAGTTTAAACACATTTATAACATGATTTTGGACTTGTATAAATGAAAAATCATTTGACAACAGATGTCACAATTTTGGAAGAACTTTTACCAATAAATGCATTTTTGGTTACATAAATGGTTATTTTGAGAGTTATGCATATTTTGGCAAAACCAATACGTTGGAAAACATAATTATGACAAAACAAACATGTTTACATAGATTTTAAGTCCATATATCATTAAATCACAATAGTTGTAACATTATGCCATAATTTTCAATATCTCATTGATTCTCAAGAAATGACATTTTGCATGTATGACATATTTGGCTTGTTTGGCACATTTGAGGCAAGTAAACATATTTATCAAGAGATGACAAACTTGTTGAAATCACAATAATCCAATCAAATACAAAATCATTTAACATGTTTTTCATTCAATCATCCATCACACTTACAATGCATCATGGATTATCCACCAAATATTTCATCAAAGCAAATAAGAGTTTTAAGGTGATAAAAGTTAAGCTTACAAAACTCCTTTGCTTGAGATTGTTTTGCCATGATTTACTGAATCCACCTTGAGCCATCCTTAGAAATGATGAAGTGAAGTGATCTTGCCAAGTGTGGATCCTTAAGCATTCTCTCTTCCTCATTGGCACAAGTAAACTCCATGGGGGTGTTTAGAGCATTTGATCATCAAAGTTTCTTTGTATATCCATGCTTTAATACTCCTACAACAAACAATTTCAAGCATGCTTTGGTACCCAAATTTTCTTGGGTCCATGAGGGTTAGTGCAAACAATTTTTGATCCTTTAGGGATCCATTTCAAAATCAATTCATTATTAGTTATAGCATGCTTTGGCACCTACATTTTCCTAACTACTCTTCCTCTAAAAGTAGTTTTTCTATATGTGCATGCTTTTGAAGAGTAACCAATCCTATTGCAAAATGAGCATGTGAGAGAAATGTCATGCAAAATATTTTTGCTCACTAGAAAATTCTTAAGATGAGTTTCTTTTTGTTTTGTATTATAACCTAACCCATGTTTGTCAAAGAAAGCTCTTTGGGTCTCTAGCATGTGATCTAGCTTTTGTTGACCCATGTAAAATCTAGAAAATAAATTATGTAAGTTTGCTTTCTTTTTGGTCAACTCATCATTTTTTAAGGTTACTCCTTCTAATTTCTTTTCTAGCTCTAACTTAGAATTTATCAAGGGTTACCTTTCTATATTCAAATTAACAATGATTTTTTTATATTTAGAGTTCATGCATTCAAATTTATTTGCTAATTCATCAAAGGCATTTTGTAATTCTTCAAAACTATAATCCTTGCCTTCACTAAAGCTAAAACTAACCTCATCATCACTAAGGGCCATAAAACAAGAATAGGCTACGTCATCATCTATATTTTCCTCATCAGAGCTATCACTATCACTCCATGTAGCCATAAAAGCTTTCTTCTTAGGTTTCCTATCCTTTTCCTTCCTAAAGGGCAATCTAGTTTAGTGTGCACTAGTTCATTACAGTAACACACTTAGATTCTTTTTCTCTCCTTCTTAACTCTCCTCTCATTACCTCTCTTCTTTGAGGTCTCTTATCATTCTCTCTAACTTTCATTCTCGTGAATCTATTGAATCTTTTGGCAAACATTGCCATTTCTTTTTCTTCCTCATTTCCACTCTCATCACTTTCTTCTCTAATGTTCTCATAAGTGAAAGACTTAAATAATTGGCTCCTCATTCCTTTTTAGTTTCATTTCAAATGTGAGTAGGGAGCCTATAAGTTCATCAAGAGACAATGTATTAGGATCCTTATATTCTTTTATTGTTGTTACCTTTATCTCCCAAGATTTAGGTAAGCTATTCAAGATTTTCTTTACCTTTTCAACATTGGAATATGTCTTGCCTAAGGCATTAAGTTCATTGATTATATCATTGAACCTAGTGGATATATCACTAATGTACTCACCTTTTTTCATCCTAAATAACTCATAATCATGTGTGAGCATTCTTACTTTGGCTTCCCTAGCTTGATTGGTCCCTTCATGAGGAATGACTAATTTGTCTCATATTTGCTTTGCATTCTCACATTAGGAGACTCTATTGTATTCATTAGGACTTAATGCACAAAACAGAGTGTGCATGGCCTTGGCGTTCAATTGTGCCATTCTCATATCATTAGTGTCCCACTCATCCTCACTCTTAGGGACATCTTTTCTATTTACTTTGTTCATTGAAATTTGGGGACCTTTAACTATAATTCTCCACATCTCATAGTCATTTGCTTGAACAAACAACTTCATTCTAGTTTTCCAATAGGAGTAGTTTTCTCCTTTGCAAAAGGGAGGTTTAACTATTAAGTGCCCTTCTCCACCTAACTGTGTACATATGTTCAAAGGAGCCATTTAAGATCATTTGGATTGAAGGGTGTTAGTTCTTTTCTTATCTCGAGCCCAACCTCTGATATCAATTATTGGCTTAATTACTTAATCGAGAGGGGGTGAATCGATTTTTCTCTAACCTTAGGTTCGATTTTTGGTTTGTCTAAATTCTTTAGCCTATATTATAGCTATCTAAGTTCTATAGGCTATTTTAGCATACAATTCAACCAAAATACAATATACACAATTAAACTACAAATAAGTAGAGACTAAAAGGCTAGAAAATTGTATGCAAGTGATTTATAGAGGTTCGATAACCTTGCCTACGTCCTCTACCTTGAGATGCTCCCAAGGATTTTTCCCAAATCAACTAATGAATCTTTCTTTACACTCTTTTTTGCAGGCTCTAGAGAAACCTTTACACCTCTCCTTTTTTCAGGCTCAAGGAAGAAATCTTACACCTTCTTTTTCCGGGCTCAAGAAGGAAACCTTACAACCTCTCCCTTTTATGGCCCAAGGAGAAAACCTTAATTTCTTCCCACAACTCACTTTACAAGTTGAGCTCTCAAGGGTTCACTTCCTTTTACAATTTGTGAATGGTTTTCAAGAGTTGTAATCTAAGATAACCTCTAAGAAGGTGGGTGATTACAGTTTAAGCTCTAAAAGATTCTATACAAGATTTTGTGCTAAGCTATAGAAGAAAGATGAGCATGGTTGATGATTGTGAATTTCTAGCTCTTGGAATGTTTTTGAAGTTTGGAGAAGATGAAGAATGAAGTCTCTTAAGTGTCTTGAACTTCTAAGCATTTATTTATACTCCCTTGGATGGTTGTTGAAACTTGGTGGAGCCTAAAACTGATTTTCCCATTGGCCTTCACAAAAAACTAGCCATTGGAGGCTTCCAATATGGAGCGAATCGATCCCTTTAAGTGAGGGATGGATCCCTTACACTGTTCCAGCCTTCAAGGGTATTCTGCCAATAAGGGATGGATCTCTTCACTGTAGGGGATGGATCCCTTGCATTGTTCCAGCCTTTAAGGGTTTTCTGCCAACAAGTGATGGATCCCTTCATTGTAGGGGATTGATCCCGTCTTCTTGTTTTGAGAAATTTAGGCGATTTTAAGTTGAAAAAATGTGTAATCTTTGGTTTTAAATCATCCTAACTCATTTTTCAACTTTATTTGAATATCTCTTGACTAAGCACTTGAAAAGCTAACTCAAATATCTATAAAGTAATTTTTTAAAAATATATTCTATATTTCCTTGAGAAAATTACTTCATGAAATATTTAAAATCATTTTATAAAGGATTAAGACTAATAAGAATAAACAATTAAATTATAGTCTTATATTTGTTAAAAGTACTTGAAATGGTTTGTGAAAATCATAATTGATAAAGCAATTTTACAATATAGAAATTTCATTTAATTTTGCTTAAGTGTTTGTCATTTCAAAATATATATGTATCAATTTAAAGCTAACAAAGCCCAACACCTTTTTGACATCAATATTCTAGTGCCGTCTGTGAGAACCAAAGAAGAATAAGTCATGTTGAGTTCCCAAACCAACCAACAAGCATGCAATCAAACACTCAACCAGTGCTTACCTCTATAGCCAACTCTAACTTAATCGATTTGAATGGATTATTGGATTTGGACCTGCTTTGCCTACTCTAACTCTTGGTGGGGTAGTTGACCATCTTCAACAGAAAAAGGGATACATTTATTAAAATTCGAAGGTAACATTAAAATTTTTGAACCTCATCTATAGTATGGTTCACTTTTCTGGCTACTATGGTAGTTTGTATGGTCATTTTGTTTAGAATGTATTTTACTTAAATTCAATTTCCTAATTTTAAATTTTTGTTACTATCCAACCAACAACTGTAGAGGATGGGGTGCCTGGTGGCCCAGTACTAAATAACATGCTTGAAACCAAGCAGTATTAAATTTTTCTTATGCGATTTGTTGTTCTTACCTATATGCTACGTCTATAATTCCTTATTTACTTATTATATGCTACATCCATAAATCCTTATTTACTTCATTAAGTGTTTTATTTTTTTTTTCCTTTTCCTTTTAAGGCTTAGTTCGGGAGTGCTTTTGGCTCCAATATGGCCCAGTGAAGAATTTCACCATGTCACAGTTATGATTTAGTCCATTATTTTTACTTTTTTTTATAATTTTAATAAATTTTTAATTGGCATTTTATCACTTATCTCACCCTCACCACTGCGATCGAATCTAAATGCATCATCGTTTGACACCAATCTCACAGCCATTATTATTTTCAATCTCACTGGAGCCAATCGAAACCAATCGCACCATCCATCCAAACTAACCCTAAAGCAATGACTTCATAAATGGCAAAAATTCTTGATAGTGATACTAATTACCATCAGGTGCTAGTTTTTTCCTAATGCTAGTTATTCTAAGTGAAGTACGATGAACATTTAACAATCAAGACTTAACCTCACAGTTATTATGTCCCCTTAGGTTCAAAGTTCGATTCTTCATTCCCCTTTATCTCCTCATGAACAAAAAAAAATATGATAAACATTTTGCTTTAAGATAATGATGGTGATAAATTTACATTTACTTGTTTTGGCAAAAATGTTTATGCTTTCTATTTCCATTTTGATTGAACATTATTCCTTTTAATATTAAAAATATTCTTCTCATAGAATTTTGTGGATCTATCATATTTAAGATAGAAACAGATTAAGGTACGATCAATATATTCTGTTTTTGAATTGGTTTATTTATCTCTTGCAGGTATTTTTGTAGAACCAGCATTAAGATTTAATGTATCTAGTCTAGGGTGTCATGTCCCGATCGCTTTAGCTCAGCAACGTGTAGCCTTGGGTGAGGTTCTTCCGACCAAGTCACGCCCTAGTCAGCCGTCAACACTCACTCACACAGAAAATACGTAGGGAAGCAGCAAAAACGAGAAACGGAAAGGTGACAGAAAGCTGAGGAAACTTAGTGTATTTCTCTGTAAAGGTATATTGTACAACTCTAAAAAGGGAAGGGGAGGATACCCCTTTATATACACAAATTAACTAAAGAATAAACGGTTGTCATGCAGCCAAGTGTATAGCTCCTAGGCGATTAGTACAGACTATCGCTAACACTATTGTAACCTAGGACTGATATTTGTAAGAGATAGTGTTAGGTGTCAGAGTCTGAAAGCCCCCAGTGTGTCCCCTTGTAGCCGTCGGTTTGCACACACAGGCTCTCAGCCTTAGGACCTGATGTGGCGGGATGCGGGGATGTGACATTCTCCCCCATCTGTTCTGGCAATGCCCTTGTTGCCTCTGCCAGCCCCGCGCGAAACTTCTCCACTTGGTTTGCGTACTGCCACAGCACCTGTGCTGGCTCCAAACTGGCCTTGCTATCTGGCAGTCCGTTCCATCGAACCAAGTACTCCTGCTGAGGTCTGTGGTGTTACCGCCGAATCAACCGGCCAGCTAGGATGTCTTGGACTTCTTGTCGCAGGCGGTCTTGACCCCTATAGGTGCTCACCTTGACACTGCTCTATCTAGGTCATCCGAGTCATCATGGAATGGTTTTAGCATGTTCAAGTGGAAGACCGAATGAACTTTAAGTCCGGGAGGAAGCTGGAGCTTGTAGGCGACCCGACCTACTCTTTTGGCTATCCTGAACGGCCCTTCATATTGGCGAACTAGTCCCTTATCTTTGCCAAGGTTCCTGAGTATCAAGTGCATCTTCACCAGCACTTGGTCGCCTACTTGGTACTCTACATCTCGCCTCCTCTAGTCTATCCATTTCTTGGACCTCTTGGCCGCCTTATGTAAGCACGCCCTCGCCAAGTCATTCTGCTCCTACCAAGTCTTGGCAAACCGATAGGTAGCAGGTGTTGGTCCTTTGTAGCCAGCAGAGATGGCACTCGAAGTGAGCAGCTGCTGACCTATCACCAACTCAAAAGGACTGTGGCCTGTTGATTTGCCTCGTTGTAGATTGTAAGAAAACTCGGCCACGTCTAGCAGCTTAGGCCAATCTCCCTGGGAGGCGTTCACGTTGTGCTTCAAGTACACCTCCAATAAAGCATTCACCCGTTCTGTTTGGCCATCAGTTTGGGGGTGTACGGTGGTCGAGAACTTGAGATCAGAACCCATTAGCTTAAAAAGCTAGGTCCAAAATTTACCAGTGAAGCGACTGTCCCCGTCACTGATGATGGATTGAGGTAGACCCCAATACTTGACGACATGCTTGAGGAACAATCGAGCTGTTTCCTCTCCAGTACACTTTTTAATAGTCGGTATAAATGTGGCATACTTGGAGAATCTGTCTACCACCACCAGAATGCCGTTGCACCCATCAACCCTTGGTAGCCCCAAAATGAAGTCCATGAAGACACTTTCCCATGGGTGCTCGGGAATGGGCAGTGGCTAATGTGCGGTTCATCCCTGGGTGACCAGCCCACATAGAGTCATGGCACTCCTTCATGACTTCCCTCCTTAGTTACCCAAAATAAGGGAATATAGGCAGTTCCCTCCGGTGTAGAGCAGGTCGTCTTCTTGCCAAAACCGTCGAGTCCTCCCTTCCTTTGCCTGCTCCATCAACGCCTTGGCCGTGGGGTCTTGGGATAAGCCTTCTCTAATTTAGGCAATGAGAGATCCCTCGGGCGAGCTGATTGAGGTGAGCTCAGCTTTGCAACTTAGGGCATCGATGATCACATTTACTTGCCTAGGCTTGTATGTCATTATGAAATCAAACTCTGCTAGGAAGTCTTGCCACCAGGCCTATTTAGGCTACAATTTCTTCTGAGACTGAAAGTAGCTGGTGGCCACATTATTTGTCAGCACAATAAACTTGGCCCCTAACAAGTAATGTCACCAGGTGCAAAGACAATGTACTATGGTCGTCATCTCCTCCTGTACCGTATATCGCCTTTCTGTCTCATTCAACTTTTGGCTCTCAAAAGTGATCGGGTGGCCTTCCTGCATTAGCACACCACCAATGGCAAAGTTTGAGGCATCAGTATATACCTCAAAGCGTTTATTGTGGTCCGGGAGTGCCAGAACTAGCTCACCAGTCACCGCTTGCTTCAGCCTTTCAAAGGCCCTCTGGCACTTCTGATCCCAATTCCAACTCTGGCCCTTCTTGAGTAGATCCTTCAAAGGAGCTGCAATCCCCAAGTAACCGTGGATAAATCACAGGTAACAGTTGGCGAACCCGAGGAAGGATCTCAGCTCGGTAACTTTTATGGGCGGCTCCCACTCCTGGATCGCCCGAACCTTCTCGCCATTCATGCGTATCCGCCCATCTCCCACTACGTGGCCTAGGAAGGCAACTTCTCTCTGGGCGAACGAGCACTTCTCTTTCTTCACATAGAGCTCGTTCTCCAGCAAAACTTAGAACACTTGCCTTAAGTGCTCCCCATGCTCTTCCAACGTCCTGCTATAAATCATAATATCGTCAAGGTAAACCACAACAAAACGATCAAGGAACGGCTATAGTACCTTGTTCATGAGGGTGCAGAAAGTTGTCAGAGCATTGGTCAGCCCAAAGGGCATCACCATGAATTCATATGCCCCATAACGAGTCACGCAAGCTGTTTTGGGCTTATCTCCTTCGACGATCCTCACCTGATAATAGCCCGACCTCAAATCCAGCTTGGTAAACCATCGTGCATCCACTAACTGATCGAATAAGTCCACTATCAGTGGAATGGGATACTTGTTCTTCACTGTTAGCTTTTCAGGGCCCTGTAATCGATGCACTTCCTTAATGACCCATCATGCTTCCTCTGAAACAAAACTAGCACGCCGAATGGGACCTTCGACGGCCTACTGAACCCAGCATCGAGGAGTTCCTTAAGCTGCCTCCTCCTTAAGCTGCCTCCTCCTTAAGCTGCCTCCTCAACTCTTCCAATTCTGGTAGGGACATTCGATATGGCAACCTCGTAGGTGGCTGGGAGTTCGGCACCAACTCAATTTTATGGTCGACCTCCCTCTTGGGCAGGAGCTTCCTTAGCAGCTTGGGAGGCATTACATCTTTGCACTCATCCAGCACGTTAATACCTCAGTCGGTATTTCGTCTTGGCGAGTTGGAGCCTCCTCCACTTTGAGTGTGGCGAGGAAGGTGTCCTCTTCTTGGCGATTTGGATCGCCAATAACACCTTAGCTCTTGGTCCCGCTTCTCACGTAACTAGGACTATACACTAGCATCAGCGATCTAATATGCAAATACAATCGATGAATGGCACAAGCAAGGCACTAATATGATCAAGGAATCCTAAACCAACAACAAGATCATAATCATCAATAGGAAATACCTCAATCTATTCGCGACCCTTCCAATCTCCCAGCTACACTTCTACTCCCCGAGCTATGCCTGTGATCGGTGCCTCCTTTGAATTCACTGTTTTAATGGACCCAACCCCCTTGTCCACCTTGATCCCCACCTTCCTCGCTGTCCAATCAGATAATAATAAATCAGATGCCCCAGTGTCAACAAGGGCGGTTAGCCGTGTGCTCGCCACTAACACATCGGTGAACATAAGTCCCTTCCGTTGGCAACCTCCTCTGGTTTTCACGGCATTCAACACCATCGAACCTAACTTCAAAGCTTTCGAATCAACTTCATCTTGGCCTTGGCAAATGGCAGCTAACTTGCCTCGGTTAAGTCAATCCCGAGCTCTGTGTGGCCCATCACACAAGAAGCAACCCATGGGCGACCTCTCAGTCTGCTCACCCTTCTCGGCTCACCACTTCCTCTCGTCCTCGCCCCCAGAGGACTTAAACTTATTTAAGCGGGGTCGGTTGTTGCTCGCCACATTGGCTCGCCCATCTTTTCCCTTGAGCTTGGTTTTGGAGACCTCGGGCTTATCCGACCTCTTAAACTCCACTTGGGCTTCGGCAGCAGTGATTGCCCGGTTATGGTCCTGGACGCCCATTCTTTTCAACTCCTGCTTCGCCCATGGTTTTAGACCATCCATGAACGAGAAGAACGCCTCCTCCTCGCCAAGTGTAGGGATCTGTAGCATCAACTCCTGGAACTCCCGCACATATTCCCGAACTTCAGCCCGTTGCGTCAACCTATGCAATTTAGCTCGGGCTTCCTCAACAGCATACTCCGGATAAAACTATCGCTTAAATTCCCATTAGAACAACTCCCAGGTTCCAATCGGTACGCCCCATCGGCGAGCTTCCTCATGCCTCTTACGCCACCATAAAAGGGCTATATTGGTGAGATACACGAAAGTGGTGCTTACCCTCGTTGCATCATCCTTGATGTGCACAGCCTGGAAGTACTACTCCATCCCTCATATGAAGTTATCCACGTCTTTGGCCTAACGTGTCCCCTTAAACTCCTTGGGCTTAGGGACCTCCAATCGCGCCCTAGGTGCCATGGCCAACAGGCCTCCCTTGATGGCATTCTCACAGGCAGCAAGCTTCCTCTTCAGCTCCTCAACCTCCACCTGCAGGGTTGCGACCATAGTCTCCAACGCCTCATTTTTCTGGGTGAGCTGTTCTACTTCCCCTTCAACCTCTTCACGCACCTCCTCCTTATACTCCTTGGTTGAGGAAAGCGCTTCCTCCAAGCGATCCTCCAGCCTATCCTGCATCTCGCCCATGGCCAACTCCAGCTTGGCCAACTGAGCCTCAAGGGCTGCTTCTACGTCCTTCAAAGTTGCGCCCTTCTTGCTGTTGCCACGTCCCCCTTGTGACCCTTGTCCTTCAGGTTGTTGTGACGCCTCTGAACTGGCCATCTCGTCTGCTTTAATGGCTGCTGTTTAACCTGGCTCTAATACCAACTGTGACGTCCCGATCGCTTTAACTCAACAACGTGCGACCTTAGGTAAGGTTCTTCCGACAAGTCAGGCCTAAGTCAACCTTCAACACACTCACACAGAAAATACGCAGGGAAGCACAAAAAACAGAAAACAAAAAGGTGGCAGAAAGCTGAGGAAAGCTTAATTTATTTCTCTATAAAGGTATATTGTACAACTTTGAAAAGGGAAGAGGAGGACGCCCCTTTATATACACAAACTAACTAAAGAATGAACGGCTGTCATGCAGCCAAGTGTATGGCTCCAAGGCGATTAGTACAGACTATCGCTGACACTATTGTAACCTATGACTGATATTTGTAAGAGACAGTGTCAGGCGTCAGAGTCTGAAAATTAATATTGAACAAATTTGTAAATATCATTATATTTCTTTTATCAATGAAATTTATAGCTTTTTTTTAATTTTGTACTTATTTTTATTATATTTTAATTTTCATGTAATTACTTTTAAAAAATAAAAAATTAGAAAAAATAAAATAAGATTAAAATGTAAAAATATAAAATAAATTGTTAGGACGAAAACAATTTTTATTTTTGATTTTTTAAATATTACCAACGACAATTTTCACCGGTTATGACCGACAAAAATCGAGTTACCGGCAAAAATTGTGTACTGACAAAGGTATTACTGACAATTTCGCCGGTAATTAGTTTATTGACAAAAAAATATAGTTTTTTGACGAAAGTGTCGGTAGGGGTAGGTGTGCTTTTAAATTTGATAAAATTTGGTAGTGTACGGATGTCTTAAAGTTTGTAAGACAAAATTTGAACTAGAGGGACCGTCGACAATGCCGAGGTTATCTCATGCCGTAAAAGTGTTGTCCTAGTTAAAACTGAACAAGAGTTTGGCAAAGTTGGCTAGTTAAAATTTTCAACAGAACAATTTTCACTCTTATTCAAACTGGGGAAACTGATTTCTCAGCATGTTCGATCTCATTTGACTTTATTAAGGTTAAAAGCTACGATAAGGTGACTAGAAAAAGTTGGACTGTTTTTGGTGAATGCTTTGGATCCCGTTTACGTTGGCTGGTTTTTTTGCCGAAAAAATAAACTTTTTCAGAAACATTGCTGTGGTAACTTTCTGTTTTCTACTTATTAACAATTCGTGACTTCACTTCGCATGCTTTTTCTCCTCTTATTATCATCAAAATTCAACCTCTCTCTCAATGTTTGAAAACCGCACTGCTTATTGCATTTGCATTCCTTGATTTTACTTTCCATTGTTTATTTCACCTTTCGCAGAAATAATGATCAAATGAAAAAGTTCAACGTCATGGTATCAAATTGAATTTTAATAACGCATCCAGCAACCCAACGCCACAAAATTCTGTTAACTTACTAATCTTTTAAATGGTTCCAAGTTGAATTCGGATCCTCGTACAGTTTCCACCCTCAAAACTTTGTCAATTATCGGATCATTAGAACATTTAACCAACGCAGCACCGTTTACATTTTCTTCTTTTATCAAGTAAAAAATTAAGGAATGCTACGAGTTCTCACTTTGACAATTACGTTGCAATACTCTTCACTTTATTGAGTCACGTCACTTTCTAATTTTACGTAAAAATCTGTTATATACTATTCAGGTTATTTGGAAAATAATTTTTAGCATCCACATACTACATACTTCATCTTTTCCACTTCTCATATGGATAACCAATTTTCACCTAAAATTAGAAAATAACATGGCCCAATAAAATTGAGTATTGAAATGTAACTGTCAAAATTACTGCCACTAGTATCCAAAAAAAATTTATCGGTAATTCAAGATTTAAACTAATTTTTTTTCAATAAAAAATTATATCTATATTAAAATTTCTTATCATTAAATGGAAATTGATGAAAATAATCTTAACATGGTTGGACTTTTTCTTCATCAAATTACATATTTGTATGTACTACAGTACTAGGTTGGATGGGAAAGAGGAATTTGAAATTTCAAAAAGTTCAAAAAGAAAATTGAAGTTTCACTTAAAATGTTCTTTTTTGAATAAAGCCAAACGTATACTCAGTCTGAAGTATGAACAGCATTGGATGGACCACGGAGCATGCAAATTTCTACTTTTCACGAGGAATGCCGTATGCTGTGGAATTTTTTTGAATATCAAACATAATGAAATAATAGCAAGCTGGTGATCTGAACTGAGTAAAACACCTTTTTTCAAGTGGAAACTGAAAAGTGAGAATCAACTTCACAAGCATGGCTCCTGTCTTGCTTGCCTAAACGACTTTCTGACATAAAACAAACGTCAGAAAACCTGTAAACAAAATACAAAGTAGACAGAGCCGGCCAGAGGAGCTCCGCTCAGCTTCCCCCCCTTTGAAGTCTGAAAGTTTTTGAAGTGAAATTTGAAAGTTTCAAATTCCCTTTCCTTTTGTCTTTCGATTCAATTTCACATGATTTGGGTATACCCAGCTTAGAAACGGTATTGTTAAACTTAAGTTTACTAAATACTAATCTGTTTGGTTTGCGAATTTGATTTTTCTGAAAATATTTTTTACATTTTGGGGTGTTTGAAACATGTAAAATATTTTCTATCAATAAAAAATAAGATTCAATCAATAAAAAATCTATAAAAATTTTAGAAAATTATCTTTCCTTTTCGAAAAAGAGAAGATAATTTACAAACCCATGCGATCTAAGAAAAAAGATCCCTTATTGAAACCTTAACCTAATCTATATTGGATTGAAAAAATTCATGAAATACTATAAACTATTATAAAATCAAATATGTAAATTCTATCAATTCTATTAATATATAATAATTTTTTAAAAAAATTATTATTATTATTGATTTAAAAACATTATTTGTAGTTAATTATGTGAATAATCTAACTAAAATATAAATTTTTCAAAAAATAACAAACAATAAAAAGTATTTTTCAATATATCAACAAAACAAACAAAAAATATAAATTTTTCAAAAAATTAAAATTTTAAAAATTATCTTACAAAAATTATTTTACGAAAATCATTTTATGCATACTGAGCCTAATGTCAAATTTGAACTCCAAATCTTGATATGTTCTCCATGTTTGCGTGATTGTCAACAAGAATATTTTCAGTTCTTCACGCGAGATAGTAATACTGCGCATAATTCTTTTGATGAAAAAAAAAAAAAGTAGATGATAGTACCGTAACTACATACTAAATCCTACTAATTATTTGTATTGTTGAATTTTATTCCAAGATTATGGTGAATTTTTCTGTTTAAAATGTTGAATTTGGATATACTTTATTTCTCAATAAAAAAATCCTACATCCTCGTTTTCTACTAATAAAATTTAAAAAAAAATATCCATCCTCTTTGTTGGTACGTAGTTCTAGGCTTCTAGCAACAAGACAACTATTCAAAATGCCTTCGAACTACCTGTAGTTTTGAGGCAATCAAGATGATAGAACAACTTTTCATGTAATTAATAATTCTTTGTCAGTGTTATTATCAGTGAGGTGACTAACATCCAATCAACAAATACTATTATAATGATTTAAAAACCATCCCTAAATATAAAACACTGCTCAGAGAAATTCAAACTTCTGTACTCAAAGCAGCTGCCTGCCGATGCCAGAATTGTTCCTCTATCTCCATTCTCCACCTCGAGAAACTTCCCACTTTCAAACACATCAAAGACTCCGTTTCCTCTTGCTTCCTCTGCAACTTCTCGCTGCATGAAATGAATCCAAAATTTATGATCCTATGAAGCCTTCGAAAGACTGGTATTAGCAAAATTCCCAGAGAAAAAAGAATGCTACTTTCACTTCCCAAAGTTGTTTCCTTTCTGTTTTTCTTTATTTCACTGGTTTCTTCGCTAGACCCGGATGGTTTCTGTCTTCTTGCTCTCAAAGCAGCCGTAGAATCCGATCCATCTCGATCCCTTGACAAATGGTCTGCGTCCGACTCAACCCCATGCCACTGGCCAGGAATCGCCTGCACTCGCAATCGAGTCACCTCAATCTTCCTTCCTAACAAAGGGTTAACGGGTTACATTCCATCAGAACTTGGTCTCCTCGACTCGCTAACTTACCTGAGTCTCTCTCAAAACAACTTCTCAAAACTCATTCCTCATCATCTCTTCAACGCTACAAACCTTGTCTACATTGACCTGTCTCATAACTTACTGTCTGGCCCAGTTCCTCCACAAATAAAATCCCTCAAAAACTTAACACACCTCGACCTTTCCTCCAACTCACTCAACGGGTCACTCCCAGATTCAGTTCTTGAGCTTAAAAGCTTGACAGGAACCCTCAACTTGTCTTACAACAAGTTTTCAGGTGAAATTCCAGCTTCTTATGGAGAGTTTCTGGTTATGAGAAGCTTGGATTTAAGGCACAATAATTTAACAGGGAAAGTGCCTCAAGTTGGATCTTTGTTAAACCAAGGGCCCACCGCATTTTCAGGAAACCCTAATCTTTGTGGGTTTCCATTGGGGAATCTTTGCCCTGAAGCTCAAAACCGCAGAGCTATTTTAAACCCTGAAGAAAGCCCAGAAAATCCAAAGGGTTTTAGGCCCATTTTTTATGATGGGAATGGAGAAGAAAGGAAGGAGAAAAATGGGCCGGCGGCTGTTTCTTTGATCTCAGGCGTTTCGGTGGTGATCGGGGTGGTTTCTGTATTTGTGTGGCTGTTTCGGAGAAAATGGAAGTGTGGGGAGGGTAAAATGGGGAAAGAGAAAAAGATGGAAGATATCGATGAGGAAGGGCAAAATGGTAAATTTGTGGTGGTTGAAGAGGGGTTTAATTTGGAATTAGAGGATTTGTTGAGGGCATCTGCGTATGTAGTGGGGAAGAGTAGGAGTGGGATAGTATATAAAGTGGTGGCCGGGAGGGGATCCGGTACGGTTGGAACTACGGTTGTTGCCGTGAGGAGGTTGAGTGAGAGTGATGCCACGTGGAAATTTAAGGAGTTCGAGGCTAAAGTAGAGGCTATTGGGAGGATTAATCATCCTAATGTTCTAAGGTTGAAAGCTTATTATTATGCCAATGACGAGAAGTTGCTGGTTACAGATTTCATCCGTAATGGAAGCCTGTATGCCGCACTACATGGTAACATTCCTCTCCCTGCATTGGCTTTGTCTTTCTCTTTCCCCACTAACTGTTATGCTATTCTTGAAGTATTTATGGAAGAATTCTTGTACGATAATGTTTCCAAGGTACTTTCAAAGTGTAGCTTCCGCTGAATAAACATTAATTTTTTTATTTCAACTGTAGGCTTAAAAGACTAGAACTAGATCATACCTGCATTAATTTTCAAGTAGATGATCTTTGTACTTTATATAACATAGCTGGTTGAATCTGATAATTACATCTGATATATTATATTGGGTATTTTGGTTAATTTAGAAACACTATTGCTTAATGCATTTACTTGTTAAAACCTTTTTTTTTTTTAGCTTGTTAAAACCTATTTGTTAATATCTTCAACTTGTTTTCCTCTTCCATTCATGATTCATGAATTTTTATACTTTGCATGAGTAGTCGTTAGTCTCTTGGCCTATTGATCTTGCTAATACCTCTCGAGTTTCACACTATACCTATCCTTTTCAAGACAGCTTCTGTCGTTCTCAAGCATGTAAATTCTTGAGCTACTTGACGGATTGTGGGTTTTGCTTGGCTTTTGTTAGAAATTCTGTTGGTCGTTCTGGGAAACTTCCTATATTTATTTTCAGTAGTAAGATTAACAAGAGAAAAGCATCAAAATTTTTTAATGATAGATGGAATTATAAGCTTTATTGCTTTACCGACGACGATGATAGGTAGGTGATATTCTTTGTCACCGTTATTCTCTTTTCTAGATTTTCTGTTAGGGGTGCAAGCTGAAAACTGCATAACAATTTAGACAGTTTGTCTGCATTGGCCCTGTGTTAATTCACGCTTGGCTCACCATTCACATATTTCTCTTGGTTTTTTTCATTTCCAACAGAGATTTATGTCTCGCGTGTCTTTTATTGATATCCTATAGCTACAAGTATGAATATGAAGTTTAAAATATATCTGAATGTAGTGGTCCTGCTGATGTGCTGCTCAATACAATTGAAGAACCAAAAATTATGGAACGGGGCCCGAAAATAAGTGAATGGGTTTTTTATGCATTGGATTTTTAGTTGATGACATTTATTGCCTTGTTATTATCTGAAGTGCAGTCATATGTTGCATTTTGCATATCTCACGTTTTGCTTTAAGAAATTCCCATGATTATGTCATTCTTCAGTCGACTGCTTCGTATAACACTGCAATCAGTTTGCATGTGATTTGGTCATTGTTCCAATGTGCTTATCATTTGATCTAAGGTAAAATCTCTGATAACATAGGACATGAAACATAGCCATTTTAATGTCGTTTATTAATTATGCAGGAGGGCTGTCCAATAATTTGCCGCCGCTTTCCTGGGCTGCAAGGTTGAGAATTATTCAGGGGATTGCAAGGGGTTTAATGTACATACATGAATACAGCCCTCGAAAATATGTTCACGGCAACTTAAAGTCAACAAAAATCCTTCTTGACAATGAGCTCCAGCCTTACATCTCAGGGTTTGGACTCACTCGACTCGTCTTGGGGACTTCTAAGTATGCGAGCTCAATAATCAAAAAGCTGAACCCAGCCCAAACAATTGCAACCTCTGCAGCGAGTTCAAGAATTTCAATTCCTCCAAATTTTTACCTGGCACCCGAAGCTCTAGTATCTAGTAGTAAGTTCACTCAGAAATGTGATGTGTACTCTTTCGGAATTGTGCTATTGGAGATTTTAACCAGCCAGCTGCCTGATGCTGCACCAGAGAATGAGGACAAGGGATTGGAAGGTCTCGTGAGGAAAGCATTCCGAGAGAAGCGTCCCTTGTCAGAAATCATAGACCCAGCACTTCTAACAGAAGTTTATGCAAAGAAGCAAGTGGTTGCAGCATTTCACATTGGACTCAGTTGCACGGAACTGGATCCAGACTTGCGCCCTAGAATGAGAACTGTGTCGCAGAGTCTTGATCGCATCAAACCACCGTGAATATGTCTGGAAGAATCCTGTAAAGTTCCATAATTTGTTGCTAACTTAGGCCCCCGCTGAAGCTGTTTTCGTTTCTGAAATCCTTGGATGCAGGGTCACTCTGATGTGTGACTTGTTCAGATTATTGTTATAATCTTTTGCGGTTGTCTTTGAATCTTTTTTATCTGTCCCTGTCATATGCAGACGTTTAGATTGAAACAGAGTAATTTGTTAGGAAATCCTCGTCGAAGCCAATTGTGTCCATGATTCCTAATGCGTAACGCGTGGAGAGCTTTATCAAAAGCCCATGTATCAGGCAAAAGTGTCAGCTTCATCTAAAATTACGTGGACGAAACATCAAAGCACTAGAGGTGGGATAGGGTTTTAAATTTTTTTTTTATCCGATTTAATTTATGTAATCCCATAAAAAAAAGTTTGATCTGAGTTGATATGCATGAATTTGGTTTGAGCCAGATTTTATTTATTTTTAATTGAAATATAAAACTTGTATTTTTAACTCTAATAATACAAAAATGTCAAATATTAAAATATGACTCGTATTTGAATCAATTCCGATAAAATGGTTAAAATGAAATCATGTTAATGATTGAAGATTAAATGGAACAATTCAAATGATAAAGATTACAGTGACACAAATAATAATAATAATAATAATAACTACGAGAAATTCACCCCAAATTCCTGAGACGAAGTTCTCTCACGGAATAAGTAGAGCGTAATGCCTACCTAACCATCCTTGGGAGCCTAACAAATTCGAAGGAACAATTCAACCATGAGAGTTTGACTCCATCATCTTTTGAAACTTATGTTCCTCTAATATGTTTTAATTTCATGATATTAAGAGGGATAATACAAAATTAATTTAATTTTACATATTTTTATTTATTCATAAAATTTTTATATTTTTAATCATGTCATTGAATTTAATATTCTATTCACATAAATCATACTAGTAAAATTTCAAATTAATCGAAAATGTCTAATTATTTACTTGATAATAATAAAATCAATACTTAATAAAAATTGAAAAAATATATATTTTTTGATCAAAATGAGTAAGAATATGTTACTAACTCGTAACTTTACATACATTACAAATACAAAATATTGTTGAATTTAACAGCTAATTTATAAAAATATTATTACTACATAAAATTATAAAATATATATAATAATTTATTTTACGTTAATTTAAATTTTTATCTCCTCTGTATAATGTTTTACATTTTTTTTGTTTCATTGAATGTTTACTCAAAGGCCCATTCCCAAGACATACAACCAGACTGAATGATAGTAGACAATACAAGATTTTTTTTTTTATTTTCCCTAAAGGAATACAAGCTTCTTCTTTTCACACATATTTCCACGTTAAATAACACAAACAAAAAGCAGGCAAAGTTAACAAAGGGCCAGTTGTGTAATTTCCAGGCCCATTTGAAATAAGCACAACCCAATGATCCTTTTAATAAATAAATAGTATTTTTGTTCACATATGTAATTTGATTTTTAAAATTTGCCGTTGTTTATTTATTATATAATAATACTAATATAAAATACTATATAACCTCTATGAACTTTCATTATTTCACGTCAACCAAAAAACTATAAAAACACATCAACAAGTGATTGGAAGAATTAAAAGTAGATTTTTTCTTCAGATATTTGAATATGATTTGAATTTTAAAATTATTATTGTTAAAATAACTTTATCGTTTATCATTTTTGACTCAAATAAAATTAATTTAATATTATAAAACGAATAAAAATAGTTAATTAGGAAAAACGAAAATGCTGCATAAAGTTCACATCACGTGGACGAGAATTGGAAAGGGCAAAAGCAAGCTTTCCAAGGTCCAAGACAAATACTCTTAGCCATTGAAGCCCAATTTGAAGACACCCTAAAAAAAAAGTGGGGGTAAAACTACTGCAAACTTTAAAAAAAAAATTGTGAAAGTCTGATTTTTCTGATTCCAAGTTCGAACACCATGCTTATGAAGATATTCGAAACAGTTTATATTGGTTAAAAGAAATTTTAGAGTACGTAACATTCTGTCTGAGTACATATTAAGCTTTGTTCAATTAAAAAATGCAATTGATGACAACTTAAAGAGTTGGCTTAATAATGTAAAACTTCACTAAATTTCTGAGTGAGGACGATCCACAATAGGAGATGATTAGTCTCATATCAGATGTGATATAAGAATACCTCATGATTTATATAAAAAAAAAGCTTATTACCTACCTATGCCCTCAACGTTTACCACAAAATGGAATTAAGCGCTTAACATTTAATTGTATAGAGATCAGTCCATTAAATTTTATTTTAAGCAATTAAAATCCAAACGTTTCAAAATAACATAATTAAGTACATTTCATTTAAATCTTTTAATTGCTATTACCCATATACAACAATTAAAACTTAATAGTAGTTACAGGGATTTAATGAAAATATATTTAATTCTGTTATTTTGAAACGATTAGGTTTTAATTGCTTAAAATAAAAACTGAACGGACTGATTAATTTTCATACAATTAAACATCGAGAGCATAATTTCATTTTATGATAAACGTTAATGGCATATTTGAGTATTAAGTCCAAAAAAATTGGAATTGATGACAGGTTCACAAAAACCAAAATTTTATCTTATATATTACCGTGTTAGTAGTTAAATGGCTTAAATTCTAAAAAAAAAACAAAAAACCTTATACTTGCTCAAAATTTTCATATAATTTCATTTTGTTTTTTTTTTATCAGAATTTCTTTTTTTTATTATTATCAATTGGATTAATTAAATTTTTTTTGAAGGAAAACTTTTAAAAATCTATTATTTTTATTATGTTAAATTACAGAAATGCTAAAGACAGTCATTTTGATTGTCACATTTCAACACTCTTCATTTTATTAGATCACATCACTTTTTAATTTTACGTGAAAACTTGTTACCTATTAATACAAATTACTTAGAAAGTATTTTTAACACCCATATATTTCAATTTTTTAACTTTTCACAATGTTAGTCAATTTTCACGTAAAATTAAAAAATAATATAACCTAAATTAGAAGTGCTGAACTATAACTATCAAAATGAATACTCTTAATATTTTTTGTTAAATTATTGATATCTATGTGATCGTTTTCTCTAACACTTAGACATGGCATAGGCATCACGAAAAAGAGTTCAAGTTTGGTTAACTCAGTCAAGGAAGTTATATCTATGACATGTCAATGTCAAGTATTCATTAATTGGGTCCAACCGGATCAAGTTTACTTAACAATTTCAAAGATTTGTACAACTCGAATTTGTTTAATTTAATTTATTGTTAAAATATTAAAAATATTTTTATATTATTGAATAAAAATTTAAATTTAAAGTCAAATAAATAATAATTTATTCATAATAAAACAATTTCATGAATGCGATCAAATCTAGAATTTTATGTTTTATCGAGAAATAATTCAATACTCTCAACTTTCCTTTTCTCCACAAGCAACTCTTGAAAGTCGATAGACAACTTTTTTTTTTTTTATAAAAAAAATAGACAAACTTATTTTATGCTCTTGTAACATATTTTATGGCTGTTAACACTAAATTTACATTATTATTATATGTTTATGTTAATCTTATAATAAGATAAAAACTTTTGGTCATATTGTAAGAAGTTTTTCCTTAGAACTTAAAAAATTCTCACAAAATACCAAGCTTATAACAAATAAACTTTCACATTTTACTACAAGAAGAATGCCGATTTGACAAAAATTAATATAATGTAAAAGCTAACACGAAGAACAAAAATTTACCAATTATCATACAAAATAAAAGTTTAATTAGATAAAAAATAATACTTAGCACGCAATGTTAAAACTTGAAAGTTGAAAGCGGACCCAAAGTTTGAAATGAACAAAGCAATGTGTTTTAAGAGGCCGTGAAAGATATGTTAAAAGATAAAAACAAGAGAATCAAGGAGGTTTCTTGGCATTGGATTGTTGTTCAATTGGGTCCCACCTCTTTCTTTCATAAAAGTTGAAAAAAAGAAGTTGAAACAAACACCACGAAACCAAGAGATCTTTGCTTAAATTAGAAGCACTTTCTGTTATCCTTTTGGGAGATATAAAGGCCAAAAGTAGAAGTAATCAAACATTAAAAGAAAAAACATGAAAAATGAACAGCAAAGCCATTGATGCAAATGCGATCTCACGTGTCTTTGTTTCCCTCCACAAAAACACTACCCTGTACTTTAATTCAATACCTTCAATGCGCAAGCCTTTCTTGTGTCTCTCGCTATCATTTTGTTTCACTTTTTTTTTCTTATTTTCTTAATCACAACATCCACGAAGGCAGTTTGGTACCACAATGAACTCACTAACATTTTCTTAACCATGCATAGATTAGATTCCAAGATAATTCAAGATTAGGAAGATCATATAGTATTAGTTTTCAAATTAATTTATTATTTTTTAACAATTTAAATGCAGCATAACTATTTTATTTTTAAAATAATATTTTTTTAGTACAATTTTTTTAAAAATAAAATTTTAACTGTACCAATTTAATTTAAAACATAACATTTTTAAATTTTAAAATATTCCATACAAAGATCCCTTTTGCTTTCATCATAATTTCTAAAATTTTTAAAAAATATTGAAAGCAAATTGGTAGGTATTCTTTTATTCCTTTTTAAATAAATAGATATTTGATGTATCAACGAATTATCTTTTTTTTTCCATGTGGAAGACATTGTAATTCTTTAAAAAGAAAAAAATTGCAGCCCTGGTTTGTTTTGCCTCCGCTTTGACTCACAAATTCCAGCCAAAAATAATTAGGTAGCTCTAAAGAAGATTAAGATCCATCTATCCTCTATAGTATTCATAAGTTGCTTAAATTGTAATTGATATTTTAATACTAAAAGAATTAGTATAAAAAATACTTGACTTTTATTCTATTTTATTTATTTTCTTGCACCAAAAACAAACATAATATTGTCCATCCACCTATAAAGTAGTGGAAAAGGAATAAAAGATTGACCTACCGCATGCACAGTAATAAAAGAAATGTTGTATATATAGAGAGAGGACGCAACATCTAAGTATAATTCAATTAGGGTTTAAATAAATTAAACATGAACTACTAGTATTGTTATGTTCGTTTTCGTTCATTTGTTTTTAATATTGTTCGTGTTTGATTTGTATTCAATAAACTCGTTTGTAAATATTTAATGAACGTATTCACAACTTTGTGTCCGTAAACATTAAATAAATATATTTACAAATACGTGTCGTGAACATTAAATGAACCTAAATAAAAAATCTTTTCATGAACATTAAAAAAAATATGTTCACAAACACGTATCGTGAACATTAAATAAACATATTTGTAAAAATATAAATGAACATATTTTACAAACAACAGTTATAAATATTAAACAAATATATTTGTGAACATTAAACAAAAAACTTAAGTAAATAAATTATATTCACCCTATATAATTTTAATTATTACTATTAAAATGATCTATGAGTAAATATATAAATTTAAAAATTTATTATTATCAAACAATAAATTAATACTAAATGATTCATTAACGAATGAATTTTAAATGAATGTTAAATGAATTTGTTCATTAATATAAACGAATTTAAACTTGCATTTGTTCACGATCTTTTGTTAAGTGTAATAAACGAACAAAAATTAAACATGTTTACGAACTACTCATCAAACTTTGTATTCATTTATACCCCTAATCGAAAATAGTACATAATTTTTTTTTTTTTTATGTTTCTTCGTTTCTTTTTGGTAAAATAGATTTGATCTATTCACATTCTAGCAAAGAAAATAAATAATAATTTGAGCCAAAGAAGATATAAAAGTACCAACAATTTGATATATATACACATGCTATATTTATCTCTTATCATTTAAGTAATTTTTTATTATAATATCGCACAATAAAAATATATAATATAAATACATGCTTTCTTAAGCTTAATAGCCAAATAAGCCCTCAACCTTTAGTCCAAAATGAAATTCAACCCTTAACGTTTTATCGCATGAAATTCAGTTCATAAACTTTTTATTTCAATGAAAATAGACCAAATCTGTTAAATGACCTAACTGCCGTTAGTTTTGCATACGTGACATGCCACGTGGCAGCTAACTAAGCTATCCACGTCAGCTGCCACGTATGCAAAACTAATGGCAGTTAGTGTCATTTAACAGATTTTGACTTAATTGCATAATTGTAAAAGGTTGAGGGTTTATTTCCACTAAAATAAAAGTTTATGGACTGAATTTCATGCGATAAAAACGTTGAGGGCTGAATTCCATTTTGAGCTAAAGGTTGATGTCTTGTTTGGATATTAAGCCTGCTTTCTTACAATGTTTTTAACTTTACACTGTTAAATATTATTGCCTTGAGGGTTGATTTGGATATATGATAAAGAATCATTTCACTGCCTGAGTTTTTATGAATCTAAATTATTTATACCTTATATTGAACCAAAAAAAATATTATTTATACCTTATCAATAATATAAATATCATCCCATTGGTTTCATTAAAGTGTAATTTAGACGGCGGCGAGATTGAAAAAAATAATTATTAAAAATATATATTTTAATAAAATAATAAAAAATTTAAAATCTAAAGTAAAAAAAATAAATTTATCATTCCATTTTTTATCTTTTAATCACTATTCATCAACTGATCTCACCTCAATGCAGTAAGATTCATTCAAACCCTCCAAATCGGTAAAAAGTACTAAACTTTTGGTAATTTTTTGGTCAAATAATAAATGAAAAAAACGTATTTTATCTCCACTATTTTTTGAAATTGAATCTATCTTTTCACTTTCACTTAATTATCTAATTTTCCACTATCTTCATCAATGTTATATTATCTCTTGCTTTTAATTTCTTAACTTCTTTTTTTCTGAATAAAACCTTTTTCTCTTTTACACTTTCGTGGCAAGTCGGTAAATCGAAGAGAAAATGGATAGTGATGACTGATGATGAGGATGAAATTTTGGAAGGGCGGCGCTCTGTTTGGATGATGTGATGCGATGATGGGACGGAAGAAAATCGTCAAAAGGGAGAGGTGGGGGAATCGGATACGGCATAAATCTGGTGCAGTCACGCTTGATGTGAAGGCGTTATCACGGACCTATAGTTTTCCATTCTCGTGAGGTTTTGCCTTGTCCGTCCCCGTGGTTTCTCTTCCACCGCGAAACAGTATTCTCATTATTCCCATTCTTTTTATTCTCCTTATAACTACTCCCACTGCCACTATTTGTATATCATATTTTTTTTAATTATTTAATACAATGTCAATAAAATTTTTTTATTTTATGTATAAAATTAAAATAATGATATATATTTTATTTTATTTTATATTTTTAAAAAACATGTGTCATTATTTTCATTTCATTTATGAAGTTAAAAAATTTCATTGATGATGTATTGGATATTAATTTTTTTTCTGTTTCTGTTTCTTTCTTTTTTTCCTTTTCACCTTTTAATTAGTTTTTTTATGAATTTAATTTGGAAAAATAAAAGCTCAAATATTTTATAAATATTTAGAAAAACTCAGATCAAAAGAGTTGTTGAATTCCCTAATCAAAGAAAATATTTGAGATTTACAAAAAAATATAAGGAGCATAATAGTGTTGATGGTGGTAGACTCACTCAAATTTAGTTTTGTGAACTAAACTCATATTTTATGTTCATCTAAATTAAGTTGATTCAGTTTTGTAAAGTCAACGACTTGAATGTTTGAACAATGAAGCTTCTGAACATATAAATTTTTCCACTTCCCCGTGCATTAAACAGGTTGTGGATAAGTAAAAACTTGCTTTGCTTTTGCATCATGGGTTACGTTTCTGATATCCTACGTATCCTCCGTTTGCTTAAAAAGTGATTATATTTCTTAATTCAAATTAAATTCTTATTTCTTTAAAATTATATGCACTTCATTTTTTTAGTAGACACTTTAAAATTTAATAAATCACTAAGAAGACAAAGATCATCCTTATTTACTTAGAGTTTGTTTGGTATCGTTTTTGTTTTTTTTTTTTTAAACAGAAGCAAAAAATATGTTTGACAACATGTTTCTATTTTCAGAAAATAAAAAAGAAAATAAAAATTTTCAAAATTGTTGGAAACAAGAAATTCTTGTTTGTTTCCATTGATTTTAGAAACATGTTCTCATTTCTGCTATTGTTCAAAAGTAAGTGAATAAAGTTTATATATTAATATAATATTAATATTTTTCATAATAAATATATAAAATAAAATTAAATAATTTTTTAAAATAAAATAATATTTAATTTTAATATAAAATATTATTTAATAAAAAATAAAATATTTTAAAATTAATATATTTATTTTAATATAGAAAAATTGCAAACGTAAAAAGCAATTAAATATAAATTATGTTGAACTATAATATTATAATATTATTTAATTTAAATTTATATAATTATTTATTGAATATATTTTATATATATATTTATATAATATTATTTATTACAATTTTGATATGTTAATAATAATTAATATTATTGCTACTATTATCTAATATAATTAGTTATTATTTTACCAAACAATATTATTATTTTATATTATATTCTTTCAATTAAATTTAAAATATATCACTACGACTATTAAATAATTTAATATTATTAAATAAGTGAATACTTAACATCAAATAATATTATTTATATTAAATATAATATATTTTAATAACTATATAATTTATTATAAATTAATTAGTTAAATATTTTATTTAATAATTTAATATTATTACAATTAAATTAAATAATATTATTCATATAATTTATAATTATTAATTCATATTACAATTTAATATATAAATTCTGAATTTTACTAATCTCAATTATTATCTAAGAAAAAGTAATATTAAAAAATTATTTAATATTATTTTTAATTGAATTATTTATTTAATATTATATTTAATTATAATATTATTTTAAATTATATTAAATTTTTACATGATTAAGTGAAAATATTTAATATTAGTATTAAATAGTATAAAATAATAATATTTAATATTATGTACATATTATTTTTTAATAAATATATTATTTTTATTTAATTTTTAAAATTTTATTTTGTAGATTGAATTAATTTATATAAATCTATTTAAATATATGTTTTCAAAATGTAACAGTATTAACCAAACACGTTTTTTATTTTCAGAATTTGAAAACAAAACAAAACAAAATTTTTAAAAACAGAAAACAAAATACGATACTAAACAATCCCTTAATTTTGTAATTTTAACTAAAAGATTGAGACAAAATTTCTCAAGCAAAGTCATTAGACCTTTCTTGATAAAAGTGTCTATAACATAGTCAGATTGAATTGAGACATCAGAAATATAAATTAAAAATGCTCATGTATTTTGTATTTATTAATAAAATATTTAAAATTAAAATCAAATAAAAATATTATTTATTAATGTAATAACATATTCTATATAAGATCAGATTTAAAAAATTACATTGATACTCAACCCAAACAAAGACTTAGACGGTGTTTGACAAATTAAAAATTAAGTGTCGAAAAATTAAATATTAAATTTTTAATATGATTTTGATAAGCTTTGAATTTGAATTATAAAAACTATTTGATATTTTACAGAAAATTAAGTGCAACAAAATATAAAATATATTGTTCAATAAGGCAAATGTTAAATTATAATTGTTTTATTTTGCATTTTTACTTTTATTTCATATTAAATGTAAAAATATCATAAACTTAAAAAAATATTTAAAAAACCCCAAAGATAATAAAAATAAATAAATTTAATGATTAAATAATTATTTTACAACTTATTTTTAAATTAATTATAAAAATAGTAATAATCTGTATTGTCACTATTTTTATTATCAAATTATTCTAAAGGATATCATAATTTTAAAACATTGTTCTCAAAGAATGTACACAAGTAGGATGCAAATTCTATCCCTAATCCTCTCTTCCACATTGTTTTTCTCTTAATCTTATTTTCTTTTTGGCTTCTTTCTTCTCTTTTAGCTTTCTTCTGTTCAAATTTCACTTTGATAGTTAGGTCGAAAATTTTGGAGATTGAGTTTGGGGAAGATGAATCTAATTTAAGAATTGAGATTTGAAAAAAAAATCAATTTAGATTTTTTTTTGGTCGAAAACCTCTGGGTATTCACCTTCGGTGACTAATCCAGAATCGGGAGAAGCAGAGCTTGGTTAGGCAGTCCCCCTCCCAACACTGGCACTTCATACACAAGTCAAGATTCAAACCTTGATCTTGCTTAAGGGATGAGAGCCGCTAGCCACTCACGCCAACCAGTTGTTGGTAAAATCAATTTAGATTTGATTTGTAGATTCATATTACTTTTTTTTTTTCTGTATAAGGGTTTTAATCAATTCAAGATTGTAGTTTGCATAAAAAAAATGGAATCATATATTTTTTATTAAGATCTGTTTTTGAGCAGTACAATTTCAGTAGTAATAACAAATAATAACAACAAACTAAACTCCATGTGAGACTTAAGGTCTCGTCATTGCCACCAACTAATGCCTCATTGGTTTGATTAAAATCAATTACTAGAATAATGAAATAATTTAGTAAAATCATCTTATTCAATAATTTTTTAGTAAGAAAATTCTCTTAATTGAAATTCAAAATATTTTATGAAACACATTAAAAAAATAAAATTTTAATTTTCAATAGATTGAAAATTTTAACGCATTATCAATCAGGACTTTAGACACATAACTCGGCCTCCAAACCTTAGACCAGCATCTACGTTTTCATAACTATAAGTCCATAGCTTTTGTTTTTTTTATTGGTTGCGTAAGTCTATAACTATTTCGTGACGTTGGAATCTTATTATTAAGGATTTATATATATATATATATATATATATATATGATGCATTGATAGTGTATAGTTTCTATACACTGTCAATACATCAAAGATTGACACCTCATCAATAGGCCCTTATATGTAAATATAAAGGAATTTTTTTAATTTGCCAATAAGGGCCTATTGATGAGGTGTCAATATCTGATGTATTGACAGTGTATAAAAACTATACACTGTCAGTGCATCATATACAAACTCTATTATTAATATCCTTTATGTTTTACTGTGTTTTTTAATAATATATATATATTTAGAGGGTAGGGCGGAAAAATTAATATCCTTCTTTATTGGCAAAACGGTGGGTATTACAATGAGAATTGATGATGATTTGGTAGTACTTGATGGTAGTACTTGATTTTTGGTTACAAGTACTTGATTTTGACATTGCATGTAAATATAAGATAAATTGATGTATTATTTGGAAAAAAATCTTTTTTTTTATATTAGAAAGCACATTTTTTTATATAATCACATGTATTTTATTTATTTTATGATATAAAATTAATTATATTCAGATAAAAACATTAAACGATAAGAACATTTTAATAACAAAGATTTTAAAATTTAAATTATATTTAAAAAATCACTTCTATTTCTTCATCAACTAATTGATAATTAAAATAGTTACGTAGCCAAATGCATAAACAGTATCTGCGAGAGAACAATACCGAACTGTTTTCGAAAGCACTCTAGCAATAAGAGTACAAACAACTAATCCATTGGTTTTTTCTTTTTAATATTTTATTCCAACTTGAAATATTAAACAACTAATCTATTTTGTAGTTTTGCAAGATATAAATAGAAAATGTTTAAAAAAAATGATTAATTTGCAAAATGAAATGGGCAGGCATATAATCCTAAAACAAGCGAAGACAGAAGCATAGATTGATGGCTCTTCCTGTAGGCTGTCCTTTTGCCATTGTCTGCTTTCACCCAAAGGCCAAAGTCATACTAACCCAAAAGCAAAGAAGAAGATAGATATCGCCTCCTTTCTTTTCTTTTTCTCTCACTAGATCTTCCTTGCTTTTGCTGCTGTGAAAGCAAATCTAAGGCTCTTCTTTATCTTTTCTCTCTTCTTTCCCATATCCAGCCTTTTTATCTGACTCAAATTCCATTGTTTATGCTTTCGTTTTCTGTTAGTTGGTTCTTTTTTTCTTCTTCCCCTTGAGTACTTATTAATTTGGGAGCTTGGATTTTGAAGGGCTTAAAACAAGCTGTTTCTTTTAGTTGCTTCTTCTTCAAGATCTTATCTCTCTCTGCTTAGAAAGTAAGCTGAAAATTTTCTTCCTGGAAATTGATACTAAAATTCCCTCAGAGTTTTGCTTTCAATTTTAAAGGACGATGCTTGAGCTACGTAGAATGGTTCTCTAGCTTAAAGGACTCAGCACAACACAGCAGAAGAAACAGAGTAAAACAGGGCAAAACAGGGGAAGAATAGAGGAAGTTTCAATGGATTCAAGTACCCATCAAAGCTATCAAAACCAAATCAATCAACCCAATTCAGGGTTATTACGTTTTGGTTCAGCTCCAAGCTCTCTTCTTTCTAATTTCACTGATGGCCTTGATTGCCGGGTTAACAGAGGAGGTTTCGACTCGGACAGATTGATATCCAGATTCATGAATTCAAGCGACGGCGACAGCGAAATCGAGGATAAATCTGCGACAGAGGCGGCTGTTAACTATGGGAATTCGCAGCAGGGTTATTCAGGGTTACCCCCACATTATCCGAGGCAGAGCTCTGTCACGAGCTCTTCTGCTATGGATAGCTCGTATGAGTTATTGGGAATGGATCACCGCAGACAACGGAAACCGGTTATTTCTAGCCTAACGAGGCAAAATAGTTCGCCTCCAGGGCTTTTTACCGGCTTATCTATTCAGAATGGTATTGTTCTTCTTCTCATTTATGATTATCTGTTTATTTTGATGAGGTTTTTACTGCTTTGTCTGCAACATATTTGGTTTTAGACTATCAGTTTAGATTTTTAGTTTTTGCTATTTTGATAGTTTTTTCTTTATCATTTAAGATCGGTTAACGAGCTATATACCCTTTAAATTTTAAAGCTGGCATTTTGGTTGTTGGTACGAAGTATGGATCTAGCAAGCCGATAATCATTAATCTTTTTGAAATTAAATATAGACCATTTATTACCTATGGGTTGTACAGACTTAGATCTGATCATGAATCGGATCGAGTCGGTTCGGGTTGAACTCATGACAAGTAATAAGAAATTTGGTGTATGTTTAAGCTTGGCTTGGTCTGGACTTTTAGTCTAGGTCTGTTTTTGTTTTTATATCGTAAGCCTGGCCTTATCTGTCCAAATATAATTTTATTTATTTTTTATTTTAATTATTTATTTATCTGTTTTTTATTATTTTATTCCCTTTAAATTTTAATTTAATTTGTCAAAATTTGTATGTCAATTTTCATATTAAATATTTATAATCATTTTTATTAATAAATAATGTTATATATATAATTATATTATACTTAATAAAATATATAAAAAATAATATAAAATATTAAAAATCGGGTCGAGCCGAGGCCTTGAAAGGTTAAGCCTGAGCCCGGCCCGATTTTTAAACGGGCTTAAAGATTTTGCCCAAGCCCAATAATTGTATCAGATATTTTTGTTCAAGCTCGAACAAATATTGGACGGGTTTTCGAGCTTGGGTGGGTAGCTCGGCCCTTGAGTAGGTCTAGTTGTGGTTCAGTTGGTAACGCAGGCTGAGTTTGTAGGAAAAACTCTCTGGTTCGACCCCTATTAAACACATCTTTCGGGAGGGATGAAGAGCCTTAACTGTGACGAAGTGTCGAACAAGATTAGTTTCAAACTGTTAAAACGGATGAAAATATTTGTGATTTACACCAAAAAAATATAGACCATTTATTTAATTTGATTGTTTAGTCATTACCAACTGTCAGATTGAGTTTATACTAATATTTGATTCGTGAAATTTAGTTCATGTAAAGAGATCGAAATTTTTTTTTCCTTTAAAAATTGTTTGTAAATTTCTGGTTGGTATGGAGGAATCTGAGGCAAAATGAAGAAATTATAAATCATTCTTGCAAGAAAATGGATTTAAAATTCTAGTAGCACATGTAAATAGGGTGGGATTGGTGACATAGATTATTTTAATGCTAAATACGTGTTGAAATTTTAAAATTTCGTCTAAATTTTCTCTGTAACAAAATATGGAACGTGGACATTTGAGGTTTATAGTGAATCCATTGGTTGTAATGTGAAGCCAATAAACTTAGTACTAAGTTAAGAGGCTGGTATGAACTACTGAAAATGTCTTAAGTAAATTGCAGGCTATGCCAGCATGAAAGCTTTGGGAAACTACTGTGGGGTGAACGGTACTAATGGAGAATTAAGTCCATCTTCGAACAGATTGAAGAATCAGATTAGCTTCTCATCAAGGCAACCTTCTTCCTTGGGCATGTTGTCGCAGATTCCTGAAGTTGGTAACAAAAGCAGTGGGGCTAATAGCCGTGATGATGGCAGACTTGGAGAAAGCAACAGTGATGCTCGATTCTATGGCACTGGATACCAATATGGTTCTTGGAATGATTCTGCACATTTCACTGTCTTGAAAAGGACGCAAGACAATGATGGGAAGTTCTTTTCAACTAACCAGGTTAATTTGCATATCAACTATAGCTTTTCGTAAATTCTTCAAAAAAGATTATAGCTTTCTTATTAATTCTTTGTTGCTGCATCGATTTTAATTTTTGTTTAATTCGTTATTAATAGAATGGAGATCTTGGAAGCCGTGTTCATGTATTATCTCACCACTTGAGTCTGCCAAAGACTCCAAACGAAATAGTTGCCATGGAGAAGTTTCTACATTTTCAAGATTCAGTCCCTTGTAAGGTTAGAGCTAAGCGTGGTTATGCAACTCATCCTCGAAGCATCGCAGAAAGGGTATACATTCCTACAATGCAAACCTGTTATATTCCTGCTCTTACTACTTGCTGATCAGATATGTAGCATAATACAAATTCACCATATTTATTTGATAAGTAACCATAAGCAAACATATAAAGAAGTATGCTGACCATACATACAACTTGTAGATTTTTGTAACTTTAAGTTGCTTGTACACATTTGGCAATTTCATAAAGAAGACAATAAAGGGTTAATTACTTTCAGGTGAGAAGAACGCGGATCAGTGAACGGATGAGAAAGCTACAAGAGCTTGTTCCAAGCATGGACAAGGTATGATTTTTTTTTTCCTGGACTTTCCGGACAGAAAATTTCTGTGTTTGGAAACTGACTGCTTTGGAAATTTACTTTGGCAGCAAACTAACACAGCCGACATGTTGGATTTGGCTGTGGAATACATCAAGGATCTCCAAAAACAGTTCAAGGTACAGGAGCCAAACTTCTAACAGCCATTATTTGCTGATCCTATTGTTTTTCATCTTACAGTCGCAATAAAATTGTTTTGCAGACTCTTAGGGACAGGCGTGCAAACTGCAAGTGCTTAAATATTCAGAAGCCAATACCTAATCAAATTGTATGATATGCTTTGCTTTTGTACAGAAGATAAGTAATGGAGATGAGGGGACGGAATTTTGATAAGAATGAATTGTTGCTCATTTTTATGGGGTGCTTCAAGTATAAAAGAACTTTTAGATTTTTTTTTTCAATTGTTGTGATTTAAAAAGTTTGGCTGCATTTCCATCAAAAGATTCCAGTCCTGTAAGCTAACAAAGCTTCCCATTTGAAGGTATAATGGAATAAAGAGGAAATTGTATAGGGCAGGTTTTGTATTGCATTTGTCATCATCGTTCTCACTTTAAAATGACCTTTTTGTTATTATTATTGTTGTTGTTGAAATTCCCAAGTGCAGCTGGCTAGCTTCTATTTGTTCATCATCTCATCTTTGGGTAAGGGCATTATTTGGAACCTCAACAAGGGCGTGATAGTTTGAATTCAATTTGATTTAAAAATTTAAATTTCAAAGTTTTGTTGGAGCTTGATTGAGTTTAATTTTTGAAGTTTGAGTTTGATTCAATATAATATTCGAGCCATTTAGATTTGATTCGATAAGTATAATTTGTTATTTTTCAATTATACATTATGTGGTAAAATATAAATTAATAATCAAATATTATATAGATATATATATATATATACACACACACACAAATAAAGCTTAATTAGGCTCATTAGTCTTTCGAGTTGAGTATTAAGATATTTGAATTCAATTAGATTTGTTATTTGAGTAGATTAAGTTTAAGTTCAATTAAAAAATAAACAAATTAAATTTAAATAATTATTAAGTTGAAATTTTATTTAACTCATTTATACTTGTACTCTTGAGCTAACCTTATCAACTTTCTATTGAATGCCAAAAAAGAAAAGGAAAAGGCACTTGCCTTGTCTCATTAATTTATGTTGGTTATATTATGGAAAGGGTAATACAATAAATAGTCAAGTACTGTTAAGACGTAACACTGATAGTACACAAAGATTGGCATACGATAAGTAGTATAAGTGGTATAATTTGTCTCATTAATTTCATGCGCTAGTAGTACAAGTAGTCTTTTCACTTGATTTGCTAGGTCAACTTATGTGTAAATTGTCACACTTCGATTTCACATCTATGAGTTTGAAAGTCAAATGCCTAAAATGTGTGAATTTGGGTGTGCCATTAAGTGCGTAAAGATAGATGAATAGTCGAGATGAGTATCCATCACTTCAAGTGATTTAAAGGAGAATATTTCAATCATCTCAGCTCATATTAACTTTTAAGTCATTGGCCAAGGCACATTGCATCATACTTTATCCACTTCTAATATATTATGGTGAAATGACTGAATTACATTGAGATATTACATACTGAATAAGTTAAGTCAAACCATCTTGACTTTTCTAATTTTTGGATGGTCATGATAAATTATTGGATATTTATCTTGATCTATGAATTAAATAAAGATTGAATTCATTGTCTACATATTGAAAACCTAATGGCTCATACATATAAGGGTAGCTAATGGATTGAAATGATTTGAACTTGTTAGGGAAATTTGAAAGAAAATTTCCACAAGGACTTATTTAAAAAATTTGTAATTGGGCTTTAATTAAATGTATTTAATTAAATAGACTTAATGAAAAGGCTTTAATCAAGTCAATAGCCCAAATTATAATTAAAAAAAGGCTTATTGGGCTTAATATTACTTCAAATTTTTTTAAATATTAAATAAGCAATAATAAATAATTTCATTTTAAATTTTTAATAATATAATATTTTAATATTAACTATTATTCTCAAAATATAATTATTTTTTAATATTAAGAAATTAAGTAATAAATAATTTTTAATATATTCTTAGTTGCGTTAATTTCATTTGAAAAAGAAAATAGATTTTCCTCAAAACAACCAAACACCAAAAAATATTTTTTATTGACTCATTTAAACAACGAAATATCTTTACTTTTCTAAAAAACGTAAAAGTTTTTCAGGAAAAATTTTCTAGAGGTCATTTTTAGTGAATTAAATGGAGTCTAGAACTTTTATTATTGCCTGCTGGCAATGAAGTGTAAGAGAGAATATATGTCTTACTTTTGCACATTCTTTATCTGTACTGAAAACAATTAACTATTATGAAAATGTGATATTTGATCAATTAATGCTATTGTTATCATCTATTAAATGACATATGGTTGATAGATTTTATTTTTGCATGCTTTGATATTGCTAGGGTTGTAAGAAGGTTTATTTATTCATTATTCATATTATTGGATCTTTTGTTATTGTTTCTCTTAAAAGTCTTTTGCTATAACTGATTAAGTTTGAAATTAAATTGTTGAAATATTTTGTTCTTTTATCTATTGTTGTTGCCCAAAACAACAATAAATATTTGCTGATGTCGGATTCTCGATCTTCGCGTTAATCTGTCTCCAAGAATCTGCGAAATAGGAAACCATCAAGGGGCGCAGGGGTTTTCTCCTGCCCGCGCACTCCGATGCTTAAGTCAGACAGGGTTTTGGCAGGGTTTCAGTAGGCAAAATAGAGCTTCCAGTTAAAAATAATACCTGCGACCTATTTATAGGAGTGATTTTGCGCGTAATTACCTTTAAGACCCACAGCTTAAATAATAACTCAGTGGATTTTTTATGGGCTTTCTGAGTCCTCTTTTCTCTTGGGCTTAAGTTATCATTCGGCCTAATTGTCATAAGCTTGACTTATAGAAAAGCCCAGTAATAATTGACCTAGTCCACATCAATTGCTCCCCACTCTTTTGCAAGGTTTACCTTGTGAAAGAGTATATAAAGAATGGGCTTTTCAAATTCTTTTGCTACCCTCTTCCTGGGATTATCACAAGAGTCTTTTCATCTTCACTTGAGGGCTCAACTAGTGAACTTCATTATTATTTATAGCAGAAACGATATCATGTCATCATTTCTTTTGTCAAGTGCCTTCTATTAGCCAAGAGGAAGAAAACCGAATCTGGGTTAAGGCCATGAGGGCACATCGTCAAGAAGTGCCATAAACGGATGCGTATGTTCTTATCTGGTTTCATCAGATGTGGTTTGTACTCGGCATGCTCTTGATTGGTTGAAGCTCGATTCAGATGCTGAGAATTTGGAACCTTTTTTGAGGATAGGCACTTGTACAGATTTATCTGATCTTACCAGCTCTTAGAAGCCTTTTTGTTAACTCGAGATGGTTGAGGTTCTCACAAGCTTGGACGAAGATTATTTAGATAATCCAGAGACTAATTTTCCTAAGGATCAAGCTCTTGACATTATAGCACCTCGGGACGTATATGCATGGGTGCCTATTAGTTTCGATACTCCTTTTAATGCAGAAGTTAATCTATAGTGCTCCCCAGCTCTTCTTATGAAGCACTTACATCTAAAGAAGAATTCGTACTTGGGTATCGCATTTATCCGTACACTTCATTGCTTGAGGATTTCACAATTTGCCCATCTCGCGCATTTTTCGCTTAGGGACTTTATAGAATTGCCCGTCTCGCACATTTTCGCTTAGGGACTTTTTTAGAGAACTGATAAGACTATAACATTGTTTTTATATCCGGAATGCCAGTATAATACGTTAAAGGCACTTTGTTTATCAATTGTAGCATATATTCAATGATAAAATTGTAACGTGCCTCGTACCATATCTCACAACTTGCATACTATGTGCTTTCTAAGTTTTTCTTTGCGACTTTTTGTGTTACCTGTATATCGCGTTTGTTTGTTGCTGGATGGTTTCGCGGTTTTGCATTTCTCATGCACTTTTTGTGTTTAAGGACTAGTTTTTGCCTGTCTCTCACTTTTTCGTGCTTAGGGACTTTTAGATGTGCCCGTCTCGCGCATTTTTTGCTTAGGGACTTTTGTGTTTGCCCGTCTTGCGCATTTTTGGCTTAGGGACTTTTATGTTTGCCTGTCTCGCACATTTTTCGCTTAGGGACTTTTGTTTGCCCGTCTCGCGCATTTTTCAATTAGTGACTTTTGTTTGCCCGTCTCGCGCATTTTTCACTTAGGGACTTTTTTATTTGTCCGTCTCGCGCATTTTTCGCTTAGGGACTTTTTTGTTTGCCCGTATCGTGCATTTTTTGCTTTAGGGACTTTTTTGTTTGCCAGCTGTTGCTTATTTCAATTCCTGTAACACATAATCTGTCTCACACATTGCATTAGAGAATTATAGGAAGTGATGGGCTGGCCTTTATTCATGAATCAAATAATTGCAAAACAATAATATTTGTAAAGTAACGTAGCAATAGATGGAAAAGAAAAGACAAGAATAACCATAAAAGAAGTACAACGTTTACTGCCAGTACAGCTTAAGATGGTTGGCATTCCAAGTCTTTGTCTTTGAAAAATCTGTAAAGTACGAGTGCTGGGATGTTCTGCTATCAACCATGGATTGTGCACTAAGTCGTGCCTCGGTACCAGCAATCTACCTTTACGAGCTTACCACAAGTTTTCGGTCCAACTATATCGAACCAAGCTCTCCCTGGCTTGCTACCTTACACGACAATGGCTAGTGCCTGCCTCGGACACCTGCCTAATTCAATCACAACTTTTAGAGTGGACAAGAAAATCGAAAACATCATATGAGAGTAAGTCAAATCTGGTTACCACCCGTATGTCCCTGCTTGAGTGTGTTTACAATTTCCGTTGTGCCAAGCACTCACTTGTATTGATACTCAAGAATGTTATGTATAGGGGCTTATAAGGGAGACACAGCCTAGATCTCGACACCCTAAGTTGGCACCTCCTTGTCTTGCTTAAAGGACTCACGAAGCTAACACACCCGTTATATAGACAAGCCCTCTTTCACATGTGTGGTTTGTCAATAGGCCAAGTGTGTGGTTCTTAAGCCACTTCTAGATGGTTGCTAGAGCAGTTCTTGGAAGCTTCTGTGTCAGACGTTCAACAGATGGGCCGAAGGAAGATTTTTGGACACTCAGTCGAATTAGTGCATGCACCAGGTCTAGAGAATTCTAGATCATTCTGCTCAGATCACTCACTTGGGCGTGCGCTTGGATCGTCAAATTTGAATGTGTTTGCCAAAGTTTTTTCTAATGGGTGAACCAGTAGTTTGGATTCCGTGCTCGCCAGCATTGCTAGCCATTGCCGAAAGACATGACCTGGGTGTTCTTTGCTCACCTGCATTGTGCTAACGGGGGAATCTTGCGCATGGGTGCTGTGTTCACCTAATTTTCTTTGCTGTCATTTTATCGAAGTGGAGAGCTTGTCGCATTTGAACTGTGCTCGCCATCTTGATTTCTTTTTTGTTGGGCATTCAACCAGATCACCAATCGAGCTCTGCTGTGTTCATAGAGAGCTTTTGCGGCTGGGCTTGCCGAATTGAGGACATTGTTGTCTCCCATTCCTTGTACTCTATCGCCAGAGATCTTTCAGGCGACAGGTTGGGCTCTGCCCATTTCGTGTACCCAATCACCAGGGAACTTTTGGGCGATAGGCAGGGCTGTAGCCCACTTCTTGTATTTTGTCGCCAGAGATCACTACCTGTCGCCAAATATGTGACTGGTCGTAGCCTTAGCTTTTTCTTTCTCTTCTTTTGTCTTTCCATTTTTTGCGGCACAATACCTGTATTAGCGTACCTTTACACCATATGGCTCTCCAAGTTCTTCTTTGAAACAATGTTGTCATTCCTGTTCAAAGATGAATTTTTTTCTCGAGCGTTGTGCTTGATGATGTACAGAGTTGCCTAATCCTTTTTCGCTTTGGTCACCTAAAATGGCTTGCTCATCTAGATCGTTTCTCGTGCCTTGACACGTGTTTACTGAGCGAGCCTTGTTGCGGAGGCTGGGCTGTGGCGTTGGTCATGCCATCGCCACATGCCACTTAATTGCTGAAAGTGTCTGCTGCAGTGAGAACAATTTTGTGCTCGTCACATAACACTGCATTTGTTAGCATTGCTTCATGCCTTATGTGCGGGACGCTGGGCTCATGGGAGCCATTCGCTCGCCTAGAATGCCTGTTGTGTGACATTTTGTGCGGCACCCTACCTCCCTTGCATGCGCGAGTTGCTATCTCTCGCCAAAGAGTCTTGCCGCACGGTCCTGCTTGCCTGCATTCTGCCCCCGGCGCGAGCCAACGTAATAGTCCTTCGTTCGCCATTGCCAAACAAGCATTTCTAGTTAGGCTTTGTTTGCACGTATGAGTTGTTCTACCGGGGCACCTGTCGCGTGTGCCACTCTCTCGAAAAAGGGGATGACGAGCGCTGGAGCCCCTCTCTCGCCGTTTGCGTGCGCCATGAAGCCTGCCGTGTTGATCTTGTTTGCCACTTTGGCTGTCGAATGGGTGAGGTACCCTCTTACCACAATGAGCCTGCATACTATCTTTCGCCTAGCATATTGTCTTTCGCCTAGCATATTTTGCTTTTGTGTCTGATATGTTAAATTAAGGCTAAAATAGATGATGGGCTTGAAGCGGGTAAATGTGATCACCGGCTTTGTTGGCGCATGGGCGTGGCATCCTCTCGCCAAGAAGTCTACCGCAAGTAACATTGCCCGCCCACATTCGTTATTGCATGGACTATGCTCGTCGCTATATGCTGTCGTGTGTGCGAGGCAAGCCCATCAACCCAAGATGGCGGGGATTATGGGCCTCGTTGGCTCGAGATGGTCGAAAGTGTGAGCCATGTCATTTAAGGTAGCTAGAAGAGCAAACTCTGTCAGCCTGAGGTAGTCGAAAGCATGGCCCCTTGTCGGCCCATGGTAGTCGGGAGTGTGGAGCCCATCAACCCATGGTATTTGAATGCATGAGCCTTATCGACCCGAGGTAGACCGGAGAGCGGTTCGAAGTGTAAGAGCCATAATGTTGTAACGTTCTGTAGGAATACTTCAAATATAATTGAAGCCAATTAGCATCACAACAAATCTGTGTTGCTTGATGGTTGGTTGCTTGGCAGCTGTGTTGGACAGCCCATGTTCGAGTCGTATGTTGCGCAAATATTTTTGCATTATTTGCGCTTAATCACAAAATTACCTGCGCATGAGAGGAATCGAACATGCAACGAGCTGGAGTCTAACGCGCTACCACTGCGCCAAGGATCCACTTTGGTAGTAAGTTGGTGTCGACTATATTTTAGTGATCGCTCTACCGCACATGCAAGAATAGATGATGCACGACAGGCTATCCACCCCTCTCGCCCAATGCTATCTCATGCGAACTTGCAAAGGAGTCTTGACGCCAGGATAGCTTGTCGGAGGGTGATAAGTAATCTGCTTAAGGTTGTAGAAAAGGACGGTTTCGATATAGAGTACTTGCTGCATAGAGCATGCATCGAGCTAGCCCTTTTACTTCACTGCTCACGTACACATGGAAAGCCCAGCCTCTCTAATCTTCTCCATCACTCGTCGACACTAGGCGTAGCAGACAGAGGCCAGCAACGTCGCACACACCGGCTACCGGGGGACTTAGAAAGGTCAGCAACAACAGCGATAGCAAACAATTTTTTGCAGCAATGGCGATGGCTTTAGATAGATGGTAACTGCAGCAAGAAAGAGTGGTGGCGATGGCAGCCTTGAGCAGCAGCAGGTGAGAAGTTTGGTTCGGTGATAAGGCTTGATGATGATGAATGCAGAACCCGAGCCAAGCGGTGCAGCATAGAAACGTTAGGTTGGAGCGGTGGTACTGCAGTAAGATCGTGCCTGGAATAATATGCAGGTTGGATGGTGATCGGCACAGGTGCAGTGATTAGAGGTGGCAAATGGGCGGGTCGGATCGGGTTTGGGTTGGATCATTTTGGATTGGATCATTTTGGGTTAAAGAAAAATCGGATCATTTTGGATTCGGATCATTTCGGGTTCGGATAAGGTCGGGTTTGGGTCAAGGAAAAATCGGTTTATTTCGGGTTTGGATCATTTCGGGTTCGGATAAGGTCGGGTTTGGGTCAAAGAAAAATTGATCTATTTTGGGTTTGGATAATTTCGGGTTCGGATAAGGTCGAGTTTGGGTCGTTGACTTTTTTAGTCAATTCGCGTTGGTCAGATTTGGATTCGAGTTGGTCGAATTTGGATTAAGGTCGATTAGACAGATTTATTGGATTAAGCTTTGGTCATCTTAATGTGATTTATTTGGTATGAAAATCAACTGAAACCATATTTTTAAGAATTACAAAACTCATGAAAATAAAATTTTCTTCTTACATGACCTATAGTACAATTGGGATTGAAATAATCAAAATATTTAATAATCTGTATGATAATTTTCTTTATAATATATTTACCAATATTCATAAATTAATTACATTTTTTTCATTTTATTTTTATTATCTTCAATAATTAATAACTTTTGAATCAAAGTGATTTAATAATCCCTACTAAATATCACAAACCAGTACTATATATCTCTTTAATTTATTTTGATTTTTTATAGAATAATTGGAGACATTAGTGTAAATGATATAGTTTCTGTACTCTATTATAGATTAGCCATTAAATAATTATACATTAGGTTTAAATGAATGCAATATAAAAGTGAATATTTAAATTTAACTAGATTAAAAAAAATATAACACTCATATTATTGAAAAAAATTATATTTTTACTATATTAAAATACTTTGATATTTAATTTTAACATTTAAATATTTATTGATAATATTAAATTTAAGTTTGAATCTTTTCAGGTTTGGGTAAATTTGGATTCGGATCAATTTGAATTCGGGTCAATTTGGGTTTGGGTCAATTTAGGTTCAGATCAATTTGAGTTTGAATCAATTCGGGTTCGGGTTAATCTAAATTCAGATGAATTTGGGTTCGGATCAATTCAGGTTCGGATCCGGTCGGGTTTGGATTAATGTAAATTCGGATAAATTTGGTTTCGGATCAATTCGGATTCGGATCGGGTTGGATTTGGGTTGTTGATTTTTTTAGTCAAATCGGATTGGTCGGGTTTGGATTTGGGTTAACTGGGCGGATTTTTCGAGTTGGATAAACTTTTGCCACCTCTAGTAGTGATAGTAGAAACAGAGCAGCAGTAGCAGCGCTTGGCGAATGGTAGCAGTAAGTGCTAGAAACGGTGGCTACAGGCGGAGGGAATGGTGGCAATGCAGTGAAGATGATGAGGATGGTGAAGGACTGGTTTGGCTATAGCCGGGACGATAGTTTAAGTGATGGACATGGCCCTTTCTAGAACGAGACTTGGAGTCTGAGTCTGAGTCTGACAAAGCACTTTCTCTTCATATGTAGCTGCGGCACCAGGTAGCTGACGAACTTGTGGGATTTCTCATGCAAATTACTGGAACATGGGATGCTTGAAAAATCTTGGACCAGATTTTGTACAAAAGCATAGATTCTCTAAGTAAATCTCTACCCAGTAAACCTTAAAAAATTTTAAGGGCCAATCTCGTGTGAAAGGAGTTCGTCGACTTTGATTGTAGCTCCAGTTGTTGTACCAGCAAGCTGATTGCAACAGGGATCTAGTGTCACGTGGTATTTTACATTTTCCATTTGTTGTAATAATTTGGCACATGATTATGGGTTTTCTTCAATTATTGTGCTTTTGTTTTGCGCCTTGTTATGTCAAGTCAAGTCATGTGGCTGTCTTGTTGTCTCTCTCGGCGATTCTGTTGTATTTTTTTTTTACTGAAGCTGAGAGATTGATGAAGGAGAAGCCATAGTGTTGTCAAAGTAGCTTGGAATACTACAATCAGAGGCTCCATAGCTTTCCGTTTCTATCATGGAATATATCGTGAATCATCATCATCGTTAACCATCATCATCATTAACCTCGCTGCATAGCTTTTATCGTGAATCATCATCATCATTAACCTTGCTGCTGCCAACCACAAAAGGAAAACAAAGAAAGAAGGTCAAAGCAGCTTCCGAGCGAGAGGCTCTCTCGCTCAACCTGTCGGCAGACTTTTAACTCCCTCATCGCGGGAGCCTTTAACGTAGTATATTTTTCATGCAAGAGACCCTCTCTCTTCAAAGTTTATTCACTCTCTCCCAAGGTGTAGCTGTAGGGTTGTGCTCTATATCGCTTAAGGTTGTCGCGTGCGGGAGCTATCTAAAGGCGAGAGACACTTTCTCACACAAAAAGCCTCTCGCGTGCGGGATCTATCTCTGCAAGGCCTGTCGCATGTGTCTGTGATCGCGTGAATTACTCTGTCGCGTGAGCCTTGTGCTAGCTTGCGACAGACTATCTGTCGTATGCCTGTAGGCTAGTGATTTGCTCTGTCGCATTCAATTGCTCTGTTGCATGCACCTCGCAGCGACAGACCGTTCTGTCGCGTGAAACTGTTATAGATTGTTCTGTCGCATATATATTTATTTTATTTTATTTTATTATTTTTTTAATAGGTCTTTCGCAGCTAATAGATCTCCCGCAGGTGTTAGGTCTCCACCCTCTATCGTAGACTTCTATACATGGCTTTTTGTTTGATTCCCACAGACAGCGTCAATTGTTATTGCCCAAAACAACAATAAATATTTGCTGATGTCGGATCCTCGATCTTCGCGTTAGTCTGTCTCCAAGAAATCTGCGAAATAGGAAACCATCAGGGGCGCAGGGGAACCCGATGCTTAAGTCAGACAGGGTTTTGGCAGGGTTTCAGTAGCCAAAATAGAGCTTCCAGTTAAAAATAATACCTGCGACCTATTTATAGGAGTGATTTTGTGCGTAATTACCTTTAAGACCCACATCTTAAATAATAACTAAGTGGATCTTTTATGGGCCTTTTGAGTCCTCTTTTCTCTTGGGCTTAAGTTATCATTCGACCTAATAGTCATCAGCTTGACTTATAGAAAAGCTCAGTAATAATTGACCTAGTCCACATCATCTATCACTACTAAAAAATAGGACTTTAGCAACCAAAATTTGCAACGACTAAAAGAGTTGTTGCATAATTGATTTTTGTTATATTTTATGTAACAATACTTGTTGTTGTTGCAAATTATTATCAAACTGACAGCGATAAAAAAAAGTCGTTACGATATCTTATTATATTTGCAACGACTTTTAATTGCTGTTGTTTATTTGATTTTTTTTATAATTTATACAACGACATTTATTGTTGTTGATAATTTTTATCAAATTAACAAAAATAAAAAAAAGCATTGCAAAAACAGTTGTGCATCTAAATTCTTCCTCTCTCCCCACACACCACACACGTTTTCACTCCCTCTCTCCCCGTCTCTCTTTTTCACACATTACCCCTAAATTCTCCCCTCATCCCATCAGCGGCCATCATTCTCTTCCTCTTCTAATCTTCTCATTTCACTCTTTCCTGCACCAAGCAGCAGAATCATGCCTAAGCAATGCACTAAGCAGCCTCCTCTTTCGTGCATCTGCATTCCCTTTTCACTTGCCCCTGCCTCGTAGCAGCAGAATCATGGATCACAGAAGTATCTCAATCGCCATGCCCAGTTTTTGCAGATTAACTCAACACCCATTCAGGTTCAACAAATTAAAAAGGTAATTTTCATTTTTATAATTGCTTATGATTGAGTCTTGAGGCAAAATGTGGTAGGAAATGGTGACGATGAATCTTGTTCCTCAAGAGGCGGCGGGGCCAACGAAGGAACCTTGAGGTCTTATGGTTAGGCTTTGAGTGGGCTTGGGTTTGAAATGGTTGTTTAAGTTTTAATTGTTTGGTTTGACGATGTTTTTTTAATGGTTCTCTATGACTATTACTGTTTGGGTGTTTGGGTTCTATTCGCGTTTTTTGACCAATGGTTATGATGGATATGATGGGAATTTGCAGTATTTGGCTTATATTTGTTCACGTTGGTATTCATTATCTTGCTCTTACTTTTGCAGCAAAGAAGTGCAAAAGCATCCTTGGAGTCAACATTGGATCTGGTAAGATTCTAATAGAAGCCCAAATTTCATGAAAAGAAAGACATTTTGTCTGTGTTCACTTGCAATTTCGTAGATAGATTTATTTCTTGCGATTTTTAATTATAATGACACTTTTTGTTAATTTGTTTTTCAGGTATGAAGGTTTACTCCAGTGTTATCAAAAATATGTATTTTAATTCTGTCTTTTTTTTGAAAGTTTATGAGACTCTTGTTGTATTGAATTGTAATTGATAATTAATGAATTATCTTTCATATAAATATTATATTTTATTTTTTTAAATAATTGTAAGAGTTTTTTTTATTATTTTATCATATTTAAATAAATGTGAAAGCAATATAAAATAAAAGCAAAAAATTGGATTCATAATTATTTTTCACAACAACCATAATAATTGTAAAACAAATTAATTAAAAGCGACAAAAATGGTTTTCTAATTATTTTTATTAACAACTATAATAGTAATAAAACAAATTAGAAATGACAAAAATGTGGTTTTGTATTTATCTGTTGTAACGACTATAGTGGTTGCTAAATTAATTATTGCAACAATAAAAAACAGTTGCCAAAAAAGAATTGCAACCAAATATATTCTGTTGCTAAAAAAGTATAGACACAATATTAAGTCATTACTAAAACAATAATATAATTAGTAACGAGAAAAAGTCGTTGCAAAAAATACTTTTTTGCAATGACATATTATTTGATGAAAATCGTTACGTTTACTTTTAGTAACGGAGTTATTTGCAACGATCTTGCAACGACTAAAAGTTGTTATAAAAAAATTTTAGCAACGATAAATTTGCATTTTGCAACGATTTTAAACGTTGCAAAAAGCTTTTTTTCTAGTAGTGTATAGACTCATGATCAAATTAATGTCCCAATTAAAAGTAGGCTTTTTGGTTGTTGACTGTGGTCATGAAGCGTGGAGAAATTTGTATTATTTTGCACATTCTATAATTATACTCAAAATAGTTGACCGTTGAGAAGATGTTTGATCGGTTAATGTTATTGTTATAATTTGTTTTACGACATATGTTACATGAAAATTTATTTTTGTTGATTGAGTAGTAACACTTATTTTATTTTTGAATGTTATAACTGTGTGTGAAATTAAACAATTGACAAGAGATTACGGTTTTGTATTTAATATAACGTAGTCTATTGTTCAACAAAAAATACAAGAATAAATAGGTTTTTTGAAAACAAAAATAAATTATTTAATTAAAAATATTACGGTTATAAATTTTAATCGTAATATATTCTTATAAAAAAGGTCACGATTTTAATTTTAAAAATGTAGTCTGAATTATAGAAAAAAAGACTATAGTTTTCGTGAAATGTAGTGTAATATTTGATAATATTCTATGATAACAACCGTAATCTAATCATATATTAGATTATGTTAGAAGAAATTGTAGTCTATCCATCTAAAAAAAAGTTACATTGTTAGTAATCTTTTGACTGAGTACTTAAGAAAAAATTATAACATATTATAAGATTTGAGTTCAATTCTAGGCAACCTTACCCCTATCACCATTTATGAAATATTTCCATTGTAACAGAAAACAAAAGTTACAACATAATACACAACGGTTGAAAAAAAGGTAATCTATAAGTTTATAGTTCTAATAATACTCCAACTAATTAATCACAAATTTTTGCAACAAAAACGATACAAATATTATGTGAACAATTTTTATCTTATATATCTTTCATTGCTAAGTGTGTTAGTGCGCACGGAATGGGCGAGTGTATGTATGTGTACATACATACACACATACATACATACATACATACATACATACATACATACATACATACATACATACATATATGTATATATATATATAAAGTAGGATCCACTTACACATGTGTAAAACAAATTTATTTTACACAGTTTTATATCTTCATATAAGATTAATACTTTTGCAAACCAACCGTTAGATTTAATAACCTACTCATATTTATTATGTAGGTAAATTTTTGAATCAATATGCTATTTCTATCATTTTAATTGAGAATAATATTTTTTTAATATATATCAATGGTTGAAATTTTATTTTACGAACTATATAGTTAGACGTATTCGATTAATTTGAAATTTGGCATGCATGATCTATGTGAATAGAATATAAAATTCAACGGTCAGATTAAAAAATTATAAATCATATAAAAAGATATGAAAGTGTGTAAAACTAACTTTATTTTATACATGTGTAACTAGATCCCTCCTCATATATATATAAATATATATATATATATATATACACAGAGAGAGAGAGAGAGAGAGACATTGTTAGTTGAGTTTTTAGGTTCCACAAGAGAGGTTAAGATAGTGACACATATTTAATTATATTTACTATTTATTTTTTAAATATTTTTAAAAGGTATGTTTCACTATTTTAATTTAGCTTGGAGTCTAAAAACTCCACTGATAGTGTATTAAATAAAAATATACATATATATCTTAATTTTTAGAGTTATATTTAAATTTTTTTCAACAATTATACTAATATTGATCTTATCACATAACATATATTTAGTTTTTTTTCTTTCATCTTCTACGCATTTTACCATTAATTTCAAAATTAAATCTAACACAATGTATAGAAAAATAAAAAATTTTCATTTGTAAAAAAGAAAAAATTAGATTAAAATGAAAGGCTTATAAAGTTTAATCAAAATGAGACGCAACAAAATTCAGTGTCCATGTAACACACCAGAACAATTCTTCTGAAGCGGCATTGAACTAAAAAACCGTTAATGGGTCCCGCACTGATCGTTGGTGTTTGGCTTCCTCCTTCACCTCTTAACAAAAATGCTCTTCAGTAAATCCAAAACTCTCTGATCTTCTTCTTCCTCTTTCTCAACCCTAACCCTAACCCTAATTGCCAATTCCCATCTCGACCACTTCCCCTTCACCATCATTCCTATATTGCCTTCTTCACATTTCTCACTGATCTATAATTTGTGCCATGCAAAGCTTCATTTCTTGTATATTCCCCCAGATCCGCGTGATTAAGTTTGACCACCAGTTTTATATGATTTAATTATTGTGTTTTATGGTCGAATATTTCTGGATTTTGAGCGTTGGATCAAACTGAGGGGAATTTGATTGGGTGGTGACCATGTCAAACTTGTATGGGGATTACAATCAAAAGATTGATTATGTATTCAAAGTGGTTTTGATTGGGGATTCAGCAGTTGGGAAATCTCAGCTGCTGGCTCGTTTCTCCAGGAACCAATTCAGTGTGGATTCAAAAGCCACAATTGGTGTTGAATTCCAGACTAAAACCCTTGCCATTGATCACAAGACTGTTAAAGCGCAGATTTGGGATACTGCTGGCCAAGAAAGGTAAGATTTTTCCTTAACATGCCTGAATTTTTCAATTAGTTATTTGCATAATGGTTAGATTTGAGGGGAATAGAAGAATTAGACTAGAAAATGTCGAGGAACAATTATGTTATATCTTTTTACCGATCCAAGGAACAATTGGAAAAGGCAGAACTAGTTTCATTTTTTCAAGTGAAAAAATTAGGAAAACAATATAGATTAGGAGTGAAGTGGAACTGCATTGTTTAATAAGATGGAACAAGAATCAGGTAGAAAAATAATACCTTTATACGTTCTGTAATTATAATTTGGAGATATAAGGGATGCTCTGCCTTATGGTGGAATTCTGGAGATGATGATATATTGGTTGGTTGAAGATAGACTACTTATTTGAAGCCAAGGGATTTGTTAGCTTGAGATTTTCTAGTTTGGTTAATGTGATTTAGATCTTTAAGTTCTTTTCAATTCAATGAGTGATTTCATTGGTAAGGTTGTTAATGTGGAACTTAAGTCTTTTAAATTCTTTCAATGTTTCTATAATATAATGCTGGTTTTAAATGGTAAATGTCAATGTTATAGCAGCTGAGTTGCTATGCCAACATCCACTTCCCATTTTTTGTTATTGTCTGGGTCTTCTACAAAAGGTTTTAGATGATATTCAGTGGAAATTTCTTAGTCTTCCAATAAAGGCTAAAATTTTGGTGTCATTGTTGTAGGAAGATACAGAGCCATTTTATTGTGGTTGCAGATCCTAAAATTTTTGAAATGTGGAGAGATAATGAAATGTAATAGCCCATTGCTGATGCTGTTGTTTATGTGAGCCTCTTTTTTTTTGTTTTTTTTTCTCTGACATAATGTTCACTTCCTCCTGGAAAAAAAAAAGAAAATTAGAAAAGAAAAAGAAAGAAGCAAAGAACTATTAGATTTCCACCAGTTAAAATATCAAGAGACAATGGGACTTGAGACTTTCAGAAACATGTTAGAGTATTGCTTCTGGCTCTTATATGTTGCAATGCCAACATCATATGTCCTAGTAAAACATTTTTCATGTAACAGCCTGCTCATCTTTCATTTATGATGGATTTGTATTACAGTTTTCTCAAGAGTAATCCAAGTTAGGTTTCAGTACTTTCTGATTTGATGCTTTGCCTATTTGACTTTATGGTTTATTCTTGGGCTGGATTTGTTCATCAAGCAAGCAAAGAAAAGAGGATTTTGGCATGCATGGTATCTTACTATCCTGGGTTCTTGGCTTATTGCTGCATCATTATACTCAATCTTGAACCCATTGCATAATGATTACTGTTTTTTTTATCTATCTTTACCTTGATCCTTTATAGGAATCTGGCTTACTCTCTGAATTTCAGTGATAGGTTTTCCTCTTCCCATTCATTTGCATTCTCAAGTTTTTAAACAGAATATCATCTTGTTCATCCGTGAGGACCATGACAACACTTATTCTGCTTTCACTTCTACCCTTTTCCTTATTTATCATTGCCATAAGCATACCATCTAAATGTTTTTTCGTTTCAGATGTAGACTCATTTGTAGTTTTGATGTATATCTTATTTCCCTCCAGAATACATTTTATCTGCAGGATAGCAGATCTGATTAGAGTAATCCTCTAAGAAGTTTCTAGCAGAAGAGATTCTACTTGGTCTTGTTGCAATCAGGCATTTTAGTCTTGTGTCCTACATTACCATGCTTTGGACGCATAAAAATTTCTTCTTAGTTTACCTGAACAAACCCAAAAAGTCCGATCACTGAATATACATGCAACAGATTATACTGTAAGCGATGTCAAATTATTCACTCTTATATATCCTACAGTAGATTCTATCGTTAAATGATAGAATTACATGGGCTGCCCTAGCAGTGAAACTATCAATATCTTTTACCTCACAAATAATTGTTGGAATTTTTATGAGACATGTAGAGCAAAAACCTATATATCTGATATTCTTCAACGCCTTGAGTCTTCTTGAAATGCTCCTCTAACTGTTATAGACCCATGAAGAATTTTCTGTTTGCATCTAGAAAGTCAAACTAAAATGTGCATACACTCTTCGTTTTCTGTAGCTATCTGTTTTCTTCTTCATAGCCTCAATATTACTTTATCTTATTCTGAATGAAAGCCTATGAACAAATGTCAAAAGCTCAGATGAAGCAGCGGTGCATTTTTTCCAGATATTTTGTTGCTTGTCTAGTTCAATTACTGAACATCATTTTTGGTGACTTACCACTGTTATAACTATCTGCTATTCTTGTGTATGTGTTTGCACAAGCTCAGGGGATGCATGTACTATGTATAGGTATGCACATTCTTCCTTACATGGATGTATAAAGCTGTTTGCGTGCTTGCATGTGTTTTCTTAATGTGCCAGTGCATCTCTCGGATAATACTCACTTCCACTGGAAAACTGCTTCCTCCAATTCTGCTACTCGAGTGCATGGTACTGCAAATGTAGATACGCATGTTCCAATCATGTAGGAAGTAATAGAAGTTGACAATATTGTGTTGTGTTAGGCTTGTAATTGACACGCCAACAAGGTAGTCTTTGTAATTTAGTTTGAATTGTTTGTTTCTTTCTTTTTAGTGATCTAACGGCCCTGACTTGATTGAAAATAATAGAAGTGTACCTTCTAGGCTAGCGATTACTTCGTTGAATGAGATGAGCAGAGTAATAGTTTGATATTCTGCTTTCATTTTATTTTTTTTTCTAATAGCCGATTGATTGGAGATATTGTAAATTGTTAGCGTTTGATAATATAGAGGTCTTGGCAACTGAAGGGAGAATAAAAATAACAAGCAAACGCTTATGCACGAAAATTTTAGGTAATAGAAAACTGCATTTGGTGTTGTAGCGTGTATGGGAGAATTAGTGTTGAGTGAATTTTCATGAATCTTATCGAGTCATCATCTTTACTCAAGCAGATTCATGCCACATTGACAAACATATTTACTTTATTTTTTGAAATTTCTAGAGAAGTTCAAGCAGATCAAAATGTTTGTATAATAGATTTTCGACTATAAAAAGTGAAAGAAAGTTAGTTCTTACCTCAAAAGATCCACATGTTCTGCAGGTGTTAGATTGAATTTAAAACATAAACCCTCATCCATTACTTTACGCAGTTTGCATACTGGCTAAATGGATTTATCAATTTAATAATGAAACAAATCTTATTAAACATTGATGATGGCAATTACTTTGCTTTAAAAAACTTGTCATCTTGCTGCAGCAACAAGCAAAGGTTGCTAATGTTTCCTTTTGATATGGTAATCTTAGTGCTGGCTTATTCTATGGGAAACCATATAAAATCGAACCATCTTCTCTGGAATATGTCTAATTGCTTCAGGTTTGATCCGTATTCATTTTAACTTATAGATTAGGTCCCCGAAAGAAACATGGCAATGACTGATGCATTGATAAGCTCTTGAGACAGTATTCTTTTCCTTCATATTGTTTGAAGTGCTGAAGTATCCTTACTTTCTCCTACCAGGTATAGGGCCGTGACAAGTGCATACTACCGGGGAGCTGTAGGAGCGATGTTAGTTTATGACATGACCAAGCGTCAATCATTTGACAACATGGCAAGATGGCTAGAGGAATTGAGGGCGCATGCTGATAAGAACATTGTTATGATGCTCATTGGCAACAAGTGTGACTTGGGAAGTCTGAGAGCCGTGCCAACTGAAGATGCACAAGAGTTTGCTCAAAGAGAGAACCTGTTCTTCATGGAGACATCAGCTCTAGAATCTACCAATGTTGAAACTGCATTTTTGACAATTCTAACAGAGATATATCGAATAATCAGCAAGAAAACCCTTACTGCTAATGATGAGTTAGATCCCAATGGTAATTCAGGTCTTCTTAAAGGAACTCGGATTATTGTTCCCCATCAAGAGCTGCAAACAGAAAGGAAAGGTGGCTGCTGTTGATGATCCTAATTTTAACTGCCTATCTTTTTTTTTTTTTTGCCAAACTTGGTTTATGATATGTTTTTGCCAAACTTCTTGGTATGTCAATTTAGGTTCATTTTTGTAATTCATAAGAAAAGCATATCAGTATTATTTTAGGAAAAGGCTATTCATATTCTTGGTTGACAGAATGAGGTAATGATCGATTTAATTAAATGGGTGTGCACATTTTTTTATTTAATTTTAGTGAAATTGATATTGAGATAAGTGACAATATTATGAAATGAGGCCTGCACTATTATACTGTTAGTTTCATATTGGCTCCGCATGGGATGGAAATTTTGTCTATTTTCCGAGAAAGAATTATACTAGTACCTTTCTTTTTCCTAATACCTTTTAAATTGACATCGTTACGTTAGATTCACAATTTGAAAAAAAAATGCAATAAATAATTTTAAAAACTATTAACGATAATTTGAAAACAAATAAACTGGTTGAACTTTAAACCACATCCTAGATATACCCAATATTTCCTTTTCACGTTATAAAAAAGCTTACCTTATGTACAAATGAAAGTTCAAAGGAATCTAATTTTAAGGATTCATTTGGATGAACAATAAGATTAGTTTCGATAAGATTGAAAAAAAATAATGGTAGTGATATTAATTACTATAGTGGTGAGATTAAGTACTATAATGGTGAGATTAAAATCAATTGTTGATTGTGTTTGGATGCAACCGTAGTGATGACAGCAACGAGAAATATAGTGAGAAGAAAAAATGTTTATTAAAGAATTATATAAAAACTTGTTTAAAATAGAGCTTTTAATATTTATTTTATAATTTTAAAATTACTTTAAATCAAATAATACTTTTGTTATTAAATATTTAAGAAATAGTTTATGTATATTTTAATGTTATTGAAGATTTAAAATACTTACAACAATTAATTATACTATTTAGTATAAGGATAATTATTCTATGTATCGTCAGTGGAGTTTTTTTTATTCCACAAGCAGAGTTAGGATGATGACACATGTTTTTTAAAATATTAAACATAAAACTTATAACAAAATAAATAGAATTAAATATAAGCATCAAAATAAAAACTAAAAAAAATAGTATAAGGATAAAATATATGTTTAACACTAAAATAAGAAAGAAAAAAACGATTAACATTATAAGAAAAGAAATGTAGGTATGGAAGAAGCTATAAAAGGATGTACTCGTATTCCACTATTCTAAGAAAAGAACTTAAAAGAAGCTATAAAAGGAAGAAATTAATAGTCCAAGGGACAAGATCTAAAGTTTCATATCATTTATTATACTTATCTCAAAGCTTCATTCAAGAAGGAAGAAGAGAAGAGACAAAGTTTCATTGTATAAACTTTTAGTCTCATTTGTAATTCTTTCTTTATGCCAAATTTGTATTCATTCTACCTTGTAGAAGTTTTAAGAATACACTTTGTAAACCCATCCCATCATTGTAAGGGAAGTGCACCCTAAAGAGCTTAATTTATAAGGGGAGATTGGGTAGTGCAAAGGTTTTCTCCTTGAGCCATAAAAAGGAGATATTGTTGAAGGTTTCTTTCTTAAGCTTGCAAAAAGGAAAGGGTAAGTTTTCTTCTTGAGCTTGTGAAACGGGAGACGTGTAAAGGTTATCTTTGAGCCTAGGGAAAAAAGAATGTTTTCTCCTTGAGTTTGCAAAAGGGAGAGGTGTGTTGTAAACCATTTTTGGTGGTGAATTTGGTGAAAATCCTTGAAAGGTGCTCAAGAAAGAGGACATAGGCAAGGGTGCCAAATCTCTTTAAATCGCTTGTATACAATTTTCTCTTCCTTACACTCTGATTTTATTTGTTGAATATTTACTTTGCTTAATTGATTGAGGTGAAATAGAATAGGTAGTGTACAAAGTCTTAAAGTTAGCAAGCAAATTTAGAAATAGACTCAAAATCGATTCACCCCCTCTCAATTTGTTAGTGAGCCAACAATTATTATCAGAGTTTGGACTCTAGTGCATAGGTTTAACCACCTTAGAGTAGAAACGATCATTTAGAAATGGCTCATTTCAATATAGGTAACCTCATATCCTTAGAAGGCCATTCCATCGTTAGACTCCCTTATGTAATGGTGAGAATTATTTCTATCAGAAGACTAGGATGATGCTTTTCATTAAGGCAAATGATTATGAAATGTGAAGAGTCACAATAAAAGGTCCTCACATCCCAAAGAAAATGATAGAAAATGTCGAGTTTACCAAAACTAAGGATGAATGGGATGAAAATGATGTTAAGTTGACACAACTTAATGGAAAGGCTATGCATACTTTATTTTGTGCCTTAAGACCTAATGAATATAATAGAGTTTCCTTGTGTGAAAGTGTAAAAGAAATTTGGGATAAACTAGTAGTCACATATAAAGGAACAATCAAATTAAAAAAAAAATCAAATTTCGGATGTTGGCTAAAGATTATGAGATGTTTAGGATGAAACTCGATTAATCTGTAACTAAAATGGCTAATAGATTCACTGATATTGTGAATGGTCTCAATGGGTTAGGAAAGACCTGCTCCAACATGGAGATCATCAAGAAAATATTGAATTGCCTTCCCAAGTTGTGGGAAGCAAAGGTAACAGAAATTAAAGAATTTAAAGATCTTAACACTCTTTTTATAAATGAACTTATGGGATCCTCGCTTACCTATGAGATGAAGCTTAAAAGGAATGAAGAGCTTTCCTCTAGGAACTTAGGAGTAGCATTGAAGTCCTTAACTAGTGAGGATTCTAGGATAAAAAAGGATAGTAGCTTTAGGAATGAAGAGATAGAATAATAATGTTTGCTAAAGACTTCAATAAGTTTATGAACCTTAGAGCTTAGAGAGAAAACCAGCTAGGAAAGACAACTTTAGCAGAAAGTCTAGTAAAAGGGATGAAAATCCTATCATATGTTTTGAGTGCAATAGGCTAAGGCACAGTAGGCAAGATTGTTCTTTACTTAAGAAGAGAAATGCGAGAAACCAAGAAAGAAATTCATAATTGCAACAAAAAGTGATAGTAACCACTCTGAGAATAAAGAAGAAGAAGAAGAAGAAGAAGAAGAAGAAAGAAAGAAAGAAAGAAAGAAAGAAAGAAAGAAAGAAAATTAGGTTGGAAATTTATGCTTAATGGCTATTGAAGAAACTACTAATTCTTCTAATTTTTGTGAGACAAATGATTACTCATTTGAGGAATTGCAAGATACATTTGATGATTTAGCAAATGAGTATATCAAAATGAATGATAGGTTTAGGAAGACAATAGCCAAATTTGTTAGTGTATACCCTAGAGCCAACTCACTTGGTGAGAGGCTTGATACCATAGCAAAACATGTTCACTTAGGGAAGTGAAACGAAAGGTTTCCCCTCACCATCTTACACATAATGACTTCAAGATGAAGTGAAGCCTTTGAAACTGCATAAGCCTTATAAGGGAAAATGTAGTTACAATTATGAGAATCCTTATGCATTAAAGCTTAGTTCCTAAAAACTGTTTTTGGTCGTTGTACTATTGAGACAGGACATTAACAGTGCTAAAAGATTAATACATGCTAAGCCTCCTTACTTATGAAGTAATTGTTCTCGTAAATTGAAATATGGAGATATTTGAGGATAGCATGTTGGTGCTTATTAGAGAATAAGTTCATTGAATATGACTTGAAGTGGAAGTTCCATTTACTAGTGTCACTTTAGTGTTTATGGAATATACACAAACGTGTCAATAGTGTGAGTGATCCTCTAACTTTAGATGTCGGTCCTCTTATATGTGTTTTGTCATACTTTGGTTTTTTCCTTATGGGTTTGAAAGAGCCAATAAGCCTAAAACAAATGTTTTTGGCTATGGCTTGAAGCAGATGAAGGTGGATAAGTAGTTAAAATAAGAATTCCTCACCTTGAGTGATTTAAGGTGATAATACCTCGTGTATCTTAACTTTTGTTAACTCATAAAGCCTTTTGCCAAAGCATATAATTGAGAGGAGTTAAGATTTGGAGCTTTAGGATAAATATGGAAATATAATTAAAGGAAACACTAAACCAAGCCTAAGTTATTTATAAGATATTATGATAAAAAGATTGAATTACACTGAGATACTGTACACTGAAAGGTTGGTCAAATCATTTTGACCTTTCTAAAATTTAGGTGGTTATGATGTATTGTTAAATATCACTTATGATCTATGAATTTAAATAAAAAATTTAAATTCATTGCCAAAATGTTGGAAACCTAATAGGTCACACAAAGAGCAATATATGAATTAAAAAAAATCATGGATTGGAAAATTTGAAAATTTTCATTTGAACTTATTGAGAAAGAATTGTAATTGGAGTAAAATTCTTGGATTACTAGATTAAAGAATCAAGGTATGAAAAATTTTAAAACTCCATATTTGTTATGATAATGACAAACCGATGTCTATTTGGCTAATAAGTTTGATCCTGTGAATGGTTTCAATATTGTTTGTTTAATTATTTACTTCGCTGCACCTACATATGAAGTATGTTTATGATTGAGCCTGAATCAAAACTCTCACTTCATTTGGTATCATAGCTACGCTTAATATGATAGAAATAAAAAAATTGAGTTGCATGATATTGCCATGACACATTTAGATACATGTTAGGTGTTTGATATAGTTCTTGATGATTTGAGATCTTTTAAAACATGTTTTAATAATGATTTCAATTCTAAAATTTGTTTAATTGATTGATAATCATGTTTATGTAATGATGTAAACATGAATAGACTGTACGAAAGTTTTAGATGTAGTTTATGAAACTATGAACATGCATTTATTCCTCGATCATGGTAGATTAATGTCAATTGAGAATTGAATTAGTAGCTGTTGATTTTTGTTAATCTTAAGAATTAGAAGTATGCTAAATTGGTTTACATACATGTTAGAAAATTCTTGGGTGGTAGGCTAGTGAATTGTTTATAAAAAGCCATGAAAACTAAACCTGATGAAACTTGAAAACTATAGAAGTTGCAGACGCATATCTTTCATTGTGTTTGTCGAATTGTTGACATTTTGGCATCTATAACTTTGTACTTCTATTCCCTGTGTGTGGTGAAATTGGTGGCTTGAGATAATAATGGGAAGACATAAAATCAAAAACATGATGAAACTTGAATATGGAATTTCGACAAGGTCTATAGCTCACCCTAATGCTTTGATTAGGGTGACCTTGTATTGATGCTTTGATTATTTCATATATGATGTTTCTGACCTTGTATTGCATCCCTCTTTGTGTGGTTAAAGCAGTAACTTGAAATAATCGTAAGATGATACAAAATCGAAAACTCGTGAAATATCACCATATAATGATTTTGACAACATAATAATTGAACCTACCATTGTCAAATTTTGGGATTTTGAAATTTTGAGCTTGTACTACTACCTTTTGTATGTTATGTGAGTAGTGGCTTGAAATAATCAAATATGGACCCAACAGGGACCAAGTTCGCTAAATAGTAATATAGCTTACTTAAAAGAAAAGTCTTTCTAAAAGTCAATCTTTTTATCATGGGATGACATATCGAACAATTATTAATTAATTCTATGATGGAAATTAATTATCTTGATTAGTCTTAATGGAATTAGAATTTATTTTAATATGATTAAAATGAAAGTTAATTAAGAAAGTGAATTATATCATGATAAATCATGCATGGCAACTTGAAACTTTGTCATTCCACATGTTTTACGTTATGGATGCATAAGGATGGTTATGGACTTAGGATATGGATTGTTATATTTGTGGTTATTTTTGAAATAGGGACTGCAAGCCTTACCTTTATGTCTATTTATTTAGGGGTTGTAAGATTTTCTTTTCACCTAAATCCCATCGAATTTAACTCGAGGTTTCTTTACATATGGTGTAAATTAGAATTACAAATATAGTTAAGGTTAGTTAGGATTAAATTTTATGTAACTCAATGGTGAAGACGGAGATCCCAAAGGCATCATGAAGATTGCAATAAGGCTTTTGAAGACCATGTATATGCAATTTCGGATATAACCAACTAATTTTCTTAATTGGCTCAAGAAAATTAGATTAGATAAAAGTTAATAATCATCCTAGTAGGTAGCATGTGATAGATTTATTTTAATGTGATATTGATAAATACTATGCATATGATATATATCTGTGATATATATATATATATATATGAATGTATAATGAGACTTAATAAACTAAAATCTCTCACAAAATATTAAGTCATGCGTTCTTAAGTGATTAATATGCCTTCCACTGTCTCGGCAATATAACCAAAGTTTTTTTTAATCGGAGGCCTGATGATGAAAGTCAAGGTCAAACTTTTACATGAATACATTTGAGCTGATTGATAGTGGATCTTACTTAATTAAGGTTGTATAATCTGAATGCAAACAACTTAACTATATAACTTTAGAGGCAAGGATTGCGCGAAGCATATATGATATGTTTAGACAAATAGTTGTCACCTAATGGATTTAGGAGTTATATTGTGATGTAATTGATAAAGTATGTTATCTACCCAACTATGTCATATTGTAATGGCTTGTGAAAATAGGGGTTGCAATATGATTGAAAGGGATCCTAGCTTATTAAGAGATTCAAAAAATTGAACTCTCGAAATAGTAGTAAGGGTTCTTATTTTGATGAAATAGTAAGGACAATTATTTAAATTTGAAACCTTGATTAAATGATTGAAATTATGGATATAAATATACTATATTTTAATCGAATATAGATTTGCTAAAATAACTACAAATTTATTTCTCTAAAGTATTTTGGGAAGTAATAAGCTCATTGGTCCAAACTTAATTGACTAAAATTGAAATGTAAAAAATTGTTTTTACACAAGAAAAGAAGGAATATGTCCTCGAATCTCTTATTCTTGAAGAACTAGGCAAGGATGTTACTGATGATGATAGGGAGGTCTATAAGGTTCATATAGGTGACCTTTGTCAAGCAACATGTCTGATGTTGGCTAGCATGATTCCCTAACTTTAAAAGAACATGAGGCAATGGTTGCCCCTGATATTATTATGAACCTTAAAGATCTATTAGATAAGGAAAGGTGAAATGAGTGATTTGACATCTCAAAAGAGTTGTTGAACACAAAGATGAAAGAGAGATCCTTTGTTTTCACACATGTGCTAAAGATAATTGGTTGCATTATTAGGCTTTGACAATTAGAACTCGTGATGGACAATGAGTTAGGTATAAACCTAATTTTGTCTTTTTTACCTAAGAGCTATTTGCAGTTTGTGATTAATTATAACATGAATTGCATGGACATGATCTTGTCTCAACTCTTGAATATGCTCACTAGTGTTGAGAAACCATAGGAGCCAATGAGACTTTTGTGAATGTAGTTTCTTCCACTACTTCCAAGAAGGATAAGAAGCTTAAGAGGAAGTGTTCCTCTAAGTGGAAGAAGTCAAGTCTAAAGAACAAACAAAGGAATAAGGAAAAAGAATGTGTGTCACCACTGTGGCAAAATCGGTCATTCGATTAATACCTTGAATCCTCAAAGGCTAAAAAGCTTAAAAAAGCCTCTACTTCAGGTACTCTTTGAACTTTATCTATATTTGGTATATGATACCTTATAAAATCTTAATATGTATGACATATTATAGGATTCACTGAGGAGAAAGACAAGTGAAGTACTATTGAGAAAGAATAAAAGATCTTGCTCAATTTGAAATCTTAACATAGTATGCCTTATAAGATTCTTGATAACTGATGTAATTATAAACAAAAGTAGATAATCACTAAATGTATACAAAGTTATAATATATGCTAATCATGAATATCATGAACATATGTTTAAGGTATCTTAATAAAGTTTTGTCCATATATGTATTTGAATTCTTAGCATAAGGTATTTGAATTTCCTATATTAGTTTTTGAATTGGAAGTGATGAAAGTCTTACTAAAGGTTATTGGGCCTTGATATGAGTCAAGCCAAAGAACATTGAACCTAAAGGTAATTTGAGCCCAAGATGAAAGAGGACTAAAAAAGGCCATGAAAGGTCCACTAAGTGATCATTTAAACTGTGGGTCTTAACCATAATTACACACCAAATAACTCCTAAAAATACGTCCAGGTATCATCTTTACATTTAAAGCTCTAATTTTTTTACTGAAACTTTGCCAAAATTCGATCTGACTTAGGCATCAAAGTGTTCGAGTAGGGGAAAGCCACTACACCCCTCAGATCATTTTCTTTCCTGCAGAGTTATTAGAGATAAGCTAACGTAAAGATCGAGATTCTTATGTCATCAAAATTCATCATTGTGAATAGGCAACAACAATTAGCGTTGTTTGTGGGAATTTGATCAAAAAGCCTATTTCAAAACTAGGGTGAATGCTAGACTGGTGTGGCAAACCATGAGCACCAGACTGAAGGTGGCAAACCGTAAGCAACAGACCAGGGTGGCAGACCATTAGCACCAAACCGAGGGTGGTAGACCGTGAGCACTAGATCGGCGTGGTAGATTATGAGCATTAGGCTAATGTGGCAAACTGTGAGCACCAAATCGGTGTGGTAGACTATGAGCGCTAGACCGAGTGGTAGACCATAGCGCCAGGCCGATATGGCAGAGCGTAAGCGCTAGACCGATGTGGTAGACTATGAGCGTCAAATCAAGGGTGGTAGACTGCAAGCACTAGACCAAGAGTGCTAGATCATTGTGGCAGATCGTGAGTGCCAAACTCGTGTAGCAGACCATAAGTGCTAGATTGGTGTGGCAGATTGTGGGCGCCAAACCAAGGGTAACAGATTGGGGGGCACTGATCGATACGACAGACTAGATACACTAGACAATTACGACAGACTAGGGTGGCAGATAGGTGCAGCAGAGTGAAACTTAGAGTGAAACTCATAGTTAAACCCAGAGTGAAACTCAGAGTGAAACCTAAAGTGAAACTAAAGTAAAACTCAAAGTGAAATCTAGAGTAAAATTCAGAGTGAAACTGTGAGAACCCCGTTTTCCCAATACCTAATATAAGTTAAAGAGTGTAAAAATCGAGAAGTAAGAGTTGGCCGCTAAGATTTTTAAATAGAGGGTCTGTTTGGTAAGGATCGGGAAAGTGCCCAATAAGGGCCCCGCAATGACTTTTTGTGAAATCCCCAATTTTCTGTAATTTTCCCATACTTGTACAGTTTTCCAACATGGATTAATGGAATAAATGGGAATTTCTGAAATTATATATGATGCATGGGACATAAAGGGAATTAAGGCAATTGATGGTCAAACAATCAAAGGTCAAAGAGTCAATGGATGGTCAATGGCTGAGATAGGATGATAAGGGGATTGGGATGCATTAATGGGCATTAAATGAGATAACATGACTCATCATCATCACCTCTTGCACCCCACGACACAGCCCCATTTCCTCTCCCTCTCGTTACTTCCATTTTCTTCTAAGTGTCCAAGCTTCTCACCTTGACAAACCACCATCTCATGCCATCGATTAGCTAAGCTTCTTTAACGAAAAACGATCCTTATCGATAGCTTAGCCTATGCCTTTAATATGAAAGGCTAAATCCAAGTGGTTAAGGAGATCTCAAAATCTTGAAAGTTGGTGAATTATAAAGGTAAGGGAGTTAAATGGTTTTGGTTAATTTTATGGATGGTTTGGAGTTGTATGTAGTTGATAGAGTGTATTTATTGAAGTTGATTTCATGAATTATGCAGCTTGGAAGAAGTAAGGGCTAAGGGTTGATTTCCACCAAGCTTGTGGATTAATCTCGATTGAGGTAAGGAATTTATGTAACGGACGTAAGGCGGCTATGTCCGCATGTTTTATGATGATTTTACATGCTTTGGAGAGATGTACTAGTTGTTTTGAACAGGAAAAGATGCAATTTCGGACTTGTCTCCTAGTACCAATTAGGCTAGGGGCAGCCGACTGCCATATAGGGAAGTCGACTGCCTAGAGACATCAAAAACGCCGTTTTTCGAAAATCGATGCAAACCAGTCGACTGCCATGGGAGCCAGTCGACTGCCATTTTCCAGAAACCATTCTGTCTCAAACCAGTCGACTGCCAGGGGGAGCCAGTCGACTGCTAATTGTCCAGAAGCATTCTGTTTCAAAACCAGCCGACTGCCAGGGGGCCAGTCGACTGCCTTTTCTCGGGAAACATTCTGTTTCAAAACCAGTCGACTGCTATTTGGGGCCAGTCGACTGCCCTATTTGTATTTCAAAAAATATAATAATTGAATTTCAAAAAGGGAAAGAAATTCAATAAGGCATAACATGGGGTAGCAGTCGACTGCCATTTATGACCAGTCGACTGCCTATTTGAAAGAAAGGTTGGAGAACCTGTTTTTAAGAAAAGACATTTATACTTGTTTTAAACCTATCTGAATAAGGTTTTGGAGACTATTAATCTCTTGAAAAGAGCATGCACATTATTTGTTACTTGTATTTGCCTGAGGAGCTCTAGTCCAGCCCTCAGACCTGCAGTACGGCACCTGACTAGTGAAACTGTGGGCTATAGACAATGGCCATGAGTCTCTTATTTGCTTAGGCTTTGGGGAGGATCCCTGGCCCATACGTGGGTACGCCATTTATTTGATATATTGGATTATCCCTTACGGGATATATTTGCTGTATCCAGTATGGATTATCCCTCATGGGATATATTTGCTGTATCCATCATCTCTATTGGATTATCCCTTGCGGGATATATTTGTGGTATCCATTATGAGAACTATTTGGTGCATGACCTTAATTGATATCGATTGTCTCCCATTTATTTGAAAGTATATAAAAGATATTTGATTTCACGAGATTGGAGATCCGTGGAAATACTTCAAAGCCTGGTTTACTTGTATTTGATATTTGCAAAAGAGATATGCAGTATATGCTTTATAATGGTTTTACATGACATTATAGAGCCAAGTAGGAAAACAGCATATAGTGACATAGTACGCTCTTTTACATAAGTTTCTTACTGAGCGTAAACTCACTCCTTTACAATTATTTTCCTACAGATTACTTGAAGTAATTCCGCTCCGGATAGAGGAGCATCTTTTGGGATTTTTGAGATACCTTCGAGGCACGCTTCCTATTTATCCTTGGAAGGTATATTTAGTCGGCCGTTACTTCGGCTAATGTACAGTACGATACTACAGTTTTGTATATGTTGGGGATTAGGGTGTATAAATAATTGAGATCCTGTTGTATATGGCACATGTTTATAAATGAAAAATTTTATGCATGTGAAATTAGATATTATACTCTGATAAAGATGCCTAAAGCATAAGAATAAAGTAGGTTGACATCGGACAAACTAGTCGATTTATTTGTTATTTGAAGTAAATTAGTTGTTATTTGGTTAGTGGCGAGGACGTCACAGATTGGTATCAGAGCAGATTCGACTGAAGTTTGTCGATGTCAATAAGCTAGAATTAGAGTAATTCCCCAATGTACTGTACTAGCTTATTTGATTCTGAGTAGTATAACGGCTCAAGGTTATACTAAATGATGTTATTTGATCATGATCTCAACAGAATGAGTACTCGAAGGAGGGGTACTAGACGAGGACGAGGACGGGGTCGTGATGAACCGCCCCAAACACAATCTTCTCCTCCATCTCCACCGCATAGCCCGAATACGAGGCTAGCTAAAATGGAGAAATATATGGAAAACATGTCCGCCATGTTCACCCAGATTATGGCTAAATTTCCGGACGTGGCCGCTAGTGCACCGGCAGTTACCCCTACAGTACCTCCTACTCCGGTGGTACAACCCCCACTAGTCCCAGTTAATGAGAGGCGAGATCCTACAGCTTACTGCAGTGTAGCTTTGATCAAGGAGTTTAAAAAGCTGGATCCGCCAAAGTTCAAGGGGGACAGTGATCCGTTGGCCGCGGAAAATTGGATGAAAGCGGTCACCAAGGCATTTGGGTATTTGGCTTACACCGAGAAAGAGAAGGTGGGATTAGCCGCCTACTTGCTAGTGGATGAGGCCGAGCCATGGTGGCAGGCTACTCAGACAGTACTAGAGGCTAAGCATACTGAAGTGACGTGGGATAGATTTGTGGAAGCTTTTAATGAACAATATGTCCCACGTACTGCTCAGAGGAGATTACAAGTAGAGTTCTTGAACTTGACTCAAGGAAGTATGACGGTTAGCCAATATGAGTCGAAGTTCATCACACTGAGCAGATTTGATCCTGAGGTATTGAGAAGAGAGGATCATAAGACCTACAGATTCATGGAGGGATTGAGACCTTCCATTAGGTCTAAGCTATACCCGCTGGACATCACCACCTATGGAGAGGCAGTCCGTAAGGCTCAACTATGTGAGCAGGACTATGAGTTTCATCAGGCAGACTTCCGAGCAAGGAATAAGGGTAAAGAACCTATGAAGCGGAAGTCAGATGAGAAGGCCTCGAAGGATAGATATCCATCTAGAAGGAATAGGCCTTATGATAAAGCCTCAATAGGTAAGCAAGTTTATTTTAAGAAAATAAATTGTCTTCATTTAATGGTTATATAGAACTATGTTAAATAGGAGTTATGATGATTATGAAATAGGAATTCCTAGATCCACCGGGATCAAAATAGGTGATGAAAGATCACAACATCCAGTTGGTAGTACCGCTAGCTCACCAAGGAGTATGACGCCGAGGTGTGTGCAATGCGGGAAATTTCATGGAACACAGCCTTGCCGGTTGGCGAGTGGGGCGTGCTATTGGTGTGGTGAACAGGGACATAGGATCAAGGATTGTCCCAAAATAAATCAGAGGGCACCGGAAGAGTCAGAAAAGACCCCCCAACCACAATCTAAGACCACACAACCCCAGCGTAAAGCCACAGCTGCAGAGAAGGGAAAGGCACCAGTGACTCAGGGAAAGGTATTTGCCATCGATAAAGAGTCCGCTGATGCTTCATCGAAGATGATTCAGGGTAAGATTTACCTAAATGATACATATGTCCTTGCTTTATTTGATCCAGGCTCTACGCACTCTTTTATTTCCCCTATGGCTACTAGGAGATTAAATGTTGAGCCTGAGCAGTTAGGAAGATTGCTACAAATAATTACTCCATTTAGGGAATCTCAGATGACGGACATAGTGTATCGTAATTGTAAGCTACGGGTAGGAGAAAAAGAGTCGATAGCTGACCTAATCCTATTAAATATGTCTGGATTTGATGTTATATTAGGAATGGATTGGTTAGCTGAAAATCATGTGATGATAGATTGTCATGCTAAGAGTGTGATTTTCTCCTCTCCCGTTAGCTATGTTGTAAATTTTGCAAATATGTAATGCAAAAAGTATAATTACTTGTTTGGTTTAATTGAGACTTAATTGATAAAACATATTTGTGATGTGAAGGATTTGTAGCACACGTGGTAGACGTAGATCAGAAACGTCCCACACTTCACGAAATTCTAGTAGTTAAGGAATTTTTCGAGGTATTTCCGGATGATCTTCCAGGACTTCCTCCGGATAGAGAAGTAGAGTTCACTATAGAATTGGTGCCAGGGACTGAGCCTATATCAAGAGCTCCTTACCGGATGGCTTTGGTAGAATTAGAAGAACTTAAGAAGCAGCTTCAGGAGTTGCTAGACAAGGGATTCATACGACCCAGCATATCCCCTTGGGGTGCTCCTGTGCTATTTGTTCGGAAGAAAGATGGTAGTATGCGATTGTGCATTGACTACCGATGGTTGAATAAGGTGACCATCAAGAACAAGTATCCTCTTCCCAGAATAGACGACCTCTTGGATTAGCTCAAGGGTGCACAAGTCTTTTCCAAGATAGACTTAAGGTCGGGATATCATCAATTGAAGATCAGAGATGAAGATATCCCTAAAACTGCATTCAGAACATGGTATGGTCACTACGAGTTCTTGGTGATGCCGTTTGGACTGACCAATGCACCCGCAGCTTTCATGAATTTGATGAATGACGTGTTTAAGCAATACCTAGACCAGTTTGTCATTGTCTTCATCGATGACATCTTGGTGTACTCGAGGTCATGGGAAGAACATGAGCAGCATTTGAGGATTGTTTTGGAAACCCTCAGAGATCGAGGGCTGTATGCCAAGCTAAGTAAATGTGAGTTTTGGCTTGATAATATCTCCTTTTTAGGTCATGTGATCAGTAAAGATGGAGTTTCAGTTGATCCATCAAAGATTGAAGCGGTGGTTCAATGGGAAAGACCGAAGACGGTAACGGAGATTAGAAGTTTCTTGGGTTTAGCTGGCTACTATAGAAGGTTTGTAGAGGGTTTCTCAAAGCTAGCTGCTCCATTGACGAGACTGACGCGCAAAGAGGTGAGATATGAATGGAAAGAAGCCTGTGAGTGTAGCTTCCAAGAGTTGAAGCGCAGGTTAACGACTGCACCTATCCTCACCATTCCTAGTGGTTCAGGAGGATTTACAGTATATAGTGATGCCTCAGGGCAAGGTTTGGGATGTGTGTTAATGCAGCATGGTAAGGTAGTAGCCTATGGTTCTCGACAACTGAAAGACCATGAGAAGAACTACCCGACTCATGATTTGGAGGTAGCTGCAGTAGTATTTGCCCTAAAAATATGGAGACATTACTTGTATGGTGAGAAATTTCAGATTTTTACGGATCATAAAAGTCTGAAATACTTGTTCTCCCAGAAGGAATTGAACATGAGGCAAAGAAGATGGCTAGAGCTTCTGAAGGACTATGATTGTGAGATCATGTACCACCCAGGGAAAGCAAATGTGGTGGCGGATGCTCTGAGCCGGAAGCATATTAGCATGGTGTCTTATATGATGATAAAAGAGCATGAACTAATTGAGCAATTCACAAGCCTCAACCTTAATGTCATGCCTAATGAGCAATTTGGAATGATGGCTAGTTTAAGAGTTGAGCCAGAGTTGATGGATAAAATTCGAGTTGCTCAAAGAGAGGATGTTCAGTGTATTGAGGCTATGGATGAGATCCAATCAGGTATGCTCTCGGGATTTGATATTGGTAGTGATGGGATTTTAAGGTTTAATACCCGTATATGTGTTCCAAAGGATGATGAGTTGAGAAAGCTTATCTTGACAGAAGCACATTCCACTAAGTACACATTACACCCGGGAAGCACGAAGATGTATCACAATCTTCGCAAGGTGTATTGGTGGACGGGCATGAAGAGAGACATAGCTAAGTTTGTAACAAAATGTCTCACATGTCAACAGGTCAAGGTAGAGCACCAAAAGCCAGCAGGATTACTGCATCCTCTACCTATACCTATGTGGAAATGGGAACACATTACGATGGATTTCATTATGGGATTGCCCAAGACCAAAAGGAACCATGACGGTGTTTGGGTGATCGTGGATCGGTTAACGAAGTCAGCTCACTTCCTACCTATGAAGTCTACTGATACACTTAGCGCTTTGGCAGACTTATACGTGAGAGAAGTCGTCAGACTACATGGTGTTCCAGTGAGCATCACGTCGGATAGAGATTCCAGGTTTACTTCTCACTTTTGGGAACATTTTCAGGAAGCCATGGGATCTCAGCTGAATTTTAGCACAGCTTTTCATCCGCAGACTGATGGGCAGTCCGAGCGCACTATTCAGACGCTCGAGGATATGTTGAGAGCATGTGCTTTGGATTTTAAAGGCTCATGGGACGACCATCTGCCATTGGCTGAGTTTGCTTATAATAATAGCTATCATGCAAGCATCGGGATGGCACCATACGAGGCTTTGTATGGAAGACGGTGTCGATCACCGATTGGGTGGGAAGAAGTGGGCGAGCGTAAGTTGTTGGCTCCAGATTTAGTCGAGCAAGCCTCTGAGAATGTTAAACTGATTTGTCAAAGACTTAAGACAGCTCAGAGTCGACAAAAGAGCTATGCAGATGTTCGACGGAGGCCACTTGAGTTTTTGGTTGGAGACTATGTGTTTTTGAAAGTCTCTCCATCCAAAGGGATTATGAGATTTGGCTGACGAGGTAAGTTAAGTCCTCGTTATATCGGACCATTTGAAATCCTAGATCGTGTTGGAGATGTGGCCTATAGGTTGGCACTACCTCCGGAGTTATCGGGAGTACATAATGTTTTTCATGTATCGATGCTTCGGAAGTATAATCCGGATCCATCTCATGTCATTGAATATGAACCCTTGGAGATTCAAGAAGACATGAGTTATGTGGAGAAACCGATTCGGATTTTGGATAGGAAAGATAAGGTGTTAAGATCAAAGACGATTCCATTGGTTAAAGTTCTTTGGCAACACCATACTACAGAAGAAGCTACTTGGGAACTAGAGAACTTGATGAGAGAGAGATATCCGGAATTGTTTAAGACACAACCTTACTTGAATTTGGAGGACCAAATTCTCTAAGGTGGGGAGAATGTGAAATCCCCAATTTTCTGTAATTTTCCCATACTTGTACAGTTTTCCAACATGGATTAATGGAATAAATGGGAATTTCTGAAATTATATATGATGCATGGGACATAAAGGGAATTAAGGCAATTGATGGTCAAACAATCAAAGGTCAAAGAGTCAATGGATGGTCAATGGCTGAGATAGGATGATAAGGGGATTGGGATGCATTAATGGGCATTAAATGAGATAACATGACTCATCATCATCACCTCTTGCACCCCACGACACAGCCCCATTTCCTCTCCCTCTCGTTACTTCCATTTTCTTCTAAGTGTCCAAGCTTCTCACCTTGACAAACCACCATCTCATGCCATCGATTAGCTAAGCTTCTTTAACGAAAAACGATCCTTATCGATAGCTTAGCCTATGCCTTTAATATGAAAGGCTAAATCCAAGTGGTTAAGGAGATCTCAAAATCTTGAACGTTGGTGAATTATAAAGGTAAGGGAGTTAAATGGTTTTGGTTAATTTTATGGATGGTTTGGAGTTGTATGTAGTTGATAGAGTGTATTTATTGAAGTTGATTTCATGAATTATGCAGCTTGGAAGAAGTAAGGGCTAAGGGTTGATTTCCACCAAGCTTGTGGATTAATCTCGATTGAGGTAAGGAATTTATGTAACGGACGTAAGGCGGCTATGTCCGCATGTTTTATGATGATTTTACATGCTTTGGAGAGATGTACTAGTTGTTTTGAACAGGAAAAGATGCAATTTCGGACTTGTCTCCTAGTACCAATTAGGCTAGGGGCAGCCGACTGCCATATAGGGAAGTCGACTGCCTAGAGACATCAAAAACGCCGTTTTTCGAAAATCGATGCAAACCAGTCGACTGCCATGGGAGCCAGTCGACTGCCATTTTCCAGAAACCATTCTGTCTCAAACCAGTCGACTGCCAGGGGGAGCCAGTCGACTGCTAATTGTCCAGAAGCATTCTGTTTCAAAACCAGCCGACTGCCAGGGGGCCAGTCGACTGCCTTTTCTCGGGAAACATTCTGTTTCAAAACCAGTCGACTGCTATTTGGGGCCAGTCGACTGCCCTATTTGTATTTCGAAAAATATAATAATTGAATTTCAAAAAGGGAAAGAAATTCAATAAGGCATAACATGGGGTAGCAGTCGACTGCCATATATGACCAGTCGACTGCCTATTTGAAAGAAAGGTTGGAGAACCTGTTTTTAAGAAAAGACATTTATACTTGTTTTAAACCTATCTGAATAAGGTTTTGGAGACTATTAATCTCTTGAAAAGAGCATGCACATTATTTGTTACTTGTATTTGCCTGAGGAGCTCTAGTCCAGCCCTCAGACCTGCAGTACGGCACCTGACTAGTGAAACTGTGGGCTATAGACAATGGCCATGAGTCTCTTATTTGCTTAGGCTTTGGGGAGGATCCCTGGCCCATACGTGGGTACGCCATTTATTTGATATATTGGATTATCCCTTACGGGATATATTTGCTGTATCCAGTATGGATTATCCCTCATGGGATATATTTGCTGTATCCATCATCTCTATTGGATTATCCCTTGCGGGATATATTTGTGGTATCCATTATGAGAACTATTTGGTGCATGACCTTAATTGATATCGATTGTCTCCCATTTATTTGAAAGTATATAAAAGATATTTGATTTCACGAGATTGGAGATCCGTGGAAATACTTGAAAGCCTGGTTTACTTGTATTTGATATTTGCAAAAGAGATATGCAGTATATGCTTTATAATGGTTTTACATGACATTATAGAGCCAAGTAGGAAAACAGCATATAGTGACATAGTACGCTCTTTTACATAAGTTTCTTACTGAGCGTAAACTCACTCCTTTACAATTATTTTCCTACAGATTACTTGAAGTAATTCCGCTCCGGATAGAGGAGCATCTTTTGGGATTTTTGAGATACCTTCGAGGCACGCTTCCTATTTATCCTTGGAAGGTATATTTAGTCGGCCGTTACTTCGGCTAATGTACAGTACGATACTACAGTTTTGTATATGTTGGGGATTAGGGTGTATAAATAATTGAGATCCTGTTGTATATGGCACATGTTTATAAATGAAAAATTTTATGCATGTGAAATTAGATATTATACTCTGATAAAGATGCCTAAAGCATAAGAATAAAGTAGGTTGACATCGGACAAACTAGTCGATTTATTTGTTATTTGAAGTAAATTAGTTGTTATTTGGTTAGTGGCGAGGACGTCACACTTTTACTGTTTAGATTGAGATGAGACCCTAGAGTAATGATATTTAAAGTGAAACATTGAGATGACAAGAATTTGCATCTCAAAATTCCTTTGTTTGCACATGTTTTGAAAAGAGTGCAATAATTTTGAAAATGACGATTACCTCCATAAGCTGGGAAAACTTTCATAAATAACGATTAATCGAATTTGATTTATGACCAACTAATAGTCATAGGTGAATCCTCGTGTGAAGAAGTCTTTGTGATAACAGTAAATTTTTCCCTTTATTGGAAATTAGAAATATTGAAAATAAATATTAAAGAAATTAAATAAGAGGAAATAAATAAAATTTTGCGAGAATGGGATATGGGTGAAAATCCCGAGAAGTGAGGAAGTGAAAGAATCGGGAAATTGGTGTAAAGGAAATTAAATTGGGAGTGAAAATAAAAATAATAGAGAAAAAAAAGAATTAAATTGGATAAATTAAAATCCAAATTAAATAAAGAAAATGATGAAAATAAAGTATATTTATATGATTACAAATTATATAAATGTATTTTATACAAATACATATGTATTTAAAATACTATATAATATATTTAATATACGTTGGTATATATATAGAAATATAGACTATTTCATAAAATTATATGATACACATGTATATGAACATAATATTTTATGTTATATAATCATATAAATATATATAAAAGAAAGGTAAATGTGATTTTATATTAAAGTTTATTTGTATAAATATTGTATTATAATATCTATATAAATTGTATATGTAAAGGCTATTTATTTTAAAATATATAAAATACATACATATATATATATATATACACACACACACACTAGAGATATGTTTATAATATAAAATATATATAATTTATATATATAATATAATATATATTATATTATGTATGAAATAATATATGTATATTATATAGTATATATTATATGCATACAATATATTATATTGTGTATAATATATAGTATACTACATACTAAAAATAGAAAATAAAACAAAAAAAATGAAACTAAACAAAAAAAAAAAAGGAAAGGAAGGATCGGACATTCCAGCAGAGACCGGCGGTAGCAACAGCTGCCACCGCCGGCCGAGTGAGGGAAGAGAGGAGGAACGAGTGGCGTCGCCGGCGAGAGGAGAAGCGAACGACGGCGGCCCGAGGCGGAAGGAGAAGAAAACGACGCGAAGCGAAGGGGGAAAAATCGAAAGGAAAAAGGAGAAGGAAGATCGGCGGTGCCGGCCGATCCGGGCACCGCTACCGCCACCAACGCCATCGGCAAGGACCACCTAAGGAGAAGGAGGCCACCGACGGTGAAGGAAACGGCGGAGGAAGGAGGAAACAGGGGAGAAAGAGGCCGAAACCCACGGACCCATATCCGGCGCCGTCACCGGTGATGGGGTGAAACGGAGGCCAGATCCAGCATCCTCGCAACGTCGGCCAACTGTGGGAGGCGTGAACCGGCGGAAAGGAGGACCGCCGGTGACCGAACCGGCTGAACCGACGGGATGAGGCACAAACCGGTCTGAACCAGTCTGACCAGGAAAGGAAGAAGAAAAAAGAAAAGAAAAAAGAAAAGAAAAAGGAAAAAGAAAAAGAAAAAGAAAAAGAAAAGAAAGAAAGAAAAGAAAAAGAGGAAAAAGGAAGAAAAAGGAAGAAAAAGAGGAAAAAAGAAAATTTCGGGAATTTGGAAAATTCCCGGAAATTCGACAACCCGGGATTTTTACAAATTCGGTAAGAAATTTCCCGAGAATTTAATTTCAGAAAAAATTAAATAAATTATGAAAAATTCTAAAAAATTAGAATTTTAATTCCAGAAATTATTTTCAGCAATCGGGATAAGGAATCGGGAGAAATGGAGTGCGGGCGCGATCGATAAGCGGAATTCGCCGACCCAGAAAAAGGTAAGGGATGCATGTGCAGCACTGTAAGGATACTCAGTCTGCATATTTTAATTTGAAATATTTTATGCAAATATTTTATGAAAATTTTTATGATGATGCATGATTTGCTGAAAATAATTTGGGAAGAAGTACTGGCTGGAATTTAAAAACTGTGTTTTCCGTGCAGGAGGTTAGTGAATCGGCAGCCGTTATGCTGCCGAAAATTTTAGAAAAAAACTTTATAAAATCATATTAAATGATTTTATTTCCGAAAGTCGATATTAAATCACGAAACATGAGGAAATTATTAAATTTCACAAAACATGAATATAATGAGATGGAATTTTTAAAATATTGATGTATTCGAGAATGGTGATAATGAAACCACCGAAAATTCTCGGAATAAATAAATTACACGTATTACGAGATGAAAGAGGAAGTAAAATACAGTGAATAGGTTTTATGAATATTTTTATAAATATTCACTAAAAGATTTTAACCCTTATGGATTTAAATTATGGAATTGTATATTTATATAAATTCCATAAAGGTTTATTTTATGATCAAAAATACGGTTTTGACACTCGCCAGCATCCTATCTTGCTGATACATGATATGTGACAAAATTAGTCCCGGTCGACACTTGATCAGTGATCCACCGAGGACAATATAGATTATGGTCATAGATTTGACCGGTTTATTCCGTTACTCTCCAGGGTTTATAGTATGATAAGATTGATGTCTATCTTAGACTCCATAAATGATAGGTGACATGTTAAAAAGGAAAGTGTTTTACATGATATAGAATATGTCAAACGGAAAATGTGATATATGAATTGTGTGATGTGTTATGGTTTCCGTATGATTTCTGAATATGTTATCGTACTATTATGTTTCGTATAAGCATATGTGATTTGAGTACAATATATAGATATCGCTCCCGATGTTGAGTCAATGGACCCTAATTAGCACCTAGTTATATTTGTCGAAAGCTAGGAAAACAAAAGGCCAAACCGAGCAAAGACTCGATTGTTGTACTGTGGGAGCCACCTCTAGAATCCTTCGGGAACTAAGTGCTACACGAGCTTCGATGTGCTAAAGGCCTAACCGAGCAAAGACTCGATGACTTTACCGTGTGAGCCACCTCTAGAATCCTTTGGGAACTAAGTGCTGCACGTGTTCTGATGTATTAGTAAAGGCCAAACCGAGCAGAGACTCGATGACTTTACCGTGTGAGCCACCTCTAGAATCCTTTGGGAACTAAGTGCTGCACGTGTTCTGATGTATTAGTAAAGGCCAAACCGAGCAGAGACTCGATGACTTTACCGTGTGAGCCACCTCTAGAATCCTTTGGGAACTAAGTGCTGCGCGTGTTCTGATGTATTAGTAAAAGCCAAATCGAGCAAAGACTCGATGACTTTACCGTGTGAGCCACCTCTAGAATCCTTTGGGAACTAAGTGCTGCACGTGTTCTGAGGTGTTAGTAAAGGTCTAAGTTCTGATGGGGATGCGACAAATGTCGAAGGATGAAATAAATCTTGTGCACATGACATATGATGTGTGTGATATAACGGATTTTGTTTATATATGCCACTCAAACATGTGCTACTTGAATGTTCGTCTCGTTCACACTTAATCATACTGATAAAAAGAATGATGCCTTGTGAACTTAAGAATGGAATAGATTTTAATAGCTTATTTTGCTTTTTAAAGGACGGTACTAATTAAGAGAGTACATTAGAACATGAAATGAATTTTGAAGAAATAAAATGATGATTTAACTAACATTCTTTTCAAGGAATATACGAATATCAATTATTTTATAGATATGCTTTATTTCGTAGAAGCATTAATTTGAAAAGAATATGAAAAAGGTTATGAAAGATTGAAAAGGAAAAAGGATTTATTAATTCAAAACAAAATGAAAATTTCTCTCTACAGTTGCTTCTAGGTTCCGTAACAAGTATGGTATTCTAAAATACCTACCTTACTCCATTCGAATCCCTAGCCGACTGTAGTATCCTTCCTACATGCGAGCTTAGAGCCCATAGGAAAAAAAAATGAAAAAGATTTTTCAGCATATAGGGAGCTGAGTATCAAGTGAGGCATATAATTCTCTTACTGAGCCGTGGTTTTGCTCACCCCTTAATTTTCAACATTTCAGGTTTTGATGAATGTGAGTTCAGTGTATTGTGGATCCTGGATCCTGGCTGTACACGAAGGACAATGTGTCAGACCGATTGATTATTTGAGGTATGATCATTTATTCTCTGTATTTAGAAACGTCAACAGTACTACTTATCCGATTAATTACGATAGGGGATGTGTATAATATAAACAATACTATTTAAAATTTTTTACAGTCAGTACAAGTGAAGTATCGCAGACAGCCCAACCGGTTAAGTTGTGTACAATAGGGTAAGAAATGTGGTCACGGGTCGTGACAGTCTTACATGATTCCAATCCATAAGTTAAATCACAAAAAAAAAAACGCTAAAAATAACACAAATGAACATTAGAGGTATCTTTGTAATTTCACCAGAAGACCGATCAAACCCCAATAAAAGTTGATATTTTGACTAAATTATGTTAAATAGATATAATTGGCATTGAAATAAAAATAGTTTGAAGTTAAACTGAATATTTAATTGAATATTGAAACAGTGAGGACATAACACGAATTTTTAAATTTGTTAAGGGCAAAATGGTCATTTGGCCCAAAGATATTATCCAAAGCCATAAAAATCTCATCTTCTTCCATAAGTTGCCAGACATGGAAGAAAAAAGAGAGAGAGAAAGTGGTTTTCATGGTTTTTAGAGAGAGAAAATGGTAAAACCCTAGTGTACACTCACTGAATTGAAAAACACACAAAACGAAAGTTGCTCCTCTCATTGAGCTTAATCACATACCTCCAAACCAGCCATTGGAATGGCCATTTGAAGGGTGAAGAAGGCTCTTGAAGTTTCGGCCAAGCTTAAAGGTAAGAGAGAGAATTTTTGTTTTCAATTTTGTTGATTTTAAATAATCGTTTTTCGATGCTTAAGCATGTGTATGATGTTAAATTGAAACAAAAACACTTGAATCATGCTTAATGAATTTTGGCCAAGAGGTTTTCATGATGAACAATGCATGGCTTCATGTAAAAATGATGTAGGAATGCTATAGACAGTATGAGGAGTATGAATGTGATGTTAAATTTGCAGAATACCTAGTGTAGGACTATGCTATGCTTTCGGCCAAGGTGAAATGGTGGGGTTACTATGCTCAATTTGATATATTAATGGTTATAGAAAACTGTGCTAATAAATATAAGATTACTAGTGAAGTCAGAATTGAAAAAGGAAGTGTTTTGATTGTACTTGCAGTTTTAGTATTCAATAGGAAGTAGATCGGATTTATTGTGTATTAGAAAATGTGGAAGACCTTAGAGTCTATAGCGCTCTTTGTAGAAAGAATACTAAAATTTAACTGTGTTTTGATATTGTTTTGCAGCTCCGAAGTAAATGGCGTTAAGGAAACGATAAACGAATATATGCTTGCTTATCTACATTGCTTTCTGGAGTTGGTTATGTATAGTGCACTACGATTGGAATTGGTAAGGGATATATATAGAAAATGTAGGGATACTATTACTGCATTAGAAATGACTAGATGAAATTTAGCATAATTGAATTATGAAACTATATTGAGATCAATCAACTAGACTGTATGACTTGAACTAATTGACTGGATTGTATGATTTGGAAAGAATGATTGAACTAAGTTATTGATACTGTGACTGAATTGGGATTGAAAAACTGGAATTGTGATTATTGGACTATGTTTTAAATGCAAGAGGGTTAGGATAGAAAGTATCGTTATGTTATCGAAATTTCGTAAAATGGTCTTAAAACCCTAAACTGCTAATAAGAAACTATTAAAGTAGGAAATGTAGAAGAAAAAGAGTGATTACTTTAGTAAACCTTAAGGCTTATTGATGTGCATGAATTGGTAACACTATTTTGGAAGGGATTTCTAATATTTTTAATCCTTTTCATAAAACCAAAAAGTTTTAGAGTTACTATTATACGTAAATAAAATATTTTGAACACAGTTTATTGTGTTGAGAAAATTTTATATTGTATAACGCTTTTACTGCATTTACTATTTTAAATGCAACTGTTATTGATTTTATATACTTATGGACTGACTGAAGATATGTTTTGATTGAACATTGTTTAACATGAAGTGTTCTGACTAGTTTACGAAACATATTATCGGAAGTTTTGAATGTCTAATTGAAGTGAGTGTTTTGATTGTTCTAGATTGATTGACTTTGTTTTACTGAGAGTTTTGATTGTTTGACCGAAGTCAAAGTTTGATTGTCTGACTGAAGTTAGCGTTTGAGTGTTCGATTGAAGTAAATGATTTTAATATTGTAAACTAACTGAAAGGATTTTACTTAAAGTTTCATTTATCTAATAGAAGCTAATGCTTCGAATCTTTCAAATTAACTAACACTGTTTTATTGAAAGTGTTTATTTTCTGACTAAAGTTAATGATTTGAATGTTTTGGATTTGACTGAATGTATTGAACGATATGATTTGAATTGCTAATGATTTGTCTACTCTGATTTTACGTATTAAAATGATATTTATTTGTATCGAATGAAATGATTTTAATTCATGGTTTCATAATTGTTTTAAGATGGAATTTTGTAGATCGAGTGTGCACTATGGAAGTTACCTCAAGAACCTACGGGACTAAGTGCTACATAGTGTTACTCATCTCTAGAATCCATGAGATTTAAATTGAAACTTGGTTCCTAAAGGTTTATATTTTGACTGTATTATTGTATTATGTTTTGAAAGCATAAAGTATTGTTTTATTGTTTTCATAGGAATCAGGCAAATGTTTTTAGACTATTGGCTCCCCATAGTTGCCTTCGGGTAATCATGCCATGTTGACTAAACTGTACTATTTTGTTTGCTGTTAGACTTTGAGCAAGTCTATAGCCACCTTTATATCATCTGCTTAGTGGTATTGTGGGGTGCATTTTTTGCTATTGACCCTAGCAAGTCTTCAGCAGTCCTCAAGATGTCATTAGCTTCGTGGCATTGGATGGACAGCACTGTAACTATGGCCATAAGTCTTACTATTACTATTACTATTACTATTACTATTACTATTTACTCCCTGTTGGGACTATTGAAATTGCATAATTCTATTAGAATGTTGCCATGTCTCCACTAAATTGTTTATTGAATTGTTAGAGTAGTGTTTACTGAACTGTTATAGTATTATTTACTGAATCGCTCGTTGACTGTTTATTAATTGTTTATTGAACTGTTTACTAATTGTTTACAAAATTGTTTACTGAACTATTTACTGAACTGAAAACTGAACTATTTACTAGATCATTTATTAATTGTTTACTGATTGTTTACTGAATTGTTTACTGAACCGTTTACTAATTGTCTACAAACTATTTACTGAACTATTTATCGAATTGAATACCGAACTGTTTACTGGATTGTTCACTAACTGTTTACTGAAATAACCATTAAATTGTTTATTGAAACATTTACTGAATTGTTTATTGAACTAATTATTGAATTGTTTATTGAATCATTACCGATTGTTTATCGAATCGTCTACTGATTATTTGAATTGCTTATTGAACCATTTACAGATGGTTTACTAAGCTGTTACTGAAACATTTACTAATTGTCTACTAAACTGTTTTACTAGATTGCTTACAAAATTTTTACTAATCGTACGAATTGTTTACTGAATTGTTTACTGACTGGTTTACTAAATTTACTGCTAAACTGTTTATTAAATCGTTTACTAACCGATTTATTGAGCGTTTTACTGAATGATTTATTGAGCGTTTTATTGAACTATTTACTGAAATGATATATTGAACTGGTTACTGAAAGCTTACAGAATGTGTAAAAGTTTATACTACTGATTTGATCGATTTCAAATTATAAAGGGTTTGACAACAGTCGTTATTATACATTATTGTCATTGAGAATTAAAAAGGGTTTTGACATTGATTTCATACACATGAGCTCTTTTTCTGTAAAATCTTTTATAGATCTCTTATAGTTGGGTTTAGGGACCAGGACAAGTGAGGTGCTTTAAAGCATCCTTCTGTACTCAGCTTGGTACCTTTAGCCGATTTTAGTATCCTTTCTGATAGAGTACCAAACGCTGTACTTGATAATAACTGTACGTGCATGAGCATGTTTTAGATGCATGCATGTAGTTACGCATAGTATGAATTCTTTTATATATATATATTTCTTATCGGATGTAAGCTACCCCTTCACCTTATAAACTATTTGTAGTGGTAGCTGTCATTGTTAAGAAAGGATTCTGATCAAATACTTACGAGGCCTTGATATTGTAACTTACAGGTATAATTATACAAATACTTTATTGTATTTAGACATTTATTGTACGATACTCTGTGTATAAAGGGATGTAAACGGTAAAATCAAGGAATCTAAGTGTCAATTTTAGTCTTGATATTAGATATTTGTATAGTTGAGGTGGTTTATTCAAGTATAGCTAAGAAGTACTTTAACTTGACTTTATTTAATTGAGATGGGAATGTAAGAAAAGAATAAATATGTACTATAAATGATTGCATTGGGACCAATCTGAATAGTTGAATGCTTATTTAGGTAAGAAAGTTTTATCTTAATGTCAGAGTGATGACATTGAGCACAACCAACCAACTGAGTGGAAACGGAAAAAGTTAGTTTTGGTTTTACGAATTCGAAGTGTGATAGAAATCCAGAGTGAAACTCAGAGTGAAATCTAGAGTGAAACCTAGAGCAAAATTCAGAGTGTAACTGCAAAGTGGTGCGATAGAGTGAAAACATATATTGGTGCGGCATGCACTTCCGACCACTACGGGCTGACAGTGTGCACACTCCCGACCACCTTGGGCTAACGAGGTTCACACTTTTGGCCACATAGGGTTGACAGGGCCTGCACTTCCAGCCATTTCGGGTGATGTGGCCCACACTCCGGACTACCTTGGGCTGACAAGGCCTACAATTCCAACCACCTCAGGCTAATAAGGCCTGCACTCTGACCACCTTAAGTGATGTGGCCTAACTCCCGACTACCTTGGACTAATAGGGTCCACAATCCTGGTCATCTTGGGTTGATGGGGCCTCAATTCTGACAACCTTGGGTCAATAGGGCACGCACTTTTGGCCAACTCGAGCGATGAGCCCACACTTTGGAGGCAAAGCTTGGACTAAGAGTTGTTGAACAAGCTTTTACTATAGCATTTTTATCCAATTCCACTTCAGTGTTGGTGAAGTTTAGATACACATGACGATATTCAATTTTCCACATAATAGCTTAGTGGTAGACTTGAATAGCTTCAAAACCTTTTTGAATTGCCTTTCTTAAGATCTTTGTGCTCAATATTTCGTCTAGCATAGGAGATCAAAAACAGGCAAGAATGAATTATATCACACCTACCAAGGGCAAGGAAAACAATTAGAATGATAACCTTAGTATCAAGAAACAGCATGTGACCAAGCCATGGTCCATTGAAGATATGAAAAGGCCATATTGAGTAAGAAAAATGATAAGGCCATGCATTTATGTTTTTACATTATAATTCATGTGTTCATTTAAAAAATTTATGTTCTCAATTCATAATTATGATTGACGATACTTAAATTTCATATGACAGGCAACAAGAAAAAAGCCTGAAGTGAAAAATGCTTGAAGTAGGCCACTCATGTTAAAAGTGCATGGGCTTGAAGTGAAAACTGCATGAGGTAAGCCATGCACTCAAAAAAAAAGGCTTGAAACAAAAGTTACATGAAGTAAGTCATGCGAGAATATAAAAGTGTATGGGTTTGAATTGAAAAATGTACAAGGTAAACCACCCATTCAAAGAAAAAGGCTTGAAGTGAAAAGTGCGTGAATTAGGCTATGCATGGACTTGAAGCAAAAAGTAAGAGAGGTAAGTCATGTGTGAAGACAAAAGTGCATGGGCTTGAAGTGAAAAATGCATGACATAAGCAACGCAACGCGCATGGACTTGAAGTGAAAAGTGTGAGAGCCCTGAAATTCTTATATTTTAAATAAGTTATTGAGTGTATGGAATTAAAAAGAGAAATTTATTGGTAAATATTTAAGTTAAGGGTCTGTTCGATAAGGTTTAGAGAGGTACTCAGTGAGGGCCCCACTAGGACTTTCTTTGTCCAAATTGAAGTGAGATCCCAGAATGATAATAATTGAGGTGAATAATTTTACATATAATGACGTTTGGATCATGTGGATTGATAGGATAACTTTGGTGTAAAAGCAGGAACTTACGTGATTTTGACGATTAAGGGTAATTTGGTAATTTCATTACCCATGACTGGTCCAACTACTTTGAGAGTTAATAATTGACCATGTTTAACCCAAACTTATAGAAAATAATAAAAATAAGATAAAGATTTTGAATTTAGAAATTAAAAAGTAATGATAGAATATAAATGGAAATAATGAAATTGTATAAGGGTAATATAGTCATTTAGTATGGTCAATCATTGACTCAAAGTTTACTTAGATTGATTAAATTTAATTAAAATTAAAATTAAAATCTGGGATTGAAAAATGATAAAATAATTAGTTGGTAAAAATTGTAAATTTTGGAGAATTAAGGGGGATTTTTAGTTAGTAAACCAAGTGGCAATCCTTCATTGGATGAAACAATAAAAAAAAGAAGACAAATAAGATGAAACCCAGCCATTTATCTCAGCTTCATCACCGACTTACCTGCTCTGCATTTCCGTTGCACAATTTTCTCTTTATTTTCCAGATTTTCCTTAGTGAAACCCCACGTCTCCTTTAGCCCTCCATCCAGCTTTCCTCATAGACATAATTCCTCACCTCAAGAGCTTTCTAGCCACCCCAAATTCTCATCCAAAAACTGAACAGAAGCAACTTCCCCTACTGCTGGCAGATTCGGTTTCCTACAGGTAAACCACAAAGAAATGGTTTTATGTGATCTTGCTTAGTGTTTATGTGAATATGATGTGAGTAGATGATCCTTGTAGTTTTTGTTTGAAACAAAAATTGATACAGTGACTTCTTGGGTGTTCGGCCTTGGCTGCACGTGAGGGAAAATGATACTATTTTCACATTTAACAGCAGCAAAATGATAGGGATGATGATAGGTATGCAGCCATGGTGAAAACTTAGTAAAAACAAGAATGTAGGCAGCCATAGTAGGTTTGGTCATGAGGAAAATGTGAAGAAATTGTGATAACTTTGATATATGATGAGTGCGACGTGATGAATGGTATAAACGGCTATGGGATAGGCTGAATATTGTGGTGGAATTTTAATGAATTAAAAGTGTTTGTTGTAAATCCCAAATGAGTAGAAAGTGTCCATAACATGGGAGATGAGAAGAGAATGAAAACCACGAAAAAAGGTAATGAGGAAGCTCACAGCCATGGCTTGTGGAAAGGCAAAATTGTGCCAATTTTGATATAAAATAAACACATAATATATATAAAGAGTAGAAATGATTATAAGATAGATTTAAGAAGGGGATAAATGGAAAATCATAAGACTAAAAGTCACAAGGATATATTAATTGGAAGCTCACAGTTTGGGATGAAAATGAAGAAATGTTGGTGTAAACTTATCAAATAATGGTTATAAAATTTATAATATGTGATTTGTTAATGGTACTTATTGCGTTAAAATTGAATGAATTTATGTGTAAGTGTCAAGAGTAATTTCGGTTATGATAAAGGGAATTGTGATTTTATAATTTTGATATTTGATAGTCATGAAGTAAGGTATAGAAGGATTAAAGAAATTGTTATGAAATTAAAATTTGAAAATGATTAATATAATATAAGAGGGGGCATTCGGTTATGAAAGTGTCCAAAGGCTATATTAAATTAAAGAGTAAATGAATAAACCAATGAGAATAAGAGTACATGGAGAGTTTGGCCAAACTTATAAAGAAAGGTTCATGCCAATTTTATGATTTAATGAGTAAAGAATAATGAATTGGGATTAATCAAGAGTATTGGTGAGAATTGGAATTGAGAAATAATAAGTGTAAATGTAAGATGTGAACAATTGATTAAGGCATTTTCCATGATGATTCTCATGTCAATTTTATGACCTAATGATTTTAAAAGAAATAGTAAGGATGAGTAGAGAAACATTATTGGAAGTAAATTTGGAAAGAGATGAATTATGTGCATAAAGAGAGGTATGGTTGAGACTTAGAAATGGAAGTACAGTGAGAATTATCATGATTTAAAAATAAATAAATATGACATAAAGGTTAATGAGATTATTTGGTTGTTGGAATTGGAAAGGGATATGATTTGATTATAACTATGTGTGGCAATTAATAGGAAATAAAATAAATTAATTGTGGAGAATGATAAATGTAAAATAGAGATTATAAAATAGTTATTTTCAAGGTGATATGGAGATTTAAGTATAAGGTGATATTATTGTGAAGAGTAGCAATTCTAAGAAATAAAATTTCACAAGCAGCAGTAGGAACACGGAGATATTGCGTGGACTCAAGGTAAGGAACATATATAGAAGTTACTTATAAATGTTTTACATGTTTTAAAATTTTCGAAAATTCTATTCTTAACCGTTTTCATCCATTTTCCTAAAGGGGGAAAATTATAATTTATTCACATAACCAAATACGTTTTAAGTTGTTTGTTTATTGCACAGTGTACTGAATTGTGTACTACACAGTTTTGGAACTGAACTATTTAATGATATTGAAATTCTTTACTGCAGTGATTTATATTAACCATTTATATACGGTTTATACACAGAAACAATATTTAAATATTTGTGTTATTGAATTTTATACACGTAAGAGTACCAACATGATCTTTTAATCCATTTAAAGTGAGATGGAATATTTTCAAAAGTGAAAAAAACTAAATTGCGAATATTTTATAAGTTTTTACTTCTACATTAGATATATATTTTTTCTTAAAACATGTGTTGTGAAGTGATTTCCTTTATAGAATTTATACGGTTTACGAATCGTTTTGAAATAGGGGCCCCGTATCATGTTGATATGTGATATGTGACATGTAATATGCTGTGTGAATCAGTGGATATTGATCCTATCCTTAGCGTCCCGGTTGATGCTTGATCAGTGTATGACCGAGGACATTTATAGACTATGGCCATATGTCTCAGATGATATTGTTACTGTTCCCTACGGGGAGTATAGCAAAATACATTGAGGGTGTTGCTTGGTCTCCAACTACTGTTACTGTTTACTATATTGTTTTACTGAGCTATTGCTGGTACTGAATTATTTACAGTTATTAAATTCTTGACTATTTATAACTAAACTATTTACTGAAAGTGAATTATTTATTATTATAGAATGAGTTACTGTTTATTGCAGTATTTTCAAATGTGGGTTATAGATGAGTTATATATTGAAATACTTTAAGATATGTTTTCTAAAGTATTTCTATAATGCTTTCAACACTTTTATATATGTTTCTTACTAGGCTTTCCCCAAAGCTCACCCCCTTACTCTCTTCTCCCAAATAGTTTTCAGTGTACGTGTCTACCACTGCTTCCCAAATTATTGAAGAAAGTATTAGAAGTTTACAAGTAATAAATGATCAGGTACATATTTGCATTTATATTCAGACATGTAATTGCACAACAATTGTATTTGTTGAAATAGAATGTAAATTTTAAAGTGGGATGTAAATTGGATGGATAAATATTACATTGTAAATATATTAAATTTCTGATTATTTATTTATTTAATGGTATAAGTAGTTTACAAATAAAGAAAATGTGGAGTGTGCTTCCACTGACACCGAATGCAAATCAAAAGATGGTAAGTGAATAAGTATTTTCAAAAGAAAAATTTTGTTCGGAATTTTATATTTACGGACATTACAAAAAGTGCATGAAGTAAGTCATGCATGAAGACAAAAGTGTAAGGGTTTGAAGCGAAAAATGTGCAAGGTAAGCCACGCACTCGAAGAAAAAGGTTTAAAGTGAAAAATGAGCAAAGTAGGCTATGCATGGGCTTAAAGCAAAAAGTGTGGGATGTAAATCATACGTGAAGACAAAAATGCATGGGCTTGAGCGAAAAATGCACGAGGTAAGCCACACGCTAGAAGAAAATGGCCTAAAGCGAAAAATGCGAGAAGTAGGCTACACATGGGCTTGAAGTGAAAAGTGCATGAAGTAAGTCATGCGTGAAGACAAAAGTTCATGGGCTTGAAGTGAAAAATGCGTGAGGTAAGCCACACAATCGAAGAAAAAGGCCTAAAGCGAAAAATGTGTGAAGTAGGCTACGCATGGACTTGAAGCGAAAAGTGTGCGAAGTAAGTCATGCGTAAAGACAAAAGTGCATGGGCTTGAAGTGAAAAATGCTCAAGGTAAGCCACGTTTTGAAGAAAAAGCGCTGAAGCAAAAAAGTGCGTGAAGTAAGCTACGCATGGATCTGAAGCGAAAAGTGCGCGAAGTAAGCTACGGATGGATCTGAAGCGAAAAGTGCGCAATGTAAATCATGCGTGAAGACAAAAAGGAGTAGGCATGAAGTGAAAAGTGCGCAAAGTAAGTCATGCTTGAAGACAAAAGTGCATAGGCGTGAAGCGAAAAATGCGCAAGGTAAGCCACGCATTTGAAGAAAAGGGCTTGAAGCAAAAAATGGACGACGTAAACCGCACACGTGAAATATAAGGACTTGAAGTGAGAAATGCATAAAGGAACTTCTAAATAACCTAGTCTCAGCATGAGGAAGATGGTGGACCAGCCTAAATGGCTGCAGAATCATTCTTATTAGCCTCTGAGTAGATCCTAAAATCATGCCCAGGAACGGCACTCCCCTATCTACTATGAAGCAATAAATGTTAAGAGGAGAGATATGGGGAGTACAGACACGTTTCTCATTGACAACTTCATAAAAAATTGGCTCCTATCTTTAATGAGAAGCTTGGATGTATTGCACTCGGCCCAATTTAGTCCGTGCGACTCTTTTAATTCCTTCCATTCACTGGAATTGATTATTGGTGATTCATTAGTGATAGACTTACCCCTCAATGGCTAAGAGATCGAAAGGAATTGAATCAATCATAATGAGCACGAAGAAGAGTATGAGCTCAAGCATGTTTTGAAACCACCACTTTGAGGTGAACTCATTTTTTTTGGACAAGAAATTTCAGTTTGAGAGCCGGAGAAGTTCTTGATACCTTACTTATAAAAAGCATGCCTAACAGAATCTATTTTTGCATGAGAAGAAATGAAGAATGTTAGAATGATTAACCAATGAAAACATTTATACAAAATACAATGAAGCCGACTAGTTGAGCATATGAGTGAAGATGAAGAGTATCTCGCAATAATTCAAAAAAAGAGGCCACGAGAGAATCTAAAAAGTTTATAGACTTGAATTGATTATAAAAAAAGCTCTTATATACTCTTTCACAAGGCATACCTTGTAAAAGAGCCTGTAAAAGAGTGCGGAGTAATTGATGAGAGTCATACTAGAGGTTATTGGGCTTTGATATGAGCCAGGCTAAAGAACATTGGGCCTAAAGGTAATTTGAGCCCAAGAGGAAAGAGGACTTAGAAAGGCTATGATTGGTCCACTAAGTGATCATTCAAGCTGTGGATCTTAATCGTAATTATGCGTCAAATGGCTCCTATAAATAAGTCTAGGTATCATCTTTACATTTAAAGTTCTATTTGCTTATTGAAACTCTGGCAAAATCCGTTCTGACTTAAGTATCGAAGTGCTCAAAGGGGAAAGCATCTGCACCCCTTCGATCATTTTCTTTCCTGTAGAGTTATTAGAGACAAGCTAGCACAAAGATCGAGATTCTTACGTTATCAAAATTTATTGTTGTGAATAGGCAACAACAGGAAGAAACGTACATATGTTCATAAATGAAGTCTATATATGAATTATAAAATTTACATATTGTTAGCTTTAAATTGACAAATATTTTGAAATGACAAAAACTTAAGTAAAGCTAAACATTTTCTCTATAATGTAAATTTGCTTAAAATGGATTCAATGATAGAAAATCTTTTAAACAAAGTTTTTAGACTTAGATTTCAATTGAGAAAGTTAGGAAATACTCTTATAAAAGTGTTAGAATATTTTGAACTGATTTGAAATCACAAATGCAGGTAGAGCTTGAGGGATCGATCCTCCCTGTAGAGGGATCGATCCCTAGATGGCAGAAAGGTTTTCTCATTTGGCAGAATAGGCTGGAAGGCGTTCTGGAAGTTAGGGATCGATCCCCTATGGTAAAGGATCGATCCTTTTTCACGAGAACAGTGCCCAACGGCTAGTTTTTGAGGGTTTCAACGGGAAGTTTTGCATTAAATGCTTCAACAACCGTCCCAAGCAGTTAGTGGACTATAAAAAGAGGCATTTATGAAGTTTAGAGATAGAACAAGCAGTAAGAAACTCTCAAAGCTTCAAGAAAGAAATCCAAGCTGAAAAATTCATTCTTTATATCTCATTTTTTATATTTTATCTTGTTTATGACCCACTTACATATATTTCTGATATTCAAAGAGGTGTGTTAGCCTTGTAAGGTTTTCTTGTAAGAGAGAAGGGTAGCTTTACAAGGGGATAGGTTTAGAAGTTTATTTCAAAGCCTTCAAGAGGAATTGTAAGAGGTCTCACCACACCTTGAAGTGGTTTGTAAGCATTCACAAGAAGAGTGGAATTAATCCCTAAACAAGAGGATCAAGGAGAGAGGATGTAGGCAAGAGTTGGCCGAACCTCTATAAAATTCTGAGTTTGCTTCTCTTTCCTTTACCTGATTTATTTTTGCAATATTTTCTTTACTTGTTTATTAAGCTCATAAAAACTCGAAAATTGTAGTAAAACCGATTCACCCCCTCTCGGTAGAGCCAACAATTGGTATCAGAGCTTGGGCTCGAGAATCGATTAGGAGTAATTTCCTTCAAGTATAAACGATCTAGATGGCTCAAAATAGTATAGCTACACCTTTATTAGGAGAAGGACACTCTACAATTAGGCCACCAATCTTCAATGGTGAAAATTATGCTTATTGGAAGATTAGGATGATGTTATTCATTCAAGCAAATGACTATGAAGTGTGGAGGATTATAGTTAAAGGTCCCCTAGTTCCTATTAAGAAAGTAGATGGGGAGGAGGTGCCAAAAAAAGAGGATGAATGGGACACAAACAATTTTAGAATGACACAATTAAATGCTAAGGCAATGTACACACTTTTTTGTGCATTAAGACCTAATGAGTATAATAGAGTGTCACAATGTGAGAATGCTAAACAAATTTAGGATAAGCTAGCTGTTACTCAAGAAGGTACCACACAAGTTAAAGAGACTAAAGTAGGAATGCTCACTTAAGATTATGAGTTATTTAAAATGAAGAGTGATGAATCAATTAGTGATATGTTTACTAGATTTACTGATATCATAAATGGTCTCAAGTCTTTAGGAAAAACATGTTCAAATGTTGAAATGGTGAAGAAGATTCTAAATAGCTTACCTAAATCATGGGAAGCAAAAGTTACAGCAATTGAGTAATCTAAAGATCCCCATACAGTTTCTCTAGATGAACTAATGGGATCTTTACTCATTTATGAGATGAAAATCAAAAGGAATCAAGAACCTTCCAAGAAAGTTGGAGTTGCATTAAAATCCACCACAAATGAGGAATCCAAAGATAATTATGATGAAAGTGGTGATGATGAGGATTTAGAGATGGCTATGTTTGCAAAAAGGTTTAACAAATTCATGAGGATGAGGGCTGGTGGAAATTCTAGGAGACCCCCTAGGAGAGATTTTAGCAAAGGGGAAACGAGTAGGAAAGAAAAGGACCATTTGTTATGAATGTAAGAAGCCTGGTCACATTAAATTTGATTGTCCTTTTTATAGAAAACAAAATGAGAAGAAACCAAAGAAGAAGGCAATGATGGCTACATGGAGTGATAGTGATTGCTTCGATGAAGAGAACGTAGAAGATGAAGTAGCCAACCTTTGCTTTATGGCCATTGAATATGAAAACGTAAAATCCAACTCATTTGACACTAATGAATATACATTTGATGAATTGCAAGATGCATTTGATGAGTTAGCAAATGAATATGAGTGTATGAATATGAAATATAAGAAAATGATTTCAAAATTAAAAAAGGAAAATGAGATGCTTATGAATGTTAAGCTAGAATGTGAAAAGAAATTAGAAAATGCAAATCTAGAAATAGAAGAATTAAGTAAAAAGAACATTAATTTGCAAAATTCTTTTTCTAGATTTTATATAAGTTAGCAAAAACTTGATCATATGCTAGAGAACCAAAGAGCATTCTTTGATAAAGAATGAGTAGGATACAATGCATCTAATAAAGAAACTTATCTTAAAAACTTTCTTGTTAAAAATAAAAAATTTGTAGTGTGTACTTCATGTAACAAACTAGGACACTCCTCACAAGCATGCACATCTAGGAAGACCATCATTAGAGGAAAACTAGCCATGAAACTTTGGGTGCCAAAGCATGTTGTAATTTCTAATGATGAATCATTAAGATTGAAATGGATCCCTAAAGGATAAAAAATTATTGATACTGACTCTCAAGGACCCAAGAAAATTTGGGTACCTAAGATAAAAGTTTGACATTTTTGTGTGTAGGAGGAAGAGCATTGCTACAAGGTTAAGTTTAAGGAGCATTGGCACCTTGATAGTGGATGCTCAAGACATATGATCGATGACAAGAGCCAATTCAAGTTCTTAAAGCCTAAGAGTGGTGGAGAAGTCACTTTTGGAGACAACTCCAAAGGACAAATTGAGGGAATTGGTTCCATCGGTAACTCATCCTCTACTATTGAAAATGTTTTGTATGTTAGAGGCTTAAAACATAACTTGCTTAGTATTAGTCAATTGTGTGATAAAGGTTTTAAAGTTATGTTTGATGCCTTGTGTTGCAATGTGGTTAATGTTAAAACTAATCAAATTCTTTTCATTGGACATAGACAAGGGAACATTTCCATTGTTAATTTAGATGAGTTAAATAGCAAAAATGTATGTTTTATGGCCACTAGAAAAGATGAACCTTGGTTATGGCATAAAAGACTAGGTCATGCTAGCATGTATGTTTTATCTAACTTAGCTAAAAGAGACTTAGTGGTAGTTTACCTAAACTCCAATTTGAAAATGATAAAGTTTGTGAGGCTTGTGTAAAAGGAAAACACAAGATAATATCATTTAAATCTAAGAAATGTGTTACAACATCTAGGTCACTTGAACTCCTCAATTTAGATCTTTTTGGACCAACTAAAACCACTAGTTTAGGAGGAAAACACTATGGTTTCGTCATAGTTGATGACTACACTAGGTTCACTTGGGTGTTCTTTTTAAGTGTGAAAAATGAAACCTTAGAGAAATTCATCATTTTTTCAAAACTTGTTCAAAATGAAAAAGGTTATTCTATAACTAGCATTAGGAGTGATCATGGAAAAGAATTTGAAAACCTTGGTTTTGATACTTATTGTAATAGAAATGGAATTAGCCATAATTTTTCCGGTCTTAGAACTCCTTAACAAAATGGGGTAGTTGAAAGGAGAAATAGAACCTTAGAAGAAATGGCTAGAACCATGCTTTGTGAAAACAACCTACCAAAATATTTTTAGGCTGAAGCTATCAACACTGCATGTTATGTTATAAATAGAGCTATGGTAGGCCTATTGTTGGCTCTATAGGCTATACCGAGAGGGGGGGTGAATCGGTTTTTAACTAATCTTAAGCTCGTTTTTCAGTTTCTCTAAATTCTCTAGGCTATTCAATCATGCAATTCAAATACAATACAATAAGCACAAATATAATTGCAAGAAAGTAAAGAGTAGGGAGAGAGAGATTTACACAATCGATTTATAGAGGTTCGGCTACCTTGCCTACGTCCTCTACCTTGAGACACTCCCAATGGTTTTCCCCAAATTCACTATCTTTGAATTTGTATTACACTCCCTCTTTTCAAGGCTCAAGAGAAACCTCTCTCTTTTTCTAAGCTCAAGAGAAACCTCTTCTCCCTCTTTTTACAGGCTAAAGAGAAACTTCCCTCTTTTTCTTAGGCTAAAGAGAAACCTCCCCTTTTACAAGGAATGAATTGGTTTACAAGAGAAGTAATCAAAGAAGGCCTCTAGATAGGCAAGTGATTACAAAGATTAAGCACAAATAAAAGCCTATACAAGATTTGTGCTAAGCACTACAAGGAATAAGAGAATGATAGATGATGAAGACTTTGGAGCTTTTGATTTGTTGTTTGAGGCTTGAGGATTTGAGGAATATGTGTTATGGAGTTGCTGAGTAGTTCCTCTCCCTTCCTTTAGCTTCTAAGCCTCTATTTATAGTCCCTTGGATGTATTCTAGTCGTTGGGTGGAGCCAAATCTCGAATATTACCGTTGTCTCACAGAAACTAGCCGTTATAGGCTATTTTTGTCCCGAGGGATCGATCCCATTCCCAAAGGGATCGATCCCTTTTGTCTAGAATCTTCATTCTTGGCTTCAGGGACCTTGGGAAGACATTCTGCCAAAAAGGGATCGATCCTGCTACAGTGTGGATCGATCCTTTTCTTCTAGAGGGCATTTTTCCTACACTTTTGGGTTAGAAATGATATGACATTTGATCCTAATTCAACCCAAAATGTTTATAATCTTTAAGAGAGTTTTTCTTGACTTTCTCAAATGAAAATATTGTCCAAAAACTTATAAGTAATTTTCTAAACTTATGTTCAATAATTCTTGAGAAAATTACTTAATATTGAAAACCATTTTATAAAGTATTAAGACTAATAAGAATATATCATTAAATCATGGTCTTAATGTTTGATATGAACACTTAAAATGGATTGAGAAAATCATGTGTGATAAGGCAAATTTACAATATGAATTACAACATTAAAGCTTACTTAAGTTTTTGTCATTTCAAAATATATATGGCAATTTAAAGCTAACACCTATTTTAAAGAAAACCCCCTATGAGCTTTATAAAGGAAAAATGCCTAACATAAGCTACTTTCATCCATTTGGTTGCAAATACTTTGTTTTGAACAATGAAAAAGATAATTTAGGAAAATTTGATGCAAAAAGTGATGAAAGCATTTTTCTTGGTTATTCTTTAAATTCTAAGGCATATAGAGTCTTCAACAAAAGAACACTAGTTGTAGAAGAATCAATTCATGTGATTTTTGATGAGTCAAGTTCTTCTAATTTAACCAATTTTGATGATGAAGTAGAAATATTTGATGAACCACAAATTAATCCATCTCAAGACAAAGATGTTAGGGAACAATTAGAAGATCTTGATATAAATAAGAATGAGGAGTCATTGGAACAAGAAATAATTGAGAAAGAATCAATATGTCCTAGAGAACTTAGTTATGTGAAGGATAATAACATTATTAGAGATCCAAATATAGGTGTTAGAACTAGGTCAACATATAGAAACATATGTCAACATGTAGCTTTTGTGTCACAATCTAAACCAAAGAATGTACATGAGGCTTTAAAAGATGAAAATTGGATTATGGCTATGCAAGAGGAATTAAACCAATTTGAAAGAAGCAAGTGTGGACACTAGTGGAAAGACCTAAGGATTATCCAAGCATTGGAACTAAATGGGTGTTTAAAAATAAAATGGATGAGAATAGTATAATAATTAGAAACAAAGCTAGATTAGTGGCACAAGGATATAGGCAAGAAGAAGGAATAGACTATGATGAAACCTATGCTCCAGTAACTAGATTAGAAGCCATTACGATGCTACTTGCTTTGCATGCTACAAGGATTTCAAACTATATCAAATGGATGTTAAAATTGGTTTCTTAAATGGTTACATAAATGAAGAGGTTTAGGTTGAGCAACCTCCCAGTTTTGAAAATCCAAAGTTTCCTAACTATGTTTTCAAACTATCAAAAGCCTTGTATCGATTAAAACAACCTCCTAGAGCTTGGTATGAAAGACTTTCAAAATTTTTGATTGAAAAAGGTTTTGCAAGAGGCAAAGTAGATACAACCTTGTTCATTCAATCTAAGGGTAGTGACTTATTAGTAGTTCAAATTTATGTAGATGATATCATTTTTGGATCTACGAATGAGTCTTTATGTAAAGATTTCTCCAAATTAATGTAAGGTAAATTTGAAATGAGCATGATGGGAGACTAACCTTCTTTCTAGGACTTTAAGTTAAACAATGTAAAGAAGGTATTTTTATAAATCAAGCTAAGTATACTACGGACCTGCTCAAGAGGTTTGGAATGGATGAGTTTAAACCTTATTCCACTCCAATAAGCACAAATATCAAGCTTGATAAAGATGAAGGAGGAAAATGTGTAGACACTAAACTATATAGGTCTATGATTGGTTCATTGCTATATCTCACTGCTAGTAGATCCGATATAATGTTTAGTTTATGCTTATGTGCAAGATTTTAGTCATCTCCTAAAGAATCACACTTACAAGCTGTAAAAAGAATCCTTAGATATCTTAAAGACACTTCTTCCTTATGACTTTGGTATCCTAAAGATTCTACTTTTGCTCTCCATGCTTATTTCGATGTGGATTTTGGTGGTTGCAAAGTTGATAGGAAAAGTACATCCGGAACTTGTCAATTCTTAGGAAATAGACTCATTTCTTGGCTCTCTAAGAAACAAAACAATGTAGCTCACTCCATAACCGAAGCTGAATATATTGCTTCCGGAAGTTATTGTGCTCAAGTATTGTGGATCAAACAACAAATGAGTGACATGGAATAGAAATGAATCAAGTTCCTATCGAATGTGATAATATTAGTGCCATTAACCTTACCAAAAGTCCCATACAACACTCTAGAACTAAGCACATTGAAATAAGACATCACTTTATCAGAGATCATGTGCAAAAAGGTGATAGTGTTCTAGAGTATATAGATACCTTGCACCAATTGGTTGATATCTTTACAAAACCATTGGATAATGAGCGATTTTGCACACTTAGAGGTGAACTAGGTCTCATGAATGCTCCTTGACTAAATTGATTTTCTTGTGACTTTGAATGAATGGTCTAAGTTGGCTGTGATGAATGCAAGTCAGGAATTTAGAGAATGTATTGACCACTTGCTATTCATGGCCTTAACTTGCCAAATTTTTCTTAGTTCTTATTATGAATGATTGAGATGTGTGTGCTTGATCATGATAATCCCTTACCATTCATCTCCACTAGTTCAGATTCACTTCTCATGTTTAAAACCCTCTCAAAATCACAGCATAATGTTTTTCAACACTTTTTCACATGTTTTTGCCTTACTCAAGTCACACAACATGTTCTTCAAGTAACTCAAATCTGATTTTGTTTTTAAAGTACAAAAAATGCATAAAAAACCTGTTTTCAAATAATTTTCTACATCAAATTTAAAGCAATTGACTGAGGGATCAATTTTTCACGAAATAGAATGATTCCTGGGTTGTTCAGGCCAAAATTCTAGGCTTTTAACCATGAGGGATCGATCCCCTTCGTTATGGGATCGATCCCATGGATCCAGATTTAGCGCATTTTAGGTTCTGCCTGGAAGGGATAGATCCCTTCCTTGAGGGGATCGATCCCCTTAGGCCAGAACCTATTTTGCGGGTTCTTAAAAGTGTCGACCTCCCTTTTATTTTCTCACTATTCACTTTCCTCTTCACAAAAACCCCCTTTCTACCATTTCCTTACACCAAAACTTCAAGATCTCACTCATTTCTCCACCAAACCACTTCATTTCTTCATCATTTCTCCATATCTTTCACTTCTCATCATCCTTTCGTACCAAAACCTCATCCGTTTTGATTTTCCTTTTTCTCCCTTATGTTCATCACTATTCACGCCCAACATTCCGATTGTAAGTGTTTCTTCATCAATTTCCACCGTTTATCTTGCATTTTTTACTTATTTCATCGTCTTTCACAAACCCATTCACATTTTGTTGCATAATTTTTCTTGCCATCTCATTTCCAGTATTCACAAAACCTATATTTTTGTCTAACTTCTAGCTCTCATAACTTAGACTCCGTTTAATATTTCATCACCATTTACTCATCAAAGTTGTTGATTATGTGTTGATTTGTGGCCTTGTGTTGTTGGTTAGCTCTTCATTCCCTCATACACTCATCCACACTCAACCAAACTTGTGCTCACCACTCGTTCGACAGAATACCTCAGAGAACTTTACTCCATTTCTCGTATGCAAACCTCACTCAAAATGGATCCTAAAATCAAACACACCGCTCAGAAATGAAAAGCCCCTGCCTCTTCCTCTTCCTCTGTGCCTATCGCTTTCAATCGATGTTTTAGGAATGTGGAAGAGAAAAATTGCTTTCATGAGAAATTTGCCGACATGCGCATCAAACATTGGTGCTCGATTGATTTTGAATTTCTAGCGGAAATTGGATTTCTCTACTTGGCCAAATTTGACGCATTTCGTTTGACTCATTTTTTGAAGATCAATACTCCGGTGCCTTGTAACATAGTTCGGGCATTCTTCTCCAATGCAGAGCTTATTATAAGTCCACATGATCTATGCAAGGTTGTGGGCATTCGATCGTTTCTTATGGAAAAGCATGTTGAGGTCACCAAGCAATCACTCTCCCATGTTTTTCGCATTCCCAATGACGGACTTCCTTTTGAGATTGCCGAGGTTCCTTTGGAGTTTGCCGTTACTGATGAGCGTGCTAGTGACCTTCTGGTCTTCGCACGCCTCCTTCATATCATCATCTCATGGAATCTCCGTTCCTTTGGCACGAAATACTTTCAAGTCCGTAAGCTCGATAGATTTTGGCTTCACTATATCCATTCACCTGATGGTCATCAACTTGACCTTCTTCACTTCATCCTTCATGATTGGGTGAAAGTTGTCTAAGGTGGAGTCAAGTCCATCGTCTTCCCTCAGCCCCTGGCCTATTTCCTGCTCAAGCGAGGTGTTGACTGCTCATGCGAAGTAGGCGTTCTTTCGGATTTGACTACCACCATCAATCTCACTACTATGTGCAACCTTGGGTGGTATTTACGCCAGCGGGATGATGATTCAGTATGGGAGAAGGGTTATAGTCAGCCTATATCTCCTGTGTATGATATCGAAGAGGAAGCTCTAGCCGCACCTTCTTCTTCTGCACCGTTGGAATCCACCTCGGCTTCTCTTGACCAGATCATGCTAACGCTTCAAAATTTCCAGCAGACTGTCATTCACCGTTTTGATCAGCTCGATGCTCGTCTCGACAATATGGAGGAGACACAGGCTACTTCATTTGATGAAGTCCAAGATATTCGCATGTAGCACGAGGACTTCGTTGAGCAGTACCACTTGACGTTTCCTAGGCGGCGTTGACTAGAGTCTTTTAGCTTGTTATGATTTTTTGATTTTGGCCTTTATGCTTATTAGATTGCTGTGGTATTTCTTAGTTGTATGCACTAGCTAGTTGTGTTTGTGGTGTCTTAGACTTTTCTTAGTTGTATGGATTGGTGTGTTCTGTTTGTAGAATCTTAGACCTTTATCTTTCTATGGCATGACTTATAATTATGTTTATGACATTGACTTGGTCTATGTTTCTGTTTATGCCATTGGAATGGTTTATGCTTCTGCCTTTGTTGCTTTAAATTGACTTATACCTATGCCATTTCTTCATGATGTCTATTTTTCCTTTTAAGGGGGATTATATCTATAGTCTTTGCTATAGTTTTTGCTATGATAAAAAGGGGGAGAATTATTGTGGTAAATTTCTATAAATTTTCATGCTTATATTAAGGGGGAGCAAATCTTGATTGGGAGTAGCATTTTTCAAAATACAAGCAAACTTGTTTTTCAAAAATATAAGCAAATTTACCTTAAGTTTTGTTATATTAAAAAGGGGGAGATTGTTAGCTTTAAATTGACACATATTTTGAAATGACAAAAACTTAAGTAAGGCTAAACATTTTCTTTATAATGTAAATTTGCTTAAAATGGACTCAATGATAGAAAATCTTTTAAACAAAGTTTTTAGACTTAGATTTCAATTGAGAAAGTCAGGAAATACTCTTATAAAAGTGTTAGAATATTTCGAACTGATTTGAAATCACAAAAGCCATCAAACCATCGCAAAATATCTCGCAAAATATGCAGGTAGAGCCTGAGGGATGGATCCCTCCTGTAGAGGGATCAATCCCTAGATGGTGGATAGGTTTTCTCATTTGGTAGAATAGTTTGGAAGGCATTTTGGAAGGTAAGGATCGATCCTTTATGGCAAAGGATCGATCCTTTTTCACGAGAACAGTGCCCAACGGCTAGTTTTTGAGGGTTTAAACGGGAAGTTTTGCATTAAATGCTTCAACAACCGTCCCAAGCAGTTGGTGGACTATAAATAGAGGTATTTATGAAGTTTGGAGATAGAACAAGCACTCAGAAACTCTCAAAGCTTCAAGAAAGAAATCCAAGCTGAAAAATTCATTCTTTGTATCTCATTTCTGATATTTCATCTTGTTCATCACCCACTTACATATATTTTTGATATTCAAAGGGGTGTGCTAGCCTTGTAAGGTTTTCTTGTAAGAGAGAAGGGTAGCTTTGCAAGGGGATAGGTTTAGAAGTTTATTTCTAAGCCTTCAAGAGGAATTGTAAGAGGTCTCACCACACCTTGAAGTGGTTTGTAAGCATTCACAAGAAGAGTAGAATCAATCCCTTGACAAGAGGATCAAGGAGAGAGGACGTAGGCAAGAGTTGGCCGAACCTCTATAAAATTCTGAGTTTGCTTCTCTTTCCTTTACCTTATTTATTGCATTTTATTTACTTTTGCAATTTTTGCTTTACTTGTTTATTAAGCTCATAAAAACTAAAAAATTATAGTAAAACCGATTCACCCCCCTCTCGATAGAGCCAGCACATATTGTATTATAACTTTGTAAATATTAATATTCGAGTTCCTTTTTTCATGATATTCAAATTCTCAATGTTATTTTCTGGTATCTTAACAAAGCTTTGCCCATAGAGGTATTCAAATTCATAGCTTAATGCATTCAAGTTCCCTATTAGTTTATGAATTAGAAGAAAAGTACATAAGTTAATATAGTATATACATATAGTTATCACAAAATATACATATCATTTTATAGTTTTGTATATATAACAATTCTAATCCATTTTCAAGGCATTCGAATTCTTGATATTAAATTGCTTTTGGGAAAACGTTTATGTGTTATATGTTAAATGTACATATATTTAAAGCCATAAAATGCACATGTCTTTATAAATATTTGTATATATAGTTGTTATAAGAATCATACAGGGTTTAAACTCATCTGAAACTGAATTTGTCATAGAGAGCTGCTTTTGTTATCTTAACTGCTTTAACCACTTTTATCTCCTTCATCTAAGCTAGCTTTTTCATATTTTTTGGGTTTTTGACTTCTTTGTTTGCTTTCATTAACATAATATCCCTAAAAAAGAAAAAAAAGAAAGATAAAAACGCGTATTTGCATTTTTATGGTGATTGTTATCAATGATAAATTCCATTTAAATTCTTAAAGTTTGAACTTAATTCAACTTTTGTCCTTTAGTATTAAAAATGGACACTCCACCTCAAATAACTTAACACCATTATCAAAAGTTAATGGAATATGAGCAATTACAAAATTACTCAACCTTAAATGTTTCAATATAAATAATTATTCATTCTTTTATTTTTCCTCTATCTTTGCAATTTTTTACTTTTTTTTTCACAATTTTTTCACAAGGATTGTTGAATCCATGTTTTTCTTCTCAAATATATTTGATTAAATTTTATTATTTATTAAAAAATTATACTTAATTTAAATTTTAATAGTTTTAATCAGCATTTCAAATTTTAAGTTCTTTTTACTTTGAATAATTTTAAATATAAACAATTTTATGTTATGTTATTTTAAATTAAGTTGTTGCATTTTAATTAGAAGTAAATAAATAAAAAATAAATTAGAAGTAAAAATAAATAAACAAAAAATAAACATTTTTTCCTCATTTAATATCCATAATACACTTATTTAGTATTGAAAAATAACAATCTCACATAAAATAATATTTAAAAAATATATAAAATAATAAACAGTAATAAGATTCATTATTGATAATTGGGAATATGATATTATTAGGTATTTAAAGTATTCTAAATGATTAGGGGCAAAATGATATCAAAATTAAGTTTTAAATAGTTTATTTAACAATTGATTAACGAAAGGACTTACTTGTCCTATAAAATAGAAAAGTTTGGGACAGAGTGTCCATTTTTGATACTAATGAATTAAACTTGAATTAGGTGCAAACCTTAGGTTAGACCTAGCAATTCGTGTCTATAATTCATTTTTGTGTCATGTAAAATTGTGTTTGTATCGTATAAAATACGAAAATTTCGTGTTAATATTCGTATCAACATAGAAAACCAAAAACTTTATTTTTAGCATTAAACCTATTCATATATGATTTTTACTTAATTTTAGCCCATGTCACCTTCATGTCTTTTATTCGTATCGTTTTCATGTCGTGTTTTAGGATTGCCAAGTCTACCTCAAGTACTTATAAAGAGAAAAGAACTAAGGATGAGAGATGAGTTTTCGGAATGATTGATTAAGGGTTTAATGAATCTTTTTATTTTTTCTTATTAATTTATGAAGCTCCAATTTTCTTTTAGCTGAATATATTTAGAGTTATCCAAACAAGTTCGAGCCAGTAGACTGACCCAATTACCCACTTATTTTCGAGGGTTAGGACCTCTAAAATGTAAGCCCTTTAAAATGTGAGTGTAATGAATCTGGTCCATTTGGCCTACGATTCGTATAGGCTAACTCATGAGTCTGTGGGCTAGCTCGCTATTTTGCTAAATGCTACTAAAGACTTAATACTATTTGTAAACTTAATTAAATAAAAATAAACCCAACCTAACTTAATTAAATAAATACAAACCTAATTAAAAGAAAAACAACCAAGCAAGATCCAACCCAATTTATGTCCCAAAATAACTAAACCCACTAAACCCAAAGTATATGTTATTTTGCCTGGCCCCATCCCTCAACCCACAGTTCACTTGTTGTTAAGCCTTTTAATAGCATCTTGTTTTAGGATCGGTACAAGTTTAGTATTATGTTTTGGGATTATTGTACGCTTAATATCATGTTTTGAGATTGTTGTCAGCTTTGTAAACTTAGTATCATGTTTTGGGATTATTGTATATTTAGTATCATGTTTAATTTTGTTGTTTAATGTTATTTTGTGGATTTTATGAATGCTCGTTGATCAAATTTAGAAGAGAATTTTATACATAATACTTTAAATTTGTTGAAACAATATAAATTTAATTGTTGCTCGTACAAAATATCACATGAAAATATAAAGGTTAAGAACCTTGATATTTTAGACCCACAAAATATACAAACTGATTCGATCCAACTCGTTTAATGCTAATCCGTGACGGATTGACCCGTGAGGGGCCGGACCAATCCATTTAACAGTTCTAAAATTTATATATTACGCTAAAGTATCAAAAAGCAAATATTTTCTTACACCTCTCATTTTTCTAATTTAAAAATGCCCATGGAACTTGCACGTGCCAAAATTTTCCCTGGCACCACCACTGAACTCCTTTCTCTGCCTATAATACCGCCCAATTTTCAGTTTGAAAAACTTGCCAAATTCGCACAGACTCCAAACCTCTCTGCTTCCCCTTTTATCCTCTGCTGATAGCCCTTCATCACCGTCGTCAAACCCTATCAAGCAAACCGCAATTTCTTCCAAGGTAAGTTAAACTAACCGGGCCCATGTTCTCAATCTTTTTCTTCTGTCTTTCTTGCCTTCTTTCCCATTTTCTTTTTTCTTGGAAAGTTTCTGATACCCATTTTCTATTTCTGTTCTTTGCTTTTTTTCCTCGGTTGAAATTCATAAGTAATGGCAGAGTCAAGAGATAGAATCACGAGAGCTGTTGATATAGCAGAAGTCTTCGCTCGAAGACGGTCTGGGCTTTTGGGAATCCTCTCAGATGAAGCACAGGATTTGTTAGGCTCCCCTGTTCTGCAAGCAGTTACTCGTAGGCCAATGGGTTTTGGTTTTACTACTTCTACGGCGAGTGGTGGAGGGCTCAGCAGGGGCAGCAGTTTTGGGACCTCAAGATCAGGTATTAGACGTGGCCGGAATCTTTACAGATCGGCAGCTCCGGGAAGAGAGAATGCTTCGGTGACAGAGAGTCCCATGGGCCGTGGAAGGGGTCTAGCTACGGGCAGTGTGTTACCTTCTTGGTACCCAAGAACTCCTCTCCGGGATATTACTGCTGTTGTAAGGGTAATGCTCGCTTTCTCTTTTTCATCTCTAATTAGTTTATTACTGAGAGATTCTTGAAATTATGACTATTAAACTGCTGATTTATGTACTTTCATGGTTTGGGCTTCATTTCTTTTTGGTCTTTCTACATTTTGGTCATTCATTAAAGACTTTTCGAATTTAAGGCAATGTGATTGGTTTTGGTATTTATCGTCTTTCTTTGCTCTATTTTTAATAATTCGAGATTGCTGAATTTAGTATTGCTATAAAAGTTACTTAGGCTCGAATGAGCTCCATTTTACTTTCTCATTTCTGGATTTTGATTCGTTCACTTGCATTTTGTGAAAACCCTCCATGGAAATCCTAAACCGTTGATGTTCACCGAATTGTCCCTTTACTATTTCTTATTCACCCATAGTCTATTTGCCTGTGGTTCATGGATTCATACTGCCTGCTGGTCTTTTTGCTTTCAAATATTCAGTCTGATATATCCAATTGTATTCTAATTTTTGCTATATGGCTTTCATCAGCTGTGTTAATGAGTTGGCCATTCATTACACTTCCCAGTTACAGTGTCAACTGTCATCCTATGAAATAGCTTGCAACCATATTGAGCGCTTTACATAGAACATTCAAACAGAATCTTTGCTTTCTGAGCCTGTCAAAATCGGAAAATTGCTCATATTTCTTTTGGTTGTTAGTTTTGAGCGGGAAGCCTAATTGGCTTCGGATTCGATAGAGTCATAGGATTTGAGCTGAAATAGTGTTGCTGATGTATGTACATGTTCTTTCACTGGGATGTTTTCTTTGGCTTGTTTTGAGGAGATACTTAAATTTGATGGGGATTTAACTAGGCCATTGAAAGGAGGAGAGCTCGTTTAGGAGATGGCGAAGGCCTAATGGTTGAGGGCCCAATATCCCAGGATGAAAGTGTTGTTAATTCAAATGTATCATCAGGTGCTCAACTCGAGCACAATTTCTCTACTCCAGCTTCAACTGCCAGATTGAAGCCTTGTCCTTCATCAGTCTGTAATGTGTCAAAGATTCTGCTTAATGTCACTAATCAGAATGCTGAGGAATCAGAGCTTCTTACACCCCAAAAGAAGCTCTTGAGCTCAATTGACATTCTAGAGAAAGCCGTGATGGAGGAATTACAGAGAATGAACAGGACTCCCAGCGCCAAGAGAGAAGAAAGACAAAAGAAAGTCCGAACACTGATGTCAATGCGTTGATCTCTTGTGCATTATGCAACCACAAGATTGGGAAGACGACATCAGCGTGAACAATTGGGAGGCTAAACATTGCAAACCATCTGGCAGCGGGAGCTTGCTAATCATCCTCTGATGATATGTTTACGTTCTTGGACATTACCAGATAGCATAGATACTTTCTATCTTTTTTCACAGGCCAACATATTACTAAATGTCTTGTAGGTTCAGGAGGCAATTTTCCTTCAATCCTGGCTGAAGGTGTAAGATTGGTAAGCAATCTCGTTTCTTTTCTCCTTCATTCTTTGAGGGACCAGTGCAGGTATAGGAGGATTTTGTTTCAACCCATGCACATAATACTACTTGTTTGGGCTTGCTTCACATTTTTCTAGGCTCTATATTCATGTTAAATGTACTACTCAAGTGCCATTACAATGGATTCAACCGATTATTGTTCAACATGCTTTGTGGTTTTTATTGGTGCAATGGTTTTAATTGTGGTTTATTGAATGACTTTCACTTTACTTAAAAAAAAAATGATATGACATTGTATTAAGAAAGGTATGGATGAAAATTTCAATTTTGTTCTTGTCGGGAATGAAATGAAACTGAGAGAGGTGTAATATGCCCGGTAATCTCTCTCAAACAATTTCACGTCCAATCAATTTTCTTTTTTTTAACGCTCCAAAATTCACCGGTGATTAATTTCACGTATGCGTTTTTTCTTTCAATTTAATTCTTATTTCATCAACTTTTATGTATGTTTATAAAATTTGTATAGATGTTGTGTAAGTAATTTATTCTTTGTTAACATACAAATAAAATTTGATTAGCTTACGTTAGAATTGAAAATTCATACGCAATCCAGAGCAAAAAAAAAAAAAAAAAAACAAAAAAGAAAATTCATACGCAAAATTGTCTCTTGAATATGAGCCAAAACTCACTTATGATAATCTTCAAGTGGTAAACCGTAGTTTCATAAAATAATAAACTACATATTTTTATATTTGCTATCTGAATTTGATAAAACTAATCTGTCATTTAGAAAAAAATACAAAAATATAAATGGATTTTTCTAATATAAAAATAAATTATATAATTAAAAAGACCACTGTTATAAAATTGAAATGTAGTCCATCATTATAAAAGATCACATTTTTATATTAAAAATGTAATTTAATTTGATAGAAAAAATTAGTTTTTACTTGTGTGTTGCACGAATTAATTTTAATTATTTAAATTTGTAAATATATAGAATAATATTATTTAATTTATATGTTTAAAATATATAAAATGATTATTATTTAATATATTGTCATTAAAATTTTTAAATTTTACAAATAATGTAAAAATGATAATACATACTTTCGCTTTATTTATTTTTTATTTTTTAATATTCATAAATAATATGTATTATTATTTTAATGTCGCTTGTGGAGTCTAAAAACTCCACTTATAGTATATTAAATAATAATTCTATATAATATACATATAATATAACAAAGATATCTAATCATAAAAGAATTTAATATTTGATTAAAAAATTATAAAATTCAAAACATAATATAAACAAATATTATGAAAAATAAAAAATGAAAACATTATAAATAATATTTATTATGCACAATAGCAAATGTTAAGATAAAAATTAAAAGTATATTTTAAAAATTTTTTAGTGTTAGAGTAACATTTTGAGGTAGATTTTTATTATTGATAATTATAAATATGCATTTTATATACAGATAATGTACATAAGCATTCTTTTATATATATATATGTGTGTGTGTGTGTATAAGAATAATTATAACATGTTTATATATGAAAGTATAATAATTCATGCAATAAACGAATTAATTTTATCTATTTAAATATGTATGTTAACACATATATATTTGTAAACTTATATGTTTTATACATTAATTTTATTTATTTAGAAAAATAATTATTTTAAATATTTAATTAGTATAATAAATTACTTTTATACTTTTTTGTTTAGTTAATAAAATATTTTTTAAATAAATTAAGATTATTTATTTTATAATATAAATAGATATAAATTAGTATTTTATTTAGTTTTTCAAAAAGATAATATTAAAATTTTATATATTTTTAAAATTTTTGGATTAGATAGAATTTAAAATTACTTTAAGATAATTTTATTAAAAAGATTGAAAAGTTTTAGGAAAGGTGGAAAAATTATTAAATTTTAGAATTTATTGTTTGTTTGAACTTACCTATAAGTTAATGACGCTTATTTGTCATTTAAAGAGAACGTCCAACTAAGCATCTATATAGATATCTTACCACATTTGCTATGTACCTTGTAATATAATATATATTAGATTAGATATTAGATTAGATTAGATGACTATAGTTTTTCTTTAACCATAGTGTAATATCATAGATTACATGACGTTATTAAATGTAGTCTAATATCATGTTAGATTACGTTCTAAGAAATCGTAATCTATGATATTTGATAAAGGACTATTTGTAATAGATTACAGTTAGTAAAACAGTCTTTTATCATAGATTGTGTTTTCTAAAAGTAGTATTTGAACATCTTTATAGTAGTATTTGAATACAAATATGGAATGCGAAAAAGTAATAGATATGTAATCTTTCTATACACATTATCACCCACACGTAATAACCAAAGATCATGTTTGGTGCATAGGATGGGGATAGGATAAGATAATATAAGATTATGAATAGGATAAGATTATATTATATCATCTTATCTTATGTTTGGTGTGTACAAAGATTAAAAATAAGATATGTTTTTTTATGTCTTTCACTATATTTGTTATATGTAAAATTAAAAGTAGTATAAAATGATTTTTTTTATTACTCTTTTTTTTAAGTAACATAATTTAAAATTATAAATTTTTTGTTATAAATATAAATAAAAAATTTAAATTTAAATATTATTTATAATATTATAATTAATAGTCAAATTTATTAGATGAATTTTGAATAAAAAATTACTTTTAAAAACTTATATTATGTTTTCAAAAAATTATTTTGTTAAATTTGAATTTTTATAAAAAAATTCTCTGTTGTTTTTTACTTTTTTTTTCTTTTCTTTCCTTTTTGTTTTTATTTTTTATACGATTTAAAATATAAAATATTTTTTGTTGTAAATTAAATATATTTATTTTTAGAAAATTGAGATTTTTAGGAAATAAGTTTATTTTTTAATTACATTAATTTTTCCAAAAGACAATTCTTAAATATTTTTCTTTATTTTTGTGGTTTCTTTATCTTCTTTCTTTTTTTGTCAATTAGAAGGAAATATAGAAAATAAAAGTAAAAGAAAAAGAAAAAAATATGAGTTAAATTTAATAATTTAAATTTTGTAAATTAAAAAATATATAATTTCTAATAATTTATGGTTAATAGTTATTTTTCTTCCTTTTTTTGACAGTTAAAAAGAAAAAATAAAAATTTAAAGATAAGAAAAAACTAGTTAAAAAATATATTTTACAATAATTTTTATGTTTGAGAATTTATTTTTTAAAAAATAATTTAAAAAAAAATAATTTTAAAAAAATTTGTTGAAGAAAATATTATTTTATCAAAATTATAGTTTTTCTTGAGCAATAACAAGAAAGAAAAAAAGAAGGAAAAAGAAGTAAAAAATGAAAAGAAGGAAAATTTTTGGATTAATTAATTAATTAAATAAATATCCTTATTATTTTATTAAATGTTTAAGTTAATTTTTAAATACAAATTTTAAAAATGAAATGAATAAAATATGAGTATCTATTTCTAATCTCATGAGATTAGAAATAATCCTTATATTTTGAAGAGGATTGAATCATCCTATACTAGAAGGATAACTAATCCTCCTTGCAATCTAATCTTTTTCTTAATGTGTGCATCAAACATAAGATAGGATGATTATCATCCTATCCTATCCATCATCTTATGCACCAAACATGTCCAAAATATCTAACTCTATTTCAGACGTCAACCTGATAATGAGTTAATTAAAAGTATATGAAAATAATCTTGAGTTTAAAGGAAAATCACCTAAACTACTAAAAGCCAATGAAATAAAGAAAGAAAAAAATACCTTACCTTAAAAAATGGAAAAGCCAATGTATTTTGTCAAGGAATAACAAACAATCAATTAAATTTAGAAACAATAATTACAAACTAAACACAATTATAAGAATAACAATAATAATGTTTAAATTATCATAAAAATAAGTCCTAGAAATGGAAAATGAGTTTGGATGCAAAGTGGTTTTGAACAGCAGAGTCAAAAAAAATCGAATGGTTTTTTACGCAGCTAACCTTCTTCTGTGTAGAAAGAGGGAGGAAACAAAGAGTCTCCTTCGATATGCAAACACAAGAGACAAATTGAACAAAATTATAAAAATAAAAAATAGAGGAAAATAAACCCTGAAAATGTTAAAAGAGAGGATATAACCGAAATGGAAGGCTTATTGGACCAAATAAGGTAAACTAATCTCTTTATGCAGGAACTAGAGGAGTTAAGTGAAGAATCTCCTTCAAATCTAACCAAACCAACGCGTTTTGATGTTAATGGTGTATTCTTTCTTTGAACAAAAAAAAAAAAACTCCTTCAAATCTATAGGTACAAGTGATAAATTAAACATAATTACAAGAATAACATTAAAAAAAGTAAAATATAGTACAAAATAAACCCTAGACAAGGAAATGATGCTTAAAAATCTTGAATAAAATAGATATTTCAGAGAAGTAAAATCAACCCTAAAGAAAAACTCTAAAGAAAATAAGATTTTCTTTAAGTTTTAGTTTAAACAAGGAAAAAATATTAAATTGTGTAAAGGGAAAGGTGATGAGTGATCCAAAGAGAAAGAAAAGGGTAAAGACTAGTGTGAGTGAGAATGAGTTTTAACCTGTAAAAAGGTATTTAAAAGCGAAATAAGATGATATAAAGATTACAGTTTAAGAAAAAAACGTTGTTAAAATTTTGTAAAATGAGAAAAAAACACTACGTTTATTAAGAAAATCGTAATCTTAAACCAATTACCATTAATCATTAAAAAAATGAAAAATAGAGGACTATATTTCAATTAACCATAGTTGATAAGAATCGTTAATGTTTTAAATCAGACGTCAATTATTTGATATTTGACTATACAGTTATTAAACATGGCAATATTTATCTTTATGTCATGATACGACAGGACATAATACGATTTAAGACATGACACGAATTATAAAAACACAAATACAACATAAATTATAAAATGTGTTTGAATCGTAAACACAAGCATAACACATATTTTATAAGTGTTACATGTGACACGACACGATTGATACGTTATAATTGTCAGTGTCATACAACACGACACGACAAATTAACAACATATAACACGATAAAATAAAATTAAACATGACACGAATACACGATTAGAGTCATTAGACACAATTAAAAAAAACCACAATAAAAAATGAAAAAAAATTCATATTCACATCAATAATTTAATTTACATTTATTAACATTCACATTAATAAATATTAGGAACAAATACAACAAAATAATAATATTTTTTATCCATACAATCCATAATATATATTTAAAAATGCAAAACATACAAACAAAACATAATGTGTCACACTCCAATTACCAAAAATTAGAACTAACTTTTTCCTTTTTAGTACAATTTGTTGGGTTGTCTATAGTGTCCCCACTCAGTTATTATCAATCGATAGTTTACAGTTCGTATTCATTTTCATCGATTAGTATTTCTAAACTATTAAGTGTATCGTTCAGTACAGATAGATACAAAAACAACCCCCCAAATTTCATTTCAAGATATAAAATGTATCCGCTTATATCTACTTATCTGTTTTATAATTTACATCTAATTTTTGTTAATTAAAACTACAAATTTACATTCAGTACATTACAGTTTAATTTACATCCCCTGTACGATAATATATACAAAGTAGTACTGTATATACATGTCACGACCCGAAAGCCAATGATGTCCACTTAACACTTACTTTATTGCTTATGAAAATTACGAACCAAATTTTTCTTTTTCTACTTACGGTTTGTATTCGGTGTTAGTGTAGTATCTAAATCAAATCCTATCTTACTAATATTATTTCTCGAGCTATGTCACATTTCTCAAGGTGATTTTTATGATTTTAGCCTTATTTTATTATTCCCAAAAGAAGTGGGTCGAAAACCTCTCCCTTGTATTTTATCGATTTCCTCAGTAAAATCACCTGCATAAAGATACATTTTCAAACTTCACAATACAACCAGCTGTTGTTTCCCTACAGTTCACACAATTAAACATCTCATGCTTCTTAAGGGTTTAATCATTAATAAGTCCACATCTAACAAATTATACATCATTCAAAATATACATCACAACCCGGATCGAACTCGATAATCACCTAGACTCACATAATAATCTAGTGTGATCCAAAGCTACATCCCATATTCTTTCCTAGTACTGTGAAATTAAAGTACATATAACTATCAACTGATATACAAGTAGTATACCTCAAAATACAAAAGCTAGGCCCGGAGAACGCAGACGAGTACCACTACTAGGTATAATTCTCGGAAGCCTATACGAAGCCTGAGCCGGCTATCAACTCGCAAGGTCTGTAGATGTTTAAATTTAAGGGGTGAGCAAATCTACGGCTCAGTAAGTAGTTTAAATAAGTACATACTAGGCTCATATCGTAAAACACGATCATACATGCATGAGTTTTATAAAATGGCATGTATGCATTATATCAAGGTTTGCTACCAATTCGTATGTACATAGATTTCATAAGCTTATTCATGCTTTCATTCCATTCTTAAACTCACAAAGTATCATTCTTTTTATCAGTATGGTTAAGTGTAAAAGAAGACAAACATTCAAATAGCACATGTTTTTATGGCATATATAAGTATAATTCAATGATTATACATATTCTCTATCTTATGTATAAGATCTATTTCATCTACTGATATTCATCACAAACTCACAAAGTATCATTCTTTTTATCAGTATGGTTAAGTGTGAAAGAAGACAAACATTCAAATAGCACATGTTTTTATGGCATATATAAGTATAATTCAATGATTATACACATTCTCTGTCTTATGTATAAGATTTATTCCATCTACTGACATTCATCACATTCACAAATCACAATCATTTATTTATTGTCACAATAACCTACGATTCCTCATATTTCATCAAAACACGTGTAGCACTTAGCTCTCAAAGGATTCTAGAGGTGGCTCCCATAGTTTCCAAAGATTCTATGTAGCACTTAAGTCCTTTGAGTTTTCTAGAGGTGGCTCCCACGGTACAAAGATCAAGTCTTTACTCGGGTTGGCCTTTATGACATATACTTTCCACTATCTCATCGGAACTCGTGTAGCACTTAGTTCTCAAAGGATTCTAGAGGCGGCTCCCATAGTTTCTGAAGAACCTATGTAGCACGTAGGTCCCTTGAGTTTTCTAGAGGTGGCTCACATGGTACAAAGATCGAGTCTTTATTCGGGTTGGCCTTTATGCCATATACTTTCCACTATCTCATTGGAACTCGTGTAGCACTTAGTTCTCAAAGGATTCTAGAGGTGGCTCCCATAGTTTCTGAAGAACCTATGTAGCATTTAGGTCCCTTGAGTTTTCTAGAGGTGGCTCACACGGTACAAAGATCGAGTCTTTACTCGGGTTGGCCTCTTTCCTAGTTTTCGACAAACACGACTAGATAATAATCGAGGTCCATAAATTCAACATTGTAAGTAGCATATATATATACTACACACTATTTCACACATTCATTGTTAAAGTATCATAATACATCAGCGTGCTCAATAAATATAAATAAACTATAACACATAGCACACAAGTCACAACTAAGATTTCTCTGTAAACAAGTATTATTCACGATTACATCATGTCCAATTTATATCTTACCATACTTACTCTATTAGTTTTATCCGTGATGTCCCACCAAGTTTGATATAATTTAAATAAGTATTTATTAAGATTTCTTTCATCTCTTACGAGATGACACTAATAAGGATTATTTAACCCACTTACCTCGAGGCTTAGTAATTATCCTCCTCGCGCTTCCAAGTCTGTAAGGAAACTTCTACACCGTTCTGCTTCGCTACACATAATCCATTAACATTTCGATAAGTTTACATCATCGTGCTTAATCACGTATTTAAAATAAGGACCTTAAACGCTATTAATTTCGAGTAACTATTAATTTAAAGCTACCTCCTTATCGTCAATTACGACGTATTCATAGATACAAGTCCTTATATACATATATATATATATATATATATATGTTTGAAGCATCTTTGTTAGCCTTTTGTAAAAATTTCAGAATTTAATTGTCAAGCCGTAAATTTTTATATTACTTCTAACTCAGTTCTCTATTCGGAAGTATAAGGCTTACTTCTTAATTCATCTTGCGCCATATCCAATAATTTTCCAAACTTTGGTCCAAATCTGGCACATCAGGTAAGATAATTTCCTGACCTCTGTTCATTAAAATTTAGATTACTAATTGTAGGGATATGCAATTTGTACAAAGTCAAAACCATATCAATCCTGACTCATTTACCTTTCTGAAAATGTAAAGTTTGAAATCAAACTCCATCTGAATTATTTTCTAGAAATTTTTGAAGTAGACACTAGGTTGTTTGTACCTTGCAGTGAGTATCCTGCATTCATATGTACATAGCTTAAGCTACATAATTCCAAATCCACAAATTTCAAAACTAGATGAAAGCTAACTCATTTCCCTATCTAGAAATATAAGGTTCATGATTTAACTCTTCCTATGTCAACATTAGCAATTTTCCAAAATTGCACTATCTTCCAGCAGTATTCGAGCACAGGGTTACACTGACCTACTTGCACAAAATACTTCATATTTAATTATACATATGTCCAATTGGTGCAAACCCAGAACCATCACAATCCTAACTTAATTACCTTTCTAGAGATGTAAGGCTTGCAACCTAATTCATTGTAGGCTATCTTCTACAATTTTTTCAAAGTCAGACTCAAGATTCACATTTCTGGACAGAGTATCCTTCACTTACTTGTACATATCTCAAGTTATAGAAATCCAAATCAAGAAATTCCAAAACCGACTTTCTTGTAACTTAAAGGGCTATTAATCATAATTTTTCCATAATTTTTCTCCATGTAGAACAATTAAACTGATCATTTTAATTACAACCCAGAACAGGACATCAATTTCAGATTTGAATATCTAGTCAGAATTAAATCAATCCTTCATCCATAGAGTGCCCATTTGATTCAATTGATCATAATTTCATTTTCATACTTAATAAATAAACATTGTAAAGTTAGAATAATATCTCATTTACGTAATTTTTCTAGCAGCTCTTCCTTATTTTTCTGAAACAGTAGCTCTCATTCCAAAATCACGTTCAAATCCCTTATTCAGTACCTCCAAATTTGGCTGTGAAATCACCCCTTAAAATGCTCCTCTCGGTTTGGAAAATTTCCAGCCCAAGGTGCCTTGTTCCACGCCACTTCCAGCCTTACTCTTCCTCCTTTCCTTTTTTTTTTCTTCTTTCCCCTCTCTCGGCTGGAACTTCCTTTCCTTCTCGGTTTTTCCTTTGGCTACTCTTTCTTTTCTTTTTTTCCTTCCCTCTCAGCTACAGCCTCTTTTCCCTCTTTCTTGGTTCCACCCGAGCCTCCCCTTTCCTTTACGCTTTCTTTTCTTTTCTTTGGATTTTTCCCAAGCTTCCTCAAGAAGCTTTTGGTTCTCTTGTTCTTTCTACCCGAGAATGGTTAGTGGATTTTGATGGGAAAGGTCCCATCAAACTCCATTAACTCCCTTTTATATTTATTTAAATTTTATTTATTATATATATATATTGTTTTATATTCTTTTATTTTTATTTCATTTTATCTATATTCATGATAATTATTATTATCTTTATATAATAATGATATATATTTATACATGTTGATGGAGATCCAAGCTCACAAAGCTCAAGTCATGTTCGTGATGATCGTGATCCTTTGAGTATCCATGGAGGCTAAACCTTACCCTAATTAAACACTCATATTTTCTTCAAGGTTTAGTTTCATTGGAGTCTTCTTAAGTCTTATTGAGTCTTGCTAAGTCTTGTTGAGTCTTCATTGTTTTGTTTTCCCTTGATTAAAATCTTGTGCTCATCTTGTTTATTGTTGGTTGATAGTTGAATTCCATAAGCTGATTTTTGATTGAGTCTTGAGTTCAATATAGAACCTATAGAGAAAAGTTGTGTGAGGGAAAAAGGCAAGAGTGTGTGAGTAACATTAGTAGAGAAAAGCCTAAATCAAAGATAATGCAACAGGCCTTGGCTGGTTTCATTGATATTGCTAGAGAGAAAGCCCAACAAAGCTTGAGCATGGAGGATGATAAAGTCTTCTACAACATGGTCCAAGCCCAAGTTCAACCTTCTTGAAGACACACAAGTATTGGGCCGAAATGCAAATTAGGCTAGATGCATATTTTATTTAGTTAAGTATTATTGGGCTGAACATTGTCTTAATTTAATTTAAGCCCAATTCCTTTTTAAATAATAGATTTTGTAAGACTTCTATTACTTGTTCTGCAAGTTAGGAGAGTAGGATTCCTATTGCTTGTTCTGCAAGTTTGCTATTTCCTATTCTGCAAGTTAGGAAAGTAGGATTCCTATTACTTGTGCTGCAAGTTATCTATTTGCCTATAAATAGTTATGTAACCCTTTGGGGAGAACACAATTGATTTTAGTAATAAAATTGAGAGACTTCTTCTTTTTGGTTCTCTTGAGAACTCTTGAACTTATCAAGGTCTTCCTTGTGACGTTCTTCTAACTTCCACCAATATATACCATAGGTTCTTGCTTTCCTAAGCAACGGGTCTTGGTCCAATATCATAGGTTCTTGTGTTTCTACACAACGGGTCTTGGTTTTACTTTTAATTTTTATTTTCTTTTGCTGCGTTTTTAACTTGTTATTGTTTTTTTTTTCAAGTGTTCTTCGTCTTCTTCATATGAACCTCATCTTCTTTCGGTGAGGTCCATATCATTTGGTATCAAAGCTTAGGTTCAATTCATGGGAGTATCGTTTTTGTTTTTTTTTCTTTTTCTTTCTTTGTCTTCTTGTCTTAGACAAACTTTGATCTTGAATCCTTTTCCAAGCCACCACTAATATTGTTTGTCCCTCAAACCTATTTTCTTTACTTAGCCACCAAGTAACCCTATCTTGTTCTCCAAGCAACCAAATCTCAAAGGTTTTCTTGCTCACCAAGAAACCTTCAAAAGCTCTACATCACATAAAGACTACTTGTTTCACAAGCCACCGTTCCCTCTCATTCCTTGCCACACAAGCTGCTACCAAAACTAGCTTGTTTTTGTCAAAAAGTTGCCTTGTTCCCCAAGTAAACCTCTTCTTATTATTTAGACTTTTTGTTTTTTTTCTTTATTGTTCGTTTACTTTAGTAAAATATAAAAGAAAAAGAAAAAAAAAGAAAAAAAAAGAGAAAAGAAAAAATCAATTCAAGAGGGGATTTATTACATCGTGTGTAGCAAGTGCAACGTCAAAGGCAATTCGTGGAGGTGTGCTTCATCAAAATCTTGAGGTAGTCAATCTTTCTTGAGCTTTGAGATTTCTTATTTGCCTAATTTGAAAATTCATTGTTACCATTCTACCCTACTGCCATTAGAAGATGATGAGGATAGTATGGAATTACCTATGGATGGAAAGGTATCTGTAGCATGTCAAGCTTCAAGTGTGAAAGATGAGAATCAATTGAGATTAAAAGAGAGTGAGAAAAGAAGAGTGAGTGAAGCTGAGGCTAGGCAAAAAGAGAAAACAATTGAGATTGAGTATGATGCTTTAAGCATAGGTATCAAAGTTGTTTTAATGCAGGAGAAGTGCCCCATTGCTTTTTTCAGTGAGAAGTTAAGTGGAGCTGCCCTTAACTATCCCACATATGATAAAGAGATGTATGCATTAGTGAGGGCCTTGGAAACATGGCAACACTATTTATGGCCCAAGGAATTTGTCATCCACATTGATCATGAGTCCTTGAAGCACTTGAAAGGACAAAGCAAGTTGAACAAGCGTCATGCCAAGTGGATGGAGTTCATTGAAACATTTCCATCTGTGATCAAATATAAACAAGGTAAAGAAAATGTCGTGGCTGATGCATTATCTCGAAGGTATACTCTAATCACTACTCTTAATGCAAAACTACTTGGATTTGAGCATATTAAAGACTTGTATGCTACTGATGAGGATTTTGAAAATGTGTTCATTGCATGTGAGAAAACTGGTTTTGGACAGTTTTATAGGCATGATGGATTCTTATTTAGGGAAAATAGATTATGTGTGCCTAGGAGTTCTTTAAGAGAATTACTTGTTAGAGAAGCCCATAGTGGTGGGTTAATGGGACATTTTGGAGTAAAGAAAACTTTAGATATATTGCATGATCACTTCTTTTGGCCTAACATGAAAAGAGATGTTGAAAAATTGTGTGAGAGATGTGTCACTTGTAAACAAGCTAAGTCTAGAGTTATGAATCATGGTCTTTATACTCCATTGCCTATTCCTACTGCTCCTTGGACTGACATTTCTATGGACTTTGTTTTGGGGTTACCAAGAACAAAGAGAGGTAGAGAATCTGTTTTTGTTGTTGTTGATAGGTTCTCTAAGATGGCTCACTTCATTGCTTGTCACAAGACAGATGATGCAAGTAACATTGCCGATTTATTCTTCAAGGAAATTGTTCGTCTACATGGAGTTCCGAGGACCATTGTTTCTGACCGTGATGTGAAGTTCCTTAGCTACTTTTGGAAAACATTATGGGGAAAGTTAGGAACAAAGCTATTGTTTTCAACTACTTGTCATCCACAAACCGATGGTCAAACTGAAGTAGTCAATCGTACTTTGTCTACTTTGTTGAGATCCATTATTCAAAAGAATTTGAAGAATTGGGAAGATTGTTTGCCTCATGTGGAGTTTGCTTACAATAGAAGTGTGCATTCTACTACTAGTTATTCTCCATTTGAAGTTGTCTATGGTTTTAATCCACTCACTCCATTAGATCTTTTACCACTACCTATTGAGGAGAGAGCTAGTTTGGATGGGGAAAAGAAAGCTGATTTTGTAAAGCAACTACATGAGAAGGTACGTCAAAACATTAAGAAGAGGACTGTGCAATATGCTACTCAAGCCAACAAGCATCGCAAGAAAGTTGTCTTTGAACCTAGTGATTGGGTTTGGGTACATATGCGTAAAGAGAGATTTCCTGCTCAGCGTTGCTCCAAGTTGCAACCTCGAGGAGATGGACCATTCCAAGTGATTAAGAAGATCAATGACAATGCTTATAAGTTAGATCTTCCAGGTGAGTATAATGTTAGTGCTACATTTAATGTTTCTGATCTTTCTCTCTTTGATATTGATGTAGGTGATTCTGATTTGAGGATAAATCCTTTCGAGGAGAGGGGGAATGATGGAGATCCAAGCTCACAAAGCTCAAGTCATGTTCGTGATGATCGTGATCCTTTGAGTATCCATGGAGTTCCAATTACAAGAGCTAAATCAAAGATAATGCAACAAGCCTTGGCTGGTTTCATTGATATTGCTAGAGAGAAAGCCCAACAAAGCTTGAGCATGGAGGATGATAAAGTCTTCTACAATATGGTCCAAGCCCAAGTTCAACCTTCTTGAAGACACACAAGTATTGGGCTGAAATGCAAATTAGGATAGATGCATATTTTATTTAGTTAAGTATTATTGGACTGAACATTGTCTTAATTTAATTTAAGCCCAATTCCTTTTTAAATAATAGATTTTGTAAGACTTCTATTACTTGTTCTGCAAGTTAGGAGAGTAGGATTCCTATTGCTTGTTCTGCAAGTTTGCTATTTCCTATTCTGCAAGTTAGGAAAGTAGGATTCCTATTACTTGTGCTGCAAGTTATCTATTTGCCTATAAATAGTTCTGTAACCCTTTGGGGAGAACACAATTGATTTTAGTAATAAAATTGAGAGACTTCTTCTCTTTGGTTCTCTTGAGAACTCTTGAACTTATCAAGGTCTTCCTTGTGGCGTTCTTCTAACTTCCACCAATATATACCATAGGTTCTTGCTTTCCTAAGCAACGGGTCTTGGTCCAATACCATAGGTTCTTGTGTTTCTACACAACGGGTCTTGGTTTTACTTTTAATTTTTGTTTTCCTTTGCTGCGTTTTAACTTGTTATTGTTTTTCTTCAAGTGTTCTTCGTCTTCTTCATTGAACCTCATCTTCCTTCGGTGAGGTCCATATCACATGTATATTTCTAATATATGTATTCATATATATATATATATATATTTATTTGTTATACTACTTACATGCAATATATATTTGTACTTATATTTTTGACATTAACATATATATATATATAATATATATCCATTTACTCATATATATAAATTTTCTTTTTTCCATTCTTTTAAAATTTACATATCTATATGTATATATATTTAACACTCAATACACACATATATAGGTATTTCTTGTTTATTTTATTTTGACTATTTTAATATTCATGTACACTACATTTCTTTTAGTATACTTGTGTCCTTATTTCATTTTAAACAAATACACTTCTATATTATGGAATTCAAGCACTTATTTGTTCTTATATAATTTTTGAACTTATATAGGATTTCTAATTTATCTTAAAGACCATTTGTTGCTAACTTGCCTAAACTTGTAACTTCATTCTCATTACGTGGAATAATGGAAATTACAAGGTGAAATCATAATACCAAGCTTATTCTATGTCTCTCATTTATTCGCTAACATGGTACAAGGTTTGTAGTTTTTACATCCTCCCCACCTTAGGAAATTTGGTCCTCCAAATTTTTCGTGTCTATCTGAAATAGGTGAGGGTATTTCTCTTTCATTAAACTTTCCAACTCCCAAGTGGCTTCCTCTGAAGAGTGGTGTTGCCAAAGTACTTTGACTAAAGGGATTGTCTTAGACCTTAATATCTTATCTTTCCTGTCTAAGATCTGAATAGGTCTCTCGACATAGCTTACGTCCTCTCTAATCTCTAATGGCTCATACTCGATAACATGAGATGGGTCCGGATGATATTTCTGTAGCATCGACACATGAAAGACGTTATGCACACCTGATAGCTCTGGAGGTAATGCTAGTCGGTATGCCACGTTGCCAATCCTCTCCATTACCTCAAATGAACCAATGTATCGAGGGCTTAACTTCTCTTTCTTGCCAAATCTCATTATGCCTTTAAACGGAGAGATCTTCAAAAACACTTTATCACCAACTTGAAACTCTAAAGGCCTCCTTCGACAATCGGCATAGCTTTTCTGTCTACTTTGGGCTATCCTCAATTTATCACATATTAACTTCACATTCTCATAAGCTTTCTCCACTAGTTCTAAAGTACTTATCTTGTCGTTCCACCCCAAAAATTCGTCATCATTAATCTTATACTCCAAATTTTGACTTGGTTGTACCTTCTCCTAAATGCTGCCTCGAGACCTCTTTCCTTTCGATTCTCCACTGAAGGTACCATGAGCTCAAATCAATTTTAAAAAATTACTTGGGCATTTTTTTTGGTAAATTGTCAATCGTATGAGATGATATTTATTCTTAACTGTCACCATATTTACTGTTTATATTCTATATATAGCCTCAAACTATCATCTATCTTTTTCGCTAATAATATTGTCGTCTTTAGGTTGACACACTTGGGCGTGTAAAATCATTATCTAGCAACTCTCGTAGTTGCTTTCTAAGTTCTTCCAACATTAATCACTGTCATCCCCCTACATGTGAAGGTGCTTTTCTTCATCATTTTCTCTATCTCTATTTCATCTCAAAGTTCTGTAAATTTGAAGATTAAGTTTCCATATCATCACTTGTTCTAAAGATTACATCACTTCCATATTAATTTCAAAATTCAATATTCGATAGGTCCACCAAATTGGACGTATCTCGTTAGTTCACACCTTGTGACCTTTTATCCTCTTATAATTTAGAAATTATCAAACTGAGTTAAGACCAATGCCAGGACTTCACATGATCTTAACTTCTAAATCAATTTATTATCTTACACGACATGCTGTAATAATCTCCAATTTTCCATTCTAAGATCCCTTTTTTTTGTCATACTTTCAACTTTACTAGTGAGAATATGAAGAGTCTTGTGGGTCTTGAATCCACATAGTTCAAAATCATAAGGTTCACTTCATTAGACTTTCAAGGTCCATGTAATTCAAAGAGGCAAATTTCAATAGTCAAATAATTTGAAATTCATGTAGTCTCCAATTCACATATTTTCTAAATCACATTGTTTTCTGAAGGCCATACACTTCTCAACATATACGAGATCTTAAACATCTCTTAAATCCATAAGGAAGTTAGACAATTTTTTTTTGTCAAATCAACAAATCAGTATTTAAATCATTTTAATATCCAAATCATTTCATATTCAGTTCAGTGGAGACAGTCACATCCAATAGGATCATGCATGATACAGTATTCCCAAAGGGAAAATCAGTAACGAGTGGCTATCGTTGACAGTCACAGTTCGCACGGGTCAGGTGCTCACTGTGAAAACCTGTGGGTTTGACCAGATTCCCACAGTCATAAATCTGTGGACTTGATCAGGATCTCACAGTCATATACACTCAGTATGCATGATCACTAAGGAGCAACTATCTCAAAACATTTTCATAAATCATATAAAAGAATGATTATTGAATTTGGAAGCAATAAAGCTCATTAAAAACTCATTGAAAACTTTAAATATCCCAATAACTAGTTGGTACATAAATAAATAATAAATCGTTTATGTAAAAATAATTAAATATCATTTATGCTATTTAAAAACATATTAAGACTTTATGCAAATTAAAACATCATATGCACTTGGAATAAATTTATATTTTATGCAATTTAAAACATTTCGTGTAAATCATTCTATGTAACTCTTATAGATGTCCCTTATTTCAATGTTTGATCGCATATATATACTATTCTTAGGATGCACTATCATAACTCAAATTTATATCTCAACACAATTCTCATGTATCCAAGCTCATTCCACAATTTTCATAGTCTCTTATCTCTTAACATCAAATTTTTATTTTTATTATTGTTCTATCAAAAGCCTCATAGTACCCATCATACGTTTCTGCAATTCCATATCAACGAATTCCTCTTGCATCTTTCAATCAATACATATTTCTGCATCAATCATATAAGATGCAATAATTCTATCTATTTCAAAGCAAATCGTATTCCAATCGACCATTTTAGATCATTGCATGACCTATCTTAGGCCAACTATGCTAGATTACTTCACAATTAATTCCATCAGACGAAATTCTTAAGCCTCGACAGGCATACCATATCAATCTTCACAACCAAATATTACCTATTGGCTATTGTGCTCTTTTCAATTCTTGTCGTACATCACAGTACCTTATAGGCCATTGTCTCACTTCTTGAGGCTTCAAACCATCCACAACTAAACTGTTTTATGCACCTTGTTATCATTTAATTTCAATGCAAAACACATGCATTTAGAATAGTTTTCTGCACTTATTGAGCATTTAACATTCAGGCATTAACATTTATATGGGTGACTATCCAGTCTATACCCAAAATGAAACCAATGTTGTAAAAGTGCAACAATATCGGATCTACTATTAGGTTTTTATTTCTGACCTTCACTTTACACTGATGATAAGCATTCTCTTTCATTTAAGACTTCCTTGAATGGAGTGCTAGTATGCAATAGATAACTTAAAGTTTCTAACTTTATATATAGCCTATTACATGTCCAGCATATGAGGGTGATGGAGTTGATGGTTGCATCATCGGCCTCTGAGGTGGCCTTTCGGGCCCGCCTTTACGTCCAATCCTCCTCATTCTAATTCGAATTAAAACAAACTATACCAAGAGTAGACTAATCTCAGTATAAGTCAATAATTGAAAATTTTCCAAACATATATTTCACAGTACATGGGATGTAACACTACAGACGGTCTAAACTACACAAACACGTACTAAACAAACCAAGCTCTGATACCATTAAATCTGTCACGACCCGAAGGCCAATGATGTCCACTTAACACTTACTTTATTGCTTATGAAAATTACGAACCAAATTTTTCTTTTTCTACTTACGGTTTGTATTCGGTGTTAGTGTAGTATCTAAATCAAATCCTATTTTACTAATATTATTTCTCGAGCTATGTCACATTTTTCAAGGTGATTTTTATGATTTTAGCCTTATTTCACTATTCTCGAAAGAAGTGGGTCGAAAACCTCCCCCTTGTATTTTATCAATTTCCCCAGTAAAATCACCTACATAAAGATACATTTTTAAACTTCACAATACAGCCAGCTGTTGCTTCCCCACAGTTTACACAATTAAACATCTCATGCTTCTCAAGGGTTTAATCATTAATAAGTCCACATCTAACAAATTATACATCATTCAAAATATACATCACAACCCGAATCGAACTCTATAATCACCTAGACTCACATAATAATCTAGTGCGATCCAAAGCTGCATCCCCTATTCTTTCCTAGTACTGTGAAATTAAAGTACATAAAACTATCAACTGATACAAGTAATATACCTCAAAATACAAAAGCTAGGCCTGGAGAACGCAGACGAGTACCACTACTAGGTATAATTCTCGGGAGCCTATACGAAGCCTGAGCCGGCTATCAACTCGTAAGATCTGTAGATGTTTAAATTTAAGGGGTGAGCAAATCCACGGCTCAGTAAATAGTTTAAATAAGTACATACTAGGCTCATATCGTAAAACACGATCATACATGCATGAGTTTTATAAAATGGCATGTATGCATTATATCAAGGTTTGCTACCAATTCGTATGTACACAGATTACATAAGCTTATTCATGTTTCATTCCATTCTTAAACTCACAAAGTATCATTCTTTTTATCAGTATGGTTAAGTGTGAAAGAAGACAAACATTCAAATAGCACATGTTTTTATGGCATATATAAGTATAATTCAATGATTATACACATTCTCTGCCTTATGTATAAGATCTATTCCATGTACTGACATTTATCACATTCACAAATCACAATCATTTATTTATTGTCACAATAACCTACGATTCCTCATATTTCACCAAAACACGTGTAGCACTTAGCTCTCAAAGGATTCTAGTGGTGGCTCCCATAGTTTCCGAAGATTTTATATAGCACTTAAGTCCTTTGAGTTTTCTAGAGGTGGCTACCACGGTACAAAGATCGAGTCTTTACTCGGGTTGGCCTTTATAACATATACTTTCCACTATCTCATCGGAACTCGTGTAGCACTTAGTTCTCAAAGGATTCTAGAGGTGGCTCCCACAATTTCTGAAGAACCTGTGTAGCACTTAGGTCCCTTGAGTTTTCTAGAGGTGGCTCACATGGTACAAAGATCGAGTCTTTACTCGGGTTGGCTTTTATGCCATATACTTTCCACTATCTCATTGGAACTCGTGTAGCACTTAGTTCTCAAAGGATTCTAGAGGTAGCTCCCATAGTTTCTGACGAACCTATGTAGCACTTAGGTCCCTTGAGTTTTCTAGAGGTGGCTCACACGATACAAAGATCGAGTCTTTACTCGGGTTGGCCTTTATGACATATACTTTCCACTATCTCATCGGAACTCGTATAGCACTTAGTTCTCAAAGGATTCTAGAGGTGGCTCCCACAATTTCTGAAGAACCTGTGTAGCACTTAGGTCCCTTGAGTTTTCTAGAGGTGGTTCACACGGTACAAAGATCGAGTCTTTACTCGGGTTGGCCTTTATGCCATATACTTTCCACTATCTCATCGGAACTCGTGTAGCACTTAGTTCTCAAAGGATTCTAGAGGTGGCTTCCATAGTTTCTGAAGAACCTATGTAGCATTTAGGTCCCTTGAGTTTTCTAGAGGTGGCTCATGTGATACAAAGATCGAGTCTTTACTCGGGTTGGCCTTTATGCCATATACTTTCCACTATCTCATCGGAACTCGTGTAGCACTTATTTCTCAAAGGATTCTAGAGGTGGCTCCCATAGTTTCTGAAGAACCTATGTAGCACTTAGGTCCCTTGAGTTTTCTAGAGGTGGCTCACACGGTACAAAGATCGAGTCTTTACTCGGGTTGGCTTCTTTCCTAGTTTTCGACAAACACGACTAGGTAATAATCGAGGTCCATAAATTCAACATTGTAAGTAGCATATATATATACTACACACTATTTCACACATTCCTTCTCAAAGTATCATAATACATCAGCGTGCTCAATAAATATAAATAAACTATAACACATAGCACGCAAGTCACAACTAAGATTTCTCTGTAAGCAAGTATTATTCACGATTACATCATGTCCAATTTATATCTTACCATACTTACTCTATTAGTTTCATCCGTGATGTCCCACCAAGTTTGATATAATTTAAATAAGTATTTATTAAGATTTCTTTCATGTCTTACACGAGATGACACTAATAAGGCTTATTTAACCCACTTACCTCGAGGCTTAGTAATTATCCTCCTTGCGCTTCCAAGTCTGTACTCAAACTTCTACACCGTTCCGCTTCGCTACACATAATCCATTAACATTTCGATAAATTTACATCATCGTGCTTAATCACGTATTTAAAATAAGGACCTTAAACGCTATTAATTTCGAGTAACTATTAATTTAAAGCTACCTCCTTATCGTCAATTACGACGTTTTCATGGATACAAGTCCTTATATACACACACATATATATATATATAAATATATGTTTGAAGCATCTTTGTTAGCCTTTTGTAAAAATTTCAGAATTTAATCGTCAAGCCGTAAATTTTTATATTACTTCTAACTCAGTTCCCTATTCGGAAGTATAAGGCTTACTTCTTAATTCATCTTGTGCCATTTCCAATAATTTTCCAAACTTTGGTCCAAATCTGGCACATCAGGTAAGATAATTTCCTGACCTATGTTCATTAAAATTTAGATTACTAATTGTAGGGATATGCAATTTGTACAAAGACAAAACCATATCAATCCTGACTCATTTACCTTTCTGAAAATGTAAAGTTTGAAATCAAACTCCATCTGAATTATTTTCTAGAAATTTTTGAAGTAGACACTAGGTTATTTGTACCTTGCAGTGAGTATCCTGCATTCATATGTACATAGCTTAAGCTACATAATTCCAAATCCACAAATTCCAAAACTAGATGAAAGCTAACTCATTTCGCTATCTAGAAATATAAGGTTCATGATTTAACTCTTCCTATGTCAACATCAGCAATTTTCCAAAGTTGCAATATCTTCCAGCAGTATTCGAGCACAGGGTTACACTGACCTACTTGCACAAAATACTTCATATTTAATTATACATATGTCCAATTGGTGTAAACCTAGAACCATCACAATTCTAACTTAATTACCTTTCTAGAGATGCAAGGCTTGCAACTAATTCATTGTAGGCTATCTTCTACAATTTTTTCAAAGTCAGACTCATGATTCACGTTTCTGGACAGAGTATCCTGCACTTGTACATATCTCAAGTTATAGAAATCCAAATCAAGAAATTCCAAAACTGACTTTCTTGTAACTTAAAGGGCTATTAATCATAATTTTTCCATAAATTTTCTCCATGTAGAACAATTAAACTGATCATTTTAATTACAACCCAGAATAGGACATCAATTTCAGATTTGAACATCTAGTCAGAATTAAATCAATCCTTCATCCATAGAGTGCCCATTTTATTCAATTGATCATAATTTCATTTTCATACTTAATAAATAAACATTGTAAAGTTATAAGAATATCTCATTTACGTAATTTTTCCAGCAGCTCTTCCTTATTTTTCTGAAACAGTAGCTCTCATTCCAAAACCACGTTCAAATCCCCTATTCAGTACCTTCAAATTTGGCTGCGAAATCACCCCTTTAAAATGCTCCTCTCGGTTTGGAAAATTTCTAGCCCAAGGTGCCTTGTTCCACGCCACTTCCAGCCTTACTCTTCCTCCTTTCCTTTTTTTTTCTTCTTTCCCCTCTCTCGGCTGGAACTACCTTTTCTTCCTTCTCGGTTTTTCCTTTGGCTGCTCTTTCTTTTCTTTCTTTCCTTCCCTCTCGGCTACAGCCTCTTTTCCCTCTTTCTCGGTTCCACCCGAGCCTCCCCTTTCCTTTACACTTTCTTTTCTTTTCTTTGGATTTTTCCCAAGCTTCCTCAAGAAGCTTTTGGTTCTCTTGTTCTTTCTACCCGAGAATGGTTAGTGGATTTTGATGGGAAAGGCCCCATCAAACTCCATTAACTCCATTTTATATTTATTTAAATTTTATTTATTATATATATTTTGTTTTATATTCTTTTATTTTTATTTCATTTTATCTATATTCATGATAATTATTATTATCTTTATAAAATAATGATATATATTTATACATGTATATGTCTAATATATGTATTCATATTTATATATTTATTTATTTGTTATACTACTTACATGTAATATATATTTGTACTTATATTTTTGATATTAACATATATATATATATATATATATATATATATATATATATATATCCATTCACTCATATATATAAATTTTCTTTTTTGCATTCTTTTAAAATTTACATATCTATATGTATACATATTTAACACTCAATACACACACATATAGGTATTTCTTGTTTATTTTATTTTGATTATTTTAATATTCTTGTATACTACATTTCTTTTAGTATACTTGTGTCCTTATTTCATTTTAAATAAATACACTTCTATATTATGGAATTCAAGCACTTATTTGTTCTTATATAATTTTTGAACTTATATAAGATTTTTAATTTATCTTAAAGACCATTTGTTGCTAACTTGCCTAAACTTGTAACTTCATTCTCATTACGTGGAATAATGGAAATTACAAGGTGAAATCATAATACCAAGCTTATTCTATGTCTCTCATTTATTCACTAACGTGGTACAAGGTTTGTAGTTTTTACAATACATAGTCAGAAAATATAAAGGCAAACAATATACCTCATGGTATCTGATGAACCACTTGAGGAATACTGTCTTGTAGATAATTTGAAAGAAAAATAAAAAGGATGAGCTTACGCCCAGGAAGAAATATATATAAAAGAACTAATACTATGCATATCTATATGCGTAGATCTTAAACATGCTTTTACACTCAGAATCACTATTAGTATTTAACAGTAATAAAGGACCCTAATTTGAAGGATACTATAATCGGTTAGGGTACCGGGCTGAGTACAAAAAGATGCTTTAAAATACCTCACTTGTCACGGTCCCTAGGTCAACTATAACGAGTTTATCGCAAGTAGTTCATTAGGCAGTTCAGTAATAAAGTTTTAGTAACCAGTTTAATAAACCATTTAATAATCAATTCAGTAAACAATTCAGTAATAGCAAATTAAACAATTTAATGAACAATTTCATAAATGGTTTGGTAAGCAATTCAGTAAGCAGTTTTAGTAAACAGTTCGGTAAACAATATAATAAGTAGTTCCATAAAATAGTTCAATAAATAGTACAGTGGAGATAAGGCAGCACCCAATAGAATCATATGGGTTTAGTATCCCAAAAGGGAGTAACAGTAATAGTAAGAAATACGACCATGGTCACAGTGGTGTCCTCAGTGTGCACTGATCAGGTGACATCTAGGACGGATGATGATGTGATCAATATCAATCAGCAAACAGTAATAGTACAGTACAGTACAGTTAGTAGCATGATTATCTGAAGGTAACTATGGGGAGCCAACAATCTTAAAATAGCTCGTAAAATAGCCATATTGGCTTACAAAAATCAATTTAGTAAAACATATCTTCAATCAGTTCATATCTTCAATCAGTTCATAAATCTTTTAAATCAATAACAATTGCATTTAAGGTATAAAAAATTTTGGTAAAAATTCTTGGTATAGTAATCAGTTTTCAAAATATTTTATTTACATATAACAATAGCCCTAAAACTTGTGGGTATCTTGAAAGTATAAAAATCATTAAATATCCCTTCAAAAATCGAGTTACAAATGTATGCACACCAATAAGCCTATATGGAACCTTAACTCAAAAACTTCTTCATTTCATTTCTTCTTGCACTAATAGACTCTTATGATGGTTTTTCAAATTATGAAATCTCGGCAGCATAATGGCTTTACTTGTCCTAACCCTTCTGTACTAAAACACAGTTTAATAACCACAATGGCAGTTTCTCAATCTCAATCAAATCATAATATTCAATCTCATACTATGCCACTTTAATCTTTTTTTATGCATCTCAGTATCCTTACGCCTTTTACTTATATTCCTTACCACTCGAATTGTGCCATGCTGCTCAGTAGCACTAGTATACAATCTTCACTTTTGAGCTGCAAAATACCATACAAACACAGTCAATTCATCACACTTTATTTATAAAAAGTATCTAACTCCTTGAGATCTACTACATTGCTTACTGCAGCGGTAAATTCGGTTTACTTTATACCGATGCCTACACTGCATTTATCATCAAAACACCTCCTTTTTCAGTTTTGACTTTACCAATAGTCTAGTATTAATTTATACATTGTTCTAGGACCCATTTTGTGTTAAATTGGACATGGTTTCCCTATCCTTTTCATTTGGCGAAATTGCCTATACATGTCTGCACACCATTTCAACAATTTAAGGCTACAAATGTGTTCTACTCACTCTTTACATTGATTCTACACTACTTTTGCATGAGACAACACTATATTCATGTAGGCATCATGTTGGTTGAAACCCTAAGGAGAAGATTTAATTGGTTTTGCTTCAATTTAAGCAAATTCATACCCTTAAACACTTTAAACACATAACATGAAGCCATCAAAACACAAAAATCTAAGCTTTCTCTCACCTCTTCCTCTGGGCCAAATGTTGGAGTCAAAACACCATGAAAATGGCCACTCCAAGGTCTGATTTTGGTAGTATGTTGTAGAGCTAAGATAGGTGAACAAGTTTGCTTAAGACAAATTTCGATTTTACATTGTTTTTGCTAGGGTTTTAAGGGTTTTCTTTCTCTTACTAAGCTTTGTCAATGGTGGAAGGATGCAAGGAAGAAGATGGTCGGCCAAGCATGAAGAAAACACCAGAGGATTCTTTAAAAATTAATATCTTGATGCTAAATTACGAAAATGCCCTTATAGCATTTTAAGAGTTCCAAACATGCTTTTTTCTTTCTAATTTCTATTTAAGTATTTAGTTTACTTCCAAATATTTTTTTCACCCATAAAATATATTTATTTAAGATATTCTAATCATTTGTTAGCCTTTGATAGGTTTGACTGGTCAAAAGGATGAAATTATAGAAATAGCCCTAACGATCCAATCACATAATTTTTGACTCTTTCATGTGATCCAATCTACAGGCTAACATGGCATGAGACTTCTTCACACACGAATTCATCTATGACTGTTAGTTGGTCTTAAATCAAATTAGATTGACCGTTATTTACGAAAGTTTTCCCAACTTATGGACTTAACTGTTATTTTGAAATTGTTACACTTTTTCCAAAATATGCATAAACAGATAAATTTTGAGATGCAGATTCTTACCATTTCAATATTTAACTCTAAATATCAATATTTTTGAGTTTCATCTACATTAGAACAGTAGAAGTCCCAGTGGGACCAATAGTCCAAATCTCCTTTATATATATGTGGCATAAGGCATTTGAACCGTTATGAGGTGTCTTACTTTCCTAGCTTTATTAATAGTAAATAAAGATGATGGAAGGTGTGAATCTTACATAAAGAGTTAACATTATGTCAACAAACATTATAATTCAGCAAAACATTCAAAATTAAGTCATTAGCAATGCAAGAAACAATAATATATGTAAAGAATTGTTAATTATATCTTAAGTTCTTAACTTACAATAATTTTTCTTAAATTTAATACTTTATTTTAAAATTTTTTAAAATTTTATTATCTTAACCGTAATTAACAAATTTAATTTCATAATTAATTTTATTAATTTATTTTCTTGCAATATTTATTAAAGCATTAGTTTGTTTTAAGATATAAATTAATTTTCATAACATATTAAGTGTACAATATCAGTGATATAAAATAAATAATTAATTATACAATCTCATATTAGTATAATACAATATTTATATTTTATACATTATAACAAAATATTATATATAATTATACATTATAGTATCATATGTGTGAAGAATTGTTAATTGTATCTTAACTTACAATAATTTTTTCTTAATTTCAATATTTTTTTCAGAATTTTAAAATTTTATTATCTTAACCACAATTAACTAATTTAATTTCAATATTAATTTTATTAATTTATTTTCTTGCAATATTTATTAAAACATTAGTTTGTTTTAAGATATAAATTAATTTCATAATATATTATATCAATACAATATAATTGTTCACTTGGTAAAACAGTTTTAAGAGGTTTTGGCCAAAGCTTAATTCTCACTAAAAGCATACATGGTTACCTATCTTACACGTGTTAAACATGTATTCGTGTAACAAAGTTTCTTTAAATGTGTTTCTCGTGTCGTATATATGTTAACTATGCATTCATGTAACATGATTTCTTAAACGTGCTTCTATGTCTTACACGTGTTTAACTGTGTCAGGTACGTAAAAACACGAAAAGTGTTGTGTCGAAATTTATGTTGACATGGTTAAACATGAAACACGTATTTTCCAAACCCATACATGTTTTTGTCATGTCATGTGTCACTCGTGTCGTGTCTAGATTTGCCAGGTCTAATTATCATACAACACAATTATAAAAATGTAGACTCTTACAAAAATAATTTTTTAATGAAATACCAAAATAATAATATTTGGTATTTCATTAAAAAATTATTTTCAATTATACAAAAATAAAAAAAGTTAAAAATATAAATATTTTCAAAAGAATTTACAACTTTTAACTACACAACATAATATACAAAATCTTTAAATAAAATATTCATACCCACTAGCTCTTGAGAAATGTTCAAAGCACTGTTTGCAACTACAAGCTACATTAAAGCTTTACAGATCCTGTTTCTATGCATAATGTAGATCTAAACCAATGAGAAATAAGAAGAATTTCAAATGAATTGGGAATACATGAGAAATTTTAGTTAAAAAAGAAATATTGATCAGACCTCAGGAGCTTGAAGCTATATTTTTGCATTTAGGTAGACAAACTCATTTGAAGGGAAAAGGAAAGAAGAAAACCTTCTTGAAAAACCTAGTTTCCCTTACTCTTCTTGATTATTACCAGCCATGTTCAGAAGTGTGGACACATGTTTGCACCATTTGATCTGAACCTCATCAGTTTCCTACATTGTGTACTCTTCATTTCCAATCTAATGCTGTAGGTAAAGTATTAAACTTTAATGTTTGGACTAATCATGCACACACATATACTTTTAAAAAGCATATACATAGAAACCACATTCGTGGGATCTCGATTGATTTTATATATATATATATATATATATATATATATATTTATAGATACTTGTCAAGGAATTTTCAATTAGTTCAAACCACTTCATTTTACAAACCTAAATCCATAACAAGCTAGCTAGTGAGTTCATACCTTGGACAATTTTCACAATATCCATAAAGATTAAGATATAATTAATTAATGTTATACTAACTATCAGCAGGTAGAAGTAAGTTAAGAAACTTACAACTGCATAAGCTTTGGGATTTCATTTCTAACTTTCTTAGACCTCATGAAATCAAAATAGTTGATTGTATCATTCCAGAGATATATAATAAGTAATATCCAATAGCCTTTACATACTTTATTTATATAAAAAATATATATTTAAAACATATGATATAACGATTGTAAAAATGTCTTAGGAAACTAACATGAGATTATAATAAGCCAAAAATAATTGCCTTTTCATTGCAGGCGCTAATGTTTGTTTCAAATATTCTATGCGTAGCTTTGAATTGCTAGCGACAATTGCAATTCTTCGGGATGAGCAAAAGCAAACTTATTACTCAACCCTTTCTAGTTGACTTTATTGTAAAGAAGACTGGAATGACAAATGCTTATGGAAGTAATAATATATATTAGTTGCATGGAATATTTATACAAGATATTCTTGTTATGTGTGCGTGACTTGGAAAATGCCAAGTCGGTTGCCACATGAAAAAGGCAAGTTGGCTGTCTCATAACAACCAATGAAATGAAGCAGTTTATGAATTTTGAGGGTATTAAATGTAAAAGTTGGCAACACCCATATTGATCCAATACCAAGCTTCCTTAATAGTAAAGAATTTTAGCCACCAAACCTTCAATCGATGTGAGAGTCACATATTTCGGTACTGTTACATATGTTAAGCTTCTCATCACTATTCAATTCTTGTGTATTTCGTAGGTAACAAAGTAAATAGAGCGGTAGGTCCCACAAGCTTTACAATGCCTGGATGGATGTGAGACTGGACGGATACTATACGGAGAGTCAAATAAACCTACGGTAAGAATCTAGAACCCAAAATCCTTTATTTAAGTTATTTTTGGGAAGTGTGCCAACAAATTAGGAAATGATAATTAAGAACATAGCACGATTGAGCTTTTGTAAATAACGGTCAAACTAAATTGACTTTTGACCAACTGACTGACGTATGATAATCTATGTATAAATAAGTTCTAGGTTATGTCAATAGATAGATTAAATCGGTGGTGAAAAAAGAAATTTACGCAATTGGCTCGATAAGGGTATTTTCGTAATTTCAACTTTACGGTTAGTCAAACCTTAATAAAACCCCATCTATTCATTAAATATATTCAATAATAATATTTAGTGATGAAATAAATATTTTGGAGTTAAATTGGATTGTTAGAAAAATTATGGAAGCTTAAGGGTAAAATTGTCCAAAATTCTTATAACCAAGGGTCTTTTGGTCATTTTACTATTAAGTGAACATTCTAAATTTTTCTACACAAAGGGGCCGGCCTCACCACTTCATCATCTTCAACCTCCCATCCTTTATCCATTAACACACCTAAAGAGAAAAAGGAAAAGCTTACTAAACACTACCTAAATCACCTTAAATCACCAAACTTTTTTCTACAAATTTGTTCCAAATTTAATTCTCTACAAGCCTATATCAATATCTTGTCCTAAAATTGACAAAATCAATGAGGAAGAATTCCCATAAGTTTCGGCCACATCAAGGTAAATACATGCTTTCATTTCTTTCATGTTTTAAGGTTGGAAAATGATGAAATCAAGTTAGCTAAGCATGATTCTAGCCTTGGATTAAATCAAAACTCACCCAATCATCCTCTTAGAGTTTTGGCCATAAATGTAAGGTTAGGAATTCTTGTGTTTTGATGCATGAAAATGATGCTAAATAGAAGAAGGATAATGGTTAAGCATGAATTAATGGCTAGATTGTTGAAATACCATGTTTAAGACACCATAAAGCATTAAGGCCACATGAAGGTTAGCATGGTATGTTGCTCAATTTCATGTATTCTAGGTGCCATGAAATTGTATAAATTAAGAAGAGACTACTTGTGATAATCGTAAAATTTTTCATTTATTGGAAATTATTAATACTGGAGATTGAAATATAATGCAAAAGATAAATTAAAGTAAATAAAAGAATTATTTACAAGATCGGAATATCAGTGAAAATCCCGAGAATTGAGGAAGTGACAAATTGGGAAATTCAAGTGAAAGAAGATTAAAATGGAAATAAGAATAAGATGAGAATTTTAGAAATAATGAAAGAAGAAATTTAATTTGGATAAATTGAAATCCAAATTAAATAAGAAAATGAGAAAGGAAAATGATATATATTTATATAATTATATATTATATAAATGTATTTTTATACAAATACATATGTATATAAATACTGTCTAGTATATAGTATATTTTAATATACATTGGTATGTATATATGTATATATACTATTTTATAAATTTAAATAGTACATATGTATACAAGTATAACATTTTATGTATATATAAATATATACATATATGAAAAATGTAAATATTAATTTACATTAAAGTTTGAATATATATATATATATATTGTAAATACAATATATATTGTAGTATTACATTTATATAAATATATATAAATGTTATTTAGTTTTAAAGTGTATAAATATATATATATATATACACACACACACTAGATATATATATATATATATATATATATATTTAATACATAATATATAAATATCTTTATATAAATTATATATATAGTATAATACTATATATATAAAGTAATAATGTTATATTTATAATATATAGTTATAAATATAATTATATATAATTATAATAAAAATAAATAAATAAAAATAAAAAGAAAAAAAGAAGGAAAAATCGGGAAGAGTCCTGATTTTCCTCCCGAGTGGAAGCCAACCACCGTCGGTCTGCCAAGTGAGGGAGAGAAGAGAGGAGACGGCGTCGGCGTCGGCGGAGAGAGGAGAAGAAGCCAGTGACCGAAAGAAGAAAAGAAACGAGCGGAATAGAAAAAATCAAAGGAGAGATCAGTGGAGGCCGAGAAGAAAAATCGAAGGAAAAGAGAAGAGGGAAACGGCGGTGCCGGTCGGTCCGGGCACCACCACCTCAACCTCGACCTCGGTGAAGTGAGGGGAAGAAGAAGAAAGCCACTGGTGAGGACGACGGTGACCGAGGAGGGAGGAAAGAGGAAGAGAAAAGCTGAACCTTCCGCCGCCAGATCTGTCGCCGTGCCGTCGATCTGGGCTGAACGGAGGCCACCAGCAAGTTCGTCGTGAAGTTGGCCAGCTGTGGAGCCGCCGAACGCCGGAGAGTCGGTCATCGGAGAAGAACCGGCGATAAGGGGAGGTTGATCGGTCTGAATCGGTCTGGCCAGAAAAGAAAAGGAAAAAGGAAAAAGAAAACGAAAAGGAAAAAGAAAAAAAAAGAAAAAGGAAAAGAAAAGAAAAGAAAAAGAAAAAGGAAGAAAGAAAAGAGAAAAAAGGAGAGAGAAAAGGAAATTTTCGAGAATTCAAAAATTTTAAAAATTACGAAAATCCCAAAAATTTGGTAAGAATTACGAAAATTATTTCCAATTATTTAATTAAATAAATTATGAAAAAATTCTAAATTTTAGAATTTTAATTCCAGAAATTATTCTCGGCGAACGAGATGATGGAATCGGAAGAGATGGAGTATGGATGCGACCGATAGCGAGGAAGTTACTGACCCGGAACAGGTAAGGGATGCGTGTGTGAGCTGTAGGGATACTATAAATGCATAGTTGGGTTCACACTATTTTTATAAAATAATTTGGATAAAATTGCCTTTGAAAGTGGTGAAATTTGGTGAAATTATGGCTGCTGTTGAAATTATAAATTGTTGTGCAGGAAGGCTAGGTTAGAAATAGCTGTCATTCTGTCGAAAATTATAGAAATATTTAGAAAATATTTCTAGTATTTTTCTAAAGTGGAAATAAGTGGAATTTGGGGAAATTTCCATGAAATTCATTAAATTGCATGATTTTATAGTTTACCAAAAAACTATATTTAAATATTCCTGTTAAGGAATTTTATTTATGTGAAAGTACTAGCATGTGATTTATACTGTTCTATAAATATTTAGAACATTTTCTGGAATGATTATTACAGTGTGAATATTTTATAAATTGTTATTCATAAGATGAAAATATTTTCCTTATGAATATTTATGGATTGATGTGAAGAAATTTCAGTGAAATTGATTACACAAATGGTGTTTATATCACGTGTTTACTATTTTGAGACTGTTAGGCCCCATATCATGCTCACGAGTCACGTGTTAGTGCTGATAGATACTGATCCTATTATTAGTGTCCCAGTGGATACCTGATCAGTGCACACTGTGGACCCCATAGACTATAGCCATAGATCTCATGTGTTATTATTTTTCCTATTTGGGATATTATTATAACATGATATATTTAGGGTATTGCCTGGTCTACACGATACCGTATTGATGGTTGTACCTTTCACTGAATGTCACGATCCGTGACCACATTTTTCATCTTCTTATACACATCTTAACCGGTTGGGCTGTCTGTGATACTTCACTTGTACTGACTGTTAAACAATTTTACAATGTATTGTTTATATTATACACATCCCCTATCGTAATTTATCAGATAAGTAGTATTGTTGACATGTCTAAATACAGAGAATAAATGATCATACCTCAAATAAACAGTCGGTCTGACACATTGTCCTTCGTGTACAGCCAGGATCCACAATCCACTGAACTCACATTCATCAAAACCTGAAATGTTGAAAATTAAGGGGTGAGCAAAACCACGGCTCAGTAAGAGAATTATATGCCTCACTTGATACTCAGCTCCCTATATGCTGAAAAATCTTTTTCATTTTTTCCTATGGGCTCTAAGCTCGCATGTAGGAAGGATACTACAATCGGCTAGGGATCCGAATGGAGTAAGGTAGGTATTTTAGAATACCATACTTGTTACGGAACCTAGAAGCAACTGTAGAGAGAAATTTTCATTTTGTTTTGAATTAATAAATCCTTTTTCCTTTTCAATCTTTCATAACCTTTTTCATATTTCTTTCAAATTAATGCTTCTACGAAATAAAGCATATCTATAAAATAATTAATATTCGTATATTCCTTGAAAAGAATGTTAGTTAAATCATCATTTTATTTCTTTAAAATTCATTTCATGTTCTAATGTACTCTCTTAATTAGTACCGTCCTTTAAAAAGCAAAATAAGCTATTAAAATCTATTCCATTCTTAAGTTCACAAGGCATCATTCTTTTTATCAGTATGATTAAGTGTGAACGAGACGAACATTCAAGTAGCACATGTTTGAGTGGCATATATAAACAAAATCCGTTATATCACACACATCATATGTCATGTGCACAAGATCTATTTCATCCTTCGACATTTGTCGCATCCCCATCAGAACTTAGACCTTTACTAACACCTCAGAACACGTGCAGCACTTAGTTCCCAAAGGATTCTAGAGGTGGCTCACACGGTAAAGTCATCGAGTCTCTGCTCGGTTTGGCCTTTACTAATACATCAGAACACGTGCAGCACTTAGTTCCCAAAGGATTCTAGAGGTGGCTCACACGGTAAAGTCATCGAGTCTCTGCTCGGTTTGGCCTTTACTAATACATCAGAACACGTGCAGCACTTAGTTCCCAAAGGATTCTAGAGGTGGCTCACACGGTAAAGTCATCGAGTCTCTGCTCGGTTTGGCCTTTACTAATACATCAGAACACGTGCAGCACTTAGTTCCTAAAGGATTCTAGAGGTGACTCACACGGTAAAGTCATCGAGTCTCTGCTCGGTTTGGCCTTTACTAATACATCAGAACACGTGCAGCACTTAGTTCCCAAAGGATTCTAGAGGTGGCTCACATGGTAAAGTCATCGAGTCTCTGCTTGGTTTGGCCTTTACTACTACATCAGAACACGTGCAGCACTTAGTTCCCAAAGGATTCTAGAGGTGGCTCACACGGTAAAGTCATCGAGTCTTTGCTCGGTAAGGCCTTTAGCACATCGAAGCTCATGTAGCACTTAGTTCCCAAAGGATTCTAGAGGTGGCTCCCACAGTACAATTATCGAGTCTTTGCTCGGTTTGGCCTTTACTAACACATCAGAACACGTGCAGCACTTAGTTCCCGAAGGATTCTAGAGGTGGCTCCCACGGTTCGAAACTCGAGTCTCTGCTCGGTTTGGCCTTTTGTTTTCCTAGCTTTCGACAAATATAACTAGGTGCTAATTAGGGTCCATTGACTCAACATCGGGAGCGATATGTATATATTGTACTCAAATCACATATGCTTGTACGAAACATAATAGTACGATAACATATTCAGTAATCATACGGAAACCATAACACATCACACAATTCATATATCACATTTTTCGTTTGACATATTCCATATCATGTAAAACACTTTCCTTTTTAACATGTCACCTATCATTTATGGAGTCTAAGATAGACATCAATCTTATCATACTATAAACCCTGGAGAGTAACGGAATAAACCGGTCAAATCTATGACCATAATCTATATTGTCCTCGGTGGATCACTGATCAAGTGTCGACCGGGACTAATTTTGTCACATATCATGCATCAGCATGATAGGATGCTGGCGAGTATCAAAACCGTATTTTTGATCATAAAATAAACCTTTATGGAATTTATATAAATATAAAATTCCATAATTTAAAACCATAAGGGTTAAAATCCTTTAGTGAATATTTATAAAAATATTCATAAAAATAATCACTATATTTCACTTCATCTTTCCTCTCGTATTTCGTGTAATTTATCTATTTCGAGAATTTTCGGTGATTTCATTGTCACCATTCTCGAATACATGAATATTTTAAAATTCCATCTCATTATATTCATGTTTTATGAAATTTAGTAATTTCCTCATGTTTCGTGATTTACTATCGAAATTCGGAAATAAAATCATTTAATATGATTTTATAAAGTTTTTTTTCTAAAATTTTCGACAGCATAACGGCTGCCGATTTACTAACCTCCTGCACGGAAAGTACAGTTTTAAATCTTTCAGCCAGTACTTCTTCCCAAATTATTTTCAGCAAATCATGCATCATAATAATCTTCATAAAATATTTGCATAAATATTTCAATTTAAAATATGCAGACTGAGTATCCTCACAGTGCTGCACATGCATCCCTTACCTTTTTCCGGGTCGGCGACTTCCGCTTATCGATCGCGCCCGCGCTCCATTTCTCCCGATTCCTTATCCTGATTTCTGAAAATAATTTCTGGAATTAAAATTCTAATTTTTTAGAATTTTTCATAATTTATTTAAATTTTTTTTTCTGAAAATTAAATCTCAAGAAGATTTCTTACCGACCTTTGAAAAATCCCGGGTTGTCGAATTTTCGTGAATTTTCCGAATTCCCGAAATTCTCCTTTTTCCTCTTTTTTTTTCCTTTTTCTTTCTTTTTTTTCCTTTTTCTTTCCTTTCTTTTTCTTTTCTTTCTCTTTCTTTTCTTTTTCTTTTTTTTTTCTTTTTCTTTTCTTTTTCCATTTCTGGCCGGACCGGTTCAGTGCCTCCTCCGGCCGGTTCGACCGCCGGCGATCCTCCTTTCCGCTGGTTCGCGCCTCCCACAGTTGGCCGACGTTGCGAGGATGCTGGATCTGGCCTCCGTTTCACCCCATCACCGGCGACGGCGCCGGATCTGGGTCCGTGGGTTTCGGCCTCTTTCTCCCCTGTTTCCTCCTTCCTCCGTCGTTTCCTTCACCGCCGGTGGCCTCTTTCTCCTTCGTTGGTCCTTGCCGATGGCGTTGGTGGCGGTAGCGGTGCCCGGATCGGCCGGCACCGCCGATCTTCCTTCTCCTTTTTCCTCTCGGTTTTTCCCCCTTCGCTTCGCGTCGTTTTCTTCTCTTTCCGCCTCGGGCCGCCGTCGTTCGCTTCTCCTCTTGCCGGTGATGCCACTCGTTCCTCCTCTCTTCCCTCACTCGGCCGGCGGTGGCAGCTGTTGCTACCACCGGTCTCTGCTGGAAGGCCCGATCCTTCCTTTCCCTTTTTTCTTTTGTTTAGTTTCCTTTTTTGGTTTATTTTCTATTTTTAGTATGTAATATACTATATATTATACACAATATAATATATTGTATGCATATAATATATACTATATATTATACATATATTATTTCATACATAATATACTATAATATATATTATATATAAATTATATATATTTTATATTATAAACATATCTCTAGTGTGTGTGTGTGTGTGTGTATATATATATGTATATGTATTTTTATATATTTTAAAATAAATAACCTTTACATATACAATTTATATAGATATTATAATACAATATTTATACATATAAACTTTAATATAAAATCACATTTACCTTTCTTCTATATGTATTTATATGATTATATATACACATAAAATATTATGTTCATATACATATGTATCATATAATTTTATGAAATAGTATATATTTCTATATATATACCAACGTATATTAAAATATATTATATAGTATTTTAAATACATATGTATTTGTATAAAATACATTTATATAATTTGTAATCATATAAATATACTTTATTTCCATTTCTCATTTTCTTTATTTAATTTGGATTTTAATTTATCCAATTTAATTCTTTCTTTTTTTTTCCTCTCTATTATTTTTATTTTCACTTCCAATTTAATTTCTTTTATACGAATTTCCCAATTCTTTCACTTCTTCGATTCTCGGGATTTTCACCAATATCCCGTTCTCGCAAATTTTTATTTATTCCCTCTTATTTAATTTCTCCAATATTTATTTTCAATATTTCTAATTTCCAATAAATGGAAAATTTGCGGTTATCACATTGAATCTTTGGTTAGTACTAAATTATTTGCAGTTATTGAGCTTTTGATATACTACGTGTTGATACTAGATATTATACGGTATTTTATAAGTGTGAAAATGAATATTTTGTTTAAAGGAATATTAATTCCTTATTTATTTACTTAAATGTTTTATCATGTGAACATTTAATGTTTTACTTGGATTTGAATATAAAGAGAAAACGATTACTCCCTATAGTCGCTTCTAGGAGCCAAGACACATACGATATTCTAAAATACCTTCCATACTCTATCTGGTATTCCTAGTCGACTATAATATCCATCCTGTTTTGAGTTTAGTGAGCTATTAGGATGCAAATGTTTTTAGCATATAGATTTTATAGTATCAATTTTACATACAATTCTCTTACTGAGCCGTGGTTTGCTTACTCCCCTACTTTTAAACATTTCAGATTTTTATGACTAAGAGATCTGACATCCGAGCATCTCGGTTGCGCATCGGGGACAATGTGACAACTCGATTGAAATATGAGGTACAATAATTTATTTTTTGTATTTAGACTTATCTACAGTACTACTTTATTGTGAATTAAAATAGGGGATGTAAACGACATTATAATTTTAATATAAAATAGTTTAAATGAAAATGAAAAGTAAAGTATCACAGACAGCCCAATCGTATAAGATGTGTAGAAAAATGTGTAAAAAATGTGGTCACGGGATGTGACACTATTGGTACAATTGAAATTAAAATTAGAGTTGATTTAGGTATAGTTATGTTTTAGCACAGGTGTAAATTATACTGGTTTAATCATTTCTGTAAACAATGTGGTAGAATTTAATGGAGAAAAATTAGTTATAAATTAGAATGTGGAGAAATGATAGTGTTGGTATAATGTTTTGCAGCTCGGGAGTAAGGAATTGTCGTGTGGTGCTGTTGGCAAGTCGGTAGGAAAAGACAGGTAATGAATGAGTATGGAAGATGTAGGGATACTGTGAATGCATGTTATGGTTTAAAATGATTTTATGAAATTGTTTTGATGTCAATTGCTTTGGAATTGTTGGATTTGTGGATACTGGCTGGTTATAAACTATATTTCCAATGTAGGAGGGCTAGGTTAGAAACAGCTGTTATACTGCTGAAATTTCTAAGAATTTTATGAAATTATCCTTTAATACTTTGAATATTAAAAATAAAGAATTTATTTAATTGAATTTACCTTATTTATTAAAATTGCATATTTTTATTAAATATCAAAAAACAATATTTAAAAATCCATGTTAATGAATTTTATGTACGTGAAGGTACCAACATATTCTTATAACTGTTCTACAGATAAATAGAATGTTGTTAGAAAAGAATACCGAACTGTGAATATTTTATGAATTTTTATTTTTGAACTGCTTATATTTTTCAATATATTAATTTATGGACTAATTGAAGATTTTATCACTGAAATTGATTTCATAAATAGTGTTTTTACTATTTATAAACTGTTTTGAGACTGTTAGGCCCCGTATCATGCTGGCTGTTACTGTTACTATTGCTGATAGACTTTCCAAGTCTTCAGCTTTCACAGTTATCACCTAGCAAGTGTACATTATGGGCCATTGTGACTATGGCCATATGTCGTACTGCTACTATTTTCTCCCTTCTTGGGATATTGTTATGGCATGATATTTTTTGGGTGATGCTTGGTCTCCACTATACTATTTTACTGAACTAAAATTACTACTGAAACTGAAGTAAATGATTTAAATATCAATTGTAATGTGGATTTCTAAAGTGTTACTACACTGTTTACTGTTTTCTATACTGAACTGATTATGAAGTAATTTCAATTAAAGTGGTTATATATTGTTTATATGCTGAAAAGTGCATGAAATGGTTTTAAATACTTTATACGGTTTATTCATATAATCTTAAATTGATTACTCCTTATTGTCGCTACTAGGGACTAGGACACGAAAGGTACTTCAAATTACCTCCTCTACTCCATCCGATTTCTTAGTCAACTATAGTATCCTTCTTAAATATATCCTTTAGTGTACTGTTAGAAATTAAATATTTTTATGCATATAAATTTCATAGTATTAGTTCTTGCATATGAATTTCTTACTGAACACGTTAGCTCACCCCTATTTTTCCACCTCACAGATTATCTGCTGTAGTAAACTATTCCATGGATTGGCTGTGCTTTTGGTACCCTGAGGCAACAGTGAACTGATCTTGGAGGTATATTTTATTTCTTTTATATGTTCAAACTTTTATATAAAGTACTACATTTGTATAATTATGTACAGGGGATGTAGAATATTGAATTATGCTAGAAATGATATTACTGATGTATATATTATTATCAGTTATAAATAGAATTTCATTTAAAAAGTGGATTATTGTTAAAAGTGAGTGTAATAAAGACATCGCAGACAGCCCAACCAACTTACTCTATGTGTGAATTATGGATAATTACTGTATATTATTGTACGCTACAACCAATGGCAAGCCAATAATCACCTCAAGCATGGCGGCTACCATGTTTTGCACCGCCTCTTGTTTACATCTATAAAAGCAAGTGATGAATGGTGTGTTGTAGTAAGTGTGGAAGCATCAAGCCGAGAGAGAGCAAAACTAGAGAGGTTTGGGTTATTTTGAGAACTATCGTTCTCGGGTTATGGGGAGAGCTTTGTGAGTTTGGGTGTAAAACACTTGTAATCTTCATCTTGTCATCATAGTAAAATTTCTTGTTGTCTTCACCTGTGGATGTAGGCTTACAAGCCGAACCATGTAAATCTTGTGTCCTTGTTGATTATTTTCTTGCATTATATTTATTGGTGCATATCTGTGGTGAATCGTTTGTAATCTATTTTAACCCTATTGCACAACAAATTGGTATCAGAGGAGGTTATATGAGACGATTGGAATGGCTGCAAATACATCATTGACCAAATATGAAGTCGAGAAATTCATCAAAAGGAATAACTTCAATTTATGGCGCATCAAGATGCCAGCGATGCTAGTTCAATAAGGTTTGCTGTAAGCTCTATCTGGTAAAGACAAATTACCGGATACACTTTCAAATGATCAGAAGAATGAGGTTATGGAGAAGGCACATAGTGCGATCCTACTCAGCCTTGGAGATGAAGTTCTATGAGAGGTAGCGAATGAAACCACCACGTTAGGTTTGTGGCTCAAGTTAGAGAACAAGTATATGACAAAGACGATGACAAATCGGTTATATCTCAAGCGAAGGCTCTACACCCTAAAAATGGTGGAAGGTATGCCCATATGCCAGCACCTAGATACTTTTAATACCATTATTATGGATCTCAAAAATATCGATATTAAGATCGATGATGAAGATCAAGCCTTGATTCTGCTATGTTCATTACCACCATCGTACAAGAATGATGTTATATGGTTCTGATGATATTTCCCTTGACGATGTTAAAAGTGCCTTGGATTCTAGTAAGTTAAGGAAGAAACTTATCAGTAAGGCAGTTGACAACAATCAAGGTGAAGGCTTGGTCACTTGGGGAAGATCCAAGACAAAGAGTGGTAGTACAAGCATGAATCACTTTAGATCACAGTCCAGAAAAAGAATTCAATGTTTCTATTGTAGGAAATTTGGGCACATGAAGAAAGATTGTCCAAAAAAGAAGGATAGAGCTGAATCATCGGAGTAGTAAAAAATGGTGCAAATGTGGTCTATTCACAGTCTTTTGAAGATGCCGAAATAGTTCTAGCAGTATCAGAATCACACACCAGCGAGAAATGGATTCTTGATACGAATGCTACATTTCACACTAGCACTTCTAGAATTTTATTTTCCACATACAATACGTGTGTAGGCTCAATGCTAATGGGGAATGATCATGCATGTCAGATTGTGGGGATTAGCACAGTCTGTATTAAGATGTTTGATGGTATTTTAGAACCTTGATAAATGTTTGGCATATTCTTGAGATGAAGAAGAACTTGATATCCTTGAGCACTTTGGACACTAAAGGCTTTCGATACTTTGGTGAAGTGGAGTACTAAGAGTATCTTCAAGTACCTTGATTGTGATGCGAGGACATTTGGAGCGAGGACTTTACATCTTGGATGGTACCACTGTTACTGGTGCTGTGATAGTATTGTCGTCAGTTGATCTTGATTCTGACACCACCAGGTTATGGCATATGCGGCTTGGGCATATGAGTGAGAAAGGTCTTTCAATGTTGAGCAAGCAAGGCTTACTATGTGGACAAAGTGCTAAGAAGCTTGACTTTTGTGAACATTGTGTCTTTGGCAAGTAGATTCGAGTGAAGTTCAGCACTGGGATTCATTGAACCAAAGGTATTGTTGACTATATTTATTCTAATCTTTGGGGTCCCTCTCCAACAATTTCAAAGGGTGGTTATAGATATTTATTAAGTTTTATTGATGTTTACTCGAGAAAGGTTTGGGTGGATTTTCTGAAACATAAACACCAAGTGCTTGTTAGCTTTTAGCAATTCAAAGCCTTGATCAAAAATCAAACAGGGAAGAAGATCAAGCGACTCCGAATGGACAACAGTTTGGAATATTGCTCAGGTGAATTTATTGAGTTTTGCAAAAATGAAGGAATAGTGAGACATTGCATTATTCGAGGCACACCATAATAGAATGGAGTTGCAGAACAGATGAATAGAACTTTCTTGGAACCAGCTTGGTGCATGAGATCAAATGATGGGCTTGGTGAAGACTTCTGGCTGAAGTTGTAAATATTGCATACTATTTGGTGAACAGATCTCCGTCTACAGCCATTGAGCTAAAGACTCCAAAAGAAGTATGGTCTGGTTCTCCTATTGATTACTTAGGCTTACGAGTGTTTGGCTGTCCTGCTTATGCTCATGTTAATAAGGGGAAACTTAAACATAGAGTGAAGAAATGCATATTTCTGGGGTACAGCCAAGGGTAAAGGGATACAAGTTGTGGTGTCCTGACCCAAAATCACTTAAGTTTATATCCAACAAAGATGTGACTTTTGATGAGTCACCCATGCTTTAGTCCACCAATAGTTCTCGAGAAAAGGAGGAGTCAAGTGGTAAGGGAGATCACGTTGTTGAGCAGCAAGTGGAGTTTCAGGTGGAGGCTCTTAGTATTTCTGTGGAAGGTACTTCGATTTAGGACAATCGTATTGAGGTATAGGATTCTCATGATGTATCTCAAGAGCAGCAATATAGCATTGCCACTGGAAGAGCGAGGAGACAAATCAAACCTCCCCAGCATTTTGCAGATGCAAATATGGTTTATTTTGCAATCAGTGTGGCAGAATCCATTGGTACAGAACCTTCCACTTATAATGATGCAGTCATATGTGAAGAGTCAACATAATGGGTAATAGCTATGAATGAAGAGATAGAATCTCTTCATAAAAATCAAACGTGGGAGTTGGTTGAAACGCCAAATAATGAAAGGATTATTGGCTGCAAGTGGGTCTTCAAGAAAAAGGAAGGCATCCCAAGGGTTGATACAGGTAGATTCAAGGCATGGTTGGTAGCTAAAGGCTTAAATCAAAAGGAAGGGATTGATTATAATGAAGTCTTCTCTTCAATGGTAAAGCATAGATCCATTCGTGTGTTGCTTGCCATGGTAGCTAAGTTTGATATGGAACTTAAGTAGCTTGATGTGAAGACAGCATTCATGCATGGCGAGCACGAGGAAACGATCTATATGCATCAGCCAGAGGATTTCATAATGCATGGAAAGGAAGATCATGTTTGTTTTCTGAAAAAGTCCTTATATGGGTTAAAGCAATCAACTAGGTAGTGGTATAAGTGGTTTGATACTTTTATGATAGAACATGGTTACGTTCGGTGTGATTATGATGCTTGTGTCTATCATAGGCAACTCTCAGATAGTTCATATATAGATTTGCTACTTTATGTTGATGACATGTTAATTGTTGCTAAAAACATGTTAGAAATCAAAAAGTTAAAATCATAGTTAAGTGGTGAGTTTGAGATGAAGGATTTGGCGGCAGCCAAGAAGATTTTAGGCTTGGAGATTCACAGAGATCGAAAGGAGGGCAAGCTTTTCTTATCATAGAAAAATTATATCAAAATAGTGCTTGAACATTTTGGTATGGATAAGGCTAAACCTGTGAACATTCCTCTAGCAGCACACTTCAGCCTCTTGGCTTAGTTATCATTATAGTCTGATGAAGAGTAGCAGCAAATGTCTCATATCCCATACTCGAGTGCAGTTGGGAGTTTAACGTATGCCATGGTTTGCACTCGACCAGATATTTCACGTGCAGTCAGTGTATTGAGCAAATATATGGCCTGTCCGAGAAAGGAACACCGGCAGGCTATGAAATAGATTCTTAGGTATTTGAAAGGTTTTACAAATTTATGCTTAGTGTATGTCTAGAGTGTTTATTCTAGAGACATCATGGGTTTTGTGGACTTTGATTATGCTGGCAATTTGGATAGAAGAAGATTTTTGACGGGTTATGTCTTCGCTCTTTTTAAAGGAGCCTTAAGTTGGAAGGTTGTGTTATAGTCTACCATGGCCTTGTCTACAATCAAGGTGGAATATATGATAGCAGTAGAAGCAATAAAAGAAGCCTTGTGGATGAAAGGTTTGGCTGGTAGATTAGGATTGCAGCAGGATTTTACTATTGTGTTTCGTGATAACCAGAATGTCATTCATCTGACGAAAAATTAGATGTTTCATGAGCGGACCAAACACATTGACACAAGATATTACTTTGTTCGAGATCATGTTACGCAAGGTGATGTTGCAATCAGTAAGATTGCTACAGATGATATTCTTGTGGACATGCTAACAAAGACTATCCCTAAACACAAGTTCAAACATTGTTTGGACTTGGTTGGTATCCGCAGTCAATAAATGCTTGAAGAGAAGTTGTGGTGAAGATTTTTGAGTTTTCGAGAAATGCGACTTGAAAGCATTTTTCAAGTCAAGGTGGAGATTTGTTAAGTGTGTGTGACTTAGAAAATGTCAAGTCAGTTACCACATGACAAAGGCAAGTTGGTTGTCTTATAACAACTAATGAAATGAAGCAGTTTATGAACTTTGAGGGGCATTAAATGTAAAAGTTAGCAGTACCCATATGGATCCAATACCAAGCTTCCTTAATAGTGAAGAGTTTTGGCCACCACTCCTTCCACCAATGGCAAGCTAATAATCACCTCAAGCATGGCGGCTGCCAAGTCTTGCACCACCTCTTGTGTACATTTATAAAAGCAAGTGATGAATGGTGTGTTGTAGTAAGTGTGGAAGGATAAAGTTGTAACAGTATGAGTATACATTTTTACACAATATTTATTAGTACTTTACATATTTATACCGGTTGGGCTATCTGCGATGCCTTTAACACTTGACCACTAACAGTGATAAATGGTAAACATTTATTCAATAATTTCGAAATATAAAAAGTTTTACAATATTCCATACACTTTACATCCCCTATTTCTATTTTACAATAACGTAATACTATATATAAGTGTCTGAATATATAAGAGAAGTGACTGTACCTTTAAATTTCCATGCTCTTTGTCCCAATAGGCTACTCGCAACTATATTTAACTGAGGAAGCCATCAAATAATCCTCGTGATTAATCTGGAAAGTTTGAAAGTAAAAGGTGAGCGAATCACATGCTCAGTAAAGGAGTCGTATGCTACTTGATATAATGAAATCTATATGCTGGAAAATATTTATTTTTCCATAAATCTAAATGGAAAATATTTATTTTACCATAAATCTCCTTTAATTTCCACCACTTCAGTAACAGTTCAAAACACGTGACTGTACAGTGATAAAACAGTAGTTACGGTAAACAGTCTTTTCAATACAGTAGCTTATAAATATCCAAATCACTGGATAATAGTTCAGTAATTATTTCTATTTTAGAAATAATTTTCAAAGTATTCTTTCTCGATAATAGTAAATTTCCTTTCAGTTCAGTAAACAGTATTTCGTATAATTCAATTCAGTAACCAGAAATCAGTAGATTTTCAGTTCAGTAAACCAAAAGCAGTAGCTACTAGTTCAGTAAACAGTAATAAGTAGCTTTCAGTTCAGTAAACAGAAATCAGTAGCTACCAGTTCAGTACAGTTCAGTAAAACAGTATTTTGGTACGGTTCAGTTCAGTAAACAGTAATTCACAATGCAGTACAGTAAAACGAGATTCAATAAATCCCTTCAGTAAATAGTAATTAATAAGTTGAGACTAGGCATCACTCTACAATTAAATCATGCTATCATCGTCCACTAATGGACACAATAGTCATCCCCGAAAGGACATAGTAACAATATACAGTGAGATCTATGGCCATGATCTATAGGCTGTCCTCGATGTACACTTGCCAGGTGACATCCGGGACGCTGATGACTGACGGATCAATCAGCCACGTGGCAGTAACAGTAATAGTATGATGCATGAAACTCGGGGCCTAAGTCTCAAAACAATATAAAAACCGTGCCACAGCCTTTATGGATCTTATTCAAAATAATTTGAAATATTTCATGTTTATCCATAAGGCTCTCACATTTTCATATATCATCACCTTTATGGAATTTATAAAATAAATAAAATTAATATGTAGTTCCATAAAGGTATAAGAACCATTTCTTTTCCCATAAAATACCTTTAAGGAGTTTAAATAAATTAAATCATTTATTTCAAGTATTACTTCCAAAAAGGTATTTATTTTATATTTCCATATACCATAAATCAGTCGGTAAATATTCATGTATCAAGTGAGAAAACAACTAAATATTCATTTTGAATATTTAATTTCATATAATACATAATTAATTTCTCACTTTAATGAAATTATAAGACATGAATATTTAATTTTATAACTTTATCATAATTTCCAGTTTATGAAAAACTGGTGGAAATTATATTCAAAATTTTCCATTTAAATCATTTCATGCATCTAAAATATTTTATAGTATTTTAGAATGTTTTAGGAAATTTTTCGACAGCATAACGACTGCGGATTCCTAACCTTATGCACATAATTACAGTATATAAACAAGCTTTTCAACCACAGATTTTGCATGTTTTCAAACCAAATCATGCATCCAATATTCTTATAAAATTTAGCTAAAGAAAAAATGCAATTCATTATATCACTACAACTCACACACTCCCCCCTTACCTGTACGGTGTCATTTCATTCAAACCGTACACTTTGTAACCTTGAACCAATGATTAGGTCCTTATTCATTTCCTTTCCCATTTCGTGGATTTAGCTTCGGAGCTGCAGAAGATAAGTTGTACAAGTTCAATTCCGAAACAATTCCGAAATATACATATATACTAAGTATTCTTAGAAATCCTACTCATTATGATAGAATTATTCTTTATAAAAACTTTCGACCTATCAACGTCCTTCTATTCATAACAGAAAATATTGCATTCCAATTAATGCATCGTCAATTATATATATAATCTGACTTACTTCCCTATCTAGAAGTATAAAGACCATTTCTTAGTTCATTCCATATTGTTCCCCACAATTTTCCAAAGTTCAGCCCATTTCTGACCCATATGGCAGGATGGTTTCCTGACCTTTGTGCATTAAAAATTGTATTTCTGATTATAGAGATATCTAAAAATTATGAATCCAAGATCATATGAATCATAATCCAATTCCCTATTTAGAATAGTGATTTTCAGGATTTTATTTCTTTCTAAAACCCCCAAACTGAATTTTTCAATTTGGCTCGGACAGAACAGTTCTTCCAGCAAAATTGTAATCTACACTTAGCACTTTGTTTCTTTTCTTTTATTCAATTCAGTCTTTATATTTATCATTTAATCACTTTGATATTTTAGTAAACATCATTTATGTACAAAAAAGATCCATCACTATTGTTCCGTCCATGTTTCGGCCAAATATACCCAATTCACGCCACTTCAAATTTTCTGCAACTTATTACTACTCAAATCAAGTTTCCAACAATTTAATTCATCATCTCTACTAATTTCTAACTAAACATGTTGAAATCACAAAAATTCTTCATTTTCTTTCAACAAACGAATTTGCCCTGTTTTATAACAGTTCAATCAAATGTAAATTCAAAGTTTAATCCATATCAATCCATATCATCTATGCATAAAACCCCCAAATACCATGGATAGAATCAAGTAAAACATCATCAACCCACCTTACCTCAATTAACCGAGCAACACAGCCTCCATGTTAGTGCAAATTGTTTCACGTCAGCCCCTCCAATTCCAGCTATATGATGATCTTAAGGTGAGGGAGAGGTTTAGTGAAGAAAATGGGATAATTAAATGAAGAGAAAATGGGATTAGCATACTAAACCGTAAAGAATTCATGAAGAACTAGTAGAAAAATCGTGCAGCAAAGAAACGGGAAGGAAAGTCCGTTTTGGCTGAAGAATGGCTGAGTTTGGTCTTCTTAATTTATTTTTCAACCAATAATAAACAGCCACATAGCTAACAATCCCATTTCTTTCATCCTTTTTTTCCTTGCAGTGGATTTACACGTGCAACACTTAACAGCCAAGAAAAGGGGCGTAAGGCATGAATTTTTCTGCACATCTCCCACTTATCTTTTATATATTCTAACCAATCACCTTTCATCACTTGTACAAATAAATCAATTTCTTTCTGTAAAATTCATTTCTTTTGAATTTTTTATTCCATTGGAATTGCATTTAAATTCCAAATTTCAGATTTATTCATTTATTTATTTCTATACCTCCACTTCATTATGTAATATTTATTTCACCTCTTGTACACCATATTTCAATTCATAACTCCAATAATTTCGAAATTCTAAAGTAGAGATTCACGTTTAATATTTATTTATGTTCGCTAAATAATTTATTTCCACTACCAAGGATTTATAAAAATACGATGTATAGTATTATAAAATCGGGTCTCACATTTTCTCCACACCTTAAGAAATTTGGTCCTCTAAATTTCACCTGGACCTATCACTGAATTAGCTCTGGATATTTCTCACGTATAAGGCTTTCTAATCTTCAGTGACCCGTGTCGAATTACGTGAGATGTATCTGGATGTTATTTTCTCAACATTGAGAAGTGGAATACAATATACACTCCTGACAATTCTAAAGGTAGTGCTAACTGGTATGCCACCTCTTCCACGTAACTTAATATCTTCAAAGGTCTATTGTATTGAGGACTCAGTTTTCCTTTCTTATCGAATCTCATCATACCTTTAGGGGGTGAGACCTTCATGATATATTATCACTCGTACACCTCGGGAATCTGCTCAACCATATAGGGAGCTAAGAACTTATGGTTTCCCACTTTTTTCCATGCTATTATGGATTTATATCGTCTGCTATATATAGTTTCGTAAGGTTCCATACGAATATTCACCTATTAGCCATTACTATAAGTAATCTCTGCTAGGGGTAGATGATCGTCCTAGGAGCCTGTAACATCAAATGCACATGCTCACACATATCCTCAAGCGTCTATATCATATGCTCGGACTGTCCGTCAGTCTGCGGATAAAACGCGGTGCTAAAGCTCAGTTGGGATCCCATGGCCTCCTAAAGTCTCTCTCAACAATGAGATGTGGAGCGGGACTCCTTGTCAGATGTGATGCTCACTGGAACACCAGATAATCTCATTATCTCCCTGACATATAATTCGGCAAAGGCACTAATTGGATCAGTAGATTTCCATAGCCAAGGAATGAGCAGACTTAGTCAGTTTATCCACAATTATCCAGATAGCATCAGATCCTTTACGGGTTCTCCGAATTTCACTTAATTTAGGAAGTACCACCAATATAGGTATTTTTCTTTGTTATATAACTTTCAGTTAATCCCGTATTTAAGATGAGACTGCAAGTATACTTTTACAATCCGACTTTCCTTTAAATCCCACATTTCCTTTATCACAATCAATTTATCATCCTTGAAATTGTTTATCATCTTTGGGAGTAAACAATTTTCACTTCTTTTCATACAGTAAATAATTCTCACTATTTATCACTGATTATCTCATTTGGTGCCAAGTCGACAATAATTTGGTGACTATTATTAAAACAATTTTAATCAATCATATGTAATTATCCCAGTAGCTTTTTAAATTCAGTGCACTCGCTTTCCACATATTATTGAGCGTTTACATATTACGCTCAAATATTTAATCAGTACTAAGCGGTGCTATCAGTAAATTTGGAATCCCAAAGCCTCTTGCTATTTCCCAAAAGCATGTGGCAAATCAGGGATCCCTATCACATGTATTCGCTCACTGGAACTTCACATACATTTTTACCGTTTCACAGATATATATCGACTAGGGTACGTGAGAGATCAAGAAATTGGATGATGTAGAAGTGAATCAATTTGGTCAATCAACTTATAGTCATTTTTATAACATCATGGTTCTTTCGGATTCTTTACTATCCCACAATAATCATTTCACAGTTTAGCTAAGACTGCACTTCACTTGCAGACTTTAATATTAACCATCAATTATAGTAATTGAGACATTAAGTAATAATTTTCCCTGACATCTCTTTTCATATTGAGTTATCATTACATCCCTCATTCTCATGGTACATGTAATATCACTTAATTTTAGGATGTACTTGAGGATGTAATCTTTCTACAATCAAATTCTGTAATTGAATTTATCAAATTACCAATTCCGTCTCCACACTAATTATGCGATTTCACAGTTCCAAGATATATATCCATTTACATGACTGGCAGTACTTCATTTATTGACTCTTCTGAGTATAACTAATTTTATCTGTTAAGTTTGGCTCGATCTTACAGCTAGCCATAACCACATGATAATTAGAGAAAATCATAATCAATCTTAGATTTGGGAACTACCTCAATTCGTGTTCCCTAGTCAACATATGACTTATCTTCTCATTACATTTCCATTCTTTCACATTTATCATTTCAGTTACTTTTCCATATGGTATAGTACTCTTCTGTTAAAACATTTTTAACATTTTTGAATACTATATCCACACATATTCATTCGATTCCATTTAATTTTCTCACATGTATGTATTCTATCAATAAAGCAGCTGATTCCACAAACTCCTCTATTTAAATAAATCAATATTCACTTTATCATTCGAGACCATACGTCTTTAATAGCGCTATAATTCAATTAAAACTCATATTTACTGAACTTAACAATAAAATTTTCAATTTTCCAGAAGTTTGTGGAATTATTCAAAGGATGCTGCTTATATTCTTCAAATAAATATACATATTCACACATGATGGTTATATGCCATCCTAATTTATCTGTATGTGATTGAAAATTTTCATTCATTAAACTCACATACTTTATAGGAAATTTCATAAATCTCTTATGTACCACAAAGGACTCATAAGAGCTATACTGAGTTCGAAACATCATCTCATTAACACTTGTCTGTAAGCTTTTTATCCGATAACATCTTGTTCAGAGATTGGTCTTAAAACTCCATATATATATATATATAAATATATATCATTAAATGAATCGATTAGAATATCAATCCTGAACAAATGAATATCCATTTTCCGTAACAACACTATTGAACATTTAGAATTTAGTACACGATGATAAGCTATGCTTATTCTTTCCGAACCATATCATTTGTGTTTTCACCAGTTACTCTAATACATATGGGTTCTTTATTTATTAATCTCTGGAGTAATTTCTTAAGCTCTTCAAACTCTTTTATGTTCTATGGTAAGAGCTTATAAATAGATTCCATGTTGTGAATCGAGTCAATAGTCTCTCGAATCCACATTACTCCGAAGATTGATTTGAACTTCGTCTAGTAACTTCTAAATCATAACCTCATATCATCTTGGAGGTTTCGTTATTTACATCCTACAAATCCATTATGTATCCTCAAAACACATATGTATAGCTTTCAAATCATTTATCATATATTTCACATCGATTCGCTTTTATATATGTTTTCACTTCATAATATACCGTTCTGTCAAGCATATTTCAAAATATTCCAGTTCTATAAATATCTGATTTATTTCCATAAGAAACAGAAGGACTATTTAGAACCAGAATTAATAACACTAATATTAAATCATCAATGCATAATTCACCTTTTCAATTACTCTTAGTAAGTGTGTCACTTTTCATAATATCAAATAATCCCTAGTCAATATACCTCGTCTTTTCACTTGTAATTTAGGCCCTACAGAATTCATAACAGGGCCGACTATCTCGCGACCTCCCATAGTTTCTACTCCAGTCGCATTACACATCAAAATATAAGTGGGCTAATACTAGGGACCATTATACATGTAACTCATTCTTTACACCATCAATTACTCTATCATCATCAATCAGTTCCAAATCAATTTAGTCCACTATGATTCAGAGGGATTATTGCAATATAGGGCATATTCATCATTTCTCAGTTTATTTCTCCCTCTTCAAGTTATATTGAATAGGTGATCTTAAGATCTATTAACTGATGATATCTCATTCCACTCTAATATCACCATTTCAGGGTCTTAGTTCGATTCAGACAGAGAAGTCTTGGTGGGGCCCTCACCGAGTCCATCTCTGTGCCTTACTGAACAGACCTGACATTAAGATGATAAGATCACCTCTTTCATGTAAAATTCTCGGATTACAATCCCTGTTTGTAACCCTTGATTCACAAACTTTCACACCATGTCAAACACTTAACCCAATTTACAGTCACTTAGTTCCTCTATACATTCAGACTATACAGTACTATAGGGGATATTAACCATTTTCAACACTTTTTGATCTAAAGGCATCGACAGACATCAAACCAACCTTGCTCTGATACCATTAAAACTGTAACAGTCTGAGTATACATTTTTACACAATATTTACTAGTACTTTACATATTTATACCGGTTGGGCTGCCTGCGATGCCTTTAACACTTGATCACTAACAGTGATAAATGGTAAACATTTATTCAATAATTTCGGAATATAAAAAGTTTTACAATATTCCATACACTTTACATCCCCTGTTTCTATTTTACAATAATGTAGTTACAATAATGTAGTACTATATATAAGTGTCTGAATATATAAGAGAAGTGACTATACCTTTAAATTTCCATGCTCTTTGTCCCAGTAGGCTACTCGCAACTATATTTAACTGAGGAAGCCATCAAATAATCCTCGTGATTAATCTGAAAAGTTTGAAAGTTATGGGTGAGCGAACCACATGCTCAGTAAAGGAGTCGTATGCTACTTGATATAATGAAATCTATATGCTGGAAAAATATTTATTTTTCCATAAATCTAAATGGAATAAATCCTTTAATTTCCACCACTTCAGTAATAGTTCAAAACACGTGACTATACAGTGGTAAAATAGTAGTTACGGTAAACAGTCTTTTTAGTACAGTAGCTTATAAATATCCAAATCACTGGATAATAGTTCAGTAATTATTTCTATTTTAGAAATAATTTTCAAAGTATTCTTTCTCGAAAACAGTAAATTTCCTTTCAGTTCAGTAAACAGTATTTTGTATAATTCAATTCAGTAACCAGTAATCAGTAGATTTTCAGTTCAGTAAACCGAAATCAGTAGCTACTAGTTCAGTAAACAGTAATCAGTAGCTACTAGTTCAGTAAACAGTAATCAGTAGCTTTCAGTTCAGTAAACAGAAATCAGTAGCTACCAGTTCAGTACAGTTCAATAAAACAATATTTTGGTACGGTTCAGTTTAGTAAACAGTAATTCACATTGCAGTACAGTAAAACGGGATTCAATAAATCCCTTCAGTAAACAGTAATCAGTAAATTGAGACTAGGTATTACCCTTCAATTAAATCATGCTATCATCGTCCACTAAGGGACACAGTAACAATATACAGTGAAATCTATGGCCATGATCTATAGGGTGTCCTCGATGTACACTTGCCAGGTGACATCCGGGATACTGATGACTGGCGGATCAATCAGCCACGTGACAGTAACAGTAATAGTATGATGCATGAAACTCGGGGCCAAAGTCTCAAAACAGTATAAAAACCGTACCACAGCCTTTATGGATCTTATTTAAAATAATTTGAAATATTTCATGTTTATCCATAAGGCTCTCACATTTTTATATATCATCACCTTTATGGAATTTATAAAATAAATAAAATCAGTATGTAGTTTCATAAAGGTATAAGAACCATTTCTTTTCCCATAAAATACCTTTAAGGAGTTTAAATAAATTAAATCATTTATTTCAGGTATTACTTCCAAAAAGGTATTTATTTTATATTTCCATATACCATAAATCAGTCGGTAAATATCATGTATCAAGTGAGAAAACAACTAAATATTCATTTTGAATATTTAATTTCATATAATACATAATTAATTTCTCACTTTAATGAAATTATAAGACATGAATATTTAATTTTATAACTTTCTCATAATTTCCAATTTATGGAAAATTGGTGGAAATTATATTCAAAATTTTCCATTTAAATCATTTCATGCATCTAAAATATTTTATAATATTTTAGAATGTTTTAGGAAATTTTCCGACAGCATAACGGCTACGGATTCCTAACCTCCTGCACACAATTACAGTATATAAACAAGCTTTTCAACCACAGATTTTGCATGTTTTCAAACCAAATCATGCATCCAATATTCTCATTAAATTTAGCTCAAGAAAACATGCAATTCATTATATCACTACAACTCACACACTCCCCCCTTACCTGTACGGTGTCATTTCATTCAAACCGTACACTTTGTGACCTTGAACCAATGATTAGGTCCTTATTCATTTCCTTTCCCATTTCGTGGATTTAGCTTCGGAGCTGCAAAAGATAAGTTGTACAAGTTCAATTCCGAAACAATTCCGAAATATACATATATACTAAGCATTCTTAGAAATCCTACTTATTATGGTAGAATTATTCTTTATAAAAACTTTCGACCTATCAATGCCCTTCTATTCATAACAGAAAATATTGCATTCCAATTAATGCATCGTCAATTATATATGTAATCTGACTTACTACCCTATCTAGAAGTATAAAGACCATTTCCTAGTTCATTCCATATTGTTCCTCACAATTTTCCAAAGTTCAGACCATTTCTAACCCATATGGCAGGATGGTTTCCTGACCTTTGTGCATTAAAAATTGTATTTCCGATTATAGAGATATCTAAAAATTATGAATCCAAGATCATATGAATCATAATCCAATTCCCTATTCAGAATAGTGATTTTCATGATTTTATCATTTCGGAATTAGTTTTGATAATTCCTCAAGGTTACCCTGTTTCCAGATGCATTCTGGCAGATTGTCTACTGACTTTTATGTACAAATTGGGCCATATCTCAAGATAGGTTTGTCCAAATTGTGCAAACGCAGAACCATATTATTCTAGACTCATTTATCTTTCCAGAAATATAAAGCTTGCAGCCAAATTCAATCTGTGCTATTTTCTACAATTTTTCAAAATTTCCATAGAGCATCTCGCCTGCTGCACTGAGTGCCCCGTGTTCAGCTGCCTATATCTCAGGATATACAACTCCAAATTAGGTAATTCTAAAGTTGACTTTTTCCTAACTCATGAGGCTATCTGATATAATTTTTCCAGAATTTATTTCTTTCTAAAACCCCCAAACTGAATTTTTCAATTTGGCTCGGACAGGACAGTTCTTCCAGCAGAATTGTAATCTACACTTAGCGCTTTGTTTCTTTTCTTTTATTTAATTTAGTCTTTATATTTATCATTTAATCACTTTTGAAATTTTAGTAAACATCATTTATGTACAAAAAAGATCCATCACTATTGTTTCATCCATGTTTTGGCCGAATATACCCAATTCACGCCACTTCAAATTTTCTGCAACTTATTACTACTCAAATCAAGTTTCCAACAATTTAATTCATCATCTCTACTAATTTCTACCTAAACATGTTGAAATCACCAAAATTCTTCATTTTCTTTCAACAAACGAATTTGCCCTGTATTATAACAGTTCAATCAAATGTAAATTCAAAGTTTAATCCATATCAATCCATATCATCTATGCATAAAACCCACAAATACCATGGATAGAATCAAGTAAAACATCATCAACCCACCTTACCTCAATTAACCGAGCAACACAGCCTCCATACTAGTGCAAATTGTTTCACGTCAGCCCCTCCAATTCCAGCTATATGATGATCTTAAGGTGAGGGAGAGGTTTAGTGAAGAAAATGGGATAATTAAATGAAGAGAAAATGGGATTAGCATACTAAACCGTAAAGAATTCATGAAGAACCAGTAGAAAAATCGTGCAGCAAAGAAACGGTAAGGAAAGTCGGTTTTGGCTGAAGAATGGCTGAGTTTGGGTTTTCTTAATTTATTTTTCAACCAATAATAAACAGCCACATAGCTAACAATCCCATTTCTTTCATCCTTTCTTTCCTTGCAGTGGATTTACACTTGCAACACTTAACAGCCAAGAAAAGTGGCGTGAGGCATCAATTTTTCTGCACATCTTCCACTTATCTTTTATATACTCTAACCAATCACCTTTTATCACTTGTACAAATAAATCAATTTCGTTATCTAAAATTCATTTCTTTTGAATTTTTTATTCCATTGGAATTGCATTTAAATTCAAAATTTCAAATTTATTCATTTATTTATTTTTATACCTCCACTTCATCATGCAATATTTATTTCACCTCTTATACACCATATTTCAATTCATAACTCCAATAATTTCGAAATTCTGAAGTAGAGATTCACATTTAATATTTATTTATGTTCGCTAAATAATTTATTTCCATTACCAAGGATTTATAAAAATATGGTGTATAGTATTATAAAATCGGGTCTCACAAAAGCCCAGAGAGAGCAAAGCTATAGAGGTTCGAGTTATTTTGAGAACTATCATTCTCGGGTTATGGGAAGAGCTCTGTGAGTTAAAGTAAAGAACACTTGTAATCTTCATCTTGTTAGCATGGTAAAATTTCTTGTTGTCTTAGCCCGTGGACATAATCTTACAAGCCTAACCACATAAATAGTGTCCTTGTTGATTATTTTCTTGCATTATATTTCTTTGTACATGTCCATGGTGAATCATATATAGTCTATTTTAGCCTCGCTGCGCAACAATTCTTAATTAAATTAATTACCTCATGTAAGTTCACTACAACAAAAATAGGTTTTTGCGGCACTTATTTAGCGGCGTTTCGTATAAAACGCCGCTAAATGCCGTGTTTTTATTGGCTTGCGGCGTTTTTTTGTTAAAACGCCGTAAATTTCAGCAAATGGGGGCGTTTATAAGTTAATCAAATAGCGGCGTTTCTAAGAAAGAAATGCCGCAATGTTTTAAAATAAAAAAAAATAAAAATATTTATTCTAAATTTTTTGAGCTGCTACAGCAACTCTGTTGCTAAACCTTCTCCGTTTACGTTTCTAAACCTTTGTTTCTAAATCCCAATCCCATTTCCTCGTTTTCTAAACCTAAAATCCCAATCCCATTTTCATTTTCGCACCTGAGATTTCCATTTTCATAATTTTTGTTTCTAAACCTTAAATCCCAATCCCATTTTCATTTTCGCACCTGAGATTTGTGAACTGAAGAAGATCTGTGAACTGAGTCCTGTCTCACGAACGCCACAGCAGCTTCCATATCCTCTCTTTTCATCTGCTCTGCTCTGCTCTGGTATCACTCTTTCCTTTTGCTTTCTGAAAATTCTATTCTATCTTCTTAGTAATAGCAAATTATATGTTTGTAATTGTTGCCTTGCCTACTCTACTTAATGTTCATGCTATCTCATTGATTCGGGATGGGGGAAGGGGATTGGGTTTAGTTATTTGATTGGACATGATTCTTAAACAAAACTTGTCTTGGCTCATAATTATATCATAATTTAAACCTAGATCTTGTGCTAAATCCCACAAGATATGCAAGAATTTAGAAACAACTTGAGAGCTCGTGGACGTTCTCGACGATTGAATCCTCGCGAGCTTGATAAGCTATTCATGGAGAATTTCCATGAATGGTTAGGCCAAAATGTAAGTAATGCAACTATTTTCGTTCTTAGTGTCGATGTTTAGGATATGAATATAATTAACAACATATATTTCATTCAATATTTGTAGGTTTGGAATGGCAAAGATATTAGTGAAGAAGTTAAGATACTTTCACAAGGCCCGAACAAGATTGTGAAAAGATACCAGGGTTTCATCATAAATGGATTTCGATTTCACACTAAATCTCGTGAGAGATATAGGAGATCACAAAATAGTGGAGTTGTTGTTACTTCTTCAACTACTAGTTATGCTAGTGCTAGAGACACTAACCCTTTGAAAGGAAATGTTGATTACTATGGCATTATTAGTGATATCATTGAGTTGGATTATTATGGCAAGTGGAAGATTGTCTTATTTCGATGTGATTGGGCTGATGTGACTAGTGCCAGAGGTATTAAGAAAGATCATTTTGGATTTACAATGGTGAATTTTTCTCGATTAATCCACACTGGACAAGAAGTCATTGATGAGCCATATGTCTTTTCATCTCAAGTGAAACAAGTCTTTTATTCTAAGGATCCCAAAGATGCGGGTTGGTTTGTTGTTCTTCATAATACACCTAGAGACTTGTTTGATATGGGTGAAAAATCCATAGATGAAGTTGAACCCCAAATTGAATGTTTGCCTTTTACTAATCAAAATTTGGATGAAAATATCCCTGATGCTCAGTGGGTCCGTGAAGATGATGAAGACATTTATGAACCATGATGGATGTGTGTGAATTCCTATGGAAGCTGAAAGACTTTTTATGAATTGCAACTTGAATTGCCACAAACTTGGTTACATTTCAATTGCCACAAACATTTATATTCATTCTGATATAGAGATATTGAGAATATTTATTCATTCTGTTTGGTTCAAGAGAAAATGGATTGTCGTATCATCTTTCATGTAATGAGGTTCTCAAATTAATGCATTGAGAATTGGCTCTGGTTATTCATTTTGTGCCGATTATATTGTTTTTGAAGGTTTTTGAAGGATCATCCGCTATTTTTTTTAGAGAAAGATTATGGTCCAATCGATGTTTTATTTTATTTTATTTTTTTGGTGAATAAACGATTTTTATTAGAATAAACCAGAAAAGGAGTTAATCCAATCAGTGTTTTATTTTTTTCAGTATTCTGTTGGAGATCTTTGTGTTAAAAGATGCACCTTGTGAGGTATTAATTGTATTTCGAAATTTGGCTAGCTTGACAATTAACCTTTTAAATTACATGTTGTACTTAGTTTTGTTCTAGTCTAAACATTATAAAATAAGATATATTTTGCTAGAGTTTGAGTTTTCTTTTTTTATTCTTGTGCAACTCAGATTTTTATTTTAAGAAACAGGATTTTCTCAGATTTTAATGCTTATATTTGTGCTTGGAAGCTGATTGTTGTTAGTATTTATTCTGCAATACTTCTCGCTTCTGTCACATATTTTGGAGGTTTACCCTGAGACACTTGCCCAACTAAACAGTGAAGCATTTGCTCATATTCTAGGGACTCTAGACTTTGGTCTTCGCCATCAGGTAAATTGTTAACTGTATTTTCACCTTTTATGTTTCCACTTGTTGCCTTCCTGACCTAGTTGTTTGATCATCGTCTACATTTCATGTCTGATTTATATTAATTGTTCTAGTTCCAGTTCCTCAGACTGTAGGAAATGATGTCTGAAAGCAGCAATAAGTAGTCAATTAAGTGTTCTTCCATATGGAAATCCTTTTTCATTGTTCCCCTAATAGAGATGCTGCCATGAATTTTCTTACTCTAGCCTCAAGTTGATCTTTGTTAGACAAAGAAAGTTAAACAGAGCAAAGAAAATACAGATCTGTGAATTAATCACAATTGATATTAACATGTAAAATAAAGTAACTATTGGTAATTAATATGTTTGGTAAACTAGAAATTTTTTCCAGTACTGTAGATCATTCTGTTTGAAAAACTTCTGTTCTTATGAAATTTCTTGAATATAATGTTCTCTTCTCCTTCCCCTAGTAATTAAGCAATGAGCCTGAACAAGCATGTCTTAAAGATAAAGCTGATTTAAGAGCAAACTCATGCACATGAGATCTAATTGCTAGTGTCACTCACTATTTGTATAGCTTTCCTTTATTTATATTACTTTCTGCTCGTTCAGAAAAGTGGGAAACAACTAGGATTTTGAGCAAGCTGTGCAATTTCTGGGTTACAAAAATTGTAGATAAGTTAAAATGCCCAGAAGTAAATTGTCAGGCATCAATATTCGAACTATTGATGAGTTACCACCTGCAACCGAGACAAATGCACCACCTGCAGCTGATACATGTATAGAAGATGATGATATCCAGTCCAGTTCTGCAACTAATGTGAATATGGGTATTTTAAATATAATTATTTCGACAATTTTGTATTCAGTTTTGAGGAATGTTGCTGAATTGGAATTTATATTTGCACAGTTGGTAGAGATGGTCAACGTAGAGTAAGAGGTCGGACCACATTAAAGGAATTATGGACACTAAATCCACAAGATAGGATACTTGTGAGTGGAAGTGATATTGGGCAACCAGTTAATGAAGAAACTAGGCTATTAGTTGGATTTTTGGGAATGGTTGCCAGGAATGGAATGAAATTGCCTCTTCAATACGAAACATGGCATAAAGTGCCGCAAAAAACAAAGGAGGAAGCTTTATTGAGGTATTGTTGTAACTATCAAGTTACTAAATTTTTTTTATAGGTTGAATGTTTTATAGTCTATTTTCTTTTTGCAGCAAAGATTTGTTCTTCAAAACATCTCTCAAAAATACTTGCTTGATTCATTGTGTAAAAAATGGAGAGACCATAAGTGCTCTTTGAAGGCAAAATATTTTGATCGAAACGTGGATCCAAATGTGACTATGCAAAATGTGCCTCCCGGTGTTATTAGGTGGCAGTATGAAGCTTTAGTTGCATTTTGGTACTCAAAAAAAGGGGAGGTACTTATTTATATTTTTGTTAAGATATTGATATTATTAATATAGGTAAAAGTATGAATTATTTTTTTGATTATTTTTTGTATGTACTATTTTATATCATAGGAGCGGGAAAAAAGAGGGATTTCTAGTAGAAAGCACCAAAAGTATACTCATACGGGTGGATCCAAAAGCTTCGCAAGAATTAGAAATGAACAAGTAAGAATTATTTTCCATTTCCATTTACATATATGTTTTTAGCTATACATGCTGATTGCTTACTATGTTTATTAATTATTAGGAGAAAATACGTGGTGCAAAAATAGGACGTGTGGAGTTGTTTCAAATAACTCACACAAAGAAAGACAGATCATATTTAAACGAAACATCTCAAAGAATTGTGGTAATTTTTTATCTACTTATTTGAAAAATAATGTCATTTTTTAATAAAATATGATGAATTTATTAACTTATGTTGTTCAATTGATTTATAGGAGGGAACAAAAGAGAAGATGGTTGAGCTTGAAGCATTAGCCGATGCTTCTGTTAGCAGGCAAGATTTGGAAGATCAGGCATTTGTTGAAGTTGTTGGAAAAGAGAGAAATGGACGGGTTTGAGGACTTGGGATGGGTTCCACACCTTCAAGTTATTATGGACACAAAGCTCGTCAATTCTCTCAGAGTAACACACAACAAGAGGTCGTCACATTAAGAGAAAGATTACAAACTATGGAAACACGTGTCAAGGAATTGGAAAGCGAGAGAAACTCAGCAAGCTAAATTTCGGCAAATGCAAGAGCAGTTCTACCATATGATGAACCTTATGCAGCAACAAGTTCCAGAAACTTCATCAAATCAATCACAGCAGGTATAAATGCTCTGTTTTTTATAATGTTTTTCCTGATTGATGAATTCAATTTGGATCTGGGAATTCAGGTTTAGTTTTTATAATGTTTTTCTTGATTGATGAATTGAATTTGGGCCTTTTGGGTTTTCCTGTTTGAATAGAGAGATTATAGATACTTTACTATTATTATTCAATAAAACCAAACAAACAAGCCAAAACTAGCATTTTTTTTCACATGTTTTTTTAGCAGGAATCACCATTGCAGTAGGGCACCAATTCATTTCACCAGGTATAATCCATATAGAACTTGTCAAAGCAGTAATAAGTAGCATTAAATAGAAGCTAGTAGAATGATGGAGCTATATAAAAGCACGGCTGGTAGCAAGGATCAAGCCCAAGTGTTATGACAACTTTTGTAATTGAGATTATTAAGATAATCAAGAGATTCAAAGTAGCCAGAACAAGAGATACTGACAAAGCAACACAATCACATAGTTCAGATAAGCATACTGACCACAAATGGCAAAATTTTAAATTCAGATCAAATACTGTCATGATTTCAAAAAGCAATCAGGTAAAACTACAAATAAGAACCAGCAATAACTGCATACAGTCAGGACTTACTTTTTCCCTTCAACATCCACACCATGAACCAAAAATTCATCTGCATAATTAGCAAGAAACTGCAATACTTCCTCATCAAGATAGACATCACTGAACTTTTGTCATCTGTCAGTGACAATGGCATATTTGTCTTCCTGCAATGAAAAATCAGCATGTTATAATTTAAACAACCTTCAAAATTAAGTAGTCCATCAACTCAGTAGATAACCCTCCGAGGGAGAGAGTAAAATTGGGGATTCAAGAGTCAGGAGTAAGGGAGGAGAAGGATGTAGAATTTGCCAGGCAATACCCATATTCAATGAGATTTCCTGGCATTCAGGGTACAAAAGAAAGAAATATTTCCTACCTTTTTTCTGCAGCTAAGGTCCAAAATGAGTCTCTGCTTACCAACAACATCAACAAGACCTTTAAGCCTTTGAAGGTCCATTTGCCCGTTGTTAAATACATACTGTAACAAATCCAAAAAGAAAAGATACATGATTAGGTGGAGATGTTTGTGGCCAGGTACTTTACTATTTTCATCCTTTTTGCTTTGTTTAAAAGATTTAATTCTTGGGTATTAAATCTTTCATGGGAATGTGATGGATGTTAATGGGGTTGAAATTTTTTGGATCTTAGATTAAATTTTTTATCTGCAAGTTAGCTTTTAGGTATTGCCTGTTAATCTCATTGTTTGGGTTTGGATTAAGTTTCTCAACAAATGTCTGCTTTTGATTTGGGGATTGAGAGTTAGTGCTGATTTTTAGCTTATCGACAGAATGAACATTTTTTAACCCTTCAAATTGGGTTATTAGGACTGCTCTTGGTCTTTATCATCTGCCACTTTTGCATTACAGTCCTGATTTCAGTTGCTATCAATCAGATGTTATTGCATTCTGGGAGCATAAAGTTATCTCAGTCCTGATTTCAGTTGCTTGCTATTTGAGATCATAGAAGAAAATGGAATGTTGTTGGTGTTCGTGGTTTAGTTTTGAAATCGAATGGGCATGTATTGATAGTTTAAGTAATTATATTTCCTAGGAAGAGCTCAGAAATGAAAGAAATCGTAACACACCATAATCTGAGAATGAAAGATAACTGTCAGTCTGCTTTCTCTTTCTCTTATAGGGAAAAAAATTTAATTTTATCGTCCTTTAGGCAATTTGGAATCCATGCCCTACGTTAAGTCAGTGTATGTGGAAATATTCCAGCACACGTGGGTTTGTCTTTAATTTTCTGGTTTTCTGCTTATGATTATAGATAATGCATATGACTCTGAGCAAGGGAAAATGGATTCTTTGATAAACAATATTGTTCATGATTATAAATAATGCATATGACTCTGAGCAGGGGAAAATGGATTCTTTGATAAACAATATTCTTTGTCATTTTTGCAGAGAGGATAAGGTAGTTTTTGATGATTTCTGGATGGAATGCATGTGGAGTCTAAACTTGGGACTTGATTGCTTTGCCATTGTGCTGAGCATTTTGTTAATAGCTATTTTGTTATGCAGGTATGTTACTAAATCTTGTCTTTACACATAAACTGTGCTATTTTGCTAATTCTAATAACTGTGCTTTTTTTACTGTTTTGTAGTTGCAAAATGGATGTTGTGTTTTTTGTTATATGGGCAACTTTTGTTAAAGAAAGAAAGAGCAACTTTTGGATGTAAAAGCTCAAGTATTCTGTAACTTTGATTTTTGTTCTTTCTTTGTTCTTATATAAGTATTCTGTAAAGCTTAGATGTAAAAGCTCAAGTATTTGATTCATTTTCAATTTGATAGTTATCATTTCATCTTGTTGATGATTCATCAAATTAGTTTCCATTATACTGGACAGATAAGAAAAAACTGTTAAGATTATTTAGGCTAATTTGCTTTTATGATATGAGTGTTGCAGAGGTAGCAGTGTTGTTCTGTTACTTGCCTAAGCCTAGTGCTTGGCTGCAGCTTGAAATGTGTTATAAAAGAATTTCATTTTCATATTACACTATAACTTTAAGCTTTTCAGGTATTTTCTTATTATTAATGACCTTAAAATATTGAAATCCCTATATATTTTTCCTTGATTTTCCCTTCCCTTTCTGTAACAGGTATTACTGCTATTTTGGTGCCCTTAACACTTCCTGTACTTGTGGTTGCTCAGCATGAAATAATTCAAGCATGAAATTAAACAATTGACAACTCTTAATAATGAAGGCAAAAGTTTATAGTTTCATCATTCCCTTCTGTGTTTTTCTAAAAATAATTTAAATGTTTTCTAAAAATATAATTAAAAATCATTAAATGTATTTAAATTAAAAAAAATATAAAATATAATTATATAATTAAAATTAAAAAAATATAACTTAGCGGTGTTTTTATTGTAAAACGCCGCTAACTTATAATTATATAATCAAAATTTAAAAAAATATAACTTAGCGGCGTTTTCATTGTAAAATGCCGCTAATTTTGCGGCGATTACAAACGCCGTTACTCGGTATAAATCGCCGCTAACTTTGCGGCGTTTTTTCTTAAAAACGCCGCTATTTTTCCCGACACCGGAAAACCCGGCGTTTTTTTCGGCGTTTTTCGGTAGTGCCGCGAAAGTTTAGCGGCATTTATAAATGCCGCGAAATAACAAAAAAAACGCTGCTAAAAATACATTTTGCTGTAGTGGTTGTTATTTCAGTAGCTCCTATCTCCTTAAAAATAGCTCTTATCTCCTTAAAAATAGCTCTTATCTCCCTAAAGTCTGCTAAACGATATATTTCTTCTAAAAAAATGGTATCATAAGGATAAAATTCTTTATTTATATTTAATATTATCATTTTCCCATCTATTGAGTTTTTATTTGTATATGCCATAAGTGAGTGTATTGACTTGTTCCTTAAGAGCAGAAAAATATATGAAATTAATTAGTACTCATATTCGATATCTTGGGTTGATAGTATAGATGGATAGAGAGATTTACGGTGATGTGACCCATAGGATCCAGGCTGGATGAAGTAAGTGGAGAAGTACTATAGGTATGTTGTGTGATAAAGGAATTCCTATATGGTTGAAAGGCAAGTTTTATAGAACAGTTATTAGACCAATATTGTTACATGGTAGTGAATGTTGGGCGACTAAGAGACTGCATACACAAAAGATGAGTGTAGCAGAAATGCGAATGTTGCTGTGAATATGTGGGTATACAAGAAATGATAGAATGAGTTATGAAGATATTTGTAAGATGGTTGGAGTGATACCTATCAAAGATAAGATGTGTGAAAGTCATCTACGTTGGTTTGGACACATATAACATAGACTTATAAATGCTCCAGTTAGGAGAATAGAAGCTATGAATGTTGAGAGAAGGATTAAGACTAGAGGAAGACCAAACAAGAGTTGGAATGAAGTAATTTGGAAAGATATAGAAGTATTAAAGTTGGATGAACACATGGCCTTAGACAGGAATGTGTGGAAGAGGAGAATACATATGGACGATCTAATGTGAGTTCAGATATTGGTTCATATAGCTTACTCTAATCTCTTGGGATAAAGGCATTGATGATGACGATGATCATGATGATGAAGAATTAGTACTCATATTATATATACCACTCTTGCTGTATGTTAAAGGCATAAGAATCATGAATTTGCATTCACATCATCGTGTTTATTATGTTGCAAAACAAAGTCTTCTAGGCCAAGCCATATGTTTTCCAATAACGTGATTCACTTGCACCTCCTCATTATTTATTGCCTTGGCAAGACAGGTAGCTCCATTCATAGCTACATAAATGTAGACATGAGGAAAGTCATTTCCTAGTGGTTCTTCATTGATTAAATCAGTTTGCCCTTTGATAGTAATAACGGTACTGATTGTAACAACACTATCAATTGAATTTCAATCCAACTTACATAGATACGTTCTAGCCTACAAATAAAAACAACATAACGTCTTTATTTACAACAAAATGTTAGGATTCAAATAAAGGAACATAACCAGGCCTTAATTAGGAACATGGGAAAACAAATGTATCATCATTTTACTTATAGTTATCTCAACAGCACTAAAACCAAATGGAAAATGACAAAAAAAAAATTTAAGGAGCACACTAAAGAAACTTGCTGGCACCAAACTTGACCAAATGCACAGAAAAGATATAAACAAATACGCCCAATGAACCATTTGATAATGTAAATTATTTTGATGGCTAAAAGGGAGAGAATTAAACGACATTGCAATAACGGTTCACCTTATCATTTACACAATGGTAGGAGGGTTAAAAGTGGAAAAGCCAATAGTGACAAACGTTTATGACACAATGCAACTACATGCCATACATGTAAATAATGCTATCGTTTTTCAACTGATGAAAATAATAGAACGCAACAAAAAAAAACACTTTTATAAATTGATTTAGAGGTAATAAAAGAGTAATTTAGGTTGCATGGTGTTAAACCATAGTTAGACCACGATTTGAAACAACCAAGAAGTGCAAAAACAAATTAAATACAATTGGATTGCTAGTAGCTTAAGCGAAACGAAAACTTTGACTAGATAAAAAATCAAAAAAAAAATTTAATATGGATCAAACACAGGGAAAATGGTTGTTAAAAATAAGAATTAGAGTAACCAATCAAAGGAATCTTATAATGAGACACAAACACAATTTAACCCAAATAGGGATCAATAAAAGATAGAGTGACACAATAGGAAAAAAGCTAAGCAATCTTGAGGACCAAAATTTCACCATGCAAACCTTATTATGCTTGCTAAGTGGATAAAACATAAACACCAATATCATGCATGCCAAGGCTGCTTTGAATAAGGGCAATAACATGCTTACCAGAATAAATATCAAAGTGAACCCAATTGGTGAAGGAAACAGAATGGGTTAGACGGAATCATAATCAAGAGTAAATGGGTGGGAATGAAGAAAATGTCAAAGTGTGTGAGCACACACACATAGAGGAGCACTTTTTTTTTTCTTCACTAAACATATATCAAGAGTACAACAATGTAACACATAGAAAATGGACCAATACAATAAAGATGCACCATCTCACATGACAGTCAAATGACCCATTTTAATTCAAATCCCAGCTAGTACAAAGTGAAAGAAAGCATTCTACATAGAGGTGGCAAATGGGCGAGTCGGATTGAGTTTGGGTTGGATTATTTTGGATCGAATCATTTTGAGTTAAAAAAAATTGGATTATTTTAGGTGTGGATCGTTTCAGGTTCGGATAATGTTGAGTTTGGATCAAAGAAAAATCAGTCTATTTTGGGTTCGGATAAGGTCGGATTTGGGTCAATTCGAATTCGGATCAATTTGGGTTCGAATTAATTCAGGTTCGGATTAGGTTGGGTCTGAGTCGTTGACTTTTTTAGTCAATTTGGATTGGTTGAATTTGGATTTGGGTCGAGTGCACAGGTTTTTTGAGTTAAGCCTTGGTCATCTTTATATGATTCGTCTATTATAGAAATCAACTAAAACCATATTTCTAAGAATTACAAAACTCATGAAAATAAAATTTTCTTCTTACATGACCTATAACAAAATTAGGATTGAAATAATCAAAATATTTAATAATCTGTATGATAGTTTTTTTATAATATATTTATCAATATTTATAAATTAATTACATTTTTTCATTTTATTTCAATTATCTATAATAATTAATAACTTTATGAATAAAAGTGATTTAATAATTCCTACTAAATATCATAATACACTATTATACATCTATTTAATTTCTCTTGATTTTTTATAGAATAATTAGAGAAATTAAGTGTAAGTGATATAGCTTCTGTACTCTATTATAGATTAGTCATTAAATAATTATACATTAGGTTCAAATGAATATAATATAAAAGTGAATATTTAAGTTTAACTATATTCAAAAAAAATATAACACTCATATTATTAAAAAATATATATTTTTACTATAGTAAAATACTTTGATAATTAATTTTAATATTTAAATATTTATTGATAATATTAAATTTAAGTTTGAATTTTTTGAGGTTTGGGTTAATTTAGATTAGGATCAATTTGGGTTCCGATCAATTGGGGTTCGAATCAATTGGGGTTCAGATCAATTCGGGTTCGAATCAGGTCGGGTTTGGGTTAATCTAAATTCGGATGAATTTGAGTTATAATCAATTCGGGTTCGGATTAAGTTGGGTTTGGATCAATGTGAATTCAGATCAATTTGATTTTGGATCAATTCAGATCAGATCGGATCGGATTTGGATAATTGACTTTTTTAGTCAAATAAGATTAGTTGGATTTGATTTTGGATTAATCGAATTAGTTTTTTGGGTAAAATAAATTTTTGCCACCTCTAATTCTACGGCATAGCCAAGTGTATTAAATGCTAATAATACAGAGGGTGAGACAGACAGTAATCAGAAATAATTTCAACAGGAATCAGGCAACAGGGAAAACAATTGTTCCTTAAAAAAGAAATTAAAACAATCAACCAAAGGAATAAAACAACGAACACCATTCAATCCAAAATTTAAGCAATCTAGAAGCACAAATGCCAGGTTAGGAAGACAATCCAAGGATAACGAGAGAATGTCCACAAAAGTAGTGAAAAATCCAAACGAACCAAAGGCAAACCACTTGATGGAAAGTGAAAACATTCGGAAGAGCGTAGGCCAAGGCGTGAAGGTGCTTTATTCCAAAATCTAAACTCGACCTACAACGAAAGCCAGGGACAATGCCGTCCATAGGGGGTAAAAAGAAAAACACGCGCGCAAGAAAAGAAGAAACGAAGGACCAAGTCTAACAAATTCTTTTCCAAAAAATGTTGATGACGATGACTTGTACAGACAAGCAAGAAGAAGTTAAGCTCGAAAGAAAAAGGGTATAGCACACATTGGATAAGAGGACCAGGGAAGATTTTTCCATCCACACCCTTAAGCAAACACCGAAGGCGACCGATGAAAAACCCAAAATGGGTCAAGCTTCAAAAGAGATTGGGCAAAGGAACCGAGAAAGGAAATAACAAAAAAAGACAAAATTGGAGGGCGTCGACGTGGACACTCAACAACCAAGAAATATAGTCATATATAGAGAAGGGTTCACTTACGTATTTGTAAAAAAATTTGTTTCACACTTTTATATTTTCATACAAAATTAATTTTTTTAAAATTAATCGTTGAATTTAATAATCTACTCATATTTATCATTCATGTAAATTTTTGAATGAATTTGATATTCCTATCATTTTAATGGAAAATAATATCTTTTTCAATATATATTAACAGTTGAAAATTTATTTTATGAAACAAATAGTTAGATGTCTTCGATTAACTTAAAATTTGACATGTATGATTTATGTAAATAGAACATAAAATTTAACGGTAAGATTAAAAAATATAAATCATATAAAAAGATATGAAAGTGTGTAAGACTAAATTTGTTTTATACATGTGTAAATAGATACTTCCTCATATATATGTATATATGAATATGTGTGTGTGTATGATGGGTTACTGCTAGGATTATAAATAGAGCATGTTCCGGTTAATTTTTGGATATTTGAATATGAACTTGATTATTTTTTATAATATCTGAACTCGATTAATTATTTGATTATTTTGGTTTGTGTTACCTGAACCTTACTTGTATAATATAGAAAATACCCATTGATTAACCGAATCCACTAAAATATTCATTTATTAAGTTAAAGTTTGACTTTTAAATTTAAATTTAAAATCAATTTTAGAACAAATTATTAAAAAAATTATTTTAATAAATTCAATTTAACTCATAAAAATAATTTAAAATTAAAAATCATAATTATAATATTCAATAAATTAATTTAATTCGATATTACATTACTAAAAAATAATTTATAAATAAAATATAAATGTTCATTTTAAAAATTTTATTATGTATAATCGGATTTGCATAGCTGGCTACTCTTAGATAACTACCCAAACTCTGCTTGAACCCATGATGGGTAATAGTTTTACTACCTGAATCCTACTCGAATCCAATTATATAATATCATAATCCTATTTAATCGAATTAGGTAATATTATATACCCATTTACAAGGTACCTATTGCCATCCCTTATCACAGCCTCAATGTCTTGCGTCTCTGAAGTATTAACGTATGGTTATTCAAACATGTTCATATCTTTTTTTTTTTGGGTACAAAACATGTTCATATCATCATATGCAAGAACTCAAATAGTTGGCCTCAATTACTTAAGCCGTCTCGCAAGGCTTTCAGTCAGTGTGCCCAAATTTTTAATGAGGGAGATGAGAAAACCTATAGACCAATTACATGACCTGTTGATGAGGCAAAATAAATTAAACTACTAAATTTCAAGATGAATCAAATATTTGCAAATAAAGTCAACAAAAAACACCTACTAAACAACTGATATGAATATCCAGGAAAAATACGGTTTTGCATACGTTGGAGCCTTGTGTAGTTTTCAGTCTCATGGACCACTGCAGTACTTTGCTTTCCATCAATTATCTATATCTGATATTCCGGAAGAAAATGACCCCAAACGAATTTATATGATATCTAATTCAGGAAGAAAATGACCACAACAGGAATTATATATGATATGCGTCATCAAGATTTTGAATTATTGAGTCCGGAAAGCTTATTCGCCAAATTAATCCACTTTCATATCATTGAAATACAAGGTACTACATATCACTGAAGGAAATCCTCCATGGCACAAGAAATATATGTGTTGATTTAGAACAACCTCAAAGTCTGATCAGTAAGTAGATAAATTGGAAGGGTCATCTGAACCACACATTGACTAAAGAATGTTTCCCAAAGAACACTATTGGGAGTAACAGATTTGAATTCCCATAGGTATATTTTGACAGAAAAAAGATTACTACTTTGAAAGCTTCCATTTACAAATTATGCTCAACCATATTTCATTTTCATTGCGAGGCCACAAATAAACAAACAAATGGTGACTGCCGACCAAACTCCTTTGTCGTTAATAAGGTACTAAACACAAAATATCAAGTTGATCAAAGTTTTGTTTCATGTGATACAGGACACTACAACGAGTATGATAGGAAATTAGAAATATTTAATTAACCTTGAGTTGCATGCATCAGAAAGATAATGTTATTATCCTTTCAAATCTAATATACTACCAACAAGTGGTTGGAAGAAATGGAAATAAACTTCTTTTTCAGGCAGATATGGTTTGAATTCTAGAGTCATTACTGTTGGAAAGATTTTACTGTTTATCACTTCCGGACCAAACATGATTAATCTCAAACAGTAAAACAAATGAAAATACTTGTAGTTACACTTTAAAAAAATCTAATAAACGTAATATTAAAGTATTTAACAGTATTTAATGGTAACAAGCTTGTTGAAAAGCTATCAATACACGGAGTCAATCTCTTCCAAATAGTAACAAGCTTTTCAAGTTCTTGATATAGCCATTTAAAGTATTTAACAGTTAAGTTAATAGACACTTTCTATTAGATCATACAATTCACTATGCAAAATTAACCTTTTCTTAGGATTCGTTCACATGTAACATCATATTGAGAATGGAACAGTTGAACTCATTCCCCATGCAGCATTCACATGACGGTTCTATGACTTTAGTCGTATAAGTATATGGCTTTGTTAAATTGATGTTTCACACAAGTTTCGTGGTCCCCTTGTCATCCTGTTGCAAAATTATTCTGAAAGAAAACTGCTTTTGGCCCCTGTATACACAATTTCTTTGCATTCAACGATGGTTGATTCTGACTGCATCATTGTATTCCTTATCTGCCTGATAACCATCATCTTTCTCCGAGCCATCCTCAGCAAAACACAAGGCCAAACTCGTCTTCCACCAAGCCCACCTGCCCTTCCAGTTATCGGACACTTGCACCTCCTCGGACCTATATTTCACCAAGCTCTTAACAAGCTCTCAAACCGCTATGGGCCTCTGCTTTACTTCTACATCGGATCAATACCTTGTGTGCTTGTTTCCTCCCAAGAACTGGCAAAAGAAGTATTCAAAAATCAGGAAACCACTTTTTTAAACCGGCCAAAATTGGCCAATCTTGATTACCTTACATATGGCACTGCAGATATGGCCATGGCACCATATGGACCCCTTTGGAAGTACATGAAGAAACTTTGCATGTCTGAACTTCTGGGGACTCGAACATTAGACCAGCTTCTTCCAGTTAGACGTGAGGAGATGAAGCGGTTTGTAAAAATAATACAAGACAAAGCTGAGGCAGGGGAGTCGGTTGACATTGGAGTGGAACTGATGAGGCTGGCAAATAACATAATATCAAGAATGCTACTTAGCAAGAGATGTTCAGATAAAGAAGATGAAGCCAATGAAGCGCTGACGCTAGTAAAAGTGATGAATAACCTTGGCACACAGTTTAATCTGTCAGATTCACTTTGGTTTTGTAAAAATTTAGACTTGCAGGGGTTTAGGAAAAGGCTTAAGAATATTCGGGACAGATATGATATTCTGATAGAGGAAATCATATTGGAGCACAAGGAGGCAAGAAAGAAGAACGGAGCTGGAGCTGACAGAGTCAGAGATGTACTTGATATTCTGATCGACATATCAGAAGATGCAAATGCCGAGATGAAATTGACCACAGAAAACATAAAAGCCTTCGTTGTGGTAATGAGTCTTCGATGCCTGTGTGCTAAACCTTTCACATGTACATACACATACACCTGAATAAGAGTGCACATATGCATATTTTAGTTTGGATAATTATCCAATACATCGTCAAATGAGTTTTTTTTTACTCTATAAGTGGAATTAAGATGGTGAAACACATCCTATTTTATTTATTTATTTATTTTTTTAATATTTTTAAAAAAACATGTGTTTTCATTCTGACACTACTTGTAAAATAAAAAAACTCTACTGACGATGTATTAGATATTAATCTAGTTAGTTTTATCATGAAAAAATTGATAATATAAACCATACGGCAAGAAATAAACTAAATGAGGTCATCACTGTGTTCGTTGTGAAAATGCTTAAATTTACTACTAGAGGACAGTAAGCTAACATGTAAGATATGAATTTGGCAGAATTTTTTTGGGGCTGGGACAGATACATCTTCCGTTGCTGTAGGTTGGGGAATAGCAGAGCTAATTAATCACCCAAATGTAATGGAGAAAGCACAAAAAGAGATTGACTCCGTGGTTGGAGAGAACAGAATACTGGAGGAATCAGACATAGGAAATCTCCCATATCTCCAAGCAATGGTAAAGGAAACTCTCAGGCTTCATCCTGCTGGTCCATTAGTTGTAAGGGAGTCAACTGAAGATTGTATCATTGGTGGTTATGAGATTCCAGAAGGAACCAGGCTCTTTGTCAATTTGTGGGCTCTTGGCCGGGACCCAAAGGAATGGGAAAACCCACTTGAGTTCATACCAGAGCGATTTCTTTGTGAACAATGGAGACAAGGAAAGAAGCAGTTTTTGGATTTGAGAGGACAACACTTCAGCTTGTTGCCATTTGGGAGTGGAAGAAGAAGCTGCCCTGGAGCTTCAATGGCACTACAGATTGTCCCAACAGTCCTTGGCATATTAATACAATGCTTTGATTGGAAGGTTGGGGATGGAGCAAATGGAACTGTTAATATGGAAGAAAAAGCTGGATTAACTCTTGCTAGAGCTCATCCCTTGGTTTGCCACCCTGTGGCTAGGCTTTCTCCATTTCCAGCAGTATGAATAGTCTGATACTGTTCGTCGTTTCATTGCTTAAATGTTAGTTGTTTAAGTTCTCCACTACTATGGATGAAGCATTCTATTATCTCCTGAGTCAGAAACCTTTGGTGATTGAGAATAAAAAGCTGCTGTATAAACTGCAATATTAGTAGAATTATGGGTGTAAGCTGCTGATTGTCACTAGTTTTAGCTTCTTCCATATTTTTTGCCTCGTTAACAGCATAATCGCCCATGGCTAGGCAAATTAGGAGGGCCTATGTCAGTGTTGCTGGAACTATGATTTTAATAATAAAATAAAGTTCAAACATTATTATAATAACATTATAAATACGTTATTTTAATTTACTAGCCATTTGACTGAGGTATTATTACTCAAATGTTATTAAAGCTTATAGGCGTTACTATATGATAATGTTCAATATGTTTAGCCGTTTATGACTTTCAACACATAAACTTTAAAACGTTGCAAACTATTAATATTTGATAACCGTTTGTTTTATACATCAACGGATATATTCATAATTTTTTATATTTGATGTTTGATGAATGCTACAAATATTTCAGTCTATAAATGGAAGATGAAAACTTCAAATAAACACAGCAATACTTGGTATTTTGCGAATGCATTCTTGGACAAGAGAATGATGTTTGATCTTAGAGCTCTCTACTTTATAAATTAGTGCAGAATTGTAGAGTGGACAATAAAGATATGTTGGACTATTGTATCCTAGAGGCAACACGCTCAGAGTTCCTGTTGCACTGGAGATATAATTCCTACAGAGACATGAATTGTGTTAAAGAGAGCGAAATATCCGTGCTTTAGTCCAACTTTTTGTGATTAGTAAGATAATTCTAATTTCTACTTTCATATCTATTATTTTTGTTACAAATAATTTCTCTTATTTCAAATTCTAACACCAACAATTTTGGAGACGAACTCCAACAATTTTAAGACGAGATCTAACAATTTTAAGATGATTTATAAATTTTTGAAAATATTTTCATCTCAAAAAAATAAAGAGGTAAGGCTGTATGGGCTTTATGACCACGGGAGGAAGTATTGCTTTGCACTCATCTATGGGAGCATTACTTCCTATACAAATACAATGGACAAAGTAAGATCCTATATTTTTAATTGTCTTGGCTTCTAATTATTTATTTTACATGCGAGTGAGTTTTTTGCTATCAATTACATAGCTGCCTCTTCTTTTGAGATGTCATAAGAAACAGTTCATGGAAGTTATGCTAATAATAAATAGATGGCAATCCTAGATATTATATTACTAATGATTTGTGACTACATTTTGATAACCATAAGGTTTAACCTTGGTAACTAGCCACTATTTGAAAGAAGGTATTAGAACACTTGCATCTGGTTAGCAAAGCAAATATAGCATCTGATTAGCATTTCAAACAAATTTGAAAGAAACATACGCCTTGTATAATTTTTGTAGACATTATATTTTGTCCGATTACTAAATTGTAAAAAAATAAAAATAATTAACTGTCTTGTAATTTTTAGGCTAGGAGAATTAGTTATTTTAATTAAGATAAATATTAAAATTAAATTAAGATTTTTTTTAAAGATTAGGATTAACATTAAAATAATGATTAATTAGGATTAAGATAAAAATAGGATTTAATCAAATATAAAAAAGAAAAGAAAATACAATTAATTTTTTAGGTAGGATAATTGATAATTTAATTGTTATATTAAGGTATTAGGATAATCAATTCCAACCGAGCCACCAATTAAAAATAATGGTTTCACTGTTTTGTGTAACCATTTATTTGCTTATGAATTGAGCCATCGATTGAGAATAGTGGTTTGGTTATTTTTTGCAACAATTGATTGCCTATGAATCAAGCTACCAGTTAAGAATAGTGGTTTTGTTGCTATGTGCAACTATTGATTGCCTATGAATCGAGCCTTGGATTAAGAATAGTAGTTTTGTTGATTTGTGCAATCATTGATTGCCTGTTAACCGAGCTAATGGTTAAGAATAATGATTTTGTTGCTTTGTGCAACCATTGATTGTTTCCGTTACTAGATTTAAATGTGGTCATAGCTTGTTAAAAGAAACAAATTTATGAAACTAATATATGAAATGTTTGCAAAGTTTTTGTCATATTGATATATAAGTTGAAACAAGTTATTTGTAAATACATGATTACATCGAAAAATTATTATATAAGAATTTATCGGATTTTGCCTAAATGTTTTGATTGTGCTTAATCTAGTTAAGGGGATGTCAGATACTGATTGAGCTATTGAACTCATTTCTTTGTTTTTCTTACTTTTTAGATTTCGATAATTGCTACTTCGAGAAAATATTCTTAACAAGGGTATTGATAGCAAGCTTAGCTTTTGCATTTAGTTTTGTGCTATTGAACATGAATATTTTGGATATTAGCTTTTAGAGGATTTGTTAGTTAGCAAAAGTACCCGTATCATTAAAAATAATTGTAACTTATCATTTTGAAGACCTAAAATTGTTTAAAAATATTATTTTGGAGACTTTAAAAAGACTTTTAATTTTGGTTTAGCTAAGTATATTTTCCTTACATGCTTATGAGATTGGTATCATGAGTACATACTAAACATTTGGGTTTAGGACGCAACACTCTGATAAACTGTTGATAACCATGGCTTGTACAGGCAAAACAAGGGAAAACGGGCGAGGACGCATTCGATCAAAGAAGCATGAGGAGATCCAGTACACACCAGTGCTGGAACCAAAGAATTTATTTAGTGGGGGTTTCAATGTATCTAATAATAATTGTTTAAAAATTTTTAATTACTTTTAACATGATTTTATATTTTGAAATAGTTTCATTATAAATATTTTGAAACATATATTTTTCAAATTATACAATGAATTTATCATTTAACTGTTAATTAATCATTTGATTAAGTAAATAGAAGTTAACATATTCATTGTTGAAAATATATTATTTATGTAACAACCGATAAAATTAATGTTAATGTCAATAACGAATAAGTTAATGGATACAGTTTATGCTTTCGAATCTCAAACATTTTTTATAATAAAATCGTAATTTTTTTCAACCTTAAAAATGAATACTAAAGCACATAAAATAAAAAATATTGAATAAAATTTTATAAATATAAAATACTATTTATATAAATATAATATTAAAACTTTTATATTTAGGCCAGTGGGGGCTTGGCCTCAAGGGTGTGGGCCAGGCCTCAAGGGGCTCGGCCCCTGGCCCACACCCTCAAACAAACGCAAAAGGTAACCAATGAAAAACTCCAGTGGGTCAAAGAGATTGGACAAAGGAGCAGAGGAGGGGACGGCCAGAAGAGACAAGTGAAGGGTGTCCACATGCACACGCTACAATTAAGAAATTTTGACAGAAGTGGATGTAGCCTCTAATAGTTTGCATCTCTAGTGAATAATGGCTCTAATAGTTAAACTTGAATTTTCGTTTCATCAACTGGCTGAATTTATATTTGTTTGTTTGTCTAGATTTCCTCTCTTGCATCAGTAGCAGGAATTTCTTTCTCATTTTGTAAACGAGTAGTTCTTTCTGCTTCTGATGCCTTGCCTATTTGAGAGTACTTGATATGAACCTTACCGAAAGAAGACGAGGTTTAATGAAGAACATAAAGAACACTTGAAGAAAACACAAGAACAAGTTAAAGATGCAGCAAAGGAAAAAAAAAATTAGAGATCAAACCAACCCGTTATGTAGAAACACAAGAACCTATGGTATTAGACCTAGACCCATTGCTTAGAAAAGCAAGAACCTAAGGTATAAATTGGTGGAAGGTAGAAAAACGCCACAAGGAAGACCTTGACAAGTTCAAGAGTTCTCAAAAGAACCAAAGAGAAGAAATCTCTCAATTTTATAACTCAAAAACAATTGTGTTCTACCCAAAGGGCATAGCTATTTATAGGCATAATGCAAACTTGCAAAATAGGTAATAGGAATCTTACTTTCCTAACTTGCAAAACAAGTAATAAAAATCCTACAATATCTATTAAATAAAAAAGGAATTAGGCTTAAATTAAATTAAGACAATGTTCAGCCCAATAAAACATAACTAAATAAAATAAGAATATTATTTAGCTTAATTGCACTAAGCCCAATTTATTTATCTGGCCCAATTGCATTTCGGCCCAGTACTTGTAAATCTTCAAGAAGGTTGAACTTGGGCTTGGATTATGTTGCAGAAGACTTTGTCATCCTTCATGCTCAAGCTTTGTTGGGCTTTCTCTATAGCAATATTAATGAGACTGGCCAAGGCTTGTTGCATTCTTTTCATTTTAGCTCTTATAATTGGACCTCCATGGATGCTCAAAGGATCACGATCATCACAAAACATGACTTAGGCTTTGTGAGCTTGATGGGCCTCCATCAATCCCCCTCTCCTTGAAAGGATTTGTCCTCTAATCAGAATCACCTACATCAATATCAAAGGGAGAAAGATCAGAAACATTAAATGTAGCACTAACATTATATTCACTTGGAAGATCCAACTTACTTATAAGCATTGTCATTGATCTTTCAATCACTTGGAATGGTCCATCACCTCGAGGTTGCAACTTGGAACGACATTGGGTAGGAAATCTCTCTTTACACATATGTACCCAAATCCAATCACCAGGTTTAAAGACAACTTTCTTGCGATGCTTGTTGGCTTGAGTAGCATATTGCCTAGTCCTCTTCTCAATGTTTTGGCATACTTCTCATGCAGTTGCTTAACAAAATTAGCTTTCTTTTCCCCATCCAAACTAGCTCTCTCCTTAATAGGTAGTGGTAAAAGATCCAAGGGAGTGAGTGGATTGAAACCATAGACAACTTCAAATGGAGAATAACTAGTAGTAGAATGCACACTTCTGTTATAAGCAAACTCCACATGAGGCAAACAATCTTCCCAATTCTTCAAGTTCTTTTGAATAATGGACCTCAACAAAGTAGATGAAGTATGATTGACTACTTCAGTTTAACAATCAGTTTGTGGATGACAAGTAGTTGAAAACAATAGCTTTGTTCCTAACTTTCCCCATAATGTTTTCCAAAAGTAGCTAAGAAACTTCACATCACATCAGAAACAATGGTCCTCGGAACACCATGTAGACGAACAATTTCCTTGAAGAATAAATCAGCAATGTTGCTTGCATCATCAATCTTATGACAAGCAATGAAGTGAGCCATCTTAGAAAACCTGTCAATAACGAAAACAGAATCTCTACCTCTCTTTGTTCTTGGTAAACCCAAAACAAAGTCCATAGAAATGTCAATCCAAGGAGTAGTAAGAATAGGCAATGGAGTATAATGACCATGATTCATAACTCTAGACTTAGCTTGTTTACAAGTGACACATCTTTCACATAACTTTTCAACATCTCTTTTCATGTTAGGCCCAAAGAAGTGATCATGCAATATGTCTAAAGTTTTCTTTACTCCAAAATGTCCCATTAATCCACCACTATAAGTTTCTCTAACAAGTAATTCTCTTAAAGAACTCCTAGGCACACATAATCTATTTTCTCTAAATAAGAATCCATCATGCCTATAAAACTTTCCAAAACAAGTTTTCTCATATGCATTGAACACATTTTCGAAATCATCATAAGTAGTATACAAATCTTTAATATACTCAAATCCAAGTAGTTTAGCATTAAGAGTAGTGATTAGAGTATACCTTCGATAAAATGCATCAATCACTACATTTTCTTTACCTTGTTTACATTTGATCACATATGGGAATGTTTCAATGAATTCCATCCACTTGGCATGACACTTGTTCAACTTGCTTTGTCCCTTCAAGTGCTTCAAGGACTCATGATCAGTGTGGATGACGAATTCCTTGGGCCATAAATAATGTTGCCATATTTCCAAGGCTCTCACTAATGAATGCATCTCTTTGTTGTACGTAAGATAGTCAAGGGTAGCTCCACTTAACTTCTCACTGAAGAAAGCAATGGGGTGCTTCTCTTGCATTAAAGCAACTTCGATACCTATGCTTAAAGCATCACACTTGGTTATTTTCTCTTTTTGCTTAACCTCGGCTTCATTCACTGTTTTTTCCTCACTCTCTTTTAATCTCAATTGATCATCATCTTTCACTAGAACATTTAATGTTTGACATGCTATGGATACGTTTCCATCCTTAGGTAATTCCATACTATCCTCATCATCCTCTAATGGCAATATAGAATCATTATTGGATTCTTCTATGTAGTTGCTATCCAACTTATTATTAGCAACATTACCACACGCATGAGAAGTATTACCTTGGTTTACCTTAGCTAGAGTAGCATCATGTTGCTCCAACTTATCATATTTACCCAACTTCAACTCTATTCTCGAAAGTTGTTGTTGCATGGCTTGGAGCATGATCTTAATCTTACTCAAGTTAAGCTTTTCATTATTAGAAGACATGATTGTAACCTGCAAGAAACGTTAGTAAAAGAAAAGGATCTCACATGTTTACACTCAATACACATAAGAATGTAACACTTACACTCGTGTTTCACATAATTTTAATTTGGCTTTTCTCTACTAATGTTACTCGCACTTTTGCCTTTTTCCCTCACACAACTTTTCTCTATAGGTTCTAGATTGAACTCAAGACTCAATCAAAAATCAGCTTATGGAATCCAACTATCAACCAACAATAGACAAGATGAGCACAAGATTTTAACCAAGGAAAAAACAAAATAATAACGACTCAACAAGATTTATCAAGACTCAAGAAGACCCCAATGAATTTTAACCTTAAAGGAAATATGAGCGCTTTGGGGTGTTTGGTTAGGGTTAGGTTTAGCCAAAGGTGGGGTAGTTTGGTCTTTTTAGGTGGTAGGGTCAAAAGGTAATTTTGTGAAGTAGGGGTAAAAAGGTAAATAGAAATTTTGAGATTTAGGCAAAAAAATCTCAAAGCTCAAGAAAGAATGACTACCTCAAGATTTTGATGAAACACATCTCCACGATTGCCTTTGATGTTGCACTTGTTACACACGATATAATGAATTACCTATTGAATTGATTTTCTTTTCTTTTACTTTTTTTTCTTTTTTTACTAAAGTAAATGAACAAGGAAATAAAAAAAAATTTAAATGACAAGAAGAGGTTTACTTGGAAAACAAGGTAACTTTTGAGAAAACAAGTTGGTTTTCTAAATGACAAGAAGAGGTTTACTTGGAAAACAAGGCAACTTTTGAGAAAACAAGTTGGTTTTGGTAATAGCTTGTGTGGCAAGAAACAAGAGGGAACGGTGGCTTGTGAAACAAGGTAGCCTTTATGTAAATGTAGAGCTTTTGAAGGTTTCTTAGTGAGCAAGAAAACCTTTGGGGTCTGGTTCCTTGGAGAATAAGAAAGGGTTTACTTGGTGGCTAAGAAAAGGTAGGTTATTTTAATAAAGACAATAGGTTTGAGGGACAAACAATATTGGTAGTGGCTTGGAAAAGGATTCAAGATCAAGGTTTGTCCAAGACAAGAAGATAAAGAGAAAAAAACACAAGAACACAACAAAACGAAACTCCCACGAATTAAACCTAAGCTCTGATGCCAAATGATATGAACCTCACTAAAAGAAGATGAGGTTCAATGAAGAACACGAAAAACACTTGAAGAAAACACAAGAACAAGTTAAAGATGCAGCAAAGGAAAACAAAAATTAGAGATCAAACCAAGACCCGTTGTGTAGAAACACAAGAACCTATGGTATTGGACCTAGACTCGTTGCTTAGAAAAGCAAGAACCTAAGGTATAAATTGGTGGAAGGTAGAAGAACACCACAAGGAAGACCTTGATAAGTTCAAGAGTTCTCAAGAGAACCAAAGAAAAGAAATCTCTTAATTTTATAACTCAAAAACAATTGTGTTTTACCCAAAGGGTTGCATAGCTATTTATAGGCATAGGACAAACTTGCAGGACAAGTAATAGGAATCTTACTTTCCTAACTTGTAAAACAAGTAATAAAAATCCTACAATATCTATTAAATAAAAAGGAATTGGGCTTAAATTAAATTAAGACAATGTTTAGCCCAATAAAACATAACTAAATAAAAAAAGAATAGTATTTGGCCTAATTGCACTTGGCCCAATTTATGCATTCGGCCTAATTGCATTTCGGCCCCAGTACTTGTAAATCTTCAAGAAGGTTGAACTTGGGCTTGGACCATGTTGCAGAAAGACTTTGTCATCTTTCATGCTCAAGCTTTGTTGGGCTTTCTCTATAGTAATATTAATGAAACTGGCCAAGGCTTGTTGCATGCTTTTCATTTTAGCTCTCGTTATTGGACCTCCATGGATGCTCAAAGGATTACAATCATCACGAACATGACTTGGGCTTTATGTGCTTGATGGGCCTCTATTGGTACTCTAACTCGAGGATTCAAATAGCGGTGATATGGTTGTGTCGCAGCTGCTATTTAGTGGTAGGGGCACCGCTTGCCACCGCTATTAAGTGAAAATCGAATGAGAATTTAAATCTTCATGGTATTGACGTGATAGCAGCAATTGAAAACGTTGTAACGACTACCATAATTTCATCTTTTATCAAAAAATGGAGAGAAATTGCTGAGAACAGAAAAAGAGAGAAACATTAACTCACAAAGAGTTTTTCTTATAAGAAAACAACAAACCAACCCATGATTAGAATAATAATTCCATCCCAAATCATTAGAACAGTAATGATCAACTGCAAAAGCATCTCTAAAACATAAAATATTCATTTTAATTTACTTATTTTATTGAGCTAAAACTTGGTGTGGTAAGTGAGATCAATTCGACACCTATGATTCTACTGCTAAAGGGCAATGGCTAACCTAGAGATTTTTGATCGATCAAGGGAGGGCGGGAGCTATAAGAGGGAAGGATGCTTTAAAGAGAAGAGTGAAGTGAGAACTTAGAAGAGGAGGGCTAACGGTAGGGGAGCATTTCGAAAATACACGAAGAAAGGTAGAAGGAATAGAATAAGAATGGAATGGAAGCATGTGGTGTTGGTAGAATCCCAGGAATCGAGGAAGTAATTTTGAATTAAAAAAAGGTGACCCAAAAAGTAAAAGCCATAATAATGTCAATTGTGTCACCTCTCCATAATTATTATTATTATTATTACAATATTTGTTATTTTTTAATTACTATAATTAAATTTAAAATATAAATATTTTATTATAATCTCTAACAATATTGTGAATTATTTTTTTCTTAAGCAAATAGAACACATGAATTATCCTAATCAACTTTAAAAAAACATAATTTAAAAATTTTTATAATTATAAATATGATTACTATATTTTTTTGGTAAGTTGTGCAAATTGAAAAAAAAATCATGATTGCAATGATTGCAATAATCGTGATAGTTTCTGTTATATCTGCAACTGCGATAAACAAAACGTGACAAAAAACGTGATCCAACCGTAATTTAAATCTATGCTCTAACTAAGAATAGGGACATGAAGTTTTTTTGATGTAAACACAGATATCCTCATCCGTTTTATGGTTTAAGATTAATTTTGTTCCGGTCGAGAGTGGTAAACGGTAAAACCCTTCCAACAATAGAGACTCCAGAACTCAAACCCTGGCTAAGGGACATGAAGTTTTCACTATCCTTTTCTAATTGTATGTAAACTTTGAGTTCCCAAGGTTGTCATCAATTACGAAAGAGCTTCTCAACCTCTCATATTTTCTTCTTCCTTTCAACCTTGCAACAGCTTAAAGGCTTTTTTTTACCTGTGAGAATCCAAATTGGTGGAGATCCTATAAGGAGATGTAGCCATCAATATATTCTATACTATCAATATTATATTTGCCTTGAAAGGATCAAGGACCTTATTATGTCTCTTGATTTCATAAGTGCACTGTGTCCCTTCTATTGTAGTATTTCTAAGTATTTCAATTTCACTTTCATGGCATTCACAAGATGACATCATCATATAACTTAAAATTGGTGAGAATGCTGGAAGCAAGTGCTTCCATGTTTGTGCTCTTTCTTACGGCCACATGGTGCTTGTTTTTCATCCTTTGTGTCTTGCTCTAATTGTTTGACATTTTGGTATCTTCACAAGTCTCTTTGCACTGATTGTTGTTATGGAAAAAATAGTTTTACTCCTATCTATTTGTGTAATTTTATTTTATGACCTATCAGCTTCATCATGTGTGAGACCATTGTTTTTGTGGAATAGCATCTTTGTCCTCAATTCGTTTCCATCTCTTTTTTTTAATGGTTTGTATTGTGAATAAGACTTGAATTTATTTGCAATTTTATCTTTTTACTGTTAGATAGTCTTGGAATTAGATGTGCAAAGGTCCGTCTTCCGGGACCTACATCCCTTCTTTACTTTCTCTGTCCTCTTCTGCTGTTTAGAGATTTCTTAGATTTTTTTTATTTTGTTTTTTCTTCTCCTATAGTACATGGGGAAAAAAAAGGAAAGACATGGTGGAAGGATCCAGAATCTGTACTTTTACAAACTGAAAAAGCAAAAAAAAAAACATCCACTTGATTATCTCCCTTCACCGTCATTTTGACGAGGATTGACAAGAATTCATTGCTTTTTAAACCCCAGAAGAATAAGAAATAGAAGCAAACACTAATCCTAGGCCAATTTCTACTAAAATCCATATTAAAAGTCAGCCAACAGAGGCCAACCTCTAACTTTCACATCGATTTCACGAGTACGGTCAGTGGTAGATCTTACGACGGAAGAGAGTTGGTAGGAAATGGAGCGTTAATGGTCATTTTATCTTTGAAGATGAATAGCTTGAACCCGTCATTGACGGTTCGCCAAGCGTCTTTTCTAGGCTTCGTTGGAGGCCATGAGGTGCATAAAGGTGGTGAAGTTACTCCTCCTAAACTATGGTCGCAGTTCAGCTCTAGCCTCTTGCATGGTATTGGTTCCTACCGTTAAGCCTCAGCCTCTCTTGATTTCATGACCTCTATCTTCAAGGAGGAAAAATTGAGGTGGGTTTAATTTTATCTTTGGTTTTTCATTTCTGATCATTCAGGGCTTATTCGTTCGGATGTGTGTCTTAAAATTGGTTTTAGGCACATTTTAAGAGGAGGATGGGATTTCTTCAAGTTGCTGCCTGATGCTATCAAAAGGGATTAAGCAGGTTGGTGTTATTTGTTGGGATTTACAGGTACTAAACAAAACTTCATTGTTCTTTTTTAGGATGCTTTTGTGTCGTTTTTGTATGTTTTTAGAATGACATAGAATGCTTTGGACCTTCACTAAATGTTTTCTTACAAAGTATTAGGCTTATAATTAGTTGTGTAAAATGGAGAAATCCACTGCAAGATTGTTGTTGCCATTTCGTTGAATATCTTTTCTTTATCTTTTTAAATCAATTTCATTCTATACTTCTCCTTGATAGACAGCACAATGTGTGTTTGTCTTTTCTTTTTCTTTTTGTTTTTACTTATGTAAGACTCAGTATTTACTAATTCTCTTTTAGGGACTGCTCAAGCTGAAAACTTGAGGGATTCTTCTGCTAAAGCAAAATCCGATATTGCTGTCAAGGTAATCTCTTAAGTTTTTATCCATCGTGAGCATGATTTCTATTACTCCACTTTTCCTCTTTTACCTATTCCTGTTTTCTCATCTCCTAGTTCATTGTTTTCATGCTTCTAGCCAGCACCTCATTCTCTCTTTCGTGATTTCCCCTTTCCCTTATCTCCATGAAAAAAAAAATCACGTTTTGCAACCCTAGGAAGTAAATAGTTGTAGCCAAGCCCAACCCCGAGGAGAAGCTAACTAAGGCTTCTAGGACTTTGAAAAGGACGTCTCCGGAAAGAAGTTGATTGCTCCTAAGCATACTTTAGGGGTAAAACTAGTGATGTAATTGAGGTATCCAAAGAGATTTGGTCCTTTTTTGTGTTTTTGGTAAATTTCTATGTTTTCCCATTATGTAAGGATTTTTTGTTGTTGAATTATGTAGGCAGATAGCTCTTAAGAAATTAAAAAGTAAGACTTTGAAAGCTGAGATGAAATTTGATTGGAAGTTCAAGTTTTTGGAAAGGTTATGCATAAGAATCTCTTCATTTAAGGGGTTGGTGTGTTAGGACTGATCCAATGTGGCTCTTCTTATTTTGGTATGGGTAGAAGTTTCATAGAAAAATGCATTTTTCTTTTGTAATTTCTTCATATTTTTGTTTTTATATTTCTTCGTATTTTGATGCTTGCAAATATCTTGGTCATGAAAAGACTGGAAAGTAGAAATTGACTCTCTGAGGTATTTTATAGTATGGCTTGTGTTGTGAGATTTTAATAAGTGTTATTTTTTGGAATTATTTCTACTTTAATTAAAGTTAGCTTCTGTGTATTTTTGAGGATTGCTAAAGCATGGGTTGATTGACATTTTAAGTGGTTCTAAAAATTGAAGTAAAAAAGAAATAATAATGCATTGAAGGAGAATCTCATTAATCATTGTTATTAAAGCTTGAACAAGTGCATATAACAGTTCAGTGTAGATTAATCAATTAGTTACGCTTGAAATCCATAGAATCTCCAGTCTTTCATGATTCAGTAACCATCTCATTAAAGATGTCCTTCATTTTGATACATCTCTCTATATAACAACCTTTTATCTTCTTTAAGTTTTCTAGCTTTAAATTAGACAAGCACATCAAAATTTCATTTTAACCCAATTAGATATATCTAGTTTGCACAAGAACATCCCAAATAACATTGCCAAAATTAGCCAAAAAGGCGCTAAATCGCTAAATTTCCTAAACACTACCATCTTTTCCATCAATAGGGACATTTCTGATGATGACTATTAATAAGTTCATCCATGTGCTAAGAATCATCCTTTTCTAGGTATTGCATTTTAGAAGAATGAATGGAGAAAATCAATTTTTGGAGAGTTTTCAAGTGGTCTCTAGTAACGTAGGATCTTCCTTCAATTTTCTGAAGAATTCTGCATTGTACATAGGTTGTTCTAAAAGATATTTCTCTAAGGGAGTTTTATTCTAAGACATATTTTTCTCTTTTTAATTGATTTTGGTGTTTCCTATATTAGAACAATATAAATGGAAGTCATTTTCATTGTTTTAAAATGTCCCTTTAATGATTTTCTTAGTAAAAAGATCTTTGCTATCTATGTTGTTGATTGGAAAATCTAAATGGAGTTTTGGTCCTACTAGATGCTTTTTTTGGCCAACATCAATATGCCTTTCAGTCTTTTGTTGATTGTTTGTTGTATACTGTCAATTGGTTATGTTGTTGATAACTAAGCTTTAAATAACATTGTTCACTCATATGTTTTAGCATTCCATGTTATGGTAAAATGTTTATTCGAGATCAATTCTAAGCACGCATGCATGTTTTAAAGACACGTACAAGGAGAACGATGATAGGACATACAACAGCTTCAGGCAAGAAAACTGTGAATTTGTGTTTGCTAATTAGTTAGAGTGATCTTTTTGGATATGAAATTTTCTTCTTTTTTGTTATATAGATGTTATGAAATCTTAAATGTTTTCTATTTCTTTGTAGGTGAAATTCATGAAAATTTGGATGTGCTAAAGACATATCAATAGCAATTATGAGCATACAAAGGATAGCCTTCTTTCCAAGGTTCAATTCATGCTTTGTTTGATTTTCTAGTTTCCTTTTTGCTTTGCAAATTTATACCATCCTAATTCCTCTAATGATTCTTTTTGGACATACATAAGGGTCCTATAAGTTAATGGGTTTAGTCAAGTTGTGTGGTAGTAAATATTGCTCTTTTATGAAGTTAAATGTTGATTTTTTTTTTTGACAAATGTATTTGGGGTTGTTTACTCTAGTAAGCATTAATGACTTATTTTGAGTATCCAACCTCTGGAACGACCAGTCTTCTCTGTTTTGTGTTTGTTTCTCAATAGCCTTGAATTATACATAATATATAATACATACATGTGTATATATATATATGATTCTCTACTATTAACTGCACAGGGCCATCCTATGGTAAGAGCATTAAATTCCCTCACATGCCTGTTCTTAATTTTCCATGCAAAAATTTAGTTTGTTTCAGTTATTGAGCTTTGAATCAACTGTTTTTTTCCTTTTGCTAACGGTTGTGTGAAACAGCAAAATGGGGAGACTTATAATGGACATTTGGCCACTTGCGACGAATGATTGTCCATCTCCGCGAAGTTACGTGTACTTAAAAGCTACAAATATGAATTCATTCAATGTTCTTTTTTCCTGCTACTTTTAATTGTATTTGCGGTTTGATTGAAAATATAATGTAGGATGGAAACAACTATTGAAGAATGCCTGAATGCTATATCCGTGGAATTACAATCAAGTATCTTCATGTTCTTGATGAGGTACCTTTTACTCCTATTGTTTTGGTTCTTTACTTTGCTTATATAAGTGTTTGTTACTTTAATTTTATTCACTCTGTTAAAACCTATAAATGCTAGACTCTTGGAAGTCTTTGTGAAAGCATAGATTGGAATTTTGGCTGTTTCATTCTTGAAGAAGCTTTATTTGTCTTTTGTGGTGTTAAAAGGAGTATTCTTTTATTTGAGGCTAAGTGGTAATTTGCTTTTTTCTTTTTTTAGATGACAACATTTGCCATCTCTAAAGAAAGCATCAAACTAAGGGTCTGTGTGTTAGGAATTTGCTTGAGTCCATTTCTGTCAAACTTACTGCACCTTAATTTCCAGGTTTAATAGAAATTTTTAGTTTATTCTAAATTCAAGTTCAGTTTCCACTTTTTTTTCTTGAGAATAATTGTTCAAGTAGACAAAAGAGAGAAAGGAAAAACAAAAGGTATAGGCAAAATTAGCAAAAGGATAGAGACTTAATTAATTTTATTATCATTAATTTCCTTCAAGAAAATGATAAAAATAATATAAACCAATAATATATGAATGCCAACTTTCACATTAAGCCAATTAAATATGCATATAGCTTAACAAGATTTAGATTTGATATTGGAATATTGGATAGGTTGGAAAAGGAGGTGTGATTTTTTAAATCATCAAATTATTGCTTTTAGTTGTTCCTCTTTTCATTAATGAAGGGCAACTTTATGATCTTGATGGAAGAAAGTAAAGGCCAAATATCACATGGTGCTTCCTCACCCAGTAGCTTATTGCGAGTTTATGTTGGGAATTTTTGACTAAATTATGACTAATTGAGTTGCATAAATTCGCTGTTGTTTAGATCTTTCAGATCGTTGATGGTAATTTTATATTTATGGCACCTAAAGCAAGAATGCCTACTCTTCATCAATGCTCCCCATGTCGGTAATATCTTTTCTAAAAATTTCTTTATAGTTTTATCATTGTGAGGACAATGTTCTCTCTAAAAAGTATTGTTCTTATAATGTTCTTATAGTTTCATGAATTCTCAAATTCCTGATGTTTATGACTCTTGCAAGTGAGTAACTATTCCATTCTACTAACAAAATTTTATTAGAAAGTAGGTACTCTACACAATAAATTTTGTGATTCGGAAGGAATGTGTGTGGAAATATCCTTTGTTCCTGGTTTAAGAATTTATCTTCACCTCCATTTCTTTCTCAAAACTGAATTTTCTTCTTAGTTATTCTTTGATTTATTCCTTTGAATTTGTTAATTAGAAAATTGAAAATCGTCCATTCTTTTATTTCAAGGAGATTGTTGCATGATTTTAATAGCATTCCTTTTAATTCATATTCTTTTAGTTCCTTTCAAGCATGAAAAGGACTTCCTTATATCTTCATGACAACTATCAGTTATTTCTTCATCAATGCTTGATTTTACACTCCCTTTTGGATCTCTGCATTTTATTGCCTTCGTTAGAGAAGAAAAATATGAAACTTGAGATTTTACAATGATGTATTTTGCCTAAAAAAATTGGTCTCTAATTTTATAAGGAAAATAGCATTTTTAATTTATCTCATCTATTTTTAATATTTGTGCAAGCTGAAAATATGGTTCCATTTTGATTGTTTCATGTTTCACATCTTTTATAAGTCTCAATTTTAGAAAGAATTATCAAATTTAAGCATCATGTTTTAGGCGTTCTCACATGTTTGATTCAGGGTGGATTAGTTGTCATTATCATTCATAGTCAATTAGTCATGGAATGAAAAAAAAAAAGGGAAATGATTATATGGAAATGTATTCTCCAAATTTATCTTACCCTTGCTTTTGTGATTGTTTCTGTTCTGTTTGAACAATGCCATAAGAATTCAAATGTCAACTCCTATATTTGAAAGTAATCTAATATTGTAACTTAATGCCTCTTCTACAATTATATTCCTATCCTATACAATCAAATTATTTTGGGATTCTGCCTTACTTCATCTAAAGGTATTGATAGGTTCTCCCAAATTGCATAAAATATCCTGACATATCCAGTTGTAATTGATGTTAAGACATTGTACGAGGAATTGGAATTTGATTTATAAGTGCTTTGAAATGAACCCCTACAATCTCTGCATAGATTGTTGATATTTGTTTTTAGAAATTTCTTATGCACTGATTTTTAATAGGGTATAAGGAGTGTTTTGTTTATTGTCATATGCATTTTTTCCCTCTATCTTCATACAATTTCTCCTTTAATCTGGTATTGTTGATGATAGCATTATGTAATTTTATTTTTTGATTTTTTAAGACATAAAGAAACTAAAGACTTCTGCTATAAGTGTAGCATTGGCAGCTTCACACTCAGGGATGTCTCATATATATTAACATTTGCTTATTTAATTAATCTTCTCAGCTGTCTCTTTTTTTTGGGCTTATGTTTTTCTATCTAGATCTAACTTGCTTTGTTTATCTATTTATGCTAACTATAATGACAATGGAAAATAGTTTATATATGGTATTCTTTTTTATTTCAGGTTTGTCACATGGATAGTGCAACTTTTTATCTTATTTGGGTTGTGTGAATTTGCTATGTATAGAATTGATTTGCATTTTCTCTATTTACATTCTTTGAAATGTCAAAGTATGCATGAAACATGGGAATTCTGTAAATTTGTAAGGCAAGTGGAAAAGGTTGACAAATTCATTGGATTTAGCTAAAAGTTTTTGAGGTTTTAAGAACAGGCATTATATTTTGGTTAACAACAAACAACATACTTAATAGTCTTTAGCAAAGAACAAGATGCAAGTAAAGTTTCAATGCATTCGCAAGATAAATAATGGCATACTCTTGTTAATTTTTAATCAGTACCTTTTTAATTACTCATAGTAAATTATGGTTATATATATTTTATTCAAACTGCATGAGACCTTTATCATAAAGTGGTAGAAGCCAATTGTAGCCATTTATCTTTACAGAATTTAATCTTGCTTGCTTAGGTTAAACTTAAAGGAAAACATAACTCTTTATTATTTTGTGTTTATGTTATATTATAAAGTTTGTTGGTTAGAAGAATTGCTTTTTGCTTCATTATAATTTAATACATTGAAAAACTATGTTCTGTTGTCATCTGAGATTCTTGGTGTTCTTATTTGTTCATAATTTTTTTTAATGTACGCGTTGACACAATCAGTATGTGTTAACAAGGCCAAAGGATTAAATTTGTTTTCTTTTGATGCAGATTTGGCATTTACTGGTATATGTAATTTTTCTCGCTGTTTCACTTCTGGATGATTGCTTACAACTTTTCTAAGGCTTTGCTTGCTACATCCCATGTAAATTGTCTAAAATAAACATGATACAGACTCTTTTTCACTGCACTTCATATAGTAATGTACGTGAATACTTGCTTCACTCTTACAAAAATTTCTCAAATTTGTCCTTTCAAATGATCTACTTGTGCAATGCGCAGGCATTCCCTAGTAATATTAATTTGTATTAATGTATGGTTATTCAAACATGTTCATATGTAAGAACGGAAGTAGTTGGCCTCTATTACTTGAGACATTTTTTAAGTCTTTCAGTCAAATGTGCCCAAATTTTTAATTAGGGAGATGAGAAAGCAACCTATAGACCAATTACATGATCTGTTAAGGAAGATGAGGCAAAATAAATTAAACTATAAACCCTTCAATCTCATGGACCACTGTTGTATGTTGATTTTCTAGATGAACCAAATATTTCCAAATAAATCTTGGAAAATGATGGGATAATAGAATAAAATCAACAACAAAAACCTACTCAAATGAAACATCTAATGCGAGAGTCCAGGAAAATACAATTCTATTCTACGTACATTGGAGCTTCCTTCTTATGTAGTTTTCAATCTCATGGACCACTGCTGTTTGTTGATTTTCAAGATGAATCAAATATTTGCAAATAAACCATGGAAAATGATGTGAGAATAGAACAAAATCAACAAACAAATACCTACTCAAATGAAACATCTTATATGAATATCCAGGAAAATACAGTTCTGCATACGTTGGAGCTTCTTTCGTATGTAGTTTTCTATCTCATGGACCACTGCCGTATGTTGCTTCCCATCAATTATCTATATCTGATATGCAGGAAGAAAATGACCTTCAAAGTAATTTATATAATATCTAATTCAGGAAGAAAATGACCACAACAGGAATTATATGTGATATGCATCATAAGATTTTGAATTGCTGTCCGTAAAGCTTATTCACCAAATTAGTCCACTTTCATCATAAAATAAAATTACAATATACTATATATTAAGTTTGGTAAATATACATATCAAGTTTGGTCCCCCTTTCATAGCATTGAGATACAATATATTATATATTACTCACTGACGGAAATCTTCCATAACACAAGCATTATATGTATTGATTTAGAACAACCACATAGTCCGATCAGAAGTAGATAAATTGGAGAGGTCAACTCAACCCCACATTAATCCCAACTTAATCGGCATCTGGTATGTCAATCCATTTCTTCCATTCCACTCGATTAAAGACTGTCTCCCAAAGATCTAATGATATTGTGATAACCGTAAATTTTTCATTTAATTGGAAATCACTAATATTGGAAATTTAATGAATTAAACAAATATAATATGAGATTGGAATATCAGTAAAAATCCCGAAAATTGAGAAAGTGAAGCATCGGGAAATCCGAGTGAAGAAAATTAAATTGGAAATAAGAATAAGGTAGAAAGTATGGAAGAATAATGAAGAAAGGAAATTTAATTTGGATAAATGGAAATCCAAATTAAATAAGAAAATGAGAAATGAAAGAGAAATACATTTATATAATTAGAAATTATATAAATGTATTTTTATATAAATACATATGTATTGAAGTACTATATAGTATATATTAATATACAGAGGTATATATAAATATATATACTATTGTATAAATTTAAATAGTACATATGTATTAAATATAACATTGTATGTATATAAAAGTATATACATATTTGAGAAATGTAAATATTAATTTACATTAAAGTTTGAAAATATATATTGTAAACACAATATATATTGTGGTATAATATATATATATATATATATATAAATATATATAAAGGTTATTTAGTTTTAAGGTATATAAATATACATATATATATATATATATATATACACTAGATATATATATTTTGTAATACACAATATATATCTTTATATATATAATTTATATATAGTACAATACTATATATATACTAATAATATTATATGTATAATATATTATACATATAATATATAGTTTATAAATATAATTATGTGTGTATAATTATATTAATTATAAACAAAATAAAAAAAGGAAAATAAAGAAAGAAAATCGGGAAAACTCCTGATTTTTCCTCCCCGAGTGGCAACCGGCCATTGTCGCTGGAGAAAGGAAGAGAGAAGAAGGAAGAGATGACGTCGCCGGCGAAGAAAGGGAGGGAAGGAAGTTACCGGAGGCGAGAAAGGAGAAGGAAAGAGGGAAAATCGGAAGGAAAAATCGGTGGAAGCCAAGAAGGGAAAAGAGAAGAGAAAATGGTGGTGTCGGCCGGTCTTGGCACCGCCACCGCCACTCGAACCTCGATGGAGGTGAGAGGAAGGAAAAGGAGGCCACCGGTGAGGCCACCGACGGCGGAGGATGGTCGGACGGAGGAAGAGAGAAACCGAGGCAAAACTGAGTAGATCCGCCGCTGTGCCGCCGATCCAGGCCGAACGGAGACCACCAACAGGTTCGCCGTGCCGTCGGCCAGCTGAGGAGCCATCGAACCACCGGAGAACCGGCTGCCGAAGGAGAACCTGCTAGGAGGGGAAATCGCCGGTCTGGCCAGGAAAAAGAAAAAGAAAAAACAAAAGAAAAAGGAAAAAGAAAAAAGAAAAGAAAAAAGAAAAGAAAAGAAAAAAAAAGAAAGAAGGAAGAAAAAGAGAAAGAGAAAGAGAAAAGGAATTCCAGGAATTTGGAAAATTCCCGAGAATTCAGAAATCACGGGAAATCCTGGGAATTACGAGAATCGGTAAGAAATCCCAGAAAGTGTTAAATGATTTAAATAATTTATTTATTTAAATAAATTGAGAAAAATTCTAAAATTTAGAATTTGGTTTCCAGAATCGTTCTCGGTGAATAAGACGATGGAACCGAGGAAGGTGAACACGGGCGCAACCTTCGAGAGGCAGTCGTCGACCCGAGATAGGTAAGGGAGACATGTGCCGCCTGTAAGGATATTCGGCCACATGTTTTAAATTATGCATTTAAATTTTATAAATGCAATTGACAATGATTGGTTGAAAACTGTGGTGATTTATACATTTGGAAATTGTGGTGATTTAACGGTTGAGAAAACTATATTTTCCATGCAGGAGGCTAGCCAATCGGCAGCCGTTATACTGCCGAAAAATTATCGAAAAATTACTAAAATTTACCGAAAATCATAATAAATGATTTGATTTCACGAGAATCGATTTTTAGTCACGAAAATTGAGAAACCAAGTATTTTTCATAAAACATGAATATATGGAAGTTTGAATTTAAAGTATTCATGTTTTCAAGAATGGTGAAAATGGAATCACCGAAAATTCACCCTGTAGGTGATAATTCACGTGAAACGAGATAGAAAATGAAAAAGACTGAAGTGAATATTTTATAAATATTTCTTAAATATTCACTTGATTTCATATCAAACCTTTATGGTTTTCATTATGAAAATAATTAATTACATAAATTCCATAAAGGTTAAGAATAATGGAAAAACTATGAATTCAAGACTAGAGGTCTCTACACGTGTTTTTAGAAGAAAATATGGTTATGGGATTTATAAATTTGGAAAATAAATATTTTATTTTTCCATAAATTATGAGATTATGTGAATTAAATTCCGATAATTTTAAAAACCATGTTTTGGATACAAAGCACGGAACAGCGTGCGTATATGTTTTTACGGTGGAAAAAGACACAGTCACGAGATGTTTTTTCAGTGTGACTATTTTATAACTGTTTTCACCGTATGAAAAACATGATTTATGCCTTTATGAAATATTTTGAGAAATGATATTTAAATTATAAATTTCATAAAGGTGATGATTTATACATGTAAGCCTTATGGATAATTGTGAAATAATTCGATTTATTGTGTTTTAATCCATAAAGGCTATGATACAGTTTTTATATTGTTTTGAGACTTAGGCCCCGAGCTTCATGCATCATACCATACTGTTACTGTCATGTGGCTGATTGACCAGCTAGTCATCAGCGTCCCAGATTGTCACCTAGCAAGTGTACACCGAGGACATATTATAGATCATGGCCATAGATCTCATTACTATTACTGTGTCCCTAGTGGACGAGATAGCATGATTTGATTGTAGGGTGATGCTTAATCTCACTTACTATTTACTGTTTACTGAAAGGATTTACGGAATCATATTTATTGTACTGTACTGTTTACTGTATTGAATTACTATACTGTTTACTGTTTACTGATGAAAAATCGTACCAAAACACTGTTTACGGAACTGTAATGTATATTGAATGGTAGCCACTGATTATTGTTTTACTGGACTGAAAGCTACTATTTACTGTTAACTGAACTGAAAGCTACCGCATACTGTTTTCTGAATTGGTAGCTACTGTTTACTGTTTTATGACTGAACCGTATCAAGATACTGTTTTACTAAATATTACTGTTTTACTGAACTGTAAGATACGATTTTACTGAATTGTAAGGTACTGAATTAATAAATAGTATCGAAAACTACTATTTACTGATACAATGGTTTTGGATATTTATAAACCACTGTACTGTCACGTGTTTTAACTGTACTGACGAGAACAAAAGTAAACCATTATTTTACTACTGAATTGTCACGTGTTTTAAAATATATTGAAGTGAAGAGAAATAAATGATTTACTTTACGAAAACTAATATTCTATCTTTTCGAGAACAATTGATATAGTACTTTCTACAGTTGCTTCTAGGTTCCGGAACAAGTCAGGTATTTTAAAATACCTGCCTTACTCTATCTGGATCCCTAGCCGACTGTAGTATCATTCCTACATGTGAGCCTAGAGCCCATCTAGGAAATTTTAAAGAAAGTGAAAAAAATTATTTTCAGCATATAGGTAGCTGAATATCAAGTGTGACATATAACTCTCTTACTGAGTCGTGGTTTGCTCACTCCCCAATTTTAACATTTCAGGTTTTGATGATTATGAGATTCGAGGATTGTGGATCACGGCTATACACAAAGGATAATGTGACAAACCATCTGAGATATATAAGGTACGATCATTTATTTTCTGTATTTAGACATGTATACATTACTACATTTTTTGTAAGTAAGAGAGGGGATGTGTATAATGTTAACATTGTTGTACAAGCCCAACCGAATAAGTGGTGTAAAAACATGTGAAAAATGTGGTCACAGACTGTTATAGATATAGAATTTTAGAGACATAAAGTGAAGGTTTTCATGAATCAGTAAACATTCGAGTAAATCTTGCCTTGAAAATTGTAAGTTGTAATAGCAAGGTATATAGAAGATGCCACAACATGTTTACTGAGGGGGTTGAGTATGTCAACTAGTACTTATAAAACAGTACAGTTTTGGTTTCTTAGGTTGATTAGCCACTACAACCACTCTAAGTCAGTATCTATTCTGATAAGACAAAGTCTCCTTCATTTTCCTTACTTTCCATGCATTGATCCCCAATCTAATAAGACTGTTCCATGGCTTAAACTTATAATGAGCAATATTGAGATTAACAGATTGACAGAAAAAAGATTACTACTTCGTAAGCTTCGATTTATAAATTTTGCTCAACTATTTTTTATTTTCACGGCGAGACTACAAATAAACAAACTAATGGTGGTTGCTGACCAAACACCTTTGTCGTTAGTAAGATATTAAATACAAAATATTAAGTTGATCAAAGTTTTATTTCATGTGATACAGGACACTACGCATGTTAGATAAAAGAGATATTTAATGTCAATGACGATTAAGATGGGAAATTAAAAATATCTAATTGAACTTGAGTTTCAATTATTATATCCAATTATACATGCATCAGAAAGAAAACGTTACTATCTTGTCAAATCCAACGCATGTATTGTCCAATGACTTGACTCATCATCATCATCAACAACAAAACTTTTATCTTAATAGATTAAGGTAGGTTACATGAATATGAACTCACGTTAAATCATCCATATGAATTCTCCTCCTCCTCACATTTCTATCCAAAGCAATGTGTTCATCCAACTCTAATGCCTTTTTATTCTTTTAAACTATGTTCTTACAAGTCTTTTTTGGTATTTCTCTAGCCTTAACCCTTTTTTCATCATTCATAGCCTTTACTCTCATAACTAAAGCACCAATAAGTCTACATCATATGTGTTCAAACCAGCATAAACGACTTTTATACATCTTGTCTTCGATAGGTATCACTCCAACCTTCTTACAAATGTCTTCATTTCTTATTTTATCATTTTTTGTATATCCACACATCCACTGCAACATTCGCATTTTTGTTACATTATTGTGTTTAGTCGCCCAACATTCACTATCAGATAACACTGTTGGTCTAACAACCATCTTGTAAAACTTGCCTTTTGACAATATAATAATTCCTTTATCACACAGTACACTTGTAGCGCTTCTCCACTTACTCTACCCAATCTGGATCCTATAGGTCACATCACCATCAATCTCTCCATTGTTTGTACTATCGACCCTAGATATTGAAAATGGCCTTGCTTAAGTATCGCTACTGCATTTAACGTCACTGCATTCTAATCTTCCTCTTTGTTTGAACTAAATTTACATTTCGTGTATTCAGTCTTCACTCTGCTTAGTTTGAACCCTCTTGATTCTAGCGTTTGTCTTAACGGTTTCAACTTTGTGTTGATCTCTGATCTAATCTCAACACACAAGACAATATCTTCTGTAGACATCATACACCAAGGCACCTTATCCTATATGAATTTTGTTAGTTCATCCATTACTATAGCAAACAAGAATGGACTTAGCGCTAACTCTTGATGTAATCCTACTATGATAGGAAATTCGCTTGTTTGACATTCACATATTCTCACATGTGTCCTTGCATATCCATACATGTCCTTAATTAGTTCAATATATTTCGCAAGATTTCTTTTCTTCATTAAAGACCACCATAAACCTCCCTAGGCACTTTATCTTATTCTTTCTTTAGGTCTATAAAGACCACAAGAAGATTGTTACACAGTACTAGAGAACGCTCCATAAGTTGTCAAGCACATATATTGCCTCTATAGTTGATCGACCAACCATAAAACCAAATTGATTCTCCAATATCTCTACAATTTTTCTTACTCTCCGTTCTATCACTCTCTCCCATAGTTTCATCATGTGACTAATTAGTTTTATGTCTCGATAGTTGGCACAACTTTGAATATCTCTCTTGTTCTTTTAGAGAGGTATCAAGACACTTTTCCTCATTTTCTAAGGCATTTTGTTAGTATACTAAATCTTGTTAAAAAGATTTGTCAACCACCTAACTTTTACATCTCCAAGTTATTTCCAAACTTCAACTGAAATGTCTTCAAGCCTAATAGGTTTTCTAGGCCTTAATCCTCTTTAGTGCCTCTTTTACCTATATCTCTCTAATTCTGCACATTAAACACTGATTCAGACCTTTAAGAGGCATCGAGATATTATCCAAATTTTGATATGTCCGTTATTAAATAATTTGTCAAAATAATCATGTCATCTTTTTCTTAATATCATTATCCTCAACAATACTTCTTTGATGCTAATCCTTAATATATTTCACGACTCCTAGGTCGTGACTCCTTTCTCTTGCTCGTGCCAATCTCTATATCTTTATCTCCTCCTCCTTTGTGTCCAACTTGTCCTAAATATCTTTCACAACTTTTAGCTTTATCTTCTGCTACATCCTTGTTTGCCTATTTTCTACCTTACTTATATTCTACAAAACTCTCTTCTGTGTTGATATTCTTAAGAACCTTGTAACACTCTTACTTAGTATTTATAACGTCTTTAACTGTTGCAGTCCACCATGTTGCATTCTTTCCAATAAGTGCTCTTCCGTTTGATACTCCCAGTATCTCTTTGCCCATATCTCGAATGTATTTTGCCGTCTTGTTCCACAATACATTTGGGTTCTGTTTTGTTGTCCAGTCTGTTTTTTAGATCCAACTATCTCTACATACTATGTGACAATCTTCTTTTAGCTTCCACAATAGAATTCTTTTAATTTCTTTTTATTTGTTCCTTCAATATTGTCTGTGAATCCTTATATCTTAGACTAAGAGTCTATGTTGCTTAGTAACATTGTCGCTTAAGATAACTTTACAGTCCATACATCTATGTTTATCCATCCTCCTAGTAAAAAAAATCTAACTTGCTCGTTGTCCACTTCTAAATATTATAATTTGAGAATTTCTCTTCTTGAACAATGTATTTACTAGGGTTAGGCCATAAGATAAAGAAAAATCTAGGATAGTATCTCCATCCTCATTTCTTACACCATAACTAAAATCCCTATGTACGCTCTCAAAACCCTCTCTATTAGTACGTACATGTCTATAAAGGTTATCTCTAATAAAAAAATTTCCACCTAAATGCATTTTTTGTACTACCATATCTAAATCCTCCTAAAACTATCATTTACTAGCCTAATCAAGTCTTATCTAGGGTGCATATGTGCTAATAACATTCAACAACTCTCATCCTAAAGCTAGCTTAACCAAAATAATCATATTCCCTTGTCTCCTAATCTGTACAACATCCTTATGGTACTTTTTATCTATAATGATACCTACACAATTTTGATCTCTATCTTTTCCTGTATACAAAAGCTTATATTGCCAATGTGCTAACTCCCTAGCCTTCTCTGAAACCTATTTGGTTTCTTAAAGACACAATATGCAATCTTCCTCTTACTCATAACCTCACAAATTGCAACTAGCTTACCATTAAACGTACCTATATTATAATATCCTAATCTAAGCTTATGTGTATGAACTAACTTTTTTACCCACCCTGTCCATTATGCTGTGGAAACCTTCGCTTATTTGACACCACATCCAAGCGTGATGTGGGCATCGCTTCCAGCCTATGACTTAGCAACCTTTGCATACTTTTCACTATACCCAAGCTTTGGTGCAGCGCATCGCTTAGTAGGGGATGCTTAAATGTTCTAATTTTGGTTCATTTCATGAGGTTGGATTAGTTTTGATGACTAGTTATCCAGACCTACCACCACCTTCCTCCTTTATTTGAGCTTGGGATCAACTACATTAACACTCAATACACATGAAATTATCTAATGACTTGATAAAAAAAGAAGTTTTTTCCTTTTATTGATCCCTCTTCTAAATGGTAACAAGCTTTACAAGATCTTGATAGAGCCATTTAAAGTATTTAACAGTGATACAATTCACTTTATATAAAATTAACCTTTTCTTAGGATTTGTTCACATATAACATCAAATTGAGAATGGCTTTGAGAAGAAGACTTTCAGATAATTGATGTGATCAGAGCTGATGAGGGGAAGGAATTGGTGAAGGAACTGATGAGCTAGGATGTTTAATTTGTCTGGTTCATTTTGGGAATTTGTTGTGGAGCTTTCAATAAAGGAAGACATGTGTTCCTTTATAGAAAGGTTTGGACAGCCACTGTAAGCTTGAGAGAACCTAAGAATAGGGAGAAAGGCATTAGAAGATGATCGGAGCAAGGAAGTAGCTCCTGTGTAGTATCAGTTCTCTGGTATATGAGGTATAACAATGGAAGAGTAGAGTTTAGAGAAGTACCAACTCTTAAGGAGCTAAGCAAAAGATGTTGTGTAGGAGAAGGGGTTGAATCTTGCTTCTAATCTCCTCGGCACCTTTCATAGGTGAGTATTGTCGGTGCCAAGTCAGCCAGTTATGGAGGACATTTCTTTTGGCAGTATTCATGTCCCTCGGCACTAGCACCATATAGCAGTCGAGTACCTTACCTCTGTCGGGATCGACTACCATAACCTAGTTAGTGGGGAGAGCTTCTAAGCATAGGTAGGCAAGTGTCATGGCTATCTACTACAAGGAGACTGGGCTGCTTGGGTGAGTTGGGCATACTTGGTTTATGAAGCCTACTTGCCATTGGATGTGCCTGTTTGCTTAGGACCCGTTTGTTGGTGTGTAAGCTATGGGCTTTGTTTGGGTGTTGTCGACTTGTTTAGTAGGCATTAAGGTTAGGGTTTAACAATTGCCCCCTTAGCTTGAAGGCAAGTTCAAAGTACTCACCTAAGAGCTAATCATTCAAATATGTTTGCCGAGAGAAATGGAAAGTGGCCTGATGGTGAGTGGCGGCTAGTTTGCCTTTTGGCAAGGTGTCCACTTGTTTGACATTGTGTTTGTTAATTACGGCTAAGCATTTGGCGAGCGGGTAGTTTGCCTTCTACCAAAGTGTTCACCTACTTGAAATTGTGCTTGTTAATTGCGGTTGGACATTTTGCGAGCAGGTAGCTGAATAAATTAAGGACGTTTGACCTTCTGTGGCTTTTGAATTTTTTTTTAAAATATAAAAGGCGCGGGATGTACAGTGAGTCATAGAATGTGTAGCTTATCTAGTGCTGGCATGTGTCTGATAAGACTACTAGGCATTTGGGGTAGTTATTGCATTGCCACGCATTGATCTCGAAGTGGGAGTTGTATTGTGTTAGGGTATAAGGCTCGATGGGGTGCTTTAGCTTATTACTTTTTTACCCTGTGTGGCTATATATTATAGACTTAGGCAGATGTTTGGAGGTTTTATCTCTTGTTGTTCAGTTGTGCTACTTCTGCTTCTAAGGTTTCTTTGCTTTTAGTTGACAACTCAAGAGTTTGTGGTTGCTCGACGACGTATCGGAGTTCTACATGTATTGGTGAGTACTTTGTCTGTTTAGTTGTTTTGTTTTTGCCCGAAGTTGTTGAGATGGTGAGGAGAATGTTGATGGATGATTTCGAGTTCATCGATGACAATTGTCATGTGGTGGTTAATGCATTAGAGGGTGCACAGGCAATGGCATCAAACAACAGTCCTTTAGTGAATACCACAATGAGGAGGAAGAGGAGGAGGTGGGACCTAGCACTACTAATGATGGGAGAGAGTTGTCTCCGATACCCCTGAATGTATGCGTGCTAGAGGATTTAGGGAATGAGTCTAGTGCAAAGAGCGATAGCTCCTCTAGCAATGATTCATTGGCAATCATAAGGGAAAGGAGGATTTGTAGTATTTCTATGACTAAGGTGAGTAGGCAAAATTGGAATGCTCCTAAGGAAGGTAAGTAAGTTCCGTCACCACTTGGCAAGAAGAGGAGGGAGAGTAATAATGGTGATATAGGGGAAACTCCCCCGGATCAAGAGATGGCGACCAATCATGGCAAAGAGGAAAGAGGTGATAAGGAAAGAGGTGGTGAGAAGGGAGGCGAAGGGACTGGTGAGAGGGGGAAGGGTGGAGAATATGATGATGAGTGTGTTAAAGAAAAGGTTGTTGTTATAAATCTCCCCCTTAGTTCTTGCTGAGGGTTGGGAACTAGATGTAATCCCTAGTAACATGAGGTTGGTAGAGATCCAGGATTTATTGATTCCTTAAGGTGGCAACTATATGGACATTGATTTACAATACACTTTCCCTCCTTTGGTTGTCGACCAAGCACTGTGTATAAGAACAAGGCTTGCTTTTATATTTAAAGCATGCTTCCACTTTCCTTTACATCCATTCTTTGCCACCTATTTGGAGGGTTGGGGAGTGTCAACTTCTTAACTTGATGGCAATATGTGGGCGACGTTGGTGACTTACTTTTTCCTTTAAGAGAAGTGTGGTTAGCCCACGTCATTTGCTGTTGTGAGGTCTTTGTCCACACTAAGGAACTTTTAGTTAAGGTTTTACTATTTACATAGTAAGGGAAAAGTGTTGGTTGCGAATAGAAATCCAACTTCCACCAAGATCGAGAGAAATATTTCGCCATATATGTTCGAGGTAGGGATTGGGGCTTGAACATTCATTAGTGTCGAATATAGCATGAGGTAAATGACAAATTGCCTTTGTTGGCTATTGAAAAGGAGCAAGTGAAGTTCTTTTCAAAGATTATGATTTTAGTTGAAAATTTTGATGATGGGTTAGTGGCAAGAAACTACTGTTTGGATGGTCCCCGTTGGGTCCCACCTGTCAGGGTTGCTTTGGATGGAAGTCTAAGGGAATTCGTGCGTGACCATGGTAAGTCTTCAAAGCTACCCAATTGCTGTTGTTTTTGTTGGCTGGGAACTAAGTGGTTTTACTGTAGCTTGGGCAAGTCGAAAAGGATGCTATTCGCCACTCTTGTGATTTGGTGTTTTTGTTTGAGGCAGGTACTGTACATTGACCTTTTGATGTTTCTTTTGTGTTTGTTTTGCAAAAAGGATGGACGCAATGGAGGTTGAGAGGTAGTAAGAGGATCAGCAGCATGCCGATAGGGCTGCGGCAAGGGCTGTTAAAGGAAAGGGGAAAGGTAAAAGGCTTGCTACTGGCATGCCTATTGCTCTTCTAGCGAACAAACGGGCTATAGGGATTGTCCTTAAAGACACAGCAATCCCTGTCACTACTTTTGCTGTCCATCCACCACCTGTTGCATCTGTTGGTGTTTTTGTCCGTCTACTCGCTCTAGGGCCAGCCTAAAATGCATCTACTAGCTTTGGAGCCATGCTAAGTGTGCATTTGTTGGCGGGGTTGTTCATCTGCCACCTCCTTTGACGATTGGGATAGTGTCTAGGCCTACATCAAGGAGGGGAGAATTGGCTTATCCACCGGATGCAATAAGCAAGGGAGCAGATCTGGTGATTAGTTTGGTGTGGTGGTCGTTGAAGCTCTCCTTGTCGTGATTCCCAGTGATCTCCACGACACTCTCCTTACCTAGACACTCCTAGGTTGCCTACGTGCTGTGACGTTCCAAAGTCTCCTCGCCACAAAGCTCCTAGGTCCCCAGGGCAACCTCATTTTGCAAGGGGGAGTATTTGCTTGAACCAGAGGCAAGTGTTGCTTGGGCGAATAAGAACTTCCCCTCTGATGACCTGGGGACGCTAAAGGAGTTTTCTACCCTAAAGCTGTCCAAGAACAAATGCCTAGCCTTGCTATCGTAAGTGGTTATCTTATGTGCATATTTTCTATTTGTCTAGATTGCTCTAACTGGTGGTATTGTCTTTGTTTTTCTTGCAGGCTGTAGGTACTCAAACTGCTCTTCATGAGCAAGTTAAAGTGGTTGATAGAAAGATAAAGAAGTTGGTCGCCGCTTTAGAGGCGAAGTCCAAGGAAAACTTGGAGTTATAGGCAACATTAAAGATGCCAATTGTTTGAGGAACTTTCAACAAGGGAAGAGATGTATTCCTTTGTGAAAGGGTCTAGACACCTACTATAGGCTTAAGAGAACCTGAGAATAGGAAGAAAGGCAATAGAAGATGACCGGAGCAAGGGAGTAGCTCCGATGCAATATTAGTTCTTTGGTATATGAGGTATAACAATAGAGGAATGGAATTTAAAGAGGTACCAACTTGTAGGGAGCTGAGCAGAAGACGTTGTGTAGGAGAAAGGGTCAAATCTCGCTTCCAATCTCCTCAGGCACCTTTTATATGTGAGTGTTGTTGGTGTCAAGTCAGCCAATTGAGGGGAACATTCCTTTTGCCGGTATTCATGTCTCTCAGTACTCGCACTATCAACAATTCGATACCTCAGCTTTGGGAGGATCGGGTGCCTTAACCCTATCAATTGGGAGAGCTTCCAACTATAGGTAGCCAAGTGTCATGGTTGTCGCTGCAAGGAGACTGGGTTGCTTGGGTGAGTTGAGCCTGCTTGGTTCATGAGGCCTGCTCACCACTGGTTTGGCCTGTCTGCTTAGGGCCCGTTCACCTAATGTGTAAGCCATAGGCTTCGCCTAGGTGTCCTCGATCTATTTAGTAAGCCTTAAGGCTAGGGCCTAACAGAATTGAAAACGGATGATCGTGATAGGTATGACATTATGATAGGGATGATCATGAAGGAGCTTAAAGATGCAAAGAAAAAGGGGGAGGAAATGGCTATAAATGGTGATGCAGCCATGAAGCCTGTGCTTGATATGTTGATAAATAATGTGATTAGAGCTCATAGGTAAACTGACCAGAGAAAGCATATAGGTCTTCATTATGGTAACAAGTATTTTATATAAAATAAACTCACCAAACAATCAACAGGTATGTCTACTTGTGTTCCTAATCTTCTGTACCACAAATAAAGTTTCCAGATTTTATCTAGTTTCAGCTAAACATGCAATTTTATGGACTGAGGAAACTTCTATAAGTTTACAAAAATATACACCCACTAGCTTTAGATTTTATGTCATAGGCAAATTCCAGAAAACAAATGAAAAACCTTGGCCTTCAAATTCTACTATGTTCCAAACAATTGTCTTAATATGTTACAGTGGAGAGACATCATATTTTTAAGGCTGAATACTCAATTTAGGAGTTAACGTTATCAAGAATGCTCAATTCAGGACATAAACTTTTATTTTGCTCAATTCAGGATAAAATGTTTTCGATTTTGCTCAATTCAGGATAAAATGTTTTTGATTTTGCTCAATTTAGGATTTTTCAACGTGTGTGAGTTACACGCGCCGTTAAAATAATAACGGCGTTTAATAAAAGACACATGGCAGCGTGTGATTGGGACACGTGGCAGTGATGGATATTTATTTTTCTTTTAATAGGTAAAAAATACAAAGACACATGGCAGCGTATGATTGGGACACGTGGCAGTAGTGGACACGTGGCAGCGTGTGATTGGGACACATGGCATTGACGTATACTTATTTTTTTCTTTTAATAGGCAAAAAATACGTAGACACATGGCAGCATTTAAGTGTAACACGTGGTAGCGTGTGATTGGGACACATGGCAATAGTGGACACGTGGCAACGTGTGATTAGGACACTGGCATTGATGAATACTTATTTTTCTTTTAATAAGCAAAAAATACGTGGACACGTGATAGCATTTTAAGTGGGACACGTGGCATAAATGACACGTGGCAGTGTGTTATTGGGACACGTGGCTATAGTGGACACGTGGCAGCGTGTGATTGGGACACGTGACAGTGACAAATACTTATTTTTCTTTTAATAGCAAAATATACGTAGACACGTGGCAGCATATGAATTCGACACGTGTCGTAATAGTGCTTTCATTGTCACTCACTTTTTTTAACGGAGAGTGTAACTCACACATTCTGAAAAATCTTAAATTGAGCAAAATCGAAAACGTTTTATCTTGAATTGAGCAAAATAAAAATTTATATCCTGAATTGAGCATTCTCGATAATTTTAACTCCTGAATTAATCATTCAGCCTATTTTTAAATTGAATAGCTTTCATTTCCACTATGCAAATATCTATTAGCACTGTTTAAGTGTTTATTTTTACCATAATGAATCGTGTTCAGAATTTTGGAAATTCTGGGAAATGAGGAATGCAAAATGCTGTCGCAAAACGAATCAATATGATTCTAATATAGTATGAAGGCCTATGGATTGGAATAAGAAGGTTCAATGCAGAAATTTAAAACAGATGTCAAAATGGATGCTTTCGCATCTCTATTTACATGACTACAACAAGAAACTTTTTAAAATTGAAAAAGAAAGCATCGGCCGATGTCTGACTGGATTGTTTACATATTGATCTATTTTCCATTGCAGCTTGGATGAAAAATTTATGATTCAAGTACAATAATTAAGATGTGCTGAGAGGAAGAACTCATAATATGGGGACCATTACAACTTACAAGGCAAGAAAAGTGGTAGGAGAAAAACAAGCAACAGTCCAAAGCTTTTGTTATACATTTCATGATCAAAATAGTGATTCTGTAAAGATCTTTTGTTTGTTGCGTCCTTAGATTTCCCCAAGATTCGTCATCTAAGCGTTTACCTTCTAGTACATCAGTGATGTTTTTCAATGCATTCATTTCTTAGATCTAAAGTAACTTCAAATTTTAACCAAAAAAAAAAGTAACTTTAATTGGATTGAAGCAGACTAAATGCATCTGTAACATCTACAGGGTTTCAACAATAAGCTCCACTGAGGTCTTGATCTAGTTTCTAGTAGTAAATATTGCAAGATCATCGGAGTTCAAAAACCATAGAAATGTCTTTTATTATTATTTATTATTATTGTTGTTGTTGTTTCTGGTTTCTATTCTCCAATTTGATGCACTCGATGCAAAGGAGTAACTGATCAAACTTGTTAATTTATCCATAATAAAAGAAAATGACATGTACTGTGCATAAGAGGAACGATAGTTCTATAAGCTAGTCATGCAAGTAAACGGCTTTGTGAAACTGATGTGAAATAAATTTCGTGGTCCCCTTGCCCTTCTGCTGCAAAATTATTTTGCAAGAAGGAACACCTCTTTTTGGCCCTTATATAAGAACATCTACGAAACCATATTCTCTCAACTTACCTAATTTCGTTGCATTCAACCATGGCCGGTTCGCAAGACTACATCATTCTCTTCCTTATCTGGCTAATAACCATCATCTTTCTCCAAGCCATCCTCAGCAAGAGACGAGGCAAAATTCGTCTTCCACCAAGCCCACGCGCCCTTCCAGTCATCGGACACATGCATCTCCTTGGCCCTATACCTCACCAAGCTCTTAACAAGCTCTCAGACCGCTATGGACCTTTGCTTTACTTCTACATCGGATCAAAGCCTAGCGTGCTTGTCTCCTCCCAAAATCTGGCAAAAGAAGTATTCAAAAATCATGAAACTACTTTTTTAAACAGGCCAAAAATGGCCAATCTGGATTACCTTACATATGGTACTGCAGATATGGCCATGGCACCTTATGGACCCCTTTGGAAGTACATGAAGAAACTTTGCATGTCTGAACTTCTGGGCACTCGAACATTGGACAAGCTCCTTCCAGTCAGACGAGAGGAGATGAAGCGGTTTGTAAGGATAATACAAGAGAAAGCTGAGGCAGGTGAGTCGGTTGACATTGGAGTAGAACTGATGAGGCTGACAAATAACATAATATCAAGAATGCTACTTAACAAGAGGTGTTCAGATAAAGAAGATGAAGCCAATGAAGTGCAGACATTAGTGAAAGAGATGAATAACCTTGGCACAAAGTTTAATTTGTCAGATTTACTTTGGTTTTGTAAAAATTTAGATCTGCAGGGTTTCAGGAAAAGGCTTAAGGATGTTCGGGACAGATATGATATTCTGATGGAGAAACTAATATTGGAGCACAAGGAGGCAAGAAAGAAGAACGAAGCTGGAGGTGACAGAGTCAGAGATGTACTTGATATTTTGATCGAAATATCAGAAGATAAAAACGCCGAGATGAAACTGACCAGAGAAAACATAAAAGCCTTCGTTATGGTAATGAGTCCTCCATGCATGCGTGCAGAATATTTTATATGTACATACACATACACATGCACATATGCATATTTTAGTTTCATGTAAGGTCATCACTGTATTCAATGTAAAAATGCTTAATCAATTAAGGGAAGAAACTTAAAAAATAAGAGATAAGATGAACAGTAAATAGAGTCATATTTTAGCATTATCAACTGCTAATAGTAGGGGTTAGAAGACTAACATGTAAGATATGAATATTGCAGAATTTTTTTGGGGCTGGGACAGATACATCTTCCATTACTGTAGGGTGGGGAGTAGCAGAGCTAATTAATCACCCAAATGTAATGGAGAAAGCACGAAAAGAGATTGACGCCGTGGTCGGAAGGAACAGAATACTGGAGGAATCTGACATAGCAAACCTCCCATATCTCCAAGCACTAGTCAAGGAAACTCTAAGGCTTCATCCTGGTGGCCCATTAGTTGTGAGAGAGTCAACAGAAGATTGTATCATTGGTGGTTATGATATTCCAGAAGGAACCAGGCTCTTTGTCAATGTGTGGGCTCTTGGCAGGGACCCAGAGCAATGGGCAAACCCACTTGAGTTCAAACCAGAACGATTTCTTACTGAAGAATGGAGGCAAGGAAAGAACCAGTTTTTGGATGTGAGGGGACAGCAATTCAGCCTGTTGCCATTTGGGAGTGGAAGAAGAAGCTGTCCTGGAGCTTCACTGGCACTGCAGGTTGTCCCAACAGTCCTTGGCATAATAATACAATGCTTCGATTGGAAGGTCGGGGATGGAGCAAATGGAACTGTTAATATGGAAGAAAAAGCTGGAATGACACTTCTCAGGGCTCATCCCTTGGTTTGTTACCCTGTGGCAAGGCTTTCTCCATTTCCATCAGTATGAATGTTCTGATGCTGTTCTTTGTTTCATTGCTGAAATGTTAGTTATTTGGTGATTGAACCTCCAATAAACTAGCTTCATCTAAATCTGCTGTGTGGGGTGCAATATTAGTAGAATTATGGATGTAAGCCGCTAAATGTCAATAGTTTTATCTTCTTTATGTTCTGGTAAACTGTAAAATCGCTGATGAGCCAAATTGGCAGGGCCTGTGCCTGTGCCTGTGGCTTTCCAGTATTCAGGTAAGCTTGTTTCTGTTCTTGGAATTACCACTGTTTCAGTTTGGCAAATCACTCTTGTCAATAAACTTTCTGTGTCTTATGAGTTCAGCGTGTGTATGTTTGAGACATGTCAGGTAGGGCGAAAAAAGAACAACCAATAAGATAAACAGTGCTCAGACATTAAAATTCGTGGTCCCGTCCATTAAGAAATAACTTTTTATTAATTTTGCCAGACAAAATTTGTTTTCCTTTTAACCATATAACAGCAACCTTATCTCTTATTGTGGCAATGTAACGCAGAATTTATATATCACCAAAATTCCAGTGTTTAAAAGTTTTAACTGAGGCTGCTTCGTAAAGATATTGGTAAAGTTGTACATACTTGGATTTTTCATCTTTGAGGGCCGAATGTTAGTGTTAACCTGAATTAAAAAGCCTTCGGGACAAAAAAAAATTGTGCTTTTCACTGGCTTTATGACGCTGAATCATGCATATTTTCTTGAAGAATAAGGGGAAAGATATAAAAGAAAATTTAACTCCTGCCTGCGTCAAGAGTAATAAACTTCATCAACCCAAGGAATTTAGAGAGAAATAAAGAGAGGAAGAAGGGAAGCTTGCCATGTTAGAATTTTTCGTCTAAAATGGACTCCTATTAATTGACAATTTTGGTCCCTATTTTCTCTGGTCTTCTTCAAATTTTATTTTAATTATATTTTTATGAAATTTATGACAATGTTAACTGTTTTTATTTAATATTTATTGTTATTTCAGTGAATATTACGTATTATGAACATGAATTTTGACATTTTATTGCATTATTAAATATTTAGTACAATTGTGAATCTATTGGCAATATGCTATTTATGTACTTTTAGCTTATAGTTGCGTGCATAACTAAATAAATTTTTAGTAAATTTTATTTTTACTAATATTAGATTCTTAATTTAAATGCAACATGCAGAGCTTTAAAGAACAAGTTAGATTATAATCTACAAAGATTTGGTATAGCTAGTATCAAATTATTTATTTATTTAGTGATTAAATAATATTGACCAATTAATTATTTCCAAGAACTGAAGTTTAAAATTTTTCTAAATTAATTTTTCTAAAAAATAAAATAAAATAAATTAATAAATAGCATTATTTATCTAAGAAATGCAGCTATGTAATTTCTCCCTGTACCCAAAACATCTCTTCTTCCCTGATACCATTTATCTTCTCCACTCTTTGGCTCTTTTTGTTGGAAATTTTATGGGCTAAGAAATAAAATAAATTAATAAATAGCAGTATTTATCTAAGAAATGCACCTATGTAATTTCTCCCTGTACCCAAAACATCTGTTCTTCCCCGATACCATCTATCTTCTCCACTCTTTGGCTCTTTTTGTTGGAAATTTTATGGGCTAACATCAATTATAGGTGTTTTTATTTTTATTTAGGTTGAATTTTGGTCCAAACATGATATTTTATGTAAGCCCGTATTATTAATGATCATCCAAATCTAGGCTAATAGACCTATTTTAAGTAGATAAGGGTTGGTGGTAGCGTGGGCTTACTAATATTAACGAGCTGTAATGGGTTGCCCAATAAAGTTTTAACATTAGGATATCTTAACCCTATTAATAAATGAGATTAGGTCCCCTCTTCCACTTACGTAGAATTAGTCTTACGTAAAATCAGTTTTCCCCATTCTAAAAAAACTGCCATACAGAAAGTGAGAAAGAAGAAGAAGATTTGGTCAGGCTATTTCCCTACAGTGGAAATAGTGTTACATTGAGTAATCTATTTCAATGGTTCAATCAGGTATGCAATTATTATAGAGATGTTCTATATTCTATATAGAATTCTAACAAGTGGTATCAAAGCCTGGATATATATGAATATAGAACTCGCTTTTTGCTTTTATGTAGTTCTTTGGGCATTGTCCATATAAGTTGGCTTGTTCAACACTTCCTTTTTTCTTGAGGATTCACGATTTATATTGTTAAGAGTTGCTTGGATAGAAAAAATTGTTTGTGAATTTGATACTGTAAGAGAAAAATAACTCCTGTTGGGATTAAAAATATATATAGTCATTATTTTAGAAACAATTTAAGCACAGCAAACAAAAGCCTTACTACACGATAAAGGACTCTCATGGAAACTAAGAATTAGGGTGTGGGAAGCCTGTATGATACTCTCATTAAGGATGGAGTGGTCCCATTGTCAAATCATTTTATAGTCAAATTTCTAGGCAAAATTGTAGGAAATAATGGAATATACTTGAATGGCAAATCATAACTTGTCTTTTATGGATAAAATGCTGCCCACCTTTTTTGCATATATATAAAATATAAAATTTTATGTTTTATGGTTTTTGGAAGCATGTGGATGGCAATTAATAGAAATTTAAGTATCATATTTTCTATGTGCCAATAGATGTTAGATGCTAGTTTCAAGGATATGTCTTCTAGTGAGAATTGTTTTCTATGTTCAATTTTTTTATGGGAAAGTTTGCTTTTACTTTAGTTTATGAGATTAAAAAAATGAAGGTGTTTAATTTGAAGGTAACTATTATGTTGAGACATATTTTTTTGAGCAACATATCTTAATTTTAAGAGATGTATTTAGACTCGTATCTCATATTTGTGGATTTTGGCATATGTTTGGTTTAAGTATGCATTATGTAAAATTATGGGTAAATTTTGTTGATAAGATTCTAGTTGTAATAATTTTGTTGGCTAGCAGTTATCACCAAAGTGACCCACTATTTTGAGCTAGTAAAATTATTTCACATTTTGTGAAATTTTGACTGGTTAGTGCATTTAATAATTTTCCCAAAAGAAATTATTGCATGTTCTAACTTGAGAATATATTTAGAGTTCTGAGTATCTTTCAGCCTAAAGGTGATGAATTTTCAAAATTTTAAAATATATTCATATTTGGTTCTTTATGGCTAGATTCTATAAGAAATAATTTATTGGTTGATGGTTGTCACTAAAGTGGCCTATCTTTTTGGACTTTTGAGTTTATTTCATTTTGTTATAAGAAGCTTGATTTATTTCTACAGTACTTATTTTTTATATGTTGCCCTTTGTTTTCTTATTCAATTACCTTTGCTGTTAATAACAATACTGCTACTATTCAAATGTTGAGTAGTACAAATTTCAAAGCTTTGGAAGCAAGATATTGAATTTGCAATGGCTATGGCTGATTTGGAGGCACTACTACATCACAAGCCACCGGTTCCTACTGATGAGAGTACCCTTGAAGAAAAGGACCTTTTTGCTAAGTGGGAGAGGTTAAACCGTTTGTGTATGATAGCAATAAAGAGGATTATAGCTGAACATCTGCTTAGTGGGCTACCAGTTGATAGAACTGCTAAGGATTTCTTTACTGCTTTGGAACAACGTTTCCAAACATCCAATAATGTTGAAGCTTCATCCTTGATGAATGAATTGAATGGTATGAGATATTCAGAGTTTAGAGGGGTTAAGGATTATATACTTAGGATAATTTTCCTTCAGGACAAACTTAAGCAACACAACATTCCTTTACCTAATAGCTACATTGTTCATTGAACCTTAGATACCTTACCCCAATCTTTTCTCAGATCAAAACAGCCTACAACACCCAAAATGAAACCTGGACTGTGAATGATTTGATTACAAAGTGTGTAGCTGAGGAGAATAAGTTTAAGAAAGAAAAAAGTGAGCCAACCTTTCTTGTTACTCATCTAAAAGATTAATCTGGTAAGGAAATGAATGCAAAATCAAAATTTAATCATGTTGCTTCTAAGAATAACTGGAACAAAAAGCATCATGGAGGTAAACCACTAATGAAGCTAAGGGTCCTAATAATCAAAAGAAGTTTGAAAAATGTTTCTTTTATAAGAAAAAGGGTCATGTGAAGAAGAACTGCATAAAGTTTAAGTCTTGGTTAGAAAAGAAAGGTAACTCAATTGGCCTTGTATGTTTTGAATCCAATTATGTTGATGTGCCATAATATTCTTAGTGGCTTGACAGTGGTGCAACTGTTTATGTTGCTTTTACTTTACAAGGTTTCAAAAGAAAACGAGACCAAGTGAGGCTAAAAGGACACTAAGAGTTGGAAATAATGCAAAAGTGAAAGCGGAATTTATTGGAGTTGTTTGCCTTAGGTTAAAGACCAGATTTGATCTTGTTTTGGAAAATACATTTTATGTTCTTTCTTTTAGACGAAATTCAATTTCCGTTTCAACTTTAGATAAATCTGGTTTTTGTTTTAAGTTTGAAAATTCCATGGTTAAATTTTCTTTGAATTCTAAAGTTGTTGGTGAATGCATTTTGGAAAATGGAATGTACAATGTGTGATTGGCTCCTATTGTTACTTGTACTTCCATTAATGTTGAAAGTGTTATGGCAAAAGGACCTTTAATAAAAGAAAAGTCCTATCTATTATGGCATAAGAGACTAGGTCATATATCTAGGGAGAGAGTCGAAAGACTAATAAAAGAAAATAGTCTTCCTTTAATAGATTTTGAGGATCTAGGAACTTGTGTAGATTGTATTAGAGGAAAGTTAACCAAGACTAAAAAGAAAGGTGCAACTCGCTATTCAAACTCGTTAGATGTCATTCACACTGACATTAGTGGACATTATACTACTACTATTTGTGGTTGTCAATTCTTTATTACTTTTATTGATAACTTTTTTTGTTATGGTTTTCTTTATTTAATAAAGCAAAAATCAAATGCTTTAGAAAAATTTAAGATTTTTAAGACAGAAGTTGAAAAGCAATTGGGGAAAGTCATTAAGTGTAACGACCCGTTATCATATTTTCACCTTATTTTACACAATTCATCCGGTTGGGCTTTCTGTGATACTTCACTTTTACTAACTATTAAACAAATTTACATAACATTGTTTATATTATACACATCCCCTATCTTAGTTAATCAGATAAGTAGTACTGCAGACATGTCTAAATACAGAAAATAAATGATCGTACCTCATATAAATCAGTCGGTCTGCCACATTGTCCTTTGTGTACAGCCATAATCCACAATCAATTGATCTCACAATCTTTAAAACCTGAAATGTTTAAAATTAAGGGGTGAGCAAACCACAGCTCAGTAAGAGAGTTATGTGTCACACTTGATATTCAGCTATCTATATGCTAAAAATATTTTTTTTTCATTTTCTTTAAAATCTTCCTAGCTGGCTCTAAGCTCACATGTAGGAAGGATACTACAGTCGGCTAGGGATCCAGATAGAGTAAGGCAGGTATTTTAAAATACCTGACTTTTTTCGAAACCTAGAAGCAACTGTAGAGAGTACTAATTTCGTTGCTTTCAAAACGATATAATTTTCATTTTTTCGCAGAGTAAACCACTTATTTCTTTTCACTTCAGTATACTTTAAAACACATGGCAGTTCAGTAATAAAAACAGTGGTTTACTTCTCTTCTCTTCTCTTCAGTACAGTAAAAACAGTACAGTACAGTGATTTGTAAATATCCAATCATTGAATGATTACTTCTTCGATTCTTTCTATCTTAGAAATAATTCTTATATTATTCTTTTAGAATAAACATTTATTTCTCTTTTCAAATCAGTAACCGTATCGTACAGTTCAGTAAAACAGTATATTCAGTAAAACAGTAATTCGATACGGTTCAATCAGTAACAGTAAACAGTAACTACCAATTCAATAAATAGTATAAGGTAGCTTTTAGTTCAGTAAAATAGTAATCAATGGCTACCATTTCAGTAAACAGTATAGTTCAGTAACACAGTATTTTGGTACGGTCTTTCATCAGTAAACAGTGAACAGTGGTTCAGTATAGTAAACAATACAGTAAACAGGATTCCGTAAATCCTTTCAGTAAACAGTAAGTGAGACTAGGCATCCCCCTATAATCAAATCATGCTATCTCGTCCACTAGGGACACAGTAAACAGTAATGAGATCCATGGCCATGATCTATAATATGTCCTCGGTGTACGCTTGCTAGGAGACAATCCGGGACGCTGATGACTAGCTGGTCAATCAGCCACGTGACAGTAATAGTATATGTTATGCATGAAGCTTGGGGCCTAAGTCTCAAAACAATGTAAAAATCGTACCTTAGCCTTTATGGATTTCAAACACAATAAATCAAATATCCATAAGGCTCACATGTAAATATAATCACCTTTATGAAATTTATAAAATAAATAACATTTTTCAAATTATTTCATAAAGGTATATATCATGTTTTCCATATGATGAAGACAATTTGCAAAATCGTCACTAAAAGTATAGAAAAGCAAAACTGTCTTTTTCCACAGTAAAACATATATGCACGCTTTTCCGTGCATTCAATCGAAAACATGGTTTTATAATTATCGGAATTTCAAACAAATCATTTTTATAATTTATGAAAATAAATTATTTATTTTCTAACTTTAAATTTTCATCACCATGTTTTCTTCTAAAAACACGTGTAGAGACCTCTAGTCTCGAAATCATAGTTTTTCTTCATTTCTTAACCTTTATGAAATTTTCATAATTAATTATTTCCATAATTAAAATCATAAAGGTTTTATGTAAAATCAAGTGAATATTTAAGAATATTTATAAAAATATTCACTTCAGTCTCTTTTTCATTTTCATCTCGTTTCACGTGAAATATCACCTACCGGGTGAATTTTCGGTGATTTCCTTTTCACCATTCTCGAAAACATGAATATTTTAAAATTAAATATCACTATATTCATGTTTTATGAAATTTACTTAATTTCTCGATTTTCGTACCCGAAAATCGATTCACGTGAAATCAAATCTTTTATTTTGGTTTTCGGTGATTTTCGATAAATTTCAGTAATTTTTCAATAATTTTTCGGCAGTATAACGGCTGCCGATTTGGCTAGCCTCCTGCACGGAAAAAACAGTTTATATTTCGCAACTGGTATTTCACCACAATTTGAAACCGATAAATCACCACAATTTTCAAAACTAATCATTATAAATTGCATTTATAAATTAAATGCATAATTTAAAACATGTGGCCGAATATCCTTATAGACGGCACATGTCTCCCTTACCTGTTTCGGATCGGCGACTGACTCTCGAAGGTCGCGCCCATGTTCACCTCGCCCGATTCCATCGGCTCGGTCATCGAGGATATTTTCTAGAAATTAAATTCTAAAATTTAGAATTTTTCCATAATTATTTAAATAAATAAATTATTTAAATAATTTAATACTTTCCGGGATTTCTTATCGATTCCCGTAATTCTCGGGATTTCACGTAATTTTGAATTCTCGAAAATTTTTCAAATTCTCGAAATTCCTTTTCTTTTCTCTTTCTTCTTTTTCTTCCTTCTTTCTTTTTCTCTTTTCTTTTCTTTTCTTTTTCTTTTTCTTTTTCCTTTTTCTTTTCTTTTTCTTTTTCCTTTTCTCCTTGGTCTGACCGGTTCAAACCAATCAGACCGGCTCTACCTTCCTCACCACTGGTTCTCCTCCGGTGGCCGGGTCTCCGGCGATTCGGTGTCTCAGCAACTGGTCGGCGTTGAGACGAACTTGCCGGTGGCCTCAGCTCGACCTAGATCGGCGGCACGGCGACGGATCTACTCAGTTTCTTCTCCTCCTCCATCGGCCTTCCTCCGCCATTCCCCGCCTCACTGGTGGCTTCCCACGTCTTCCTCTTCCTCCGACGAAGCTTCAGTTGCAGTGGCGGCGACCGATTTGGCCGGCACCGCGACTTTCTCTTCTCTTTTCCTTATCGGCTTCCGTTGGGTTTCCGCCTCTGTTTCTTTCTTTTCGACGCCAGCGACCTCTCCCTTCTTCTGGCCGGTGGCGTTCTCTACCTCTCCCTGGCCTCCTCTCTCCGGCAGCTGCACTGTTGCTGTCGTCAGTCCCTTCTATTTTGGGAAGGGATTAGGCTCTGTCCCGATTCCTTCTCTTCTTCTTTTTCTTTATTTATTTTATTTTCTAATTTAATTAGATACATATAATCTATACTATATAATATATATTATACTTATAATATAACATATATTATATTTATATTATATATATAATACATATAATATTATTATTATATATAGTATAGTACTATATATATTATGTATTAACAAAATACATATTTAGTATATATATGTGTGTGTGTGTATATATATATATATTTGTTCACTTTAAATTACATAACATTTATATAATATATAATTATATAAACATATTTCCTATTTTTTTTTCTCATTTTCTTATTTAATTTGGATTTTCATTTATCCAAATTAATTTTCTCCTTTCCTTATTTTCCAAATTTCCGATTTAACTTTTCTTCACTCGAATTTCCACAATCCATTCCTTTCTCAATTTTATTTATTTATTTCACCAATGTCTCGTTCTCACAATTTTATTTATTTATTTATTTCTAATATTTATTTTCTCCAATATTTATTTCCAATAAATGAAAAATTTACGGTTATCACATTCTCCCCACCTTAAGAAATTCGGTCCTTCGAATTTAACTTAAGTCCAAATGTGGTATATGTCGTATACTTACGACTTCTGACCTCTAGATCATCCTCCAAGTAATACTGCCAGTACACTTTCAGCATTCAAGATTACTTTAGACCACTACATGCTGTCTTTCATCACATATATGTCTATACTCCCGTAAGTTTATTTCTCAAATCGAGGGTTATTCATTTATACTCTTTTCACATAAGAGTCCACACACAGTATTTTTCCTATCACAGCTGATCTATGCTATTCATCATCCATTTTTCTCACTTGGTGCCAAGTTGATATAGTTTAAAACTATCAATTACATATGTCAGTCAATTATATGTAATTGTCCCAGTAGCTTAGACATCTCATGCATACGCTCTCTCAATATATCTTCTAGCGTTTCAATATTATGCTAAGATATTTACATCAGTACGGAGTGATGCTATCAATACACTTGGGATCTCAAAGCCTTTTGCTATTTCTCATTAAGCATATGGCAACTCAGAGACTCCCATCACATGTAATGCTCATTGGAACTGTACATATACATCTCCACTGTTTCTCACTCATACTGTGACTAAGGCAGTAGAGAATAGAGGATTCCGATAATGGAAATTGATTCTATTTAGATCATTAGTCCTTAATCACTTCCATATCATTATATCTCTTTTAGACTCTTTATTGTCCCCAATATTCATTTTCTCTTTTATTTCATCAAGGCTGCATCTCATTGCAAACTTTAGTATAGATCATCTCTTACAATCATAAATCATGAGACTATTATGTTCTCTTCATGTAGTATGGTCTTTAAATCTCTTTTCATAATTTAGATTCCACAATTGAATCCTCAATTTATATAATCACCACATCATCTATATACTTCCACCGTTTCTATCATGTTACGATGGTTATATGTATAATCATTTTTCATTTATATACTGGCAGTAAAATAACACATGTCATTCATTTTACTCCTTTGAGTGTCATTACTTTCACTTGTCAAATTTGGCTTGATTTTACATCTAGCCACTGTCGTGTGATAACCAACATTAGATCATTTTTAGTCTTACCTTTGGGAACTGTTTCATATTGATGTTCCCTTCTCATCATGCAATTTATTTCCTTATTCCACTTTCATTTTCGTTTTCATATTTCCACTTTTATCTTTTCATGTTTTTACTCTCATCCTTTTAGTCGGTTTTCTCAATTGGTATGGTACTATACTGCTAAGATCTTTTAAAATCTTGCATACCATCTTTTCTTTACAGTTATCCATCTACCAACTTTAATTTCTTTAATTAGGTCTCATCTATAGAGTAGCTAGTCTCATCACTCTTTTTATAGACTGGCAGTAGTATCTAGCTAGACTCATTACTTTCGTATCTCAATCATTATCTCTCTATCATAGACAGATTCACTCACTCTGTCATCTCGAGATCATATATCCTTCATAAGGAGACACTGTCTAGCCAAACATCTTAGTTGCCAATCTTAGCACAATTCCACAGTCTTTAAGAGTTTAAGGGTTATACCACAATGCTGCTCATGTTTCATTTATACTTTAGGCTCTATAAGCATTTCATCAATTTACTCATGTATGGATGTCTCTTTCCTTAGGCTTATATACCTCACAAGGCAAATCGTTAACCTCGTAACCTCAATAAGAACTCGTAAAATTCACTCCGAGTTCTAATCATCATCTTATGGATATCAGTCTCTAATCTTTTATCTAAGGACGCTTTATACCGAGGCTAGTCTTATTAACTCCTCATGCATATCGAATCAGATCCATAAAGCTTCTATTTCATCATGTAGATGAATATTTGTTCTTCACAAAACTTTATTACATAGTAACCATTTACTATATCATGTCAATTCATCTACTTATTAAAGTCATTTGTGCTTCTCTCACTTACACTTATACAGATAACTTTCTTATCCTAATTTACGTTATCTGTGTTTCCCTCAATCACACCTTATACACATGCATTTCATTATTCTCACTGTTAGCTTTAAATTGCCATATATATTTTGAAATGACAAAAACTTAAGTAAGATTTAATGTTATAATTCATATCGTAAATTTACCTTATCACACATGATTTTCTCAGTCCATTTTTCAAGTGAACATATCAAACATTAAGACCATGATTTAATGATGCATACTCTTATTGGTCTTAATACTTTGTAAATGTTTTGAATATTTTAGAAAATCACTTAATGAATTTTTGGACCATGTTTTCATCAGAGAAAGTCAAGAAAAACTCCCACAAAAATGTCAAAATGTTTTGGGTTGGATTAGGATCAAAGTCATATCATTTCTAACTCAAAAGTGTAGGAAAATAGCTCTCTGGAGGCATGGGATCGATCCACTAAGGGAAGGGATCGATCCCTTTTTGGCAGTAGGCATTTTGGCGGAAGAAAAGGTCCTTCAGCCCAGAATAAAGCATTCTGGAATGAAGGGATCGATCCCCCCTATGGAAAGGGATCGATCCCTTTGCCCGAAAATAGCCTGTAACGGCTAGTTTTTGTGACATAACGGTCATATTCAAGTTTTGGCTCCACCCAACGGCTAGAATACATCCAAGGGGCTATAAATAGAGTCTTAGAAGCTAAAGAAAGTAAGAGGAACTACTTAATCAACTCTAATACTCATTTTCCTCAAATCCTCAAGCCTCAACAACAAATCAAGAGCTACAAAGTCTTCATCTTCCATCATTCTCATATTCTTTGTATAGAATAGCACAAATATTGTATAGGCTTTTCTTTGTGCCTAATTTCTGTAATCACTTGCCTATCTAGAGGCTCTTCTTTGATTACACATTGTAAACCAACTCATTCCTTGTAAAAGGGGAGGTTTCTCTTAAGCCTTAGAAAAAGAGGGGGGTTTCTCTTGAGCCTAGAAAAAGAGGGAGGTTACTCTTGAGCCTAAGAAAAAGAGGGATTGTAATCACAAATTCAAGATAGTGGATTTGGAGAAAATCCTTGGGAGCGTCTCAAGGTAGAGGATGTAGGCAAGTTGCCGAACCTCTATAAATCGCTTGTGTAAATCTCTCTTTCCCTACTCTCTTTACTTGCAATTATATTGTGCTTATTGAATTGAATTTATATTGCATGCTTGAGTAGCCTAGAGAACTTAGAAAATATCAACCTAGCCTAGAGAACTTAAAGGAACTGAAAAACGAACTTAAGGTTAGCGAAAAACCGATTCACCCCTCCTCTCGGCATAGCCTATAGAGCCAACACTCACATTTTCCAGAGTGGATTTCTTAAGCTTTCAGATTTTCTTAAGTTCTCCGATATAAGCTTAGAATCAGATTTCATATTCAAAATCGAGTCAATGTTATCTCGATTCCTCCAATATATATAACTCTGGAAGTTCTATCGGAAATCAAATCCGATACTTTCTTTAATCACACATTTCTTATTAATTCGGACATTTCATTCTTATGTCCTTTCATTTACACTGTGTATTCTCAAGGCAGAGACATTTATTATTCGATTCATTTCGACTCATACTCTACCTTGATTTCATTGTTTACTTATACTTTACAGCCTTACGAATCTCATTCCAGTAAGCTGTAGTAAGTACAACAGTTATCAACACATGTTACAGCTAACCAATTTATTACCACTGTAATTTACTTTGGAATCAAGTTCATTTAATAAATTCAGGTTTAACTCCCTTGAGCATATTATCCACGAGGTTTGAACCTGGCACCCTTACGTACCTAGTTCCTTACACTCGTGCTATCATTAAGCTCCTTGTAAGAGTCCCGCCCGTTTGAATCGGCCGTCGGTGAGCATCCCCTAGGCGATCCTTTCGCCCCAGGTTTACCCTTACTAGTGAGTCGACGATAACATTGTTCGCCCGCATCTCACAACACATGATCCACTATGGGTCGCCCATCATTGGGTCACCCATCACAGTTCTGTCTCAAGGGTTCTGAAGAGCTTAGGTTAGCTGTCATCTTCTTCTTTATCACTTTACTATTCTTATACATATTCTCCAATTCGTAGTACTCCGTACAGTACCTCATTTTGTAACACATATTTCAAGATATTTCGGTTCTATATAAGATTATTTGTTTGATACCTCAAAGTAGTAAAATATATAGAACCGTACACTGGTATGTATTTCATTATCTATACTATTCACCTCATCAGTCAATTCCAATAATCATTTCACTTTCCATAGTATTCAATGATCCCGTTCAATACACTCTTAATGTAACAACCCATTACCACATTTTTCACGTATTTTTATACAACTTTATCGGTTGGATTGTCTGCGATGCCATTAACATTCAACAGTGTCCATGATAAATGATAACATTTATCTAGCAAATATGGAATATGAAATTCTTTTCATTATTCCTTACATCTGACATCCCCTATTATCCTTTATTTCCATAAAGTAGTACTGTATACATATGTCTGAAATGTAAAAGAGAAGTGACTGTACCTGTCACGTTTAACATAATGTGCCTCAGCGCTTTATACGTAGCTATATCCATCTGGGAGCTAATTCTCTAACTCCGTGTCTTTTATCTGTAGAGTTAAAACAAAAGGGTGAGCAAACTATGTGCTCTGTAAAGGAGACATATGCTGCTTTATAAAACTAAAACTATAAACCATAATTTATATGTTTTCCTAAAATCATACCAATTAGGAAAACAGTGGGTATAGTAAACAACACTCTCAATACATCATTCAAATCATTTGTTCAACCGTTTACCATAAAATGAATTAAACATTAAATAGGATTTAACAAATCCTTTCATTAAACAGAAACCAGCAAGTTGACACTAGGCATCCTGCTACGAATAAATCATGCTATCATCGTTCCCCATCCCCCTTGCGAGAACGGAATTTACCACTATTGGGGTGCACCCGTAAGCCATCGCCCCTCACGGCTATATCTACTAGATCTATGGCCATAATCTATAGGTGGTCCTCGGATCCACTTGCCAGGTGACCTCGAGACCTACTGATGACTTGGCGGGTCCATCAACCTCATAACTCATAACAATGCATGAAACTAGGGGCCTAAAGTCTCAAAATCACTTTATATCTCATGAAAAACCTTTAAGAAATTATTTCATAAATTCATCATTTTCTCAAAATGATTTTCTTTCCAAAAAGGTTTAAAAACAGCCCGCAATCTCACTGAATTTCGTGTGAGAAAGGCCCGGGTTAAACTGGCTCTCCCATGGTCAACTCACCCCAAAAAGAATTTATATTTTCTATTTTCAAAGCTATTAAAAATAATTCATTTTATTTTGATTGAGAAAATTTGGGACAAAGAAACCTGTTCGCCATGATCAACTCGCCCATTCAGCTCGCCATGGTCAACTCGTCAGTGTGGTGAACTAGTGTTCACCCACCACCCATTTAAAACAAAAACACTGGCTCGCCCATTTCGGCTTGCCCATAATTTTCTTACCAAAGTGGGTCGCCCGCCCCAAACATTATAAGAGGGTCACTCGTCCAAAGTGTAATAAAAAGGGTTCGCCATCCATTGGCTCGCCCGGATTTCAATAAAACATGCTTGCACGCCCAAAAGAACATAAAAGGGTTCTTTGCCCAAAATAAGAAAAGTTTTGGCTCGCCAGCCATAACAGTTCGCCCAACAAACAACATAAAGGTCGGCTATCTCTGTAGCTCGCCCAAGTCGAAATAATTTATTAAATAAATGCATGCCATGACCCAAAATAGTTTTCTCGATATTTTCATAATATTTTTACTCCACAAGACATGCATTTTACTTCACACACATCTCCCTTACCTGTCTTACGAAGCCTAGCTTCCCGATCGCCTTTACCGAGTCCTCAATTCCCAGCTGCAAAATAATTTTATCAAAATTATTGATATTTTTCCTTTTAATTTTAAGCCACTAGCTTTCATAAAATGCAGCCACTAATGATACAGTGCATGCATAACCAGTATTATTTACACTGGTTCTAAAACTGAACTTTCTCGTTTCAGCTCATTTTTCAGTTCCAATTTCCCCAATCTTCCTCTTTTAATTTCTACCTTAATTTTCTACTATCAAATTATAATTTGCAGCATTGAATCATGCTCAATCAAGTCATGGCCGAAACCCTCATTGGTTGCCATCTTTGACTTTTCATTCTATTTCCATGATTTATTGTTTCCCTCTTTTAAATTCTTACTCACCTTATCAGTTCATACTATTTTTCTGCATGAGACTGTAAACCACTCCTCTTTTTCATATCACCCGAATTTTTCTTCCATGGCTAATTCTTATCTAGCTAGGAATTTGGAAAATTGGCTTCATAACCTTCTTCTAAACTTTAATTAAACTAACATATAACTTTAGATTAAATTTTTAAAACAAGAAAACATGAAATCTCTTCACCTTAACCGAATCAGCAACTGAACTCCTGTATTCTTTCCTTTCTCGTCAACCCTCCTTTCTTGATCTTTTAGATGGTCTTAAGATGGAGGGGAGGTATATAGAGAAGGTTAGAAGATTAGGTAGTAAATAGATGGAATTTTTATTAAATCATTTTGGAAGAAACGAAACAAGAACAGAGCCAGAACGCGAGGCCGAAACAGAATTCTCGTGGAGCAGTATATAAGGAAGTTGGCGAGGAGAAGACTGAAGCTTTGATTCCCATTAGTCTTATTTATATTTACTTTATCCAATGGGTGATTACCACTTAGCTTCCTAATCCATTTCTTTCAACGTTTCTGTCTCATGCTGCATTAAAATCGAGTAGAAAATTTTCAGCATATAGGACAGGCATTAAATCGGGTAGAAAACGGTAGCAAAAAGTATGTTTGAAGCTTATTTTTTTTCCAACACGTAATTGACTTATTTTTGCTTCAGCCAATATAATTCATCCTATATTAAATCTTTCTTCAGCCGTGTAGTATAACAGCAACAGAAAAATGGCATGAAGTCAAATTTGGCTGCACGGTTTTGTTTCTTTTCTTTAGTGTTTGTTTTACTCTTCCACAAGGATAATTGTTCAGCTATTATTTTTAAGCTTCTTTTACTTTATATTCATTGTCTTTTATTCATTAAAACCGAATACTTTCATAGCCAAAAGAATCGGCTGGAAATTCATGTTGTTGTTCACGTTTTGACTGTGTATTCTTACCTCCTTTTCATAATTTCCAGCCTATGATATTCCTTTATCTAGTACCTCTTATATGCTCTATCTTTTAAGTACTCTTTCCTTTGTATTTTCTACAATAAAATTTATACTGCAACAGCCTTTAAAAGGCTGAAGGGAGACGTAATATAGCAGCAAAGTGGTGTGAAATTTCAACCTTTGCTGCACTATTTTTGACTTTCATCTCTTCTTGTTATTCACACTTCAGCCAATTATATTTACTCATGTGATAACTTTAATTTCTCTTCCCTTTTGTATTATTTTTATTCTATAAAATATAGTAGAAAATTTAGCCAACTTTTCTAGCTGAACATGCACGTACCATGCAGAGGTGAAGTCCACACTTTCGGCTGCACCTTTTCTTAGTCCTTTTTTACCTCTTTTGAAATATATTCTAGCCTATTAAATTGATTCCATACTAAACTTTTAACTTCTTCTCCTTTAAGTATTACTTACCTTGTATTTTATACTCTAAAAAGACAACCCACACGGCACAACATCAGGAAATGACTGGCGTACATGCTGCCAATTTCCTGATCCATTTGTTTTTTAGTTAAGTTCCATCCAATGATAAATTTGCATATGTCCAAGAATGCAATTTTTCCTCTCTTATATTTCACATATTTACTTATTATACTTTGGAAATATCACTTCCATGAATAAATTTCAGATCTATTTCCTTCCTTTCTTTCTATACCTCCACTTCATCATAAAATATTTATTTCATCTCTTATACACTATATTATAAATTATAAATCTAATAATTCCAAAATTTAAGTGGAAATCCAAATCAAATATTTATTTGATTTCACTAATTAATTTATTTCCACTATCAAAGATTTACAAAATATGGTGTACAGTATTATAAAATCGGGTCTCACATTTTCTCCCCACCTTAAGAAATTTGGTCCTCCAAATTTCATCCGGACTTGTCACTGTAAGAGTTCTGGTGGTAGTGCTAATCGATATGCCACATCTCCTACGCGACCTAAGGTCTCGACAGATCCAATGTATCATGGACTCAACTTTCCTTTCATATCGAATCTCGTTATATCTTTAGATGGTGAGACCTTCAAAATACATAATTACCCGTACATCTCGGGAGCCTGTTCAACCACATAAGGAGCTAAGGACTTATAGTCCCCCACTTTTTCTCATGCTATCATGGATCGATATCGTCTGCCATATATAATTTAGTAAGGTGCCATGCCGATAGTCTCCTGTTAGCTATTATTATAAACAACTCTATCAGGGTAAATGATCGTCCTAGGAGCCTCTAACATCAAATGGACCTGCTCACACATATCCTCGAGCATTTATATCGTACGCTCGGACTATCCTTCAGTCTATGGATAAAATGCAGTGCTAAAACTCAGTTGGGATCCCAGGGCTTCCTTAAATCTCTCTCAGAAATAAGATGTGAAGCGGGACTCCCTGTCAGATGTAATGCTCACTGGAACCATGTACTCTCACTATCCCCTTGACATATAATTCGGCTAGGGCAATAATTGGATCAGTAGATTTCATGACCAAGAAATTGGGCAGACTTAATTAATTTATGCACAATTATCCATATAGCATTAGGTCCTTTACGGTTCTCCGAATTTCACTTAATTTATGAAGTACCACCTATATAGGTATTTTTCTTCCTTATATAATTTCCAACTTTCATTCAATCCTGTCTTTAAGATAAGACTACCCGTATACTTGTACAATTTAAATTTCCTTGAAATCCCACATTTCCTCTTTCACCATCAATTTATACTCCCTGAATTTATTTATTATTTTTGGGAGTTAACAATTTTCACTTCTTTTCATGCAGTAGATAGTTTCACACTATTTGTTACATATTATCTCATTTAGTGCCAAGTCGATCATAATTTGGTAATTGTCATTTAGACAATTTTAGTCAATCGTATGTAATTGTCCTAGTAGCTTTTACATCCGTTGCACGCACTCTCAACATATCGTTGAGCGTCCACACACTGTGCTCGGATATCTATATTAATAAGAGGCGGTGCTAACTGTAAATTTGGAATCCCAAGGCCTGTTGCTACTCTCTCAAAGCATGGAGCCATGTAGGGATCCCTATCACATGTACTCGCTCACTAGAACTTTACATACCTTTTCACCATTTCACCGATATATATCAACTAGGGCCCTTAAGAGATCAAGAACTTGATGATATAGAAGTGAATCAATTTCACATTAATTTAGTTAAGGTTGCACTTCACTTGCAAACCTTAATATTTACCTTCACTTACAGTGAATGAGACATTAGGTAATAATTTTCCTAAATATCTCTTTCCATATAGAGTTATCATTACATCCCTCATTCTCATGGTAAATGTAATATCACTTAATAGTATAATGTACTTGAGGAAGTAATCTTTTCGCAGTCAACTTTTATAATAGAAATTTATCAAATTACCAAGTCTGTCTCCACATTATTTATGCCATTTCGCATTTCCAATATATACATCCATCTACATGACTGTCAGTAATTCATTTATTTACTCCTCTGAGTATAACTCATTTCATCTGTCAATCTAGCTCGATTTTTAAATTTAGTCGTGACATTATGATATTCAAAGGAATCACATTCAATCTTGATTTGGGAACTACCTTATAACTCGTGTTCCCTTATCGTCATATATTTTATCTTCTTAATGCATTTTCATCTTTTCACACTTATCACTCTAATTGATTTTCCAAGTGGTATAGTATTCTTCCGTTAAAACCCTTTGAACATTTTTGACTACTATACTCATACATATTCATCCACACCCATTTAATTTTCTCACATCATGTATGTATCATATTAGTGAAGCAGCCAATTCCACAAACTTCTCAACCAATCATTTATTTTATCATTTGAGACCACCCGTCTCTAATAGTGCTCGAATTCAGTTAAAACTCATATTTACTGAGCTTAACATTAAATTTTTTTTTTGTGGACTTATTCAAGGATGCTGCTTATATTCTTTAAACAATTATACATATTCACATCTCGTGGTTTCGTACTATTATAATTTTATCCGTATGTGATTTCATTAATTCCACATATGTCACACATTCATAAGCTATGCTTATTCTTTCAAACCATATCATCTGTGTTTTCACCAGTTACACTAGCACAGATAGGTTCTTTATTCATTAATCTCTGGAGTAATTCCTTAAGCTCTTCAAACTCTTTTTATGTTTTCTAGTAAGAGCTTATAAATAGATTCCATGTTGTGAATCGAGTTAATAATTTCTCGAATCCACATTACTCCAAAAATTTATTTAGAATTTCATCCTGTATCTTCTAAATCATAATATCATATCATCTTGGATGTTTTATTATTTACATCCTACAAATCCACTATGTATCCTTCAAACACATATGTATAAATTTTCAAGTCATTTCACATATATTTTACAGGATATTACATAATTCTCTTAAGTTCCACAAAGCACTCATAAGAGTTATACCAAACTCTGAACATCATCTTATAACCACTTCCTTCCACTATTAGTTACTTTATCACTTTTCATAATATTCAATAATCCCTAACCAATATAACCCATATTTTCACTTTAATTCAGACCCTAAAATCCACCACAGGGCCGACTATCTCGCGACCTCTCATAGTATTTACTCCGAGTCGCCTTACTCATCGATCTATCAGTGGGGTCCACAGTAAAGATCATCAAATGTGTAATATATCCTTTACACCATCAAATACTATTTCACCATCGGTCTATTTTAAATCAATTTTGTCATTTATGACTCAGAGAAAGCATTTCAATATAGGGGTGTGTTCATAAATTCTCCTTTAATTCTCTCTCTTCGATATACCTCCAAACATGAGATCTTATGGCTTATGCACTAATATAACCCCTTTTATTTCAATATCATCATTTCAGGATCTTAGTTCGATATGGACAGAGAAGTCCTGGTGGGGCCCTCACCGAATTCCTCACTGTACCTTACCGAATAGACCTGACATTATGATGATAAGATCGCCTATCTCATGCAAAATTCTCGGATTAAAATCTCTATTTATAATCCTTAATTCATCAACTTTCACCATATTTCAACACTTAACTCAATTCACAGTCATTTGACTCCTCTATACATTCAGACCATACAGTACTACAGGGGATGTTAACCTTTTTCAACACTTTCCATGCTAAAGGCATCAACAGACATCAGACTAACCCAGGCTCTGATACCATTAAATCTGTAACAGCCCATTACCATATTTTTTACGTATTTCTATATAACTTTATCGGTTGAGCAGTCTGCGATGCCATTAACGTTCAACAATGTCTATGATAAATGATAACATTTATCTAGCAAATATGGAATATGAAATTCTTTTCATTATTCCTTACATCTGACATCCCCTATTATCCTTTATTTCCATAAAGTAGTACTGTATACATATGTTTGAAATGTAAAAGAGAAGTGACTATACCTGTCACGTTTAACATAATGTGCCTCAGCGCCTTATACGTAGCTATATCCATCTGGGAGCTAATTCTCTAACTCCGTGTCTTTTATCTGTAGAGTTAAAACAAAGGGGTGAGCGAACTATGCGCTCAGTAAATGAGACATATGCTGCTTTATAAAACTAAAACTATAAACCATAATTTATATGTTTTCCTAAAATCATATCAATTAGGAAAACAATCATATCAATTAGGAAAACAATGGGTATAGTTAACAACACTCTCAATACATCATTCAAATCATTTGTTCAACCGTTTAACATAAAATGAATTAAACAGTAAATAGGATTTAACGAATCCTTTCATTAAACAGAAACCAACAAGTTGAGACTAGGCATCCCGCTACGAATAAATCATGCTATCATCGTTCCCCCTCCCCCTTGCGAGAACGGAATTTACCGCTATTGGGGTGCACCCGTAGGCCATCGCCCCTCACGGCTATATCTGCTAGATCTATGGCCATAATCTATAGGTGGTCCTCGGGTCCACTTGCCAGGTGACCTCGAGACCTACTGATGACTTGGCGGGTCCATCAACCTCATAACTCATAACAATGCATGAAACTAGGAGCCTAAAGTCTCAAAATCACTTTATATCTCATGAAAAACCTTTAAGGAATTATTTCATAAATTCATCATTTTCTCAATATGATTTTCTTTCCAAAAAGGTTTAAAAACAGCCCGCAATCTCACTGAATTCCGTGTGAGAAAGGCCCGGGTTAAACTGGCTCGCCCATGGTCAACTCGCCCCAAAAAGAATTTATATTTTCTATTTTCAAAGCTATTAAAAATAATTCATTTTATTTTGATTGAGAAAATTTGGGAAAAAGAAACCTGTTCGCCATGGTCAGCTCGCCCATTCAGCTCGCCATGGTCAACTCGTCAGTGTGGTGAACTAGTGTTCGCCCACCACCCATTTAAAACAAAAACACTGGCTCGCCCATTTCAGCTCACCCATAATTTTCTTACCAAAGAGGGTCGCCTGCCCCAAACATTATAAGAGGGTCACTCGTCCAAAGTGTAATAAAAAGGGTTCGCCATCCATTGGCTCGCCCGGATTTCAATAAAACATGCTTGCACGCCCAAAAGAACATAAAAGGGTTCTTTGCCCAAAATAATAAAAGTTTTGGCTCGCCCGCCATAACAGTTCGCCCAACAAACAACATAAAGGTCGGCTATCTCTGTAGCTCGCCCAAGTCAAAATAATTTATTAAATAAATGCATTGCATGACCCAAAATAGTTTTCTCGATATTTTCATAATATTTTTACTCCACAGGACATGCATTTTACTTCACACACATCTCCCTTACCTGTCTTACGAAGCCTAGCTTCCCGATCGCCTTTACCGAGTCCTCAATTCCCAGCTGCAAAATAATTTTATCAAAATTATTGATATTTTTCCTTTTAATTTTAAGCCACTAGCTTTCATAAAATGCAGCCACTAATGATACAGTGCATGCACAACCAGTATTATTTACACTGGTGCTAAAACTGAACTTTCTCGTTTCAGCTCATTTTTCAGTTCCAATTTCCCCAATCTTCCTCTTTTAATTTCTACCTTAATTTTCTACTATCAAATTATAATTTGCAGCATTGAATCATGCTCAATCAAGTCATGGCCGAAACCCTCATTGGTTGCCATCTTTGACTTTTCATTCTATTTCCATGATTTATTGTTTCCCTCTTTTAAATTCTTACTCACCTTATCAGTTCATACTATTTTTCTGCATGAGACTGTAAACCACTCCTCTTTTTCATATCACCCGAATTTTTCTTCCATGGCTAATTCTTATCTAGCTAGGAATTTGGAAAATTGGCTTCATAACCTTCTTCTAAACTTTAATTAAACTAACATATAACTTTAGATTAAATTTTTAAAACAAGAAAACATGAAATCTCCTCACCTTAACCAAACCAGCAACTGAACTCCTGTATTCTTTCCTTTCTCGTCAACCCTCTTTTCTTGATCTTTTAGATGGTCTTAAGATGGAGGGGAGGTATATAGAGAAGGTTAGATGATTAGGTAGTAAATAGATGGAATTTTTATTAAATCATTTTGGAAGAAACGAAACAAGAACAGAGCCAGAACGCGAGGCCAAAATAGAATTCTCGTGGAGCAGTATATAAGGAAGTCAGCGAGTAGAAGACTGAAGCTTTGATTCCCATTAGTCTTATTTATATTTACTTTATCCAATAGGTGATTACCACTTAGCTTCCTAATCCATTTCTTTCAACGTTTCTGTCTCATGCTGCATTAAAATCGAGTAGAAAATTTTCAGCATACAGGACAGGCATTAAATCGGGTAGAAAACGGTAGCAAAAAGTACGGTTGAAGCTTATTTTTTTTCCAACACGTAATTGACTTATTTTTGCTTCAGCCAAGATAATTCATCCTATATTAAATCTTTCTTCAGCCGTGTAGTATAACAGCAATAGAAAAATGGCATGAAGTCAAATTTGGTTGCACGGTTTTGTTTCTTTTCTTTGGTCTTTGTTTTACTCTTCCACAATGATAATTGTTCAGCTATTATTTTTAAGCTTCTTTTACTTTATATTCATTGTCTTTTATTCATTAAAACCAAATACTTTCATAGCCAAAAGAATCAGCTGGAAATTCATGTTGCTGTCCACGTTTTGACTGTGTATTCTTACCTCCTTTTCATAATTTCCAGCCTATGATATTCCTTTATCTAGTACCTCTTATATGCTCTATCTTTTAAGTACTCTTTCCTTTGTATTTTCTACAATAAAATTTATACTGCAACAGCCTTTAAAAGGCTGAAGGGAGACGTAATATAGCAGCAAAGTGGTGTGAAATTTCAACCTTTGCTGCACTATTTTTGACTTTCATCTCTTCTTGTTGTTCACACTTCAGCCAATTATATTTACTCATGTGATAACTTTAATTTATCTTCCCTTTTGTATTATTTTTATTCTATAAAATATAGTAGAAAATTTAGCCAACTTTTCCAGCTGAACATGCACGTACCATGCAGAGGTGAAGTCCACACTTTCGGCTGCACCTGTTCTTAGTCCTTTTTTACCTCTTTTGAAATATATTCCAGCCAATTAAATTGAGTCCGTACTAAACTTTTTACTTCTTCTCCTTTAAGTATTACTTGTATTTTATGCTCTAAAAAGACAACCCACACGGCACAACATCAGGAAATGACTGGCGTACATGCTGCCAATTTCCTGATCCATTTGTTTTTTAGTTAAGTTCCATCCAATGATAAATTTGCATATGTCCAAGAATGCAATTTTTCCTCTCTTATATTTCACATATTTACTTATTATACTTTGGAAATATCACTTCCATGAATAAATTTCAGATCTATTTCCTTCTTTTCTTTCTATACCTCCACTTCATCATAAAATATTTATTTCATCTCTTATACACTATATTATAAATTATAAATCTAATAATTCCAAAATTTTAAGTGGAAATCCAAATCAAATATTTATTTGATTTCACTAATTAATTTATTTCCACTATCAAAGATTTACAAAATATGGTGTACAGTATTATAAAATCGGGTCTCACACTTAATTCAAGCCCTTACAATCAATAACCGGGCCAATCGTCTTATGGCATTCCACTACACTTTTTATCGGATCGCATCATATAAGGCCTCGGCCCGTCCGCCGTTCGCCTGTACACATCTGTACTATCCTCTTTGAGAATGCCCAGCCCTTTCACTGAGTCACCCCTCAAGGATCTATCGTGAGGCCTAGCCCGTTCACTAGGTCACTAGTAATTCGCGTCCATAATTTAAGTGTTAGTGGAATCAGTAATAGGGATCGTTATATTCATATGACATCCTCTATGCCATTTATAACTCCATTACTATCAATGGATTCCAATTCAACTCGGTTTTATCACTATTCCGAACATCGCCCAACATAGGGGCATTTTCATCATTTCGACATTTATTTCTTTCTCCTCACTATACCTTTAAACCAAAGGTCTTATTATCCATATGCTGATAGTATTATTCCTCATACTAATATCAGCACTTTGAGGTCTTATTCGATTTCGACAGAGAAGTCTACTGGAATCCATAATTGGATTATTTTACTTGTAATTCAGCTTTATATCATCAATTTCTCTGTCAGATCAATCAATTCCAACCTCTGTTGGTTTATTCTGACTCCCAGTAAAATTTTGGAGTCAGGGGTATTTTGGTCATTTTTGGCCAAAAATTTTCTCTCTCTTCAAATTACCCTCAATCGGTGATCTTAAAGTCTATTTAATGATGATATGTCATTCGTCTCCTTCATACCATCATTTTCAGGTCTCAGTTCGATCCGGACCATAAAGTACTGGTGGGGCCCTCACCGAGTCATTTCAGTTCCTTACCGAACAGGCCTTCATTTAGATTATAAGAATCACCAATTTTTTTTGGTAATTTCTGAGCCTATTATTTCTTTAACATTCTCAATTTATACTTTCTCACTCTTTTTAATTTATTTTTTTCAATTTACAATCATTTATTTTCTCTATGTATTCAGACGACACAGTACTATCGGGAATGTTTAATACTTTTCTTTCTAAAAGTATCCACAGACTACTGTCTGTGATACTTCACTTTTATTAACTGTTAAACAAATTTACATAACATTGTTTATATTATACACATCCCCTATCTTAGTTAATCAGATAAGTAATACTGCAGACATGTCTAAAAACAGAAAATAAATGATCGTACCTCATATAAATCAGTCGATCTGTCACATTGTCCTTTGTGTACAGTCGTGATCCACAATCAATTGATCTCACAATCTTTAAAACCTGAATGTTTAAAATTAAGGGGTGAGTAAACCACGGCTCAGTAAGAGAGTTATATGTCACACTTGATATTCAGCTATCTATATGCTGAAAATATTTTTTTTTCATTTTCTTTAAAATCTTCTTAGCTGGCTCTAGGCTCAAATGTAAGAAGGATACTACAGTCGGCTAGGGATCCAGATAGAGTAAGGCAGGTATTTTAAAATACCTGACTTATTTCGAAACCTAGAAGCAACTGTAGAGAGTACTAATTTCGTTGCTTTCAAAACGATATAATTTTCGTTTTTCCACAGAGTAAACCACTTATTTCTTTTCACTTCAGTATACTTTAAAACACATGGCAGTTCAGTAATAAAAAGAGTGGTTTACTTCTCTTCTCTTCTCTTCAGTACAGTAAAAACAGTACAGTACAGTGTTTTGTAAATATCCAATCATTGGATAATTACTTCTTCGATTATTTCTATCTTAGAAATAATTCTTATGTTATTCTTTTAGAAAAAACATTTATTTCTTTTTTCAAATCAGTAACCGTATCGTACAGTTCAGTAAAACAGTATATTAAGTAAAACAGTAATTCGATACGGTTCAATCAGTAACAGTAAACAGTAACTACCAATTCAGTAAATAGTATAAGGTAGCTTTCAGTTCAGTAAATAGTAAATGGTAGCTTTCAGTTCAGTAAAACAGTAATCAATGGCTACCATTTCAGTAAACAGTACAGTTCAGTAACACAATGTTTTGGTACGGTCTTTCATCAGTAAACAGTGAATAGTAGTTAAGTATAGTAAACAGTACAGTAAACAGGATTTCGTAAATCCTTTCAGTAAACAGTAAGTGAGACTAGGCATCCCCCTACAATCAAATCATGCTATCTCGTCCACTAGGGACACAGTAAACAGTAATGAGATCCATGGCCATGATCTATAATATGTCCTCCGTGTACGCTTGCTAGGCGACAATCCGGGACGCTGATGACTAGCTGGTCAATCAGCCACGTGACAGTAATAGTATATGTGATGCATGAAGCTCGGGGCCTAAGTCTCAAAACAGTGTAAAAATAGTACCTTAGCCTCTATGGATTTCAAACACAGTAAATCAAATATCCATAACTCTCACATGTAAATATAATCACCTTTATGAAATTTATAAAATAAATAACATTTTTCAAATTATTTCATAAAGGTATATATCATGTTTTCCATACGATGAAGACAATTTGCAAAATCATCACTGAAAGTATAGAAAGGCAAAACTGTCTTTTTCCACAGTAAAACACATATGCACGCTTTTTCGTGCATTCAATCGAAAACATGGTTTTATAATTATCTAAATTTCAAACAAATCATTTTTATAATTTATAAAAATAAATTATTTATTTTCTAACTTTAAATTCTCATCATCATGTTTTCTTCTAAAAACACGTGTAGAAACCTCTAGTCTCGAAATCATAGTTTTTTTTTCATTTCTTAACCTTTATGAAATTTTCATAATTAATTATTTCCATAATTAAAATCATAAAGGTTTTATGTAAAATCAAGTGAATATTTAAGAATATTTATAAAAATATTCACTTCAGTCTCTTTTTCATTTTTATCTCGTTTCACGTGAAATATCACCTACCGAGTGAATTTTCGGTGATTTCCTTTTCACCTTTCTCGAAAACATGAATATTTTAAAATTAAATATCACTATATTCATGTTTTATGAAATTTACTTAATTTCTCGATTTTCATACCCGAAAATCGATTCACGTGAAATCAAATCTTTTATTTTGGTTTTCGGTGATTTTCGATAAATTTTAGTAATTTTTCAATAATTTTTCGGCAGTATAACGGCTGCTGATTTGGTAGCCTCCTGCACAGAAAATACAGTTTATATTTCGCAACTGGTATTTCACCACAATTTGAAACCGATAAATCACCACAATTTTCAAAACTAATCATTATAAATTGCATTTATAAATTAAATGCATAATTTAAAACATGTGGCCGAATATCCTTACAGGCGGCACATGTCTCCCTTACCTGTTTCGGATCGGCGACTGACTCTCAAAGGTCGCGCCCGTGTTCACCTCACCTGATTCCATCGGCTTGGTCATCGAGGATATTTTCTAGAAATTAAATTCTAAAATTTCGAATTTTTCCATAATTATTTAAATAAATAAATTATTTAAATAATTTAATACTTTCCGGGATTTCTTATCGATTCCCGTAATTCTCAGGATTTCACGTAATTTTGAATTCTCGAGAATTTTCCAAATTCTCGAAATTCCTTTTTTTTCTCTTTCTTCTTTTTCTTCCTTCTTTCTTTTTCTCTTTTCTTTTCTTTTCTTTTTCTTTTTCCTTTTTCTTTTCTTTTTCTTTTTCCTTTTTTCCTTGGTCTGACCAGTTCAGACCAGTCAGACCGGCTCTACCTTCCTCACCGTCGGTTCTCCTCCGGTGGCCGGTTCTCCGACGGTTCAGTGGCTCAGCAACTGGCCAGCGTTGAGACGAACATGCCGGTGGCCTCAGCTCAGCCTGGATCGGCGGCACGGCGGCGGATCTACTCGATTTTTGCCTCGGTTTCTTCTCCTCCTCCGTCGACCTTCCTCCGCCGTTCCTCGCCTCACCGGTGGCTTCCCACGTCTTCCTCTTCCTCCAACGAAGCTTCAGTTGCAGTGGCGACGACCGGTTTGGCCAGCATCGCCACTTTCTCTTCTCTTCTCTTCTCCTTTTCGGCTTCCGTCGGGTTTCCGCCTCTGTTTCTTTCTTTTCGATGCCGGCGACCTCTCCCTTCTTCTGGCCGATGGCGTTCTCTACCTCTCCCTGGCCTCCTCTCTCCGGCGGCGGCACTAGTTGCTGTCGTCAGTCCCTTCTGTTTTGGGAAGGGATCGGGCTCTGTCCCGATTGCTTCTCTTCTTCTTTTTTTTTATTTTATTTTCTAATTTAATTATATACATATAATCTATACTATATAATATATATTATACTTATAATATAACATATATTATATTTATATTATATATATAATACATATAATAATATTATTATTATATATAGTATAGTACTATATATATTATGTATTAACAAAATACATATTTAGTATATATGTATATATATATTTGTTCACTTTAAATTACATAACATTTATATAATATATAATTATATAAACATATTTCCTATTTTTTTCTCATTTTCTTATTTAATTTGGATATCCATTTATCCAAATTAATTTTCTCCTTTCCTTATTTTCCGAATTTCCGATTTAACTTTTCTTCACTCGAATTTCCACCATCTGTTCCTTTCTCAATTCTATTTATTTATTTCACCAATATCCCGTTCTCATAATTTTATTTATTTATTTCTAATATTTATTTTCTCCAATATTTATTTCCAATAAATGGAAAATTTACGGTTATCACATTAAGGTAGTAAGATCTGACCGAGCTGGTAAATATTATGGCAAACATGGAGACATAGGCCAATTCATTGGCCCGTTTGCCAAGTACTTACAGAAATGTGCGATTGTTTCCCAATATATCATGCCTGGTAGTCTAGAACAAAATGGTGTGGCCAAAAGGCGTAACCACACATTTAAAGATATGATGAGGAGCATGATGAGTAGGACAAATTTACCAGAATACCTTCGGGGTGAGTCTATTGAAACTGCTTTTTACATTCTGAATAAAGTCCTTAGAAATTTGTTCCTAAAACACCTTTTGAACTTTGGACCAGAAGAAAACCTAACCATTTTCATGTTCGAGGTTGTCCTACTGAGGTTAAAGTTTATAATCCTATTGAGAAAAAAACTAATCCCCGATCAACCAGATTTTTTTGTTAGGTATCCATCTTATTATAAGGGATATAAGGATATAGGTTCTATTGTCCTTCACGCGGCACAAGAATACTTGAGTCCCAGACAGCTAAGTTGATGGAGGCCCATCGAGCTCACAAATCCCTAGTCATCTTCATGATGATCGTGATCCTTTGAGCATCCATGGAGGTCTAATGATGAGAGCTAAAACAAAAAGGATGCAACAAGCCTTCGCTGTTTCATTAATATTGCTAGAGAGAAAGTCCAACAAAGCTTGAGCATGGAGGATGACAAAGTCTTCTACAACATGATTCAAGCCTAAGTTCAACCTTTTTGAAGATTTACAAGTACTGGGCTGAAATGAAATTGGGTCGAATGCATAAATTGGGCCTATTGCAATTGGGCCAAATGCTATACTTATTTTATTTAGTTATGTCTTCTTAGGCTGAACATTGTCTTAATTTAATTTAAGCCCAATTCCTTTTTATGTAATAGGTATTGTAGGATTTCTATTTCTTATTCTGCAAGTTAGGAAAGTAGGATTCCTATTACTTGTCCTGCAAGTTTGCTATTTGCCTATAAAGAGCTATGTAACCCTTTGGGTAGAACACAATTGATTTGAGTTATAAAATTAAGAGACTTCTTCTCTTTGGTTCTCTTGAGAACTATTGAACTTATCAAGGTTCTCCTTATGGTATTCTTCTACCTTCCACCAATTCATACCGTAGGTTTTTACTTTTCTAAGCAACGGGTCTTGGTCCAATACCATAAGTTCTTGTGTTTCTACACAACGGGTCTTGGTTTTATCTCTAATTCTTTGTTTTACTTTGCTGCGTTTTTTAACTTGTTCTTGTTTTTTTCTTTGAGTGTTCTTCGTATTCTTTGTTGAACCTCATCTTCTTTCAATGAGGTTCATATCATTTGGTATCAAAGCTTAGGTTCAATTCGTGTGAGTCTTATTTTATTACATTCTTGTGTTTTTTTGTCTTCTTATCTTGACCGAAGTTTGATCTTGAATCCTCTTCGAAGCCAACACAAATATTGTTTGTTTCTTAAACCTATTGTCTTCATTAAAATAACCAACCTTTACTTAGCTACCAAGTAAACCCTAACTTGTCCATCTAGCAACCTTAACCCCAAAAGTTTTTTTGCTCACCAAGAAACCTTCAAAAGTTCTACTTTCACATAAAGACTCACTTGTTTCACAAGCTACCGTTCACTCTCGTTTCTTGCCACACAAAATATTACCAAAACTAGCTTGTTTTTTCAAAAGTTGCCTTGTTCTTCAAGTAAACCTCTTCTTGTCACTTAGACTTTTTGTTTTTTTCATTGTTCATTTACTTTAGTAAAAAAAAAAAGAAGTAACAAAAAAAAGTAAAAGAAAAAGAAAAGAAAATCATTTCAAGAGGAAATTCGTTATATCGTGTCTAGCAAGTGCAACGTCAAAAGCAATCCGTGGAGGAGTGCTTTATCAAAATCTTGAGGTAGTCATTCTTTCTTGAGCTTTGAGATTTTTTCTGCCTAAATCTAAAAATTACTATTTACCTTTTTACCTTTACTTCCCAAAATTACCTTTGACCCTACCACCTAAAAAGACCAAACTACCCCACTTTTGGCTAAACCTAACCCTAATCAAACACCAAAAAACACCCATATTTCCTTTAAGATTGAGATTCATTTGGGTATTCTTGAGTCTTTCTAAGTCCTGTTGAGTCGTCCTTATTTTGTTTTTCCTTGATTAAAATCTTGTGCTCATCTTGTTTATTGTCGGTTGATAGTTGGATTCCATAAGCTGATTTTTTATTGAGTCTTGAGTTCAATATAAAACGTATAAAGAAAAGTTGTTTGAGGAAAAAAAGGCAAGAGTGTGTAAGCAACATTATAGAGAAAAGCCATATTAAAATTGTGTGAAACATGAGTGTGAGTGTTACATTCTTGTGTGTATTGACTGTAAACACGTGAGGTTATACTTGCGAGGTCCTTATTCTTTTACTAACATTTCTTACAAGTTACAATCATGTCTTTTAATAGTGAAAATCTTGATCTGAGTAAGATTGAGATCATGCTCCAAGCCATGCAACAACAACTTTCAAGAATAGAGTCAAAGTTAGGTAAATATGATAAGTTGGAGCAACATGATGCTACCCTAGCTAAGGTAAACCAAGGTAATATTTCTTATGCATGTGGTAATGATGCTAATAATAAGCTGGATAGCAACTATGGAGAAGTATCCAACGATGATTCTATGCTGTTATTAGAAGATGATAAGGATAGTATGGAATCACCTATGGATGGAAAGGTATCTATAGCATGTCAAGCTTTAAGTGTGCTAGTGAAGGATGAAGATCAATTAAGATTAAAAGAGAATGAGGAAAAAATAGTGAGTGAAGCAGAGGCTAAGCAAAAAGAGAAAACAATCAAGATTGTGTGTGATGCTTCAAGCATAGGTATCGAAGTTGTTTTAATGCAGGAGAAACGCCCCATTGCTTTCTTCAGTGAGAAGTTAAGTGGAGCTGCCCTTAATTATCCCACAAATGATAAAAAGATGTATGCATTAGTGAGGACCTTGGAAATGTGGAAACATTATTTATGGCCCAAGGAATTCACCATCCACATTGATCATGAGTCCTTGAAGCACTTGAAAGGACAAAGCAAGTTGAATAAGCGTCATGCCAAGTGGATGGAGTTCATTGAGACATTCTCATATGTGATCAAATATAAGCAAGGTAAAGAAAATGTCGTGGCAAATGCATTGTCTCGAAGGTATACTCTAATCACTACTCTTAATGCTAAACTACTTAGATTTGAGTAAATTAAATACTTGTATACTACTAATGAGGATTTTGAAAATGTGTTCAATGTATGTGAGAAAACTTGTTTTGGAAAGTTTTATAGGCATGATAGATTCTTATTTAGAGAAAATAGATTATGTGTGTCTAATAGTTCTTTGAGAGAATTACTTGTTAGAAAAGCCCATAATGGTGGATTAATGGGACATTTTGGAGTAAAGAAAACTTTAGACATATTGCATGATCACTTCTTTTGGCTTAACATGAAAAAAGATGTTGAAAAGTTGTGTGAAAGATGTATCACTTGTAAACAAGCTAAGTCTACAGTTATGAATCATAGTCTTTATACTCCATTGCCTATTCCGACTTACTCCTTAGACTGACATTTCTATGGACTTTGTTTTGGGTTTACCAAGAACAAAAAAAGGTAGAGATTCTATTTTCGTTGTTGTTGATAGGTTCTCTAAGATGGCTCACTTCATTACTAGTCATAAAACTAATGATACAAGCAACATTGCTGATTTATTTTTCAAGGAAATTGTTCGTCTGCATGGTGTTCCGAGGACCATTGTTTCTGATTGTTATGTGAAGTTCCTCAACTACTTTTGGAAAACATTGTGGGGAAAGTTGGAAACAAAGTTGTTGTTTTCAACTACTTGTCATCCACAAACCGATGGTCAAACTAAAGTAGTCAATTGTACTGTCTACATTGTTGAGGTCCATTATTCAAAAGAACTTCAAGAATTGGGAAGATTGTTTGCCTCATGTGGAGTTTGCTTATAATAGAAGTATGCATTCTACTACTAGTTATTCTCCATTTGAAGTTGTCTATGGTTTCAATCCACTCACTACGTTAGATCTTTTACCACTACCTATTGAGGAGAGAGCTAGTTTGGATGGGGAAGAGAAAGCTGATTTTTTTATGCAATTGCATGCAAAGGTACGCCAAAACATTGAGAAGAGGACTAAGCAATATGCTACTCAAGCCAACAAGCATCGCAAGAAAGTTGTCTTTGAACCTGGTGATTGGGTTAGGGTACATATGCATAAAGAGACATTTCCTGCCCAATGTCGTTTGAAGTTGCAACCTCGAGGAGATGGACCATTCCAAGTGATTGAGAAGATCAATGACAATGCTTATAAGTTGGATCTTCGGGGTGAGTATAATGTTAGTGCTACATTTAATGTTTTGGATCTTTCTCTCTTTGATATTGATATAGGTGATACTGATTTGAGGACAAATCCTTTTAAGGAGAAGGGGAATGAAGGAGGCCCATCGAGCTCACAAATCCTAAGTCATGTTTGTGATGATCTTGATCTTTTGAACATCCATGGAGGTCCAATGACAAGAGCTAAAACGAAAAGGATGCAACAAGCCTTCGTTGGTTTCATTAATATTACTAGAGAGAAAGCCTAACAAAGTTTTGAGCATGGAGGATGACAAAGTCTTCTAAAACGTGATCCAAGCCCAAGTTCAACCTTCTTGAAGATTTACAAGTACTGGGCTGAAATGAACTTAGGCCGGATGCATAAATTGGGCCTAGTGCAATTGGGCCAAATGCTAAACTTATTTTATATAGTATATCTTCTTATGCTGAACATTGTCTTAATTTAATTTAAGCCCAATTTTTTTAATAGGTATTGTAGGTTTTCTACTTCTTGTTCTGCAAGTTAGGAAAGTAGGATTTCTATTACTTATTTTGCAAGTTTGCTATTTGCCTATAAATAGCTATAAGCTTTTGGGTAGAACACAATTGATTTGAGTTATAAAATTGAGAGACTTCTTCTCTTTGGTTGTCTTGAGAACTTTTGAACTTATCAAGGTCTTCCTTGTGGCATTCTTCTTCCTTCCACCAATTCATACCATAGGTTCTTTCTTTTCTAAGCAATGGGTCTTAGTCCAATACCACAAGTTCTTGTGTTTCTACACAACGGGTCTCGATTTTACCTCTAATTCTTTGTTTTACTTTGCTGTGTTTTTTAACTTGTTTTTGTTTTTTTCTTTGAGTGTTCTTCGGGTTCTTCATTGAATCTCATCTTCTTTTGGTGAGGTTCATATCATAAGTTCCTTAGGCATGATGTCCCAAACTGTTGAGGTTCCTGTTGCTGTTGATTCTCAATTAGACACTCATGGTGAGCTTGTTACCATTCATTTGCCTTCTTCTACAAGATTTGCTGAGTCCGTACATAGAGTTATTATAGAAACCTTGGAACTTCTTGCTCCACACATTGATGTTCCTGAAAATATGGCTCAAGATCCTATTAATGAAGTACCTTTTGAAGATCAACAAGGTAAAGAAGACCTGCTGTTTCAAACATTTATGTTTATTTGAATGAGAATGATTTTGATATTGGAGATGTCGGTAATCCATCTTCATTCTACAAAGCTATGCATAGTTCCCATTCAATATGTGGATGAAGGCTATGAAGGATGAAAGGCAATCTATGGCTCAGAATGACATATGGGAACTTGTTGAATTTCTTAAAGATTTTAAGCCTGTTGGATGCAAATGGGTGTTAGAAACAAAATTGGACTCAAAGGGTAAAGTGGAGAGATTTAAAGCCAGATTGGTTGCTAAGGGATATACCCAAAAGCATGAGATTGATTACATTGAGACCTTTTCACCGGTGTCTATTAAAAATTCCTTCAGAATTATCATGGTTCTCACAACACATTTTGATTTGAAGCTTCACCAAATGGACGTTAAAATAGCATTTCTAAATAAAAGCCTTTATGACAAGGTATACATGCAAGAACTTGAAGGTTTTAGAGAGGCTGGGAAAGAAAATCTAGTTTGTAACTTAAGGAAATCACTTTATGGTCTCAAACAAGCTTCTCATCAGTGGTATCTTAAATTTCATAAGGTCGTTTGCTCTTTTGGCTTCGAGGAGAACACGATTGATTCTTGTATCTATCTAAAGGTCAGTAGGAGTAAATTTATCTTTATGGTGTTATATGTTAATGATATTTTACTTGCCAATAGTGATTTGGTGTTACTACATGAAACAAAGAAGATGTCTCAAAGTTTTAATATAAAAGATCTTGGAGAATGATCCATTGTCACTGAGATAGAGATTCATAGAGATGGAACAAGAAAACTTCTTGGTTTATCTCAGTGAGCTTATGTTGATCGTATTCGTACTAGATTCAATATGAAACACTGTAACTCTAGTATTGTTCCTATATGTAAAGGAGATAAGTTGAGCAAAGAGCAGTACCCTAAAAATGAGATTGAAAAGTAGCCTATGAAAATTGTTCCATATGTTAGTGCTATTGGGAGTTTGATGTATTCTCATATTTGTGTGAGACTAGATATTGCTTATATTGTGAATATGATTAAGAGATTTTCATCAAATCCTGGTCATGTTCATTGGGTGGTTGCAAAGAAGGTGATGAGGTACTTGTAAAAAACAAAGGATCATATGTTGGTTTATAGGAGAGTTGACAATCTTGAAGTAGTTGGGTACTCTGATGTTGGAAACATAGGAACCATGGAAGATGGAAAGTCTACTACTGGTACATTTTTATGCAAGCAGGCGGTGCCATTTCATGGAAAAGTGCAAAACAATCTCTTGTAACTTCTTCAACCATACATGTTAAGGTGGTAAGCTTGTTTTGAGGCTACAGCACATACTAAATGACTTAGAAATTTCATTTCTAGGCTTAAAGTAGTAGATTCCATCTCAAGACCATTAGGAATTTTGTAAGACCCGAATTTTATTATACTATATACCATATTTGTACATGATTGATAGTGGAAATAAATTGTTTTAGTAAAATTAAAGAAAACAATTGAATATGAATTTCTACTTTTCATTTTGAGTTATGATTTATAATATGGTGTATAAAAGGAAGAAAAACAAATATCAAATTGTAACAAGAAATATATGGGATTTAATCTTGGTAAAGAGATTGAAGATAGTGGTATGAAAGCATTAAATGAAGTGAGGACAAATGTGAAGAATTAAAGTTGAAACCGAAATGGAAAGTATAAGAAGGGATTAATGGCTAGAGGACAAAACGAAGAAAAGAATGAGAAGATAGCCAATAAACGTTGGCTGGAAGTGAATTGGCGTGGAGAAGAGAAGAAAAGAAAGAGAAAAGTCAAGGAAAGGGGCTGTAGTGGACGTCTCGCCACTTTGCCTCTCCTGACAAAATTGGGCTAGGCAATAAATGGCAAGGTAAAATTAGTCAAGAACGGATTGCAGTAAGGACTTTACCACCGTTCCTTTTTGCTGCAGTTTTCTTTGGTTTTTAATACAGGAAATGATGAAAGAAAACGGGATAAGAACAGGTGGTAGGTTCTAAGTGGATGTGAATGAGTATATAAGAAGGAATACATGAGGAAAGCTGATTTAGTCAACTTCATCTTCCTCAAAATTGTTCTCGCCCATTCTGTTTGCATTTCAAGTTCACAATTAGTTCTTCCATTACTCCCATATATGAGCCATGAAACTTCATCTGGTAGTAGCCAAACTTTTACTCCATAGTTGAAGAGCTGAGGAATAAGCAAAGTTAAGCTAAGTGAGGCAAGAAAACATTCTATTTTTGGAAGAGCAACTGGGTTAAGGTGAGTTTCATATTTTCCATGGTTCTCTTGATATTCCATACTAGATTTCTATGTTTTATAACGTGATAAACATAGATATAGCCTGGTTTTAGTTAAATATTGTTGGAATATATAAGAAATTAGATGGAAAATAATCAAGAATGATTAAGAAAAACAATGGGCGAACAGGCTTATCCAATAGCTTGCAAAACAGGCGAGCAAGAAGTACTCGCCCAAAAGTTGAGGCGAGCTCGAGAGTTGCATGAGTTGGCAACATACGTGTTTGCCAAACTCTTTGGATAATCAAAATGACAGTTGGGGTAGGCAAGGACCAATAATCGCCCAAAAGGCGAGAATGGCGAACTCACAAATACAGGAAGGGCGAGTAGAATTTGGGGCGAGCTCAAATGTTGGGTGAGCTCCAACGGATAAGCCAATATATGATGGCAAATTGAACTGTGGGAGCTTCCATGTGTAAGCCCATTGACGATTGGCGAGCTCTGTTGGGCGAATGGCGAGCTGTAGATCTGTCTCAAATCTCGCCTAAGTGTCGCAAATAGTTGAAAGGAAAAAAATAGTAATCGTTTTAGGAAATAACTCGAAAAGAAAATATTAATGGTATTATTATTTACTTTGCAGTTGAGAAGTGAGAGTTGATAAAGGCGAGCGGGAAGCTAAGCTTTGAAGAGACCAAGTAAGAGAGATGTGTGTGAAAAAGAATGCATGTCCTGTGGAGTTAAATTTATGAAATTACTGAGAAACTGTTTTGGTTTATGACATGCATTGTTTTGATAAATTGCTTTGATTTTGGGCGGGCTACAAAGCCGACCTTATGATATTTGGCCGAACTGGTATTGGCGGGCGAGCCAAACCTGCTATGTTGTTTTAGACGGGCGAGCCCTTCTATGAAAGTTGGGTGAGTGACCTTGTTTTAAATAAAATCCGAGCAAGCCATAGATAGGCGAACCCTTTTGTAAATGCATTAGGGCGGGCGATCCCTTTTTGTCGAGAAAATGATGGGCGAGCTCATGAGGGCGAGCCAGTTTTACTTAATGTTTTAAAAGTAAGGAGTGGCGGGCGAATACTTGTTCACCCCATTCCAATTGACCATGGGTAAGCTGGACTAGGCGAGCTTACCATGGCGAACAGGTTTCTATTTACATTTTCTCAACGATAAATTAGCTATTTTTAATATTTTTGAAAACAGAAAATATAAATTCTTTCGAACGAGTTGACCATGGAAATGCCATAGTTGGGTGAATTGACCATGGGAATTGCCATAATGGGCGAACTGGTCGTCTGGTGAGCCGTTATGAGTGAGCCAGTGTTTTGTTTTAAAAAGGGTGGCGGGCGAACACAAGTTCACCGCACTGGGCGAGCTGCCATAGGCGAGCAGGTTTTAAATATTGAGTTTTTGGACTGTTTTCAAGGTGTTTGTAAACAGAAAACCTAAACCTTTTTGGAAATCAAATCATTTTGAGAAAATGATAATAAAGGAGAGATAATTTCCATAAAGGGTTTTAATGAGATATAAAAGTGATTTTGAGACTTTATGTAACGACCCGTTATCATATTTTTCACCTTATTTTACACAATTCATCCGGCTGGGCTGTCTGTGATACTTCACTTGTACTAACTGTTAAACAATTTTACATAACATTGTTTTTATTATACACATCCCCTATCTTAATTAATTAGATAAGTAGTACTGTAGACATGTCTAAATACAGAGAATAAATAATCGTACCTTATATAAATCAGTCGGTCTGTCACACTATCCATTAGGTACAGCCGTATCCACAATCAATTGATCTCACAATCTTTAAAACCTGAAATGTTTAAAATTAAGGGGTGAGCAAACCACGGCTCAGTAAGAGAGATATATGTCACACTTGATATTCAGCTATCTATATGCAGAAAACATTTTTTTTTCTTTCTTTTAAATCTTCCTAGCTAGCTCTAGGCTCACATGTAGGAAGGATACTACAGTCGGCTAGGGATCCAGATAGAGTAAGGTAGGTATTTTAGAATACCATACTTGTTCTGGAACCTAGAAGCAACTGTAGAGAGTACTAAATCCATTTTTCTCAAAATGATATGATTTTCATTTTTCACGGAGTAAACCACTTATTTCTTTTCACTTCAGTATCCTTTAAAACACATGACAGTTCAGTAGTAAAACAGTGGTTTACTTCTCTTCTCTTCAGTACATTGATTTGTAATTATCCAATCATTAGATAAACATTTCTTCGATTATTTCTATCTTAGAAATAATTCTTATGTTATTCTTTTAGAATAAACATTTATTTCTCTTTTCAAATCAGTAACCGTATCGTACAGTTCAATAAAACAGTATATTCAGTATTCAGTAAAACAGTATCTCGATACGGTTCAATCCGTAACAGAAAACAGTAGCTACCAACTCAGTAAAAAATATAAGGTAGCTTTCAGTTCAGTAAACAGTAAATGGTAGCCTTTAGTTCAGTAAAACAATAATCAATGGCTACCATTTCAATATACAGTACAGTTCTGTAAACAGTGTTTTGGTACGATTTTTCATCAGTAAACAGTAAACAGTACCGTAGTTCAGTACAGTAAACAGTATAGTACAGTAAACAGGATTCCATAAATCCTTTTAGTAAACAGTAAACAGTAATTGAGACTAGGCATCACACTACAAATAAATCATGCTATCATCGTTCCCGTCCCCCTTGCGAGAACGGCATAATCATCCCAAAAAGGGATACAGTAGATCTATGGCCACAATCTATGGGTGATCCTCGGGTCCACTTGTCAGATGACCTCGAGACCTCTAATGACTTGACGGGTCCATCAGACTCATAACTCATAATGCATGAAACTAGGGGCCTAAAGTCTCAAAATAGTACAAAAACCGTACCTTAGCCTTTATGGATTTTAAACACCGTAAATCAAATATCTATAAGGCTCACACGTAAATATAATCACCTTTATGAAATTTATAAAATAAATAACATTTTTCAGATTATTTCATAAATGTATATATCATGTTTTCCATACGATGAAGATAGTTTGCCGAATCATCATTGAAAATATAGAAGGGCAAAACTGTCCTTTTTCCACCGTAAAATACATATGCACGCTTTTCCGTGTATTCAATCGAAAACATGGTTTTATAATTATCAAAATTTCAAACAAATCATTTTTATAATTTATGAATAAATTATTTATTTTCTAACTTTAAATTCTCATCACCATGTTTTCTTCTAAAAACACGTGTAGAGACCTCTAGTCTCGAAATCATAGTTTTTCTTCATTTCTTAACCTTTATGGAATTTTCATAATTAATTATTTCCATAATTAAAACCATAAAGGTTTTATATGAAATCAAGTGAATATTTAAGAATATTTATAAAAATATTCACTTCAGTCTCTTTTTTTCATTTTCATTTCGTTTCACGTGAAATATCACCTACCGGATGAATTTTCGGTGATTTCCTTTCCACCATTCTCGAAAACATGAATATTTTAGAATTAAATATCACTATATTCATGTTTTATGAAATTTACTTAATTTCTCGATTTTCGTACCCAAAAACCGATTTACGTGAAATCAAATCTTTTATTTTGGTTTTCGGTGATTTTCGGTAAATTTCAGTAATTTTTCGATAATTTTTCGGCAGTATAACGGCTGCCGATTTGGCTAGCCTCCTGCACGGAAAAATACAGTTTATATTTTTCAACTGGTATTTCACCACAATTTGAAATCGATAAATCACACAATTTTTAAAACTAATCATTATAAATTACATTTATAAATTAAATGCATAATTTAAAACATGGCCAAATATCCTTACAGGCGGCACATGTCTCCCTTACCTGTTTCGGTCGGCGACTGTCTCTCGGAGGTCGCGCCCGTGTTCACCTTGCCCGATTCCATCGGCTCGGTCATCGAGGAAATTTTTTGGAAATTAAATTCTAAAATTTAGAATTTTTCCATAATTATTTAAATTAAATACTCGGAATTAAATCCCGAATTTCTTACCGAATTTCTCGGATTTTTCGGATTTTTGAATTCTCGAGATTTCCCGTAATTTCCGAAATTCCCAAATCTCGGGAATTTCTCTTTTTCTCTTTTCTTTTCTTTCTTTCTTTTCTTTCTTTTTTTCTTTTCTTTTCTTTTCTTTTTCTTTTTCCTTTTTCTTTTCTTTTTTTTCTTTTCTTTTTTTTTCTTTTTCCTTTCTTTCCTGGCCGGTTCAAGCCCTTCAGACTAGTTGCCGTCCCCTCACCGCCGGTTCTTCTCCAACAACTGGTTCTCCGGCGGTTTGGTGGCTCAGCAGCTGGTCAACGTCGAGGCGAAGCTGCCGGTGGTCTCAGCTTGACCTGGATCAACGACACGACGGCGGATCGAGTCGGTTTCCCTCGGTTTCTTCTCCTCCTCCGTCGGCCTTCCTCCACAGTTCCCCGCGCCTCCAGTGGCTTCCCACGTCTTCCTCTTCCTCCGGCGGTGGTGTGGCTACAGTGGCGGCGGCCGATTTGGCTGGCACCGACAGATCTGGTTTTCCTTTTCTCTTTCGGTTTCGTTGGTTTCCGCCCCTTTTCCTTTTCTGTTTTCGCCATTTCTTTCCTCTTTCGGTCATCAACGTCCTCTCCTCCCTTCGCCAGTGCCATCTTCCTCTCTCCCTCCTCCTCTCTTCGGCCGACCTCGCCTGGGAAGACAGAATCGGGGAATCCCGATTCTTGTTTTCTGTTTCCTTTTTTTTAATTTAATTTATTTATCTTATATTATATTTATAAATATATTATAAATATAATATTAATATTATATTATATAGTATTCTACTATATAATATCATATAGATATATATATTATATATCAACACATATATATTTAATATATATATATATCTACATACTTTTTAACTTAAATTACATTTATATATTTTTATATAAATGTAATAATACCAATAATAGTAATAATATAATATATATTGTATTTACAATATATATATTTATATATATATATGTATGTGCAATTCAAATGTAAAATCATATTTACATTTCTTTTCAAATATGTATATGCTTATATATACATATTATGTTATATTTAATACATATGTATTATTTAAATTTATACAATAGTATATATATCTATATATACATCTGTATATATTAATATATACTATATTATATCGCAATACATATGTATTCATTTAAAATTACATTTATATAATTTATAATTATATAAATATATTCCCCTTTCATTTCTCAGTTTATTATTTAATTTGGATTTCCATTATCCAAATTAAATTTCCTTACTTTCCTTATTTAATTTCCTTCACTTAATTTTCTAATTTCATCACTTCCTCAATTCTCGGAATTTCCACAATATTCCGATTCTCACAATTTAATTTATTTATTTCCACTGTTTATTTTCTCCAACATTTATTTTCAATATTTATAATTTCCAATAAATGGAAAATTTACGTTATCACATCCTCCCCACCTTAAGAAATTCGATCCTCCGAATTTAACTTAAGTTCAAAGGTGGTATATGTCGTATACTTACGACTTCTGACCTCTAGGTCATTCCGCAAGTAATACTGCCAGTACACTTTCAACATTAAGAGTACTTTAGACCACTACATGCTGTCTTTCATCACATATATGTCTATATTCCCGTAAGTTCATTTCTCAAATCGAGAGTTATTCATTTATACTCTTTTCACATAAGAGTCCATGCACAATGTTTTTCATGTCACAGCTACTCTATGCTGTTCATCATCCATTTTTCTCACTTAGTGCCAAGTCGATATAGTTTAAAACTATCAATTACATATATCAGTCAGTTGTATGTAATTGTCCCAGTAGCTTATACATCTCATGCACAGGCTCTCTCTACATCATTGAGCGTTTACATCTTACGCTCATATATGTCTATATATCAGTATGGAGCGGTGCTATCAATACACTTGGGATCTCAAAACCTTTTGCTATTTCTCATTAAGCATATGGCAACACAAAGACTCCCATCACATGTAAGGCTCACTGAAACTGTACATAAACAGTCACACCGCTTAATGCTTATACTTCGACTGAGGCACTAGAGAATCTAAGAATCTGATAATGGAAAGTGATTCTATTCAAATCATCAGTCTTTAATCACTTCCATATCATCATTTCTCTTTTGAACTCGTTATTGTCCACAATATTCATTTTCTCTTTTATTTCATTAAGATTGCATCGCACTTGCAGACTTTACTATTGATCATCTCTTACAGTCATAGATCATGAGACTATCATGTTGTCTTCATGTAGTATGGTCTTTAAATCTCTTTTCATAATTTAGATTCCATAATTGAATCCTCAATTTATATATTTAATCACCACATCATCTATATACTTCCACAGCTTCTATCATGTTACGATGGTTATATATATAATCATTTTTCATTTATATACTGGCAGTAAAATAACACGTGTCATTCATTTTACTCCTTTGAGTATCATTACTTTCACTTGTCAAATTTGGCTTGATTTTACATCTAGCCACTGTCGTGTGATAACCAACATTAGATCATTTTTAGTCTTACCTTTGGGAACTGTTTCATATTGATGTTCCCTTCTCATCTTGCAACTTATTTCCTTATTCCACTTTCATTTTTGTTTTCATATTCCCACTTTTATCTTTTCATATTTTTACTCTCATCCTTTTAGTCGGTTTTCTTGATTGGTATGGTACTATACTGCTAAGATCTTTTAAAATCTTGCATACTGTCTTTTCTTTACACTTGCCCATTTACCAACTCTAATTTCTTTAATTATGTCTCATTAGTAGAGCAGCTAGTCTCATAACCTTTTTATTTATTGGCATTAGTATCTAGCTAGACTCATTATTTTCGTATCTTGATCATTTTCTTTATTATAGACAGATTCACTGTCACTCTGTCATCTAGAGATCATATATCCCTCATAAGGAGACACTGTCTAGCCAAACATCTTATTTGCCAATCTTAACATAATTCCACAGTCTTTAAGAGTTTGAGGGTTATACCACAATGCTGCTCATTTTCCATTTGTACTTTAGATTCTATTAATATCTCCTCAATTTATTCATGTAAGGATGCCTCACTTCTTAGGCTTATATACCTCACAAGGCAACTCATTAACCTTGTAACCTCAATATCGTCAGTGCTTCTCTCTTTTACACTTATACAGATAACTTCATTATCCTCAAATTTATGTTATCTGTATTTTTATCGTTCACACCTTTACACGTGAATTCCATTATCCACACATTTCCCAGAGTTATTTTCTTATGCCTTTCAGATTCTTCCTATATTTTTCGATGTAAGCTTATAAGTAGATTTCATATCCACAATCGAGTCAATGTTAACTCGATTTCTCCAGTCTATATAACTCTAAAAATCTTATCAGGAATCACATTCGATACTTTCTTTAATAACCCATCTCTTATCATTTCGGACATCTCATCCTTATGTACTGTCATTTTCACTGTGTATTCTCAAGGCAGAGACATTTACTATTCAAATCATTTTGACACACACTCTACCTTGATTTCATTATTCACTCATTTACAGTACTCCATACAATACATCAAGTTGCAATGCATATCTCAAATGATCCGGTTCTATAATTAAATATTCATTTAATACCTCAGAAACAGTATAAATGTATAGAACCTCAATCAACCGTACTGCTATGGATTTCATCAATTTTGTTTTCTGATCACTTTCTCAGTCATTTTCTATATTCATTTCACTTTTCATAATATTCAACGATCCCGTAATAAACATCGAATTCAATACACTCTTAATTCAAGCCCTTACCATTAATAACCGGGCCAATCATTTTGCAACATTCCACTACACTTCTTTGGATCGCATCGTGTAAGGCCTCGGCCCGTCCGCCGTCCGCCTGTACACATGTGTATTAACCTCTTTGAAAATGCCTACTCCTTTCACTGGGTCACCCCTCAAGGATCTATCATGAGGCCTAGCCCGTTCACTAGGTCACTCGTAATTCGCGTCCGTAATCTAAGTGTCAGTGGAATTAGTAATAGGGATCGTTATACTCATATGACATCCTTTATGCCATTTATAACTCCATTTTTCTCAATGGATTCCATTCAGCTCGATTTATCTCTGTTCCGAACTTTGCCCAACATAAGGGCATTTTCGTCACTTTGACATTTCTTTCTTTCTCCTCAGTATACCTTTAAACCAAAGGTCTTATTATCCATATGCTGATAGTATTATTCCGCATACTAATATCAGCACTGTGAGGTCTTATTCGATTTCGACAGAGAAGTCCACTAGAATCCATAATTGAATTAGTTTGCACAAAATGCAGCTTTACATCATCAATTTCTCTATCAAATCAATCAAATCCAACCTCTGTTGGTTTATTCTAACTCCCTGTAAAATTTCGAAGGCAGGGGTATTTTGGTCATTTTGGTTAAAAATTTTCTCTCTCTCCAATTTACCCCAAATCGATGATCTTAAAGTCTATTTAATGATGATATTTCATTCCCCTCCTTTATATCATCACTTTCAGGTCTCAGTTCGATTGGAACAGAAAAGTACTGGTGGGACCCTCACCGAGTCCTTTATTGATCCTTACCGAACCGGCCTTCATTTAGATTATAAGATCACCACTTTTAGTAATTCTGAGCCTATTTATTTCTTTAACATTCTTAATTCACAAAGTCTTACTCCCTTTATATTATTTTACTCAATTTACAATCATTTTTTCTCTATTTATTCAGACGACACAGTACTACCGGGGATGTTTAACACTTTTCCTTCCAAAAGTATTCGCAGACATCAGGCCAACCTTGCTCTGATACCATTAAATCTGTAACGATCCGTTACCATATTTTTCACCTTATTTTACACAATTCATCCGGTTGGGCTGTCTGTGATACTTCACTTGTACTAACTGTTAAACAATTTTACATAACATTGTTTTTATTATACACATCCCCTATCTTAATTAATTAGATAAGTAGTACTGTAGACATGTCTAAATACAGAGAATAAATGATCGTACCTTATATAAATCAGTCGGTCTGTCACATTATCCATTAGGTGCAGCCGTATCCACAATCAATTGATCTCACAATCTTTAAAACCTGAAATGTTTAAAATTAAGGGGTGAGCAAACCACGGCTCAGTAAGAGAGTTATATGTCACACTTGATATTCAGCTATCTATATGCTGAAAACATTTTTTTTCTTTCTTTTAAATCTTCCTAGCTAGCTCTAGGCTCACATGTAGGAAGGATACTACAGTCGGCTAGGGATCCAGATAGAGTAAGGTAGGTATTTTAGAATACCATACTTGTTCCGGAACCTATAAGCAACTGTAGAGAGTACTAAATCCATTTTTCTCAAAATGATATGATTTTCATTTTTCACGGAGTAAACCACTTATTTCTTTTCACTTCAGTATCCTTTAAAACACATGACAGTTCAGTAGTAAAACAGTGGTTTACTTCTCTTCTCTTCAGTACATTGATTTGTAATTATCCAATCATTAGATAAACATTTCTTCGATTATTTCTATCTTAGAAATAATTCTTATGTTATTCTTTTAGAATAAACATTTATTTCTCTTTTCAAATCAGTAACCGTATCGTACAGTTCAATAAAACAGTATATTCAGTATTCAGTAAAATAGTATCTCGATACGGTTCAATCCGTAACAGAAAACAGTAGCTACCAACTCAGTAAATAATATAAGGTAGCTTTCAGTTCAGTAAACAGTAAATGGTAGCCTTTAGTTCAGTAAAACAGTAATCAATGGCTACCATTTCAATATACAGTACAGTTCTGTAAATAGTGTTTTGGTACGATTTTTCATCAGTAAACAGTAAACAGTACCGTAGTTCAGTACAGTAAACAGTACCGTACAGTAAACAGGATTCCGTAAATCCTTTCAGTAAACAGTAAGTGAGACTAGGCATCACACTACAAATAAATCATGCTATCATCATTCCCCCTCCCCTTGCGAGAACGACATAATCATCCCAAAAAGGGATACAGTAGATCTATGGCCACAATCTATGGGTGATCCTCGGGTCCACTTGCCAGGTGATCTCGAGACCTCTGATGACTTGACGGGTCCATCAGACTCATAACTCATAATGCATGAAACTAGGGGCCTAAAGTCTTAAAATAGTACAAAAACCGTACCTTAGCCTTTATGGATTTTAAACACCGTAAATCAAATATCTATAAGGCTCACACGTAAATATAATCACCTTTATGAAATTTATAAAATAAATAACATTTTTCAAATTATTTCATAAAGGTATATATCATGTTTTCCATACGATGAAGATAGTTAGCCGAATCATCACTGAAAATATAGAAGGGCAAAACTGTCCTTTTTCCACCGTAAAATACATATGCACGCTATTCCGTGTATTCAATCGAAAACATGTTTTTATAATTATCAAAATTTCAAACAAATCATTTTTATAATTTATGAAAATAAATTATTTTTTTTCTAACTTTAAATTCTCATCACCATGTTTTCTTCGAAAAACACGTGTAGAGACCTCTAGTCTCGAAATCATAGTTTTTCTTCATTTCTTAACCTTTATGGAATTTTCATAATTAATTATTTCCATAATTAAAACCATAAAGGTTTTATATGAAATCAAGTGAATATTTAAGAATATTTATAAAAATATTCACTTCAGTCTCTTTTTTTCATTTTCATTTCGTTTCACGTGAAATATCACATACCAGATGAATTTTCGGTGATTTCCTTTCCACCATTCTCGAAAACATGAATATTTTAGAATTAAATATCACTATATTCATGTTTTATGAAATTTACTTAATTTCTCGATTTTCGTACCCAAAAACCGATTTACGTGAAATCAAATATTTTATTTTGGTTTTCGGTGATTTTCGGTAAATTTCAGTAATTTTTCGATAATTTTTCGGCAGTATAACGGCTGCCGATTTGGCTAGCCTCCTGCACGAAAAAATACAGTTTATATTTTTCAACTGGTATTTCACCACAATTTGAAACCGATAAATCACACAATTTTTAAAACTAATCATTATAAATTGCATTTATAAATTAAATGCATAATTTAAAACATGGCCAAATATCCTTACAGGCGGCACATGTCTCCCTTACCTGTTTCGGTCGGCGACTGTCTCTCGGAGGTTGCGCCCGTGTTCACCTCGCTCGATTCCATCGGCTCGGTCATCGAGGAAATTTTCTGGAAATTAAATTCTAAAATTTAGAATTTTTCTGTAATCATTTAAATTAAATACTCGGAATTAAATCCCGAATTTCTTACCGAATTTCTCGGATTTTTTGGATTTTTGAATTCCCGAGATTTCCCGTAATTTTTGAAATTCCCAAATCCCGAGAATTTCTCTTTTTCTCTTTTCTTTTCTTTTCTTTCTTTCTTTTCTTTCTTTTTTTCTTTTCTTTTCTTTTCTTTTTCTTTTTCCTTTTTCTTTTCTTTTTTTTCTTTTTCCTTTCTTTCCTGGCCGGTTCAAGCCCTTCAGACCGGTTGCCTTCCCCTCACCGCCGGTTCTTCTCCTACGACTGGTTCTTCGGCGGTTCGGTGGCTCAGCCGCTGGCCGGCGTCGAGGCGAAGCTGCCGGTGGTCTCAGCTTGACCTGGATCGGTGACACAGCGGCGGATCGAGTCCGTTTTCCCTCTGTTTCTTCTCCTCCTCCGTCGGCCTTCCTCCGCCGTTCCCCGCGCCTCTGGTGGCTTCCTACATCTTCCTCTTCCTCTTCCTCCGGCGGTGGTGTGGCTACAGTGGCGACGGCCGATTTGGTCGGCACCGCCAGATCTGGTTTTCCTTTTCTCTTTCGGTTTCGCTGGTTTCCGCCACTTTTTCGTTTCTATTTTCGCCGTTTCTTTCCTCTTTCGGTCATCGACGTCCTCTCCTCTCTTCGCCGGTGCCGTCTTCCTCTCTCCCTCCTCCTCTCTTGGTCAGCCGACGGTGGCCGACCTCGCCTAGGAAGACAAAATCGGGGAATCCCGATTCTTGTTTTCTGTTTCCTTTTTTTTAATTTAATTTATTTATCTTATATTATATTTATAACTATATTATAAATATAATATTAATATTATATTATATAGTATTCTACTATATAATATCATATAGATATATATATTATATATCAACACATATATATATATATATAAAATATATATATCTACATACTTTTTAACTTAAATTACATTTATATATTTTTATATAAATGTAATAATACCAATAATAGTAATAATATAATATATATTGTATTTACAATATATATATATGTACAATTCAAATGTAAAATCATATTTACATTTCTTTTCAAATATGTATATGCTTATATATACATATTCTGTTATATTTAATACATATGTATTATTTAAATTTATACAATAGCATATATATCTATATATACCTCTGTATATATTAATACATACTATATTATATCTCAATACATATGTATTCATTTCAAATTACATTTATATAATTTATAATTATATAAATATATTCCCCTTTCATTTCTCATTTTCTTATTTAATTTGGATTTCCATTATCCAAATTAAATTTCCTTACTTTCCTTATTTAATTTCCTTCACTTAATTTTCTAATTTCATCACTTCCTCAATTCTCGGAATTTCCACAATATTCCGATTCTCACAATTTAATTTATTTATTTCCACTGTTTATTTTCTCCAACATTTATTTTCGATATTTATAATTTCCAATCAATGGAAAATTTACGGTTATCACACTTTAGGCCTTGAGTTCATGCAGTATTATTCATGTAGTTGTGTGACCCACTTGGGGCAGTAGCTCGGGTCGATGGACCTACGAGCGCACCTCAGGGCGTCACAAGGCTGATGAACCCACCAAGTTATCAGCGGTCTCGAGGTCACTTGGCAAGTGGACCGAGGACCATCTATAGATTATGGCCATAGATCTAGTTGAGATAGCCGTGAGGGGCGATGGCCTACGGGTGCATCCTAAAAGTGGATGACTTGTGTTCCTGAGGGAACAATGAGAGCATGATGTGTTATTGCCTAGTCTCAACTTATTGACTTCTGTTTACAGAAAGGATCTATTGGATCCTGTTTAATATTAAATGGGTTTGAGTGATTGAATAAATAAGATGTTTTAGGAATATAATCTTTTTGTTTATAAAGCAACATGCACCTTCCTTACTGAGCACGTTATCGCTCACTCCCTATTTTTCACTCCACAAATTATTGAACTTGGGCTAAGCGAATTACCTTCCAGAGATCTGATATTGAAGGTATGTTGTATACTTTTATATATTCAATAAAATGGTACAGTACTACTTTAAATTGAAGGGAATGTATATACATCTTAAGGAATAATTTAATAATTCTTATAAAAGTGATAGGAGTTGATAAGCATCATGAAGGAAACCGAAACAAACACGCAGCGAAATTTAAATCATTCGGCCTCCACCAGGATCGATTTGGAGAGTTGCCTGATTAGGGTTTCAAGATTTTACCTAACGTTTTCTTTGATTTTCTGTCGTTGGTCGAGTCACAAGCAACAACTTTTCGTTCCTGCCTCTATGGTATCCACACGAACGGATCTCACGACTCTTGAACGTCTCACGATCAGAAGCCTTAAAGAGCGTTTTTTATTTTAACCGAATTGCTAGCTTCGATTAAAATAAAATATTTTGTTTTTGTTTGAAAGAAGCTCTAAAACCACAGAGAACAGGTTTCTCTTTTCTGTTTTTGTGCGGCTGTGTTTTAGAAAACACAAAACATCCTTTTATAGGCAGTAAATTTTACCCTAAAATTTACTGTCAAACAGAACTCTAATCCTACTTAGAATAGGATTAGTTATATCCTTAATCCAATTCAGAATAGGATTAGTTATATCCTTAATCCAACTCAGAATAGGATTAATTAAGCTCCTCATTGATCCGTTCTAAGTGTGCGACCCAATAGGTTCTCAAAACAATGGCAATGACAAAATTGTCACAGGCAATGAGCGGTATCTAGCAACACATCATTGCTACCCATGTAACGAGAATGTCAATGACTCGACATAACCTTACTCGTGATAGATGTTACCGTGTAGCCTAATCCCTTTTATCCTTTGATGTCTTGATTAGACACAAGTCATGGAATGTGTCACACTTGTATAGTCTAATCAGCGTTTCTTGATTCCTGAGTAGACTAATTAAACAAATAAAATCAATATCTCATATTGACTTATTCGAGCACGGCCATACATTTCTTAGTCTCACTCTATCAAAGGGCCCAAGACATCACTCTTGTTATATAAGAGGGATAAATCCTATCTTAATCATTCAACATCCTTCTACATAGATCAAGGCATACCCAATTACTACCTTTATAGTCCATCCTGTTACGAATGATATCTAGCAGCATTAAAGTATGAAATTCTCTATGTTGGGATCTCTGATGATCTCAAGTCAAAGGATCACATACACCATCATCACTATGAGAATCGCTTATGACACTCATATAACAATCCATGTAGCGTTCTCATGGAGGGTCGATCCAGTACATTGTTCTCTAACATGTACCTATGTGATGACTTGATATCCTATATCCATGACAATGGTCATCAGTCAACCACATACTAGTCTTATCGTATCATTGTTATCCTTGTTTACAATAATACTTGACTAGGGATATTTTAAGAATAGTGTGTTATTACTATTCTAAGGACATTATCATATAAGATTACATTACGCAGTTATAAGACAAATATAATAATGAACTATAATAAATAAAATGTCATGATACATAAAAAAAAATGCCAAAGTCAATCATCTAATGAATGGTTCTAAGGGCATAATCCAACACATCATAGACAGCCCAACCGGTAAGTGAGTGTAATTGCTAAGTGAATATTATGTATTTTGTGGATTTGGGATGTTACAAATTTATTTTGATAACTTGGCTGCAGTATTCTTTTCAAAGAATATGAAGAGTTCTGTTAGAGCAAAATACATTGAGTTGAAGTTTTTTAAAATTAGAGAATAGGTTGAGCATGGTGATGTCCATTTTGAGCATATTGATACAAAAGCCATGTTATCCTTTAACAAAGGGACTTGGGCCTATTGATTTTGTTAGACATGTTCAAAACATGGGTATTACGAGATCTCTTGATATACTTTATTAGTGGGAGTTTGATCTCTATGAAAACCTTTTATGTCATTTACCTTATGTTCTTTGTTTCTTTTATGGACATTTTATTCTACCCTTAATGGATTCATGTTGTTTTGAATATCATATCATTTGTTTTGCATACATACATGTTATTGGTATGATATATAATTGAATCATAAAGAAAAATCTTAATGTAAGGTGTTAATTTAAGTATGATGATTATGTCAACTATCAATGTATGTCTTTGACAACACCATTTGGATTTCATAAAGACATACTAGCTGATTGATCAAGCCTTTAATTCCTTTAGCTTATTATTGAAGCATTTTGATAAAGGGATTGGATTTCTCTAGCTTACTTTTGAAGCATAGAGAAAGCATATAGAAGACCGAGAATGAACTGACTTATATGATCATTTTTTAAGGTTATTTCATTGCCACACTGCCTTATTTTGATCTATGTCAGTAGAATTATTAGCATTGGTAACTATGGTTTAATTTGTATTAATCATTGATGCATTGATATCCATAATTCTAATGTTAATTATTCTATTGGACCAGATCATGTAAAAAGGTATCATTCTTGAACTATTTCTTTTTTAAATTGTAGCCACATTAAAGTTTTTGAACCAACCCAACTTATAATTAATATTAGCCCAAGTGGGAGAATGTTGGAAATTTTACGGGTTAACACAATAGTAGGTGTTATTATTTTTATTTAGGTTGAATTTTGGTCCAAGCATGATATTTTTGGTTAGCTTATATTATTAACGATCACCCAGAACTGGGCTAATAGACCTATTTTAAGCAAATAAGGGTTGTAATAGTGTGGGCCTAATAATACTAACAGGCTGTAATAGGTTGCCCAATAAAGTTTTAACCTTAGGGTATCTTAACCCTAATAATAAACGAGGCTAGGTCTCATCTTCCACTTACGTACAATTAGTTTTTCCCTATTCTAAAAAACTACTGTACAGAAAGTGAGAAAGAAGAGAAAAAAACTTTGTTAGGTTATTTCTCTACTGTAGAAACAGTATTATGTTGAGTAATCTATTTTAATGGCTCAATCAGGTACACAATTATTATAAAGATGTTCTATATTCTGTATATGATTTTGGATAAATTTTGATTTGATATCTACCACTGTCCTTATTACGACCTAAACGCTACGATGTATACTTAACAATCACACTTATACTGTTTTCCAAATTTATGAACTAAATTTTTCTTTTCACTTTAAGGTTTATATTCAGTGTTATTGTCACAGCTAAACAATTTTCACCTTTTTTAATTCGATTTAACTTTATTTTACCATTTAAGTTGTTAACACTGAGAGTGAATCAACTTACTTTCTCGATAATTTAATTCAAGATTAAACTAGCAAAAAAGAAAGATCAAAAACCTCCCCCTTATAAATAATCAATTTTCCCCAGTTAAGTAACCTGCAAAATATCTATAGATTTCCAACATCATATCTCAACTCTACAATCCATAATTTATATCATCATATACAACACACATTTCTAGAATCATCAATTAAACATATTCGCTTTCCATAAAGTTTATATTTATAATACCACAATCATATCCAAGATCGCACTCGATAATTATACTTGTCTATAATAATCTAAAGTGTTCCTAAGTTATATCGCAAAATATTTCTATTAAACATGTACTGCGCACTTTAAAATATCCATATATGATAACCAAAATGATATACAAGTTTTCTTGTATACCTAGAAAGAAACAAAAACAGTACTCGGAGGACTTAGATAAGTATTGTTGGTAGATACCGTCTCCGAAGCCTTGCATAGAAACTCCAAGTATGGAGTTTAGCTCGTATTATCTGCAAGGTTGTTAGAAAGGGGTGAGCCAATCATAGCTCAATAAAATAGTTTAAGTAAATGCATGTTAAACTCATGTCAATCTACATGCAAGTGCACAAATAATCAGCATTGAAGTGACGTGTATGCATGGTGTTAAGTCATGATACCAATGATCCACTATAGACTTTAATCAAAACACTTTTGCTATGCACTTAACTTTAAAACACTTTCATTATGCACTTTATTTAAATCACGTTCACTATGCACTGCAATTAAATCAAACCACCATGCATTTCAGTTAAATCAAAACATTATGCACTTCAATAAATCAATCACTATGCACTTCGATAAATCAATAAGTTCACAAAATGAAATCAATAATTGTTAGGCATATAGCCTCGGTTTACTGAAATCAATATTGATAGTAAAACGATAGTATGTAGAGTTTACGCAAGAATCCTCAATTACTAATACGAAAATGATAACGATGTCTGTCCTAGCTAGTGATAGAATAGTATCGCAAGCAACATGAAATCTATGGCCATGAACAATACTCCAGTCTCGCTGATCAGTTGAGAGCTGGAACTTGCCTACAGATTTTTCAAACAAAAATAATTTACCTAGAGCACTAGGCTCGATAGGTATATTGCATTGGTCTAGAGCACAAAGGTCGATAGACAGGTAATAGGGCTTAGAGCTAAGCTCGATAAGCTAGAAATGACCCAAAGGTTGCAAGATATGCATGCACTCAAAAACAGTTCAAAAACAATTTCCTTATGTGGCACCTAGCTTCCATGGATTTCAAAGCACTTATTAAATCAATTTTGAGTTTTCAAATATAAGGAAGTTTCAATTTATTTCAAAAGTCAGTTCAAACCAAGACTTTGCAATTTAAAACATAATTCAAGTCATTAAAAATATAGTTATTAAATAACTCAACTCAAAACATGTTATACATGAATGCACACATATGCACCAATTCACTTCACTTAACATGCATGCTTGGCTAGCTACAACACGCAAGGCAGAAAACAAGTTTCAATCCAGCACAAGCATAAATCGAATTTATAAACTAACTATACCTTTACTCCAAGCTTACTTACCTCAATGTCCAGCCATAGCATTTGTATTTTCCTAACGTAAGAATTAATCTAAATATTTATAAAATTTAAACCATTCCTATGAGATGATGCTAACAAACTTTGCTTAACCCACTTACCTTATACCCTTAGCAATTACCTTCCTCGAACCTCTGAGTTAAAGCTCAATCATCCACAACTATCCAAGTCATTACAAATCATCTTAATGAAGTCAAATTCCCATGCCAAAATATTTCCAGAAGGCTTCGATACATAGGGTAGTCGACAACTCTTTTGGTAGTCAACTAACCAAGTATTTTCTTCATTCCAAACTCATTTTTACACTTTCAATTCCATTTTATTTAACATAAATGCAATCTAAATGATTTTAAAACATATTTCTTTCGTATTATATATAACAATCCCCCACTTCTTACTAAAGAATACAAGTTGTGCAATTTATGCAATCCTAAGAAAAATGCAAGTTGGTTCTTATGTAAGGTGTATGTCTAAATATGGTCGAGACTTGAACTTTTAGATTGAATATGAGACACTAGGAAACATACTTACCCCTTAAATTGGTTCGTGAGTTCCTCAAAAAAGGCAATGCATTTTTGTTATGGAACTTTGCCCTTATCCTATGTTAACAAGTACTTTAGGATTAACCGAAAATCTATAAAAAGCATCCTCTCACTTCTCTACTTGTATAGCAAGACTTATCAAAAGTGCATAAGAGATATAAGTCAATTACGGACTTTAGCCCAACCAATTGTTGTGATTAACAATGCATCTAGATATGGAATCTTATTAGGAATAGTCTTTAATTTAATTACCCCCACCATTCCAAGAAACAATGCATTAGGAATGTCATATATCTCATATATGAATTCTTTGGACAATTCATAATTGAGCCTCTTGAACTCTCATACACAAAGATTATCAAATGAGGAGATTATTCTTTAAACTTAAAGAATCAATTTCCTAAATAATATCAATAAGATAAAGTTGGAATTGATCAAGATCATCTCTAGTAACCGATAGTAATCCTACACCTATCATGGTGTTAGCAATTTTATCAGGGTTTAGTTAGGGGATCAGCTAAAATTTATTCAAAAAGTAGATACTCTAAATTTACCTTACCTTTCTTTACAACACTTCTCACATGATTGTACCTCATAGCAATATGCTTGCTATATTAAACAATCTTTTGATTTTTGTGTTGTTTCTCATAACTATCTAAAGTGATCTCATTACTTAATATAAATAATCATCCACCCACTTGTGGATTTGGAATTCATTCCATCCAAAATCCCACTTATTTACACAATGATAGATTTAAAATCTGTCTTCTTAAAATTAACGTACCTTATAATTGGAAGACTTTTGATTTGATCCTCTTTATTTGTCTTACATTGTCTTCTTGTTTAGAATCCCTACCTTTCACTTGATGAATTTAAATCTTCATTCACATCATCATTAAGAACAATTTCTATAAAAATAATATCAATCACAAAAGAAAAGATTTCAAGTAGTCCATATCTTCCTTTATGTTTGGTTATAAATTATCTTCTTTTGAATTTTTTAATTCACCAATTGGTCTGAAATAGAAAATTTCAAGCTTACACTTGTAACTTAACAAGTTAAAGGAAGATTTTACTGTAACTCTTAAAGACACACTTTGAAGGAGTGACTATAATATGTAATTCTTGAAAAATCATTCACTAACGTTCATCATCCTCACTTACACAAAGTGAATTTTAGTGAACATTATTATCATGTCATCTCCCACATTAATTTGTTTCCAAATTAATTACCTTTGCTTAAATGATACACTTTTTAGTGTTCATTACATTATATGGACTTTGAAACATTAACTCAATATTGTTTAAAAAATCAAATATGTTAGTAACACAAATCTCAAAAAATATATAAATATTTAATGATGAATATGATTAAAGTCATGATGCATAAATATCATAATATAATTTTTAAGTTTAATAATATATCACAATGCCGTAATATATGTAAACTACAAGGTTTATAACTTAAGTCATGTGTCAATAACATATTCATGATTAAAATTATATTTAAATGTATTTAACCAACTCAAGAAATTATTCTACCTATAATTTCTATTTTCATACTTGTTAAATCGATGTTAGCATTACGCACGTTCACCATAACAACTATATAACATTCTAAAATAATTTTTAGAATAATCATACAATTACTAACAAAATTGTGAATAACAATTTAAGGTAAATAAGCACACATTATGCTAACTTATCAACTCTTCAAAAAATAATGAAACGATCTCAACTTATAAGTCACAGCAATTTATCATAAACTTTCAATATATATTATAATTATTATTACCACTAAGTATATTTGGTAACCTTTATAATTCTATCATAAAACTTTTGGTGATTTTGACCAAAAAAACATATCTTTTCAAATTGTGTTGATTAATCAACTAATTCATATCTCTTGAGTTTACATCTTTTGAAACTTAATAGTTATCATTGACAATTCTTATTAAGAGAAAGAATATAAAAAAAAATGACACTGTGTGTTTATTCACACACCCATTAAAATTTGTTGTAATCTTTCACACAACTTTTTGCAGGTTGTTTTTCAACATTTCATTACCATTTTACATGAACATGATTCTTTGATCAAGTACCAAAATATAGTAAAATGAAAACTTAAATAATAGCAATTCATATATTTATCTATCTACTCTTTTAATCTTCAGTCCATGATATAATATTTTATTTAAATCAAGAATTAAACATTGAAACATATAGATATAGTTTATATTACTACTACCATATAAAGTAGTGCAATAAATATTAATTGCGTACCTTAATATTCCAAAGAAAATATTTACTCTTCATAGCACTTGTTAATATTCATCTTCATGCTTAAGTCATACTTACTCTTGTTTGAGTTCAAGATTTGAAGAAGAACAAATTCAGAAGATGAGCTTTATGTCATACTTGACCGTTTTCAAAAATTTCTTCACTCAAACAACATGAGGCTTGATTGTAGAAGTCTCCATCTTGAAGTATTATTGTTCTTAAATTGTTGTACGAAAATTCTCTTTAGTGTGGTAGTGTACTATTGCAAACAAGTTGAAGAAGAAACTTTAGTAGGCAAAGCATTTCCAGAAAGTTATCTTAAGAATAATAGTTTCCCCACATCAGTGCAAATAGTTTAGAAAATGTTGTTCCTATGATACAATGCTTACTCTAAGAGAAAATCAATTACACTTTGAGTTTTTCTTTTGAACTCACTTAAACCAAAACCAGAGAAATAACGAGTGTAAGAAGAGAATCTGATTTTAGAGAAAAAATGTAAAGATTGTATTAAATTCCATGAAAGTGAAAGTATTTATAGACTCAAAACGATGTTAGAAACACACTTTCATGATTAGACATCATTTGAATGAAAAACCATGTTTTTTAGAATGAAAAAACATGTCCAACGGACACATTTTTTTAATTTCCATAATTAGAAGTTGAATGCCCGAGAAGGGGAGTCGACGTCCTTAGTGTATTTTAAAAACAGAAGCTATTTTCACTTGAGACAATTGGATAGGGATGTAAACGGGGTGGGTGCCCGTGAAATTCGAGGTACGCAAACCCGAACCTTGTTATATTTTGAATGTAATGACCCATTACCACATTTTTCACCTTATTTTACACAACTTAATCGGTTGGGTTGTCTGTGATACTTCACTTGTACTAACTGTTAAACAATTATACATAACATTGTTTATATTATACACATCCCCTATCTTAATTAATTAGATAAGTAGTACTGTAGATATGTCTAAATACAGAAAATAAATGATCGTACCTCAAATAAATCAATCGGTCTGTCACATTGTCCTTTATGTACAGCCGTGATCCACAATCAACTGATCTCACAATCATCAAAAACCTGAAATGTTTAAAATTAAGGGGTGAGCAAAACCACAGCTCAGTAAGGGAATTATATGCCTCACTTGATACTCAGCTATCTATATGCTAAAAATCTTTTTCATTTTTCCTATTGGCTCTAGGCTCGCATGTAGGAAGGATACTACAGTCGGCTAGGGATTCGGATGGAGTAAGGCAGGCATTTTGAAATGCCTGTCTTGTCCCATAACCTAGAAGCAACTGTAGGGAGTAATAAATTTCTTTTGAAAATTTAAATCATTTTTTTTTCTTTTTATTCCATATCATTTCCATATTCTTTCCAAATTAATGCTTTTATGAAATAAGGCATTTAAACAAAATAACTAATATTCACATTTTCTTTGAAAAGAATATTAGTTAAATCATCATCATTTTCCTTTAAAACTCATTTCATGTTTTACTGTACAATCATAATTAGTACAGTACTTTAAATAGCAAAGTAAGTTATTAAAATCTATTCCACTTATCACATTAGCAAAGCAGCAAGCACTTCGGTAGATTAGTCACTATACACGTCGATAAATCGGTTACTATGCAAGTTAATAAATCAATTCATTCACAAAACGTAAATTTATAAACTTTAAGCATATAGCTTAACTCACTGAAAACCGTTTCAAAATAACCGATCACTTAATTACTTTAGGTGTAAGCCCCAATTCACTGGTTCAGTTACGACATCCATCCTAACTAGCAATGGAGTTAAGTGTGAAAGAGGACAAACATTCAAATAGCACATGTTTGTATGGCATATATAAGCATAATTCAATGATCTTACACATTCTCTGTCTTATGTATAAGATCTATTCCATCTACTGACATTTGTCACATTCACGAATCACCATCATTTACTTATTGTCACAATAACCTATGATTCCTCATATTTCATCAAAACACGTGTAGTACTTAGCTCTCAAAGGATTCTAGAGGTGGCTCCCATAGTTTCCGAAGAATCTATGTAGCATGTAGGTCCCTTGAGTTCTCTAGAGGTGGTTCACACGGTACAAGGGTCGAGTCTTTACTTGGATTGGCCTTTATGCCATATACTTTCCACTATCTCATCAGAACACATGTAGCACTTAGTGCTCAAAGGATTCTAGAGGTGGCTCCCATAGTTTTCGAAGAATCTATGTAGCACGTAGGTCCTTTGAGTCTTCTAGAGGTGGCTCACACGGTACAAAGATCGAGTCTTTACTTGGATTGGCCTTTATGCCTTATACTTTCCACTATCTCATCAGAACTCGTGTAGCAATTAGTGCTCAAAGGATTCTAGAGGTGGCTCCCATAGTTTCCGAAGAATCTATGTAGCACGTAGGTCCCATGAGTCTTCTAGACGTAGCTCACACGGTACAAAGATCGAGTCTTTACTCGGATTGGCCTTTATGCCTTATACTTTCTACTATCTTATCAGAACTCGTGTAGCACTTAGTGCTCAAAGAATTCTAGAGGTGGCTCCCATAGTTTCCGAAGAGTCTATGTAGCACGTAGGTCCCTTGAGTCTTCTAGAGGTGGCTCACACGGTACAAAGATCGAGTCTTTTCTCGGATTGGCCTTTATGCCTTATACTCTCCACTATCTCATCAGAACTCGTGTAGCACTTAGTGCTCAAAGGATTCTAGAGGTGGCTCCCATAGTTTTCGAAGAATCTATGTAGCATGTAGGTCCCTTGAGTCTTCTAGAGGTGGCTCACACGGTACAAAGATCGAGTCTTTACTCGGATTGGCCTTTATGCCTTATACTTTCTACTATCTCATCAGAACTCGTGTAGCACTTAGTGCTCAAAGGATTCTAGAGGTAGCTCCCATAGTTTCCAAAGAGTCTATGTAGCACGTAGGTCCTTTAAGTCTTCTAGAGGTGGCTCACACGGTACAAAGATCGAGTCTTTACTCGGATTGGCCTTTATGCCTTATACTTTCTACTATCTCATCAGAACTCGTGTAGCACTTAGTGCTCAAAGGATTCTAAAGGTGGTTCCCCTAGTTTTCGAAGAGTCTATGTAGCACGTAGGTCCCTTGAGTCTTTTAGAGGTGGCTCACACGGTACAAAGATCGAGTCTTTACTCGGATTGGCCTTCGTGGCTTATGTTTTCAATGGTTCATCGACACACGTGTAGCACGTATAATCTAATATTCCATTTAAAATCATGGTAAGAATATTAGATTTATCACTTCTTCCTTTTTGAAAGCATACTACGTGTTCGTATCACATGTCTTATGAAAATCATCTCACAGTACTATATCAGTACCGTAATTAGCATTTTGTAAAAATGCTATAAATCGATTGATTTTCTTCTCATATCATATAAAACATATTCTTTTCACCTGTCACGCATTATATATTGAGTCTAAGACGATCATCAATCGTATCATGCTATAGACCCTGGAGGGCAAAGAAATAAACATGTCAAATCTATGACCGTAATCTATATTGTCCTCGGTAGATCACTGATCACGTGTCGATTGGGACTAAATATATCACATATCATACATCAGCATGATAGGATGCCTACTAGTCTGAAAACAGTATTTTTCATCATTAATAAACCTTTATGGAATTTATAAAAATATAATTTCATAATTTAAAACCATAAAAGTTATAAAACCATTTAATGAATATTTAAGAATTATATATAAAAATATTCACTTTATTTCTTTTCATTTCTTATCTCGTATTACGTGTAATTTACATATCAAGAGAATTTTCGATGATTTCATTATCACCATTCTCGAAGAGAATTTTCGGTGATTTCATTATCACCATACTCGAAAACATGAATATTTTAAAAATTACTTTCATTTTATTCATGTTTTTATGAAAATATTCATTTTCTCAATTTTCATGGTTAAAAATCATTTCTCGTGACATAAAATCATTTATTATGATTTTTAGTAATTTTCGAGAATTTTTCGATAATTTTTCGGCAATATAACGGCTGTCGATTGGCTAGCCTCCTGCACGAAAAATACAATTTATAATTTCCAGCTAGTACTTCATACCAAATTTCCAACCAATCATTCATCATAATAATTTCATCAAATATTTCCATAAAATATTTCAAAATTAAAACATGCAGACTGAATATCCTTACAGTGCTGCACATGTATCCCTTACCTATCCCAGGTCGGCGACTGCTTCGTTCGTCGTGCTCGTGTTCACCTCGCCCGATTTCATCAGCTCGATCATCGCAGGAATTTTCTAAAATTTAAATTCTACAAATTAGAATTTTTTTCCATAATCATTTAAATAAATAAATAATTTAAATAATTTAACACTTTCCGAGATTTCTTACCGATTCCCTTAATTTTCGAGATTTTCCGTAATTTTCGAATTCTCAGGAATTTTTCAAATTCCCGGAATTCCTTTTCTCTTTCTCTTTCTCTTTCTTCTTTTTCTTCCTTCTTTTTCTCTTTTCTTTTCTTTTCTTTTCTTTTTCTTTTTCCTTTTTCCTTTTTCCCGTCCAGAACGGTCTGCCTCCTTACTCGCAGGTTCCTTACCGGCGACCGATTCTCCGGCGGTTCAGGTGTCCTTCAGCTGGCCGACGGCACGACGAAGCTATCGGTGTCCTCCGTTCAGTCTAGATCGGAAGCACGACGGTAGATCGAGGCGGAATAGGTTCGGTTTCTTCTTCCTCTTTGCCGGCCCTCCTCCGCCATTCACCGTGCCTCCTGTGGCATCCATCCTCTTCCTCTTTCTCTGGTGGCGGTGGCCAATTTGGCCGACACCGCCAGATCCATTTTCCTCTTTTCTCTTCGGTTCCGCTGGATTTCGCCTGTTTCCTTCCCGATTTCCGTCGCCGATCTCCATCCCTCACGTTGCCGGCACCATCCTTCTCTCTCCCTCCTCCTTTCTCCCTCGCCGGCAGTGGTAGCTCTGCCACCGTCGGCTCTGGCTGGGAGGGTTGGGATCCTTCTGAAGGAAACCGAAACAAACACGCAGCAGAATTTAAATCATTCGGCCTCCACCAGGATCGATTCGGAGAGTTTCCTGATTAGGGTTTCGAGATTTTACCTAACGTTTTCTCTGATTTCTGTCGTTGGTCGAGTCACAAGCAACAACCTTTCGTTCCTGCCTCTACGATATCTACACGAACGGATCTCACGACTCTTGAACGTCTCACGATCAGAAACCTTAAAGAGCATTTTTTATTCTTATAATCGATTTGCTAGCATCGATTAAAAGAATACCTTTTTCTGTTTTAATTGTACGGCTCTGTTTTTGGAAAAACATCCTTTTATAGGCAGTAAATTTTACCCTAAAATTTGCTGCCAAACAGAACTCTAATCCTACTTAGAATAGGATTAACTATATCCTTAATCCAATTCAGAATAGGATTAGATATATCCTTAATCCAATTCAGAATAGGATTAATTAAGCTCCTCATTGATCCGTTCTAAGTGTGCATCCCAATAGGTTCTCAAAACAATGGCAATGACAAAATTGTCACAGGCAATGAGCGGTATCTAGCAACACATCATTACTACCCATGTAACGAGAATGTCAATGACTCGACATAACCTTACTCGTGATAGATGTTACCGTGTAGTCTAATCCCTTTATCCTTTGATGTCTTGATTAGACACAAGTCATGGAATATGTCACACTTGTATAGTCTAATCAGCGTTTCTTGATTCCTGATGATCTCTAATTAAACAAATAAAATCAATATCTCATATTGACTTATTCGAGCACGGCCATGCATTTCTTAGTCTCACTCTATCAAAGGGCCCAAGACATCACTCTTGTTATATAAGAGGGATAAATCCTATCTTGATCACTCAACATCCCTCTACATAGATCAAGGCATACCCAATTACCACCTTTATAGTCCATCCTGTTACAAATGACATCTAGCAGCATTAAAGTATGCAATTCTCTATGTTGGGATCTCTGATGATCTCAAGTCAAAGGATCACATACACCATCATCACTATGAGAATCGCTTATGACACTCATATAAAAATCCATGTAGCGTTCTCATGGAGGGTCGATCCAGTACATAGTTCTCTAACATGTACCTATGTGATGACTTGATATCCTATATCCATGACAATGGTCATCAGTCAACCACATACTAGTCTTATCGTACATTGTTATCCTTGTTCACAATAATACTTGACTAGGGATATTTTAAGAATAGTGTGTTATTACTATTCTAAGGACATTATCATATAAGATTACATTACGCAGTTATAAGACAAATATAATAATGAGCTATAATAAAATGTCATGATACATAAAAAATGTCAAAGTCAATCATCTAATGAATAGTTCTAAGGGCATAATCCAACACCTTCCCCGATCCTTCCTTTCCATTTTCTGTTTCTTTCCTCTTTTGTTTTTGAATTATTTCTATATTTAGTATTTAATATACTATATACTAGATACTATATAATATGTTTTATACATATAATATATACTATATATTATACATATATTATTTCATATATAATATAATACAATATATATTATATATAAAATATATATTGTATATTACAAAATATATATATATCTAGTGTGTATATATATATATGTATTTATATATTTTAAATTTAAATAACTTATATATATATTTTTTCAAACTTTAATTTAAATTAATATTTACATTTCTCTCATATATGTATATTTATATATATACATAAAATGTCATACTTGAATACATATGTATTATTTAAATTTATGAAATAGTATATATTTTCATGTATATACCAATGTATATTCAAATTTACTATATACTATTTTAAATGCATATGTATTTGTATAAAATACACTTATAAAATTTGTAATTATATAAACATATTTTATTTTCATTTCTCATTTTCCTTATTTAATTTGGATTTTACTTTATCCTAGTTAATTTTTCTCTCTCCGTTATTTTTATTTTCACTTCCAATTTTATTTCCTTTACACGAATTTCCCGATTCTTTCACTTCCTCAATTCTTGAGATTTTCACCAATATCTCATTCTCACAATTCTATTTATTTCCTCTGATTTATTTTCTCCAATATTTATTTCCAATATTTATAATTTTCAATAAATGAAAAATTTACGGTTATCACATTGAAATACTCAAACCCGATTAAATATCCGATTATTTTAATTTTTACTACTCGAACCCTAACCATTTAATATAAGAACTACCCGTTTAACTACCCGAACCCATTAAATACCTGTTTATTAAGTCAAAATTTGATTTTTAATTTTAAATTTAAAATTAATTTTAAGAAAAATTAAATTAATTCATTTAAATTAACTCATAAAAATAAATTAATGTTAAAAATTATAATTAAAATACTAAATGAATTAATTTAATTAAGTATTATATTAATAATAAATATTTTATAAATAAAAATATATAATAATATTTAAAAAATAATTATTTGTAATCCGGTTCGGGGCCCTTGAGTACTCGAACAGTCGACTAACCAAATATTTTATTCATTCCAAACTTATTTTTATACTTCCAATTACATTTTATTTAACACAAAAGCAATATAAATGATTTTAAAACATATTTCTTTTTTTTTTGGTGGAAAAAGGTCCTTGAAAATAGATTAAACAGACGTTCCCCTATCGGGGTTACAACTAAAAGTGTTTTTGGGTAGATTACAACCCATCCTGTCATACAACAATTGTAGAGATACCACCGCAGGTGGTGAAACAAAAAACACAAAGTCTTCAGGTAATGATCTTCCCAGTTTTGCAAGAACGTCTGCAGTCATGTTGGCTTCGCTAAACACATGTACTACTGTGGCATTCTCCAGTTTGTGCAACAATGCCCCGCAATCAGATATGATAGCATAATAAGGATGTGAAATATTGACATGGTCAATAACGTACCTTGCAGCCACTTGGGAGTCAGTTTCAACGATGAGGTTGTTGAAGCCCTTCTCCACAGCCATCTGCAAACCATCTCTTAATCCCCAGAGCTCAGCAAGGACGCTAAAAGAGTAACCAATATTTTTGGTGAAACCTCCCATCCAAGTTCCCTATAAATTTCGAAACACTTGCACTTGCTGGTCCAGGATTGCCAGCTGATGAGCCATGAGTATTAAGTTTAATGATGTTTGAAGGGGGAGGGATCCATCCAACATTGATTTGGATTCTCCTATTCTTTTTTGGTTCCATGCCAGTCACAACATATTTCTTTTTTTTTTTGTCTAGACCATCCGGTATCCCCATACCTTTGGTATAGGACTAATCCGGATTCGAGCCGGGCAGGACCCAAAGGGCGGCAAAGCTCTCCCTCAAGAGTTTTAACACAGCTGCATACCCAGGGACTCGAACTCGAGACCTCTGGTTAAGCTAGAACAGCCCCCTGCCAGCTGATCTACGTGCTCTCGGATCACAACATATTTCTTTAGTAATATATACAACAATCTTTTCCCAAATCTCCAAGAATGGCGACGCCTCTGTTCCATCCCAGCGGACGCAGGCCTCTTCAGCCAAAGAATACAGCCACCACCAATGACAATGCGTTAGAGAAGCAAATAAAGTCGAAGCCCAAACAAGAATGGATGGACAATTCCAGCAAGGAGAACCTGACCATGTACGCTAAAGCTACACTCGCGAAGAAGGAGGAGACGGCGGTGGATTCGGATTGGTCGTTGGTGGAGGAGCTCAGCGCATCAGGAAGAAGCTGGAGCGGTAGAGGTTGGACAAGGAGAAGACGGAGAAGATGTTGAAAGAGAGAGATGGTTTGCTGCAATTGCAAATGAAGGAGATGGAAGACAGAGGGCAGATTCAGAAGCAGGTGGAAATCGAAGTCGATAGGTTGTTCAGATTAAAGGAGCTCAAATCTTATTCCATGGGGATATCTAGAATAACATCACTGAGAGAGAGACAACAGGGTTGGAAGAAGATTCAAGTACTGCGATCTGTGGAAAGAAAAGTTGCAGATTGGGAAGATGGAAACAGGTTGCAGAGTCCAACCCCATCAGATTCCTCTGAATTTGTCCAAACCCAAAGCTAGCTAGCTTTTGATCTTGGCTTTTGTCTCCTTTTTCTCTTAATTTGGCAGACACGACAGATGGATGCAGAAATGCAGAATCATGGATCTCTTCGTTCTTGTTTTGTCATTTTTGAAAGGAAATATTGTAATAATTCTCATTATTATAATTTATAATAATACACTAAACTGATCGATCTTGTCGGAAAGCGCATAGGTGGTGGAATGGAGCCGAAGGGCAAAAATGGAAAAATGGGTTAAAAGGTGGTGGCCGGCTGAAAGCGGAGGAAATTCCGGAACTTCTATTTGGGTTAAAAAGACGTGGCCGGCTGAAAGCAGGAAAAATCCAACAACTTCAATTTATTTGATTGAGACATGATCCGAGAACGTAAATTAAAAGTCACTTTAAAAGGAATGAGATGATTTTAATAAGATTAAAAAAATAAAATAATTATTAAATTAAAATAATTTTAATAAAATATTAAAAAAGTATAAAAATAATTTTATATATTTTTGTTTTGTCTTTTTTTTTTTAATTTTATTTGTTGAAAGCCACTGCGCCACCAAATGAAACCTAAACCAGTATATAACAAGGAAGTCTTAACCGTGGCAAACGGACATGATAAGAGGAACAGAAAAAATATACTTTAGAATGGTAGAATGAAAACTTTCATTATACACAACAATTAAAGCTTGGCTTAGTATTATTATCTCTCATTATAATAGATTTTTAAAGTTTGATTCTTAACTCTCTTTATATCTTTTATAAAAAAAAAAAAACTTTCATTATACACAATGGCTGATCGTCAACTTTTGACTTTTTCTTTAATGGAAGACGGCAACTGACTCAGTCATGGCTATCCTCGGCGACATATACCTGTAAATGAACACTCAAAATCCAAACCTTCTGCTATTAATTTAAGTCAAGATCCCAGAAGTTATATCAACACCTCTCAAAATCCCAAGGCTTACAGTTTATTAATTTGCGAAGGTTGAAAGATGGCTGATTTCCAAGGCTACATCACACTTTTCCTCGTTTGGCTAGCGTCTGTCATATTGGTAAGAACAATCTTCTCCAAGAGCCGGACCACCTCGCGTCTCCCGCCAAGCCCGGTGGCCCTACCGGTCATCGGACACCTCCACCTCCTTTCACCAATACCTCACCAAGCTCTTCACAAACTGTCAACCAAACATGGCTCTTTAATGCATATCCTGCTTGGGTCTGTTTCTTGTGTTGTGGCTTCCTCCCCGGACATGGCCAAGGAGTTCCTGAAAACCCACGAGTCGTCTTTCTCCAACCGTCCAAAAACAGCCGCAGTTGACTACCTTACATATGGCTCAGCTGATTTCTCCTTTGCTCCATACGGACCGTACTGGAAGTTTATGAAGAAAATTTGCATGTCTGAACTACTTAGTGGCCGAATGTTGGACCAGTTTCTTCCGGTTAGACGGGAAGAAATAAGGCGGTTTTTGCAGCTGGTGATGAAAAAGGCAAATGCTAGTGAAAAGGTGTTTGTCGGAAGAGAGCTTATAAGGCTAACAAATAATATTGTATCAAGAATGATAATGAATCAAACGAGTTCCAATGATGAAGATGAAGCTGAAGAGGTAAGGAAGTTGGTGCAAGCAACCGCTGAGCTGTCAGGGCAGTTTAATTTGTCAGATTTTATCTGGTTCTGTAAGAATTTGGATTTGCAAGGAATGAATAAAAAGCTCAAGGAAGTTCGTGATAAGTTTGATGCGATGATGGATAAAATAATAAAGGAACATGAAGAAGCGAGGAAGAGAAAAGAGGATGGAGGAGATACGGTGAAAGACTTGCTGGATATTTTACTTGATATATCAGAAGATGAGAGCTCAGAGATGAGATTGACCAGGGAAAACATAAAGGCATTCATCCTGGTAATTTTTTTAACATTCTCCTTTACGTTTCTTGCTGACAATGCTACTTTCTAATATTGAAATACATTGCTCTAGTAGGCGATTTTTTTCACTTCTTCACGGAAAGATATATCTTTCTCTAACCTGAACCCTGAAAGTCCTTTGAAAGAGTCCTGGAATCCATTTTAATTTCAGAAAGTTAGTCTTGGCATCGATGTTAATTTCAGTTAGGTGAACAGATTATTGCATATCTTAAAAAAAATGTCTATGAAAGATAACCTGTCCAAATATTTCCGGTGTCATTGACATCAAGTTTAGTTCGGCCGGCTGCCAGTCTGACAGTTAGACAGATGCCATTTGAACTCTGTAGATTGTTAATTGCTCAACTAATCACATGTACTTAAATTATAAAGCATTTGACAGCTAAATTTAACAGAAATGTATTTCCAATGTTCAGCCTTTGAACTTCGGCAATTCTAAAAACATATATATCATTTACTCATCTAAAAACATACCAAATGCTTGAGTTCTTAATTACTTCGACTATAATTGGGGCTCAGGCAATTTACTCTGAGTTAATAATAGACTTCGTAAATTTTCCAGGACATATTTGCAGCTGGGACCGAAACATCTGCTGTTACTACAGAATGGGCGCTTGCTGAGCTTATTAACCATCCTAATATAATGCAGAAAGCAAGAGAAGAAATAGACATTGTTGTAGGAAGGAAGAGAATAGTGGAAGAATCAGATGTCATCCATCTCGCCTACCTTCAAGCTATTGTAAAAGAAACACTAAGGCTTCACCCCACAGGCCCTATGATTGTCAGGGAGTCAAGTGAAAACTGTAGTATTGGAGGTTATGACATTCCGGCAAAGACCCGACTCTTTGTTAATGTGTGGGCTATCGGTCGGGACCCTAATCACTGGGACAACCCACTTGAGTTTCGCCCCGAGAGGTTTGTCACCAGTGAGGGAAGTGGGAAAAGTCAGTTGGATGTAAGGGGACAACATTTTCATCTGTTACCGTTTGGGAGTGGAAGAAGATCATGCCCGGGAACCTCACTGGCATTGCAAGTCGTTCAGGCAAGCCTTGCTGCTATGATTCAGTGCTTTGACTGGAAGGTCGATGGAGAAAATGGTACTGTTGACATGGAAGAAGGACCTGGACTGACTCTTCCTCGGGCTCATCCCTTGATCTGTATCCCCGTGCCTAGGCTAAACCCATTTCCTTCGTTCTGATCTATCAATGGAAATCGAAACAAACTGAAACTGTAGTTTGTGCGTCTTATCACAAACAGAGAAAAGCATGATAGAAAACTGCAATACTTGTTTCATGAATCCTGACACTGGACTATTTCTTTGTGAAAATAGATTAAACTAGACAATAGGGGATCATATGATTAAAAATCATTGAAGCATAAGTCAATTATCTTGCACCTCTGCAATTATCTAGCTTAGATATGGTAATATGGCCGAAGAGAGTCCAAGCACTCTTTGGGCCAGCGGTCCAAGGGTCTTGGCAGGAGGAACAGGCCTTGCTCATCCTTCGAAATGGGAGCAGCAACTAAGTGGCACCATAACTGCCACTCTCCCGCTTATCCAGCCATAATCTCTAATGACTGTTTGGCTTGCACGTTAATGGAGATCGGCATGCATGCTCCAATTTAAAAAATGTTCTTAATTACTCATAGATTGTAGCTCAGTTGATAACGTGAGTTGAGATTGTGAAAAGAGTTTTCGGATTCGATCTCCACTAAACACACTTGTGAGAAGAAGTAAAGAATCTTAACTGTGATTAAACTTCAAACAGGATTAATTTCAAACTGTTAAAACGAACGAAGATAATTGTGGTTTACACAAAAAAGCCACTCTCTTAACTCTCTTACTTTTTGAAACCTTGAACATTTTTCCAAAATCTTTAGTGACTTAAGCATCATAACAAGTCCCATTGATAGCAACCTTGGTAAACTTTTTATTTTGCATGTTGATTCAACGAGCAAGAGGTTGATCTATTATTAACAAAGCCTTGGTAGACCTTACAAATTCTACTCTTCCAATATTCACATTTTAGAGTTACACTGTAAGAGGCATGCTTCTATTTTATGTAAGCATTAATCTGAATTGTTTTATCAAGTCTGAACTTCATTAAGCTATCGTAAATATCGTGTAATATAACATATAAATTCACTGAAAGAAATTGAAGGACTTTCTTTTTTAACAAATTGAAGCACTTAAAGCTGTTGTAAATGTGAAATCATACATAGCATTCGCCACGGATTTGCGAAGTATGAAAGCAAATGTTTTTATAAGAAACTGATAACCTCAATTGAAGGACATCCTAGCAAAGCAAGCGACGCAAGCAATGTTTAAGTCTTTCTTGGCAAAGATTTACAAGAGGCAGAAGTAGAGCATCGAGTTTCAAAACACACAGATGAGGGTGGGATGATGTCATTCATTCCCTTTCCCACTCTTGAACGCTCATTTGTATAATTGTATTCAAGTTTATGTAATTCGCGGTTTAATTAATCATGTTGTATTATATTGGGACAAGCTTTCGGTGCTCTTAAGATTTTAATTTTACGGATTTAATAAATGGAGTTCATTTTTAGCCAAATTAGTGAAAATAACATGTATGAATGGAATTTGACCTGACCATCCATTGAATCCTTGAAAATGATAATTTTAGCTGGCAAAGGAAAATAATAAACTCTATTATCAAATAAAAAAAATAAAATTGTAATATAATAATCAATATTAATCGACCACTAAACTTTTGAGATCTCTTATTTACTATTACAAAGTACAACGAAAGTTGCCGTGGACACTTGCCCTTGTGTAGGAGTTATTGAAGCGGCGATTATCATGAGCATCGTCGCCATCTTATTTTATTTTATTTTTTTTTAGAAAAAGAAAGCATCACTGATTTTAAAATCAATTAATTTGAATTAACGTGAAATTGTCATCTTATTTTATTTATTTATTGAGTAGGTAAGCAAATTTTTGAACAATAATTTAATAAATTAATATTTTTTTCCATTTTTTTAAGTACAAAAAATGGGGGAATCGTTTGCAGCCTTATCCTCTCTGTTCCTTCGCTAGCGTTCACAATCGGTCATGGTCAGGAATGTATACGGATCTAATACAAATTAAATTTGAGATACTCGAATTTGATTAATTTTTATAATATCCGAATTTAATTAATTATTCAATTTTTTTTATTTATGTTACCCAAATCTTAACTCCATAAAATAAAAAATATCTGTTCAATTACCTCAATCTTATTAATTATCTGTTTATTAAATCAAAATTTAACTCATAAAAATAAATTAAACTTAAAATCATAATTATAATATTTAATGACTTAATTTATTTAAATACAATATTAATAATAAATAATTTATATATAAAAATATAAATATTGTATTAATTAATTATTATTTATAATCGAATTCGGATAGTAGATACCATAAAATAATTACTCGAATCTTATTCAAACTCTTGATGGGTAATAATTTTACTATACAAACTTTATCTAAACTTAATTATATACTATCTTAACTCTACTTAAATAAATTAAATAATATCAAGTGTCGATTTATAAGATATCTATTGTCATCCTTGCTCATAAGAGTCCTCACCGAATTAACAAACACCGAAAAATTTTAAAAAAAATAAACATATATATGACGTGGCAAGTAGATACTGGATAACATGGCCACGTGTTATTTGGCAGTTTCTTTCTCAGCCCATGGTTTCTCCACTGTTCAAACAAAACTTCATATGGATCTCCTACGGTTCCCTCATAATCACCTCTTTTCTATCTTTTTGGGTCTTAGCCAATTCTTTATCTCTGTCCTTTTTTCTTATTAATTTCTTACCCTGAATAGTTTTCACATCTTCAATTCTTTTTCAACTCTATTACTTCATTCGATTTGGATCCAATTTTTCGTACTTTTTCTCGACTTTTAGAGGGAAGGTATGGTTAATTTATCTGATTTAATTCTATCGTGCTCTTCTTCACAATATAACCATGTTTTTATTAAAAAAAAAAATCTAATCTTGTTAAAGTTTTGATTACTGGGTTGTTGTAATTAATTCAGATATCATTTTCTGGTTATTTCTAAAAACAATAAAAAAGGAGACAACTTTCCACTGTTTTAAGCGATTTTGAAATCTGGGTTTTCCTCAAAAAAATGGTTACGGTTAATCTAGGGATGCTTCATTACATTCTAGACCATGTATATGGTGCATTTATGCACAGAACAAAGATAAGTCCACCATTTTTCTCAAGAGGGTGGGGTGGAACAAAGCTTGAGCTTCTGGAGAGATTGATAAGCGAGCTGTTCCCTGAAGTGGAAGGCCAAAACTGGCCTCCTAGTTTGATCCATCCCATTTGGAGAACAGTTTGGGAGACCAAAACTGCTTGCTTGAGAGAAGGTGTATTTAGGACCCCTTGTGACGATCAGTTGCTTAGTGCATTGCCTCCCGAGAGTCATAATGCAAGGGTTGCTTTCCTTGTCCCAAAATTTGTGCCGCCTCACAAGATGGCATGTGTGGTTCACCTTGCAGGTATCACGTTATATCTTTGTAACATCTAGAAAATAATGCAGTTTTGGTTTTCTTTGGTTGGTTAGTTGAGTTGGTTTTGGAGATTATTTTTTCCGTTGAAGTGGAATTGAATTGGTGGCACCTTGTATTTTAAGCCCTTGATAGGGTTTGTTGGTCGATTGTTTGTTATTGTTTGGCTGCAGTTAGCTTAATAAGTTATTTCATTATTACAATTAGAAGTTGGAATTTAGTTTTTTATTTATTCTTACTTGTATGCTTGGATGATGCTTGTTGATTGCTATTTGTTCTTGGTTCGAGCTTAGAATTAATTATCTTCTACATGGTGGAAATTGAATAGACAGTCTTAGTTTATTTCTGCGTTATTCAGGATGTAAATTTGAATGAGATTTTGGCATTATGTCATAGTGATCAACAACCTTTGATTGGTAAATGAGAACTTCACCAAGTTCTTGCTGTTTGTTAATCAGGTCTTGTGATGGTGGTTTGTGGTCAGCTGTATATATTTCAAGTTTTATAGGCATGCAATTAAGCAAGACAACCCATCCAAGTTGATATCTAAACCACTATTTTTCTGTCTGATAGATTGATTAATAAATTATGCACTTTATGGCATTCATTTCAATGAAAAATGGAACTTTTCTGGATCTTTTTCTGATGGTTAAGTCTGCTTAAAGTTTTCCTTCTTGTTATATGTGGATGCACTTATTAGCCTATGAAAATTTTGATGCTCAGTCTTCTTTTCAATTATTATAATGTATTGGAAAACCCTGCAACCATTGCATAACAGGTTTACAAAGCAATATGCCACACGTAAAAGAAGAAAAAAAAAATAAAAAAAATGTACAAAAAAGAAAGCCAAGCCTAGGTGCTGCCCAATGTTAAAAAATCTAAGATCTTAAAGAAGAGAAGGAAATGCTCAAGCAATAAGCAGTGATATTAAATTTCCAAGCATAAGTCTGTCTAAAGTTCACAGACACCCTGAAATGCTCTGGCTGTGTGTGAGTATTAGTTCCTGTCAAAAATTATCATGCAGTCATCCAAACAAAACATTTAATTTTATTGCCTATGTTTATATTCCCAACAACTCAATCATTCAGCTTAAGCATGCATGTATAAACCTTTGATAGGTTGCCATACCTGTATAAATTTGTTTGCTGTACCAGATTAATCATGTCAGAATGTTACAGTTTTAGATGTTTGCTTCAATTTTCTAACTATTGCTTCAAATTGAAAATAATTTGGTTTGTGAATTTTATGTTTAGAACTCATATTTATTGATACAATATTTAACCTCCTTTGCTAGGCACAGGAGACCATACATTTGAACGTAGATTGCGACTTGGTGGACCATTATTGAAGGAAAACATTGCAACTATGGTGCTTGAGAGGTTAGAGTTCCTATTGTATTATCAACTAATTTTAGTAGCTGAAAGGAAAGCTTATCTACTTTTTCTTATGCATTTAGCCTTTCTAATTGATATAACTATCTTTTGTAGCCCTTTCTATGGTCAAAGGCGTCCCATGCTGCAGCATGGTGCAAAACTCTTGTGTGTTAGTGACTTGCTTTTATTAGGGAGAGCAACCATTGAAGAGGCCCGCAGCCTTTTATACTGGTTAGACTCTGAGGCAGGGTTCGGCAAGATGGGTGTGTGTGGACTTAGCATGGGTTAGAAATATTGTTCTTGTTGTGCTATTAATCTATTCGTTTTTTTCCTTGGTTAAACATGCACTGCCTACTTTTTGCTAAAAAATAAATTACTTGGTTCATGGTTGTGAAATATATGGAGAACATTCTTCTTGAAAGGGTTGCTCACACCCTTAATCACCATATCCTTCCTTAAAGTTTGATGCTTTTACGGAATTAGGGGGAGTGCACGCTGCAATGGTTGGATCTCTGCACCCCACACCTGTTGCAACCCTTCCTTTTCTCTCTCCACATTCTGCTGTTGTGGCATTCTGTGAGGGTATATTGAAACATGGCACTGCATGGGAGGCACTAAGAGAAGATCTTGCAGCGAAAAAGGCTGCAATGACTCTCGAGGAGGTGAGAGAACGAATGCGAAATGTGCTGTCTCTCACAGATGTCACTCGCTTTCCAATTCCCAAAAACCCTAATGCGATAATATTTGTTGCTGCAACTGTAAGTACCATTTCTCTGTCTGACAAAATGGATGTGGCTTAAGAACATTGATAAGAAGCTTATAGTTATTTTTGTTGATTTTATAAGGGAACTTGTTTTTCCTTTTGTTCGCATGTTATCCACTATCGTATGGAAATGAACCATTCTTGCAGATAAACATTTTTATCTTCTACTTCATGCTTACCTTTTTCTCAACTGCTTGTAATAGTCATGGTTTTAAGAGTGATTTTAGAGAGTTTTACCTTCTTCTTCCTTTCAGAAGTTCTTAATGTTGAATTTTACAGCGATACAGCCTATCATCAGTGTTTGAATGAATGAGATATATGGACAATTTGATTATTTCAAAGTTTAGCATGTTTAGTGGTTTATTGGCTCTGTGAATTGCAATGTGTTTTTATCAGTAATTTGTGTTAACATATACATGTCAATTTCTTAGGTTAACATGTTGAAGATCTTGCATTGATCAAAATTTTAATTTTGATATTTTAAGCCTTTTTTTTCCCTGCATGTTTGGTTACTAGACATTTAGATTTTAGAAGTCCAACAGCAAAGCAAAAAGTTTTTATTACGGTGCAATTTTTATACTTAAAAGATTTAATAAAAAAGATTTAACACTTAGATCCCAAAATTATCACTTCTCATGTTTAATGCTGTCTTTATAATGGTCTGCTAGAGTCACTTCTCATTGTTTACTCTCACCATTCATATCTTCAATCGCAATTATGTGTAGGATGATGGTTACATACCAAAGCACTCTGTGCTGGAGCTTCAGAAGGCTTGGCCTGGTTCAGAAGTGAGATGGGTTACCGGTGGGCATGTCTCATCCTTTCTTCTCCATAATGGTGAGTTTCGGAAGGCAATTGTTGACGGGCTTAACAGACTAGAGTGGAAGGAATCTTCCTTGTGACAGTGCATCAGTCATTCCCTGTAAAGAAATGTCTGCATTTGTTTCTTTCATCACACTTGACTTGTAAAATGGATTATAGCAACTGATATTTGACAGAACCCCTTGAAGGAAAAGAGAAGGGCAAGTTCTTTGTGAATAATTTATTTCCCCTTATGCGTATGTAAAGTTAACTTCACTTATTCAGAATAAAATATTTTGAAGAAACAAAAAAAAAAGTAGATTATGTGAGATTGGCTCCGGTAATGTTAAAAAAATGCGAAAGGACCATTGTGGGAATGAGTTTTTTTAGTAAAATAATAAAAAAAATTACAATTAAAAGGTATAAAAATAATTTTTTAATATTTTAGTTTTGTCGTTTTTTTTGTCTTATTTGTTGGAAGCCATTGCACTGGAAGTCCGGTGGCTTCCAAATGAAGCCTAAGAAAATCTGATACCGAACCAGAGATGTCTGTCCGGCTCAAGCGGAGAGTCATGAGGTTCTTGAGCTTGGCAATGGAAGGCTGTATGGTACCATTGAGGTTAGGCAGGTGTCTGACTAGAAGAGTTTCAAGGTATGGAAGGTCGCCAACTTCAGCTGGGATTTGGCCTGTGAGACGGTCATCAGAGAACAGGGTAAGGGATAATCAATTTATTGCTAATCAATTTTCAATTTCTTAACTGTGGCTACTCTAATTTTACCATTAATTTAGATGCAAATCAAAAGCCATTAAAATATTTCAATAAGTGCAATATTAAAATCAGATTTTATATTAATAAATGTAGTCAATTGTTTAATATTTAATACATATTATTAATTTAATTAATTGTTTAATATATGTTTAACTATTGATTTAAAACTTGTTGCATAGAGTACACATAAAAAAAGTAGATTATCTATGTAGAAGTCTACATAAAAAAATTGACATGCAAGCATGTATAATTTAATATAATGTGTATATTGTATTTGATTTTCTATTTTAGATTTTTAATTACTTGGAAAGTAAAACTTAGAAATGAATTTATTATGCATATTATTCTTAAATGCTCAAATGATGAAGTAGCGAAGCTTGAGAAAAATTTTGCACAAATGAGAGTATTAAAGCTATAGATATTGGATAATCAAAAACTCCACTTCATTCACCGTAGCCCTGACTCCTAAAGTCGTAGCCTTATTGCTCCAGCTAAAAACACATTGGTTTTCCCTTCCCGTCCAATCCTACAAGACCATCTGGGCCCATAATCCAAATCCAATGGTTTTTGTTTCTTTATTTTTCTTGTTTTTTTAAAAAAAAAAAAAAAGAGATTATTAAACTTTTAAAGGCTTAAAATGTTGTTTTGATTTTTTTTTTCATGTCTAAAAATAAATATTAGACCGAATTTAAGAATTATATAAAATACAGTTAGTGTGAATATTTATAGTTTTATATATTTTTTTATACTTTTTCTTTTAGCTTGTAAAGAGATTCAAGGAGAAAATCAGGATTTAAATCTTAAACTTAGTTTTTTCTGAAAAAAAAAATCATTAGGTCAAGTTTTAATGTTTGGATGTTGTTGATTTTAGAACATAAGAATCAAAGACTACCATGTTAATGTTCCAGAGCAAGAGTAGGAGTAAAGTAGGAGCATAAATTCTTTATTTAAAAAGGGATAGACAAATTTAAAAAAAAAATCTACTATGTGGTTATGGACATAATAAATTTGTCCTTTGGGATTAAAAATTGATACTTAACTACTTTGAAAATTATCCTTATAAAAACTTGATTAGCATAATTAACTTTGGTATTTAATTTATTTTTAATAAAAAATCGTTAATTAAAAATGTATAATAAACGTGTTCAAATTTCAAACTAAATCAACAAATTCACGAATCAAAAACAGATTCCAAGGAACAAAAAAAAATGAACACATTTAACATTGTGTTTGGATAAATACTAGTAACAGAAAGGAAACGGAAGAAAAGTGAAGGAAAATAGATGAAAGAAAAAGGTACATGTGTATTGCTTGTGTTGATTGTTAAAATTAATAAAGAAAAAAAAAAGAGTAAAGGAATCCTTGGATTAAAGAGTGAAAAGGAAATGAAATAATTAATTATACTTTTTTCAAATATAACCTTGTTTTTATAAAATAACATATAATAATTTAGTTGGTTATTCATTTGATTTAAAATAAAATTTATATATATATATATATATATATATATATATATAAAGGTATTTTATTTTTAGTGTTCAACTTAATCAAAGTGATAATTGTTACATTAGATTACTTACAGAGCATTTAAGCAACAATGCTCGGAAATAATAAAATAAAACAAAAATTCATATTTGAAATAATTATAAAATGATAAAACTATGTTTTGATCTAATTAGAAATTAAAACAAAAAATCATAAATAAATTATGAGAGACAAATAATTATAATAATTATTTAAAAATTAATAGAAGAACACAAAAAAGTATAAAAGTTATTTTAGAATTAACTTTTTTTTTACACATTTCTTTGAGTAAATAAAAAAAAATGTATCAGGTTTTTATCGTCCAATAATTTCTAATGTTTTCTAGCCAAAAAAAAAAATGAGACATTCGAGAAAAAGGGGGGGGATTTCTTTTATTATTTTTTAAATCCTACTCAAACAATAGATATAAAGGAAAATTTTCCATTTTTTTCTTTCATTTCTTTTTTTTTCCTCTACCTTACTTCCCATCAAAATCCACAATAAAAGAAAATAACCAAATTAACGATGCCACTGCCCACAACTGTTTTTTAGGATAGTAGGTGAAAAAGAAAATCAAAAGCGAATTAGTTTGGCTTACAAGTGTCTCATTATTGCCCCAAAGTTTACAAAGCTACCAATAATCACACAATTAATTCTAAGCAAGTTTTAACTAAATTTTCAATAAAATTTTTTTTCCATTAGTTCTAAAAAGAGAAAGGGAAGAATGGTAAAAAGATAAAAACACAGAAAAAGAGAGGAACAAATTGGAAAAGACAGAGTTGCCAGGGAATGAACAATCTAATGTCCTGGAGGATTAAATTAGGTAATCATTCTCCACTAATTAGAAGAACCTCTCTTTCCTCTTTTCTTTACACCTGCTTCTCATCATCAAAGATGCAACATATATGGCAGTAATCCAAGGCCGAAGATGCTCCACGTTTCAAAACACCCACAAACACTCAATGAATTCTATTTAATCATATTTTTTAAACTAATTATTTTTTTTATAAAAACCTTCCCTAAAAAAATACTAATTATTAAAAACCATTTTAGCAAAAAAAAAAAAATAACCCAGTGGCATTTACCCCTCCATGTTTTCCTCTTTTGATTGGGTGATTGCCTCCATCGTTGAATAACACAAGGGGTTGATCAAGGAACCATCTTCTCTGTTGTTGCAAAAGATTTATGCAAGTTGATTAATCTTCTGGTTAGTGACAATCTCATTAGCAATATGAGCCTGTCTCTTTCGACTGTTGATTTCTTCATGACACAACCTTTAGTACTCATGTAATAATAATATTTTCTGATTTGATTTTCTAGTTTGTTTGGTAGAAAAATGGTGCGAGACATATACCATTTTTTGTCTACTACCAAAAGGATGAAAAATGCAACCATTTGCAGCATACCCATGGATGGCAAGAATATAGAAAAGGACTTCACAGTTTAATTTGATCATCCATTGTTTAACCCTCAATTTTAAATTAATCTAAGAACTTCGGAATATCTTAGTCAAAATTAATATATGGATAAAAGAGGATTAGTTGATAAATACTATAGGACTATAAGAGTGAATGTATACTATTAGTATATATTTTAATATAATTCATTAACAGTATATTCATTAATATAATTTCTTATTTATTTATTTTTGGTTATTCTCCTCTTAGCAAGTCGGTGAACAAAGAACATTGAAGACTTCACGCTATAAATAATGATAAACAACTACGAAATGCCCAGGTTGAAGTGACACCAAATTCTCAGTTGAAGATGCCAGTGGCCAAAAAAAAAAAAAATTAAAGATTGGAATAAAGATAAAGAATAAATGGGCAAAAGCATCTTTGTATATAAGGTCATACACCCTTAAGCTTTCTGCTTTGCTTTTGCTTTGCTTTAAGCTTTCTAAGCACCATGCTTTTTTTAGCTCATTGAATTTGTTTTATCTGTTTTTGCTACCTTTACTGCACCACTATCTTTTTTCAGAAAGAAGAAAACTGTCTACAATCAGAGGCTAAATGCAAAGTGATGAAACTAAGCTAAAATCACTTGGATACCCTTTTCCTAGCAGCATCTAAGTTGCATAGAAGGGAGGGTAGTTTAAGCATTTCGCATTTGCAGTTTGACAAAATTTTGGCAGAGTTATGGAAAGCTTAAAGAATCTAGGAAAGTGAGAATGCACTTAATCTCAAACCCATACTAAAATGTTAGATGGTTATCTTTGTCCACCCAAGTGGGGCATCAGCTATCTTTTCCTGGTTCATGGAATTCTAGGAGCTAAGTCATTACTGTTCTCTATGTTTTTCAGATTTAAGTATGGATGGTCATGATTTGTGATGCTTTTTCCTTCCAGAAATTAATCTTCAATATCAGCCTTGATCATTCCTCTTGCTGACCTTTCTTTTTGTGGAAAATAAAGATTCTTTTTCTTAACATTAAAGCAGCACAAAAGATGAAATGAGGCAGCTAGCAGAGGTAATAGATGCTAACAATGTTGTAACCCCAAGGATGAAGAAAACTAATGGTATGACCTGGTTCCCAGATATTGGCTTCTAATTCAGAAAACAATAGAAAAAGAACTCTACTCATAACCTGATTGTAACCCTTTTGAAACTTGTAGCGCCAAATCCACCCCAAGGGTCCAAAATGCCTCCAAAACCATGAGATTGATTTATGTCTAGAGAGAAAGAGATCTGGTGAGCAACTTTCTTGGGAAGATAAGAATCCATTGTTTGAATACAACTATACAAGTCAATAAAGGAGAGACAACTATAATCAATTCCAATTAGAAAAAAAGTGTTCTCTTTCTCGTATGACGTGGTGAGTTATAGTCATAGAACTTTAGAATCCATCTCTTGCTGTATTATTCATAACTGTCTTCTGTCCATAAAGTGAAAATATCTCTTACCAATTTTCATTTTTATGCTAATCTTTCAGCTTCATGTATTAAAGCTACTGTCATAACGTCTAAGTCCGTGAACCTAACCGCTAGACTTTAAAATTTTAGGAGTCGCCACCAACCATTCAAACCTAAGGTGTGATTGGTCACCTATTCAAACTAGGACAAGGTTTTGTCTACGTTCAAAGAATCTAGGGTTCGGGAGTACGGTTACGTGTAGGGAAGGATTAGCACCGCCACAACGTCCATCCGAAAATGGTACCAATTAATTTTGTGATATCTTTAATAATTTTTAACTAAATGGTTTTTAATCTTGTTAAATTTAAATATTTAAATATTGGACAATCTCTAAGAAACTCTCCATCATGCTGGCGGAATTTCTTAAATTTCATCCTCACCTCAAGAGTATCCAAGAAATCCCATTCGTCTTTCTCAGAGAAGCTCCATCGTCGGATTTGTTAAATCATTTATGAAATATCTTAATTTTATTTTCCATCTTTTATTCTTATTTTCTTTTTATTTCCTTTTTAATTATCCTTTATTTTTTATTTTATTTTTTATCTTTTATTTTAATATTATTTATCTTTTGAAAATAAATGTCGATTATTCTTCTTGAAAATTTTCTTCAAATCTTCCATCATGCTGGCGAAATTTAAAGAAAACATCTCTCCTAAGAATTTAAAAGTGTCAGCCATTCGTGACACCTTATAATTCCATCATCGGGATAACCTCCACTTATTCTTAATTTATTATTATTATACTTTTAATTTTTTTAGTCATTATTCCCTAATTTCTTATTATTAATATTTTATTTTAAATAGAGATTGATTATTAATATATATTTATATTTTTAGAAATAAATATCGATTATTAATATTGAACACTTACCTTAAATCTTCCATCATGCTGGCAAAATCTAGGGTAAATATCCTCACCTAGGAATTTTCAAAATGGCAACCATTCGTGACACTCGAAATTCCATCATCGGAATAATTTTTTTTATTTTATTAAGTAGTTATAATTTTATAATAATTAAATATCTTACATGAATATATTAATTTTGAACATCTTCCATGAATTTTCCATCATTCTGGCGAAACCCATAGAAAACATCCTCACTTAGAAAATCTGAAATGTCAACCATTCGTGACACCTCAGAATTCCATCATCGGAATAATCTCAGCTTATCTCTAAATTTTATGATTTTATTATTTTTTTCTAATTTTTGTTCTATCTATTTTATTCTATTATTTATTTATCTTTATTCGTTTTTCTTAAAGATTCTTATATCTCTATAATTTAATTTTAAAATTTTATTTTATAACCCATACAAACTAGTCATGCAAACTAAGTCCATATGCGAACAAGTCATACCACACAAATATACAAACTATAAGCAAATCTAGTAAATTATCAATTATATATAAAATTTTATTATTCAAATTATCAAGTTAAGTTATTATTATCATGCAAGTATATTAGTATGCAAACTCTAATTAAAGCTCATATCAATCTTTAAATTCACTCATTAAAATATATATTACTATATCAATCAATATCAAATTATTCATATATTAAACTTGTTAAATCATCATGCAAACAATTAGTATACTGACTACCACAAATAGTTACCTCATTAAATTAACAAACCTGATACGTGTTCCTCCTTTGGCCTATCTTTTATACTTCTTATATTCCTTATCTCCTTCTCCACGTGATCGAAACGAGAAATAGAGTAACGGCAGCGCACAACAGCACAGCAAAGACGCACGAGGAAACGACGCTAGGCAGCAGGGATAGGGTGGCTCGGCTTGTAGGTAGAAACGATGGAAATGGTGGTGCGGCAGTGATTATTGATGATAATGATAGAGATAGGGATCAGCCGCCAGACAGATGGAAGTGCTCGGGTTGAGTGCTTGATTGTGTATATTTTATTGTGTATCTGATTGAGTGTCCCTTAAACACTGAGCTTTAATCCTTTTTATAGCCACAAATTAATTAGAGTCCTAATACAACTATACTTATTCTAATAATTATCTTCTATTTTATCTATTTTATTCTTATGTTAATCCTAATCTAATTCTATCAAATTTAATATTAATCCATATAATTATCCTAAAAAATCTAATTATCCTAATTATCTAATCCTAAAATTAATTTTGTTTTTATTTCTTTTTATCTTTTCTCTCTCTTTTCTTTTCTTTTTTTTTTTTAATTCCTAAATCCTATTTTAATATTAATTTCCTAATTAATGTTAATTCTAAATCTAAAAATTCTAATTTAATTCTAACCTAATTCTAAATTGTTAAATTAAAATACAAATGTCATCCAACCTAATTAATTATTTATACAAATTAAGACCCCGGACAAAATAGGGTGTCTACAGTTGCCCCTCTTTGTGCATTTGCTGTGAAACAGTATTTGTACAAAGACAGAGACACCTATTTTGTCTGACTTCTTCTTTTTTTTTAAATTTTTTTTAAATTTTTAATTTTTATTTTTGTAAAAGCTCCCTCTAAACAGAAAGGCAGTCAAACTTTAAAATCTTGTCTAAAAAGCTCCCCCTAAACAGGCAGGCAGTCAAACTTTTAAAAATCTTGTCTAAAATGCTCCTCCTAAACAGGCAGGCAGTCAAACTTTTAAAAATCTTGTCCAAAATGCTCCCCCTAAACAGGCAGGCAGTCAAACTTTAAAATCTTGTCTAAAAGCTCCCCCTAAACAGGCAGGCAGTCAAACTTTAAAATCTTGTCTAAAAGCTCCTCCTAAACAGGCAGGCAGTCAAACTTTAAAAATCTTGTCCAAAATGCTCCTCCTGAACAGGCAGGCAGTCAAACTTTAAAATCTTGTCTAAAAGCTCCTCCTAAACAGGCAGGCAGTCAAACTTTAAAATCTTGTCCAAAATGCTCCCCCTAAACAGGCAGGCAGTCAAACTTTAAAATCTTGTCTAAATTTGGAGGAATCATGCCCGAAGGTCTTATAGATTGTACTCAAGGAATCTTGTCTGTAATTTTTCTCATGCAATGCATCATGTGTGCAACCGTGCATGCATTCTATCCTATCTATGCAATTTATTCTATCATGCAATGCCATTCATGCAATATTACTCACACAATCTGTTCTGTTCATGCAATGTTTTCTTTGAAAAGTATTCCAACTTCAATTATGGCAATAACAAGGTTTTTCTTTATCAGTCCATCTCATGCATTCTTCTCCTTCATTTGTCATCCTGTCCTTATATTTCTTATTTCTTTTCTCATTTTTCTTCTTTCATTTTTCTTTCCCAATGGAGCTCTTGTCTTTGTGCCCTCTTTATCTTATCTTATCCTTTGTTTTTTCTTTCACCTTCATTCACTCTTTCTGGTCATTCATTTGCTCATTAAAATCTTTACTGAGACCTCATCATTCATTCTTTCTTATTCATTGGTTTTTCTTGATTTCCAATTTCCATTCATCCACAAATTTCCTTTTTTTCATTTTCCTAAATAATATAGGAGTCTTTAACATATTTTGCCAAGCAAACATTCATTATCATTCTAATTTCAAAATCAATGCAATACAATTTCTCAATCCCTCAAGGTAAGGATATAGCAAAGGAATGATAGGTGAAAACAATAGTAGTATTCAATATCTGAAAGTATTACAAAGGGGTAGCCAAGCTTGAAAGAAAACATGCTAGAAAGGAAAAGCTAGAATTATCAGGTTAAGTTTTAGGTAACAGTATCCAAATAACAAAAATTCAAATGATTTTGGTCAACGAATACAAAATTCCCTTCCAAATGTCTACTTTATCTGATCATGTTGAGTTTATCAAAACATCCTCCTACCCCAATATCTTTGACATTTAGCTTTTCTTGTATCGAAGCCGCCTTTTCAGGTTTTCAACTTAGATGCACTCCATTGATCCAAACCGCCCTTTTCAGGTTTTCGATCTGAATCCTCCTTTCATTTTTTTCTCTTTTTTTTTCTTTTTTTTTCTTTTTTTTCTTCTTTTTCATTTTCTTTTCTTTCTTTTTTTTTTCATTTCTCTTCATTTTCAACTTCATTGTCCTTGATGAAGCTTCTCTTGTCTATTCTCCATTCTGATTCATGCCCCGACATCAGATGCTTCTTCACCCAATTTAATGCTCACACAGATCCAAGAGAGTCTTTGGAATCCCACTTCTTCCATCTAGACGAAATCTTTTTGCTTATCTTGATCTGCTTGTCCTAATTCCATCCGAAGGATCATTATCTCATAGTGTAAGTATGCCTTTATTCAACACATGATTCTTCAATAGGAGTACTCATATTTGATCAAAATGGACTTTTAAGGCACGTAATGTAAGCTCAGGTGAGGGTTCATGAAAGAAAGGATAATATAGGCCCAAAATAAGTGTTTCAGGGTTTATCAAACCAAGAATCATTTTTCATGAAAGGCATTTTGTCTTTTGCCCCATTCTAATTTGCTTTCTCTCTCCTTTTTTATTCAAATGTGACTAGGGTTTTCACTTTCTTGATTCAAACCCTCTTTCCTTCTTCATTCTCTTTTTCTTTTTTGTTCTCTTTTTTTTTTTTTACAAAAGGGTTTTTTCTTTGCCCCACTGATATTTCATCTTCTATTCTCTTTGCCCCCCCAGTGTGGAGGGTGATTCTTGGTAGGTTATATCAAAAAGAATATAATAGGCTCAAAAGGGGTAACCAATGGATAATTTCACTCACGCTTGAAAGGTAGTGAAAGAAAGCCATTTCTCATCTCAATACAAGTACTCTCATTGAAGGTCATCTATTGAACAAATACAAACTCATTAGAATTTCATCTAGAGATTCACCTTTACTTGTAAAGATCTTCTTATTCTCTTCTTGCTTGAACAATCTTAGCAAACTGGAAATCCATCCAACCAAACAAAGTAGTTCTTTCAAAATCGAGTTTTATATTCATTGCCATCATCATTATCATGTTCATTATTTGGATACTTTTAAGCTTGGTAACAACGTAGAGAATATGGGTATTGGTGTTTTGCATTAAAGAACAAGATTGGAATGAGGAATTAAGAAATATGCATCACACTAATCCTTTATTGAAAATGAAAATGAATGAAAGTTGGCCCAATACATAAAAGAAAATCTTAGTGCTTTTGGGCACAAGCACTCCTACATTATCTAAGAAATGTCCTAATATGAATGAAATTAGACACAAAGAAATAACCATTATCTTCAAATTCAGTGAATCAATCAATATCATCCACTTTCTTCCATAGCATCAACCGCTACCCTTTGTGTGATCTGGTAGAGGATTATTATTCACATTTGGATTATTCTTTGCCCCAAAACTCAAAATTCCGGCGTTGACAAGTTCTTGGACTTTCCTCTTCAAGCCCATACAATTCTCAATAGAATGACCAACATTGTCATTATGATAAGCACACTTCGCATTAGGATCATACCACTTTGGGTAGGGAGGCTTCAAGGGCTCCATATAAACAGGGGCAATAAGGTGACCCCTTACCAACTGTGGGAACAACTCTGTGTATGTCATTGGTATAGGGTCTATGGTGACATTTCGGCTAAGTCGGGTGTTCCTTTGGTCATTAGGTGGGAAAGTGCGATTTGTTGAGGCTGTAGGAGTTTGTCGAGGAAAAACAGGTTGATATGTGTTTTGGGGATGCGTTTGTGGGTAAGATGGGGAATATGCGTAATTCACTGAAGGTGGGTAAGGGGTATAAGGGTCACGCGAATTGTTTGAGACAGCTTGTGCATCTCCTTCCTTCTTCGAGAATCCACCCTTCCTACTATCATTCACTGGTGCTTCGATCTTTCCACTCTTGATGGTGTTCTCAATAGCTTCACCAGTTAACACCATGTCTGCAAAGTTCTTAGTTACACTGCTAAGCATATGTTCATAGTAGGGTGCCTTGAGAGTGTTCAAAAAGAACATGGTGACCTCCTTCTCAGTCAAAGGAGGTTGAACTTGTGATGCCATATCCCTCCATCTCTGGGCATATTCTTTGAAACTCTCATCCCTCTTCTTTTCCGTACCTTGGAGAGATAAGCGATCAGGAGCTACATCGGACACATGTTTGTATTGAGCTATAAAAGCTCTGGCCAACTCAGACCAAGAAGAAACTTTGCTCCTTTCCAATTGGTTGTACCACTTAGCGGCTGACCCAGTCAAACTGTCTTAGAAAACATGAATTAATAGCTTGTCATCCCATGCATACGCTGCCATCTTTCTACAGTACATGGTGAGATGATCTTTTGGGCACGATGTTCCATTGAACTTTTCAAATTCAGGCGCCTTGAATTTTGGTGGAAGCACGACACCATGTACCAAACACAACCTTTCAGCATCAACGGGTCCAAAATAGTTAACTCCTTCCATGGCATTTAGTCTTTCCTCTATCAAACTCAGCTGAGCCTTAGTACCACTATATTCTTCTTTATGCTTCAACTTTTCTAACTCTGTAGGATCATCTAAATTTGGCACCTCCACTGGGTTTTGAACTTGCATCTGTAGAGGCGTTGGAGCTTTAATAGTACTTCCTTCAGGAACAAAAATAGGGTTGTCTCGCATGCTTTGTTGAGGTTCTTGGATTGACTCCTCCTGATTCCCCATCTTCTCCTTTCCTTTAATCATGGCTTTTAGCAACTGGGCAATTTCACTCAATTTCCCCCTTATCTCTGTATTTTCCCTTTCTAACTTTTCTATCCTAATATTTTGATCCTCTTCCATTATGCGTGCTTGATACCTTGTATGATATCTGTGGAGGGCAGATCATCTACTGGATGCAATTTTGATACCTTGAGTGCCATAATTAAGTTGAAATTATATTTCATGTGATGATATGTTTATGCACAAAAAAAAGAATGCATATAGAATGCACTTAAGTCTAACAATCTCTCCTAACAATCAAAAGTATGTTCATTCTCATGATAAGATAAATGCAAACTTACATGAATGATATGTTATGTGATGTAAAATCAAACACAACTATGGATGACTCAATGATACATACAAACTCTTTTTTTTTTTTTTGAAAAATGAAAGAAAGAAAAACTATATTTTTTGAATTTTTTCTTTTTTTTTTGTCAAAATAATGTAAAAGGAGGAAGTAAAACTTATTCCTTCATGTGTCCTATCCTAGGTTTGAGTCTACACTTCAATCTAGTATGGTTCTACCTTAAGGCCAAGCCATTTGTTTCATTACATGCTGGGTTTGGATAATTCAAGGTATAAAGGTTCCCAAATTGTTCCTCACTGTCATACACACAAGACTAGTAAGGCACCAAATCCTCACCCATCACAGGCTACAAACGGAAAGGTTCAATTTGAGTGGAAGTATTTCGCTAGCCATTGCGGAGGTTACCACCTCACGAGAGCGTAGTTACTATACTTCCTCCTAAAAAGGATGAAGCCCGAGTAGAAGGCTCATGCATGCTCATGCAAGTGATGTGTGTGTGTGAAGGAACAAGACTCCATTTTAAATGCCCCTCAATAAAGATAGCATAACAAGCAATATATACAACATAGCAAAAAAAACATTTAATCAAAAACTCAAGATAATCACAAAATTTTCTATTGGCCTGACTCTCTAAAAGTCCCCAGTGGAGTCGCCAATCTGTCATAACGTCTAGGTCCGTGAACCTAACCGCTAGACTTTAAAATTCTAGGAGTCGCCACCAACCATTCAAACCTAAGGTGTGATTGGTCACGTATTCAAACTAGGACAAGGTTTGGTCTACGTTCAAAGAATCTAGGGTTCGGGAGTACGGTTATGTGTAGGGAAGGATTAGCACCGCCACAACGCCCATCCTAAAATGGTACCAATTAATTTTATGATATCTTTAATAATTTTTAACTAAATGGTTTTTAATCTTGTTAAATTTAAATATTTAAATATTGGACAATCTCTAAGAAACTCTCCATCATGCTGGTGGAATTTCTTAAATTTCATCCTCACCTCAAGAGTATCCAAGAAATCTCATTCGTCTTTCTCAGAGAGGCTCCATCGTCGGATTTGTTAAATCATTTATGAAATATCTTAATTTTATTTTCCATCTTTTATTCTTATTTTCTTTTTATTTCCTTTTTAATTATCCTTTATTTTTTATTTTATTTTTTATCTTTTATTTTAATATTATTTATCTTTTGAAAATAAATGTCGATTATTCTTCTTGAAAATTTTCTTCAAATCTTCCATCATGCTGGCGAAATTTAAAGAAAACATCTCTCCTAAGAATTTAAAAGTGTCAGCCATTCGTGACACCTTATAATTCCATCATCGGGATAACCTCCACTTATTCTTAATTTATTATTATTATACTTTTAATTTTTTTAGTCATTATTCCCTAATTTCTTATTATTAATATTTTATTTTAAATAGAGATTGATTATTAATATATATTTATATTTTTAGAAATAAATATCGATTATTAATATTGAACACTTACCTTAAATCTTCCATCATGCTGGCAAAATCTAGGGTAAATATCCTCACCTAGGAATTTCCAAAATGGCAACCATTCGTGACACTCGAAATTCCATCATCGGAATAATTTTTTTTATTTTATTAAGTAGTTATAATTTTATTATAATTAAATATCTTACATGAATATATTAATTTTGAACATCTTCCATGAATTTTCCATCATTCTGGCGAAACCCATAGAAAACATCCTCACCTAGAAAATCTGAAATGTCAACCATTCGTGACACCTCAGAATTCCATCATCGGAATAATCTCAGCTTATCTCTAAATTTTATGATTTTATTATTTTTTTCTAATTTTTGTTCTATCTATTTTATTCTATTATTTATTTATCTTTATTCGTTTTTCTTAAAGATTCTTATATCTCTATAATTTAATTTTAAAATTTTATTTTATAACCCATACAAACTAGTCATGCAAACTAAGTCCATATGCGAACAAGTCATACCACACAAATATACAAACTATAAGCAAATCTAATAAATTATCAATTATATATAAAATTTTATTATTCAAATTATCAAGTTAAGTTATTATTATCATGCAAGTATATTAGTATGCAAACTCTAATTAAAGCTCATATCAATCTTTAAATTCACTCATTAAAATATATATTACTATATCAATCAATATCAAATTATTCATATATTAAACTTGTTAAATCATCATGCAAACAATTAGTATACTGACTACCACAAATAGTTACCTCATTAAATTAACAAACCTGATATGTGTTCCTCCTTTGGCCTATCTTTTATACTTCTTATATTCCTTATCTCCTTCTCCACGTGATTGAAACGAGAAATAGAGTAACGGCAGCGCACAACAGCACAGCAAAGACGCACGAGGAAACGACGCTAGGCAGCAGGGATAGGGTGGCTCGGCTTGTAGGTAGAAACGATGGAAATGGTGGTGCGGCAGTGATTATTGATGATAATGATAGAGATAGGGATCAGCCGCCAGACAGATGGAAGTGCTCGGGTTGAGTGCTTGATTGTGTATATTTTATTGTGTATCTGATTGAGTGTCCCTTAAACACTGAGCTTTAATCCTTTTTATAGCCACAAATTAATTAGAGTCCTAATACAACTATACTTATTCTAATAATTATCTTCTATTTTATCTATTTTATTCTTATGTTAATCCTAATCTAATTCTATCAAATTTAATATTAATCCATATAATTATCCTAAAAAATCTAATTATCCTAATTATCTAATCCTAAAATTAATTTTGTTTTTATTTCTTTTTATCTTTTCTCTCTCTTTTCTTTTCTTTTTTTTTTTAATTCCTAAATCCTATTTTAATATTAATTTCCTAATTAATGTTAATTCTAAATCTAAAAATTCTAATTTAATTCTAACCTAATTCTAAATTGTTAAATTAAAATACAAATGTCATTCAACCCAATTAATTATTTATACAAATTAAGACCCCGGACAAAATAGGGTGTCTACCGCTACAATAGAATTATACTTGTACAAAGAATCATTGTGCTTCATTTGGTAGCTTTGAGGGCTTTTACGGTATAGGATCAAAGAAAGTATTAGTGGCTTCAGAACCTAAGACTCATCTCCCCTTAAGCTTAAGCAACAAAATTTCATTAGGCAAAACCAGCAAAAGAGGTGACTTTGAGTCTTGTGCCAATGAATCCAGCGGCCGCTGCAAACCAGAAAGAAGAGTTCAAATTGAAGGACACAAAGCCACAGCTAGGAGAACGATGGCCTCATGGAGGAATGCGCGGTGGAGGTGGTTGGATTAGCAGTGAAAGAGCAACAAGCACTTATGATCTCGTTGAACAAATGTTTTATCTGTTTGTCAGGGTGGTTAAAGCCAAAGATCTGCCCACTAATCCTGTTACCGGAAATATTGATCCTTATATCGAAGTGAAGCTGGGGAATTACAAAGGAAAAACAAAGCATTTTGAGAAGAAAATGAACCCGGAATGGAACCAAGTCTTTGCTTTCTCAAAGGAGAAGATACAGTCTTCAATTTTAGAGGTCTTTGTCAGAGACAGAGAGATGGTTGGAAGAGATGATTATATAGGAAGAGTGATCTTCGACATGAATGAAGCGCCTACAAGGGTTCCACCTGACAGCCCTTTGGCACCACAATGGTATAGATTAGAAGACCGCCGAGGGGAAAGCAAGGTGAGAGGAGAGGTTATGCTCGCCGTTTGGATGGGAACACAAGCCGATGAAGCTTTTCCGGAAGCCTGGCACACTGATGCTGCTTCAGTTCAAGGAGAGGGTGTTTTCAGTATCCGATCAAAGGTTTATGTCTCTCCAAAACTGTGGTACCTCAGAGTGAACGTGATTGAAGCTCAGGACGTGGAGCCAAATGACAAAAGCCAATTACCACAGGCTTTTGTTAAGGCTCAAATTGGAAACCAAATACTCAAGACCAAGCTATGTCCCCAGAAGACGATAAATCCCATGTGGAATGAAGATTTGATATTCGTAGCAGCTGAACCTTTCGAGGAGCAACTGTACCTAACAGTTGAAAATAAAGTGACCCCTGCAAAAGATGAAGTCATGGGGAGAATAATCTTGCCGCTCCACATCTTTGAAAGGCGCCTGGATCATCGGCCAGTTCATTCTAAATGGTTCAACCTCGAAAAATATGGATTTGGTGCTCTGGAGGGAGACAAGAGGCACGAACTCAAATTTTCAAGCAGGATTCATCTTAGAGTCTGTCTTGAAGGAGCTTACCATGTGCTGGATGAACCAACCATGTATATAAGTGACCAAAGGCCAACTGCCAGGCAGCTTTGGAAGAACCCAATCGGAATCCTGGAAGTGGGCATCTTAAGTGCTCAAGGTCTTCAACCGATGAAGACCAAAGATGGCAGGGGAACCACAGATGCTTACTGTGTGGCCAAATATGGGCAGAAGTGGGTGCGCACAAGAACCATAATCGAAAGCTTCAATCCTAAATGGAATGAGCAATATACTTGGGAGGTCTATGACCCTTGCACCGTGATTACCTTGGGAGTTTTTGACAACTGCCATTTGGGTGGCAGTGAAAAGCCAGCTTCAGGCAGTGGAGGTAAAAATGATTCCAGAATAGGGAAGGTAAGAATTCGACTATCAACCCTGGAAACAGATAAAATTTACACAAACTCTTACCCTCTTCTTGTTCTACAAAAATCTGGACTGAAGAAGATTGGGGAGCTTCAGTTAGCATTTAGGTTCACATGCCTCTCTCTTGCAAATATGATCTACCTCTATTGGCAGCCCTTGTTGCCCAAAATGCATTATTTGCATCCTTTCACGGTAAGCCAGTTAGATAGCCTGAGATATCAGGCCATGAACATTGTTGCGGTGAGGCTTGGTAGAGCTGAGCCACCACTGAGGAAAGAGGTTGTGGAGTATATGTTGGATGTAGATTCCCACATGTGGAGCATGAGAAGAAGCAAAGCCAACTTCTTCAGAATTGTCTCACTGTTTTCTGGTGTGATGGCTATGAGCGAGTGGCTTGGAGAGGTTTGCCGCTGGAAGAATCCTGCCACTACGATTCTAGTGCATGTTCTGTTTTTCATATTGATCTGCTATCCGGAATTAATCCTGCCAACCATCTTCTTGTACATGTTTCTTATTGGGATTTGGAATTATCGGTTTCGGCCAAGGCATCCTCCTCACATGGACACCAAGCTTTCATGGGCAGAAGTGGTTCACCCAGATGAACTTGATGAAGAATTCGATACTTTCCCAACAACCAAGGCCCAGGATGTAGTGAGGATGAGATATGACAGGCTAAGAAGTGTGGCAGGAAGAATTCAGACTGTGGTAGGAGACATGGCAACTCAGGGAGAGAGATTTCTGGCTCTACTCGGTTGGAGAGACCCCAGAGCAACCAGCCTTTTCGTTCTATTCTGCCTAATTGCAGCACTGGCACTGTATCTGACACCTTTTAAGATCATGGCTTTGATTACTGGCTTCTTCTGGCTTCGCCATCCCAGATTCAGAAGCAAGCTACCTTCAGTAGCAAGCAATTTCTTCAGGAGGTTGCCCTCTCGAGCTGATAGCATGCTCTGAAATTAGTAGTTGGTTTCACCATCATTTCGATTTTTCTCTTTCGGATTTCTTTCACCGTCATTCCAATAAAATTATGGGGCTATGTTCTATTGGATTTATATCACTTTTTATCAATTTAACCATTATCGGCTCCATCGAACTTGCCCTTCCCGATCTAGTTACAGTTTTCGAACCATGCAACAAACACACGTTTCCAGCGTCATGATAAGCCTGTTTACTTCGCATCCGCTCTAATTTCAATACAAAAGATAATATCATCTGCAAACATCATACATTAAAACACATTATTTTTAATGAATTTTGTTAGCTTGTCTATTCCTGTAACAAACAGAAATGAACTTAACACTGTCTCTTGGTGTAATTTTGTAGTGATAAAATTTCACTTATTTGTTTTCTACATGTCTTTAATTATTTCAATAAATTTTGCTAACACTCTTTTATTTGTTAAGAACCACTATAACATTTTCCTAAGCACTTTTTATTTGTTTTCTTCAAATTTAAAAAGACATACGAAAATTTTTATTACATATTCGAGAACACTTCACAAGTTGCCTAAGTGTACTGCTTCCATATTTATCGACCAAGTATAAATCTAAATTAATTCTATGATATCTCTATATCATTGCTTAATCTCTATTCTAACACTTTTTTTTCAAAATTTCATCGTTTGACTCATTAATTTTATGTCTTGATAATTGAACAACTTTAAATATTTTCGTTCATTCTTACAAAGTAGTACTATGACATTCTTTTTCTAGTTTTCAAGTATTTTGTTAATACATCAAATCTTATTTAAAAAATTTGTCAATTACCTAACTCTTACGCATTTCTAAACTTCAATAAAAATATCATTAAACTTAACAACATTTTTTATCTTCATCATCTTTTTTTTTTATAAACCACATGTATCCTCATTCGTTTTAACGGTTTAAATCTAATCCTGTTCGAAATTTAGTCACAATTAAAGCTCTTCACCCCTCTTCAAAAATGTGTTTAATAAAAATTATACCCAAAAACTCTTCTCACAAACTCAGTCTGCGTTGCCAATTGAACCACAACCCATGAGTTATCTTCACCCTCTTTAACATCTCCTTTACTTCTATCTTTTTAATTATGTGCATAAAACATTGACTTAAATCCTCAAAAAGCATCAAAATATTATCCAAAATTTGATAATCTCCCATTAAATAATTTATTAAAATAATCACACCACCATGGGGTCGTCCTTAAATACAGTATTGCTTTATAAATATATAATATATATCATAAATTTTATTACATTTGAATTTTATAATAATTAGAAAAAAACCCACGCGTTGCTCAAGAAGATCAATCAAAAGAACTGAGAAGTTTAAGCTTACTTTAACAGCCAAAAAGGTCATAGTAAGTATCAAGTAAGAGCTCATGTCTTACTCATGTACATTAACACATCAAGAAGTGCAGTAAAAAAAAGAGTTTTTATAAATATTCATTTTTTACAGAACCAGCATGGGAGGTAGCAAGTGAATCTAAAAAAAAGGTTTTCAAGAATCATCCAAGAGCGCAACTGCAAAAAAATTGACATGTTCTGAAAAATGACAAATCTGCATCCAAAGAATACAACTTTGAACATTGCATATATTAAAAGATCAAACCGAAGCATCCATGATAAAATTCGAATGGTCAAATAAGAAAAACAAAAGGAAAACAGTATAAAAATGATCTCTAAATTGTTTTGATTCAGCGGATTTAAAATTATCAAAAAAGCAAAGAAAAGACAATCCATAAATAACCAATTTCTTAGTGTTAGGGTTCAAATTAGTTTCAATTGCCTATATAGAAGTATGTTTATAGAATAAAGAAAAGAGAGTTGATTCCTTATTTTCATAAATGAGTATTCAAGGAGCCAAACATGCTTTGACAGTTTCAATTCTTTTATATGATTATGGATTCACATATCATTACTAATGCACAAAGACATTTTGTCTTAAGCAACGCTGAGCATATGAACAGAAAATTCATGACAATGAACATGATCTTTGCCTTAATATTATATGCGTAGATGGATCGTGAAGATAAGATCCTCACCAATACTATCCAAGCATCGATCACATGAGCCAACAGAGCAAAGCAATCAATTCTCTTTAGCCATCCAAATAAAGAAAAAGGCACTAAAAAAACCGTTTTCTTTACCTGCGATTAATCAATTAATCACCATTTAAAAAAAAAAAAAAAGGGTAAAAAATCTAAGAAGCCCTGAATTAAAGTTTCGGAAAAAACAATGATTTCATGCTCAGAAAAGATATTTTTAGTTATACCAATAATTTGTCAAGATATCAAGGCTTAACGGTCTCATTACCTTGAGGTAGTTGAGAACAAAGTTAGCTTTTTCCTGAGAATATCAACACTTATGATGACCAACTGCTCCTGATTTCAAAACCCAAAATGCATGTGAAAGACAAACATCAAACTTATATTAAAAATGAAGAAGCTTCTTATTCTTGAAAAAGCTTATGGTAATCAAATATGAAATAAGCATATGGAACAGTTTGTTTTTCCTGATAATATAATTAAATCCTTGTGATTTCACGCACCCAAGATGCAAAATTACAAACTTCAATGAGTTAGCTTAACTTTTAACCAAATAAAGTGAGCATTTAAAGAGAATGAGCATGAATCTTTCCCTAGAGACTATCATACTTGACCAGTTTGATCTAAAGCACAATTATAAGAATAGATATCATACCCTACGTGAATGTAAACACACATACTTGAACAGAGATTTCCTACATATGTTCTTGAATCATTCCAAAGTGTGATCCTAAACCAAGTCCAATCCAATTTCAATTCAGATTCACAAAAATCCGTGATTAAAAAAAAATTGTAAGATTTAAATGTAACATGGAAATTAAATAGTCAGAATTACAGTGCAGCAAGAGTACATAGCCTAATCAAACCTATAAGTACGAAACATTACAGCAATCACGCCCAAAAATCTTACCAAACATGATAAATGGACAGATATTAAAGTAAAAAAATGAACATCAAACAACCAATCTGTACATGTCTCCATAAACAAATAAAGAACACATTTTTTTTAACAGGAGTTTGTAAATGAGTTGATAACTTATAAACATCCAATGAAACATCATCAATGAATTAAAAGTACATGCACATTTTCTAAAATTATAATTACAAAAAAATAGACATAGAAGATACAAAAACAATGAAGATGATAGAGTTTATGAGAAGTACCTCAGCCAAAACACTGATGCTGCATCCAAAAGGAACATAGAAAAGTAGCAAATTTTGTTTTGCAGAGGAAAATTATGAAATTCAAAGATACATCTAGTAAAGTACAAAAATATCAATCTGGAAGCTCTATTTTATGTTGCATCAAAGTGTAAATATGTATGATATAAACTCTAAATTAAGCTGGAAATTTGATTTTCAACATAAAGCACATAATACAGCATTTTTGAATTACATAAATAGTTCAATCATGCAATCAAGTTTTCTTTGCAGACCATTTCTCTATAACCTTTTTTTTTCCACTTTCAGTTTTACTTTTGATCATGTTAAAGCATCACAAGTGAAGACTTGTTAATTAAGGTCAAAATTTTGCAACCTAGCTAGTTGAAAAGATAAACATAAGAGAGCAAAAGCAAATTTGTATAAATAAGAGTTACGCTGAAGATTTCGGGAGCTCAAAGGAGAATTACAAAGCAACTTGGTTGAGAACATATAGTCCTTCTACTGATGATTATGAATAAGAATTAAAAATGGAAAAAGAGCAGATGAATGCTACCTGTTGCTTTCTACCTTGGCTAGATGAGCTTCTTCTAATACTTTGCTTGCAGTAAATTCAGTAGTCTCAGTTTCTCTTTTACACCAGCATCACACATGCAAAAAAAAAAAAAACCGATCAGCCTTTTGTGTTTCATAAAACCAAAGTGCTTTGTTCTTATTTGAAGTTGATTCTCATAAGAAAAACAGAACTTAAGGTTCTTTTTTTCGTTAACCTCAAAAAAGCCTTGGAATTGCCAAGTCCATGTGCAATACAGTTTTCACCACATGGCATTACAGAATCATAAAAGCTACTTTTTACTGTCTAATTGTCATTCCTTTGCAGGCAAAGAAGACCAAATCAAATACCTCCAAAGACAAAAACTCTAAGTCATCCAACTTCATTGTCAAAATTTAATCTTCATAATCAAAAGCAGATATGGAATCTCTACGTGTAATGGGAGGTAAAGACTTGACTCGTGAAGGACCAATTGGTGGTAATCCACCCATTGTCATGTTTTTTCTAGATCCTTGGATAAGTTTGGCTTCTGAATCGAAAAGCAGACACTTGGCACAAAAAACATAAGCATTAAACCACTAAAAATGAATATCATGTAGTAAACTAATCAATGTTAGAAAATTAGTCTCCACTGATTGCCAAAGCAACAATAGAAACAAAACAAAAAGGGAAAAAACCATTGCTACAACAAGACTTAATCAGTTTAAAACTTAATTAAAATCAATAAGTCAAAATCTTGAAATAGCTTGTGCATGTGTCATAATAATATGCACAAGAAAACTTGAATGACTTATTTTTTAGTTCATTTCCCCTACCCTGTATAGACCAGTTCAGACTTGAACCACCAAAATGGATACCCTTGAGAGAAAAAAATCCAAATCCATATATGGTTAAATAGGCCAAATAATTCGGGCATGAAGGATAACACAGACCAAGATAGGATCTACAACATACCAGGTAATAGCTATGGTAATCCAAACAACAAAGGCTGACCAGGGCTAGAGCAAGACCAACTCTCTGACTGCTGTATATTTTTTTAACCAAATCTTTCTTCTATTATCCCTTATTCATTTAAGAAAAAACAGTAGAAAATTTTAATCAGTGGACATAATAATTTGGTGAAGGAGATAAAGAGCTTCAGATTAGGATTAAACAAAGTGGTTATGCAATAGATTTTATCACCAAGAAATGAATTAAGCATATATACTTCGCAAAAAAAACCTCTTTAATCAACGGAGGAGAACTACTTCTCGTGCAAAAATAGTGAAAGAAAACAATCTCACTTCAGTCTGCGATATTATGAAGTGGTTCTGCATTAGATTTTATCACCAAGAAATGAATTAAACATGTATAATTCGCAAATAAAAGGCCTCTATAATCAACGGAGTATACCTACTTCTCGTGAAAAAAACAAGTGAAAGCAAACCATCTCATTTCAGTCTATGAGATTATGGTTGTACATATTGTTTCCCTCATTTATAAAAATAATAATAGTATACTTAAATTCGTCAATAAAAGAATTACATACTGGATGGTGAAATCGCGATATTTCTGTAATTGTAAGACTTCAAATGGCATTTAAAGAAGCAGCCAAATAGTTGGTGAAAGTATAGATCGATAATAATTAAGATAGACCACCCATGTTAATTATGCATAGATTCAGCGGGCAACTAGCATCATATTTGATTTGTTTATACGTTTATGTTTACAGTCTAAATTTACAATAATAAAATGAAATAATTGATTAAGTGAATCTTGCATTCCCATCTCCATCAGACGTGTATGCAGAAAAAATTTAAAAGAAAAAAAAAAGGAAAAATACTTAGATTTGATGGTAAATGTTTGATAAATGAAAATTGAAACTTGATTCATAACAAAAACGTATGAGTTGCACATCACATACCAGTTATATGCAAGCACGGGGCAAACTTGGGGTTAGGCCTAACCTTGACAAATTCATCATTCAAGCTTTCCTGACGAAGAAATAGAAACTATTAGTAACATACAAATAACAAAATATCAAACAAAACTAAAACTGTTTAATTAATCCAATTACAACCAGTTTACAAAAGCAATAGTGAAGGCAACCCATGATGCCAATTTCATTATGCCAAGCAAAAAGCTCTGATTTTTTTTGAATCACCGTGTTCTTTTCGAGCAAAGTGAGAAAATTTAAGACCTCCTGATGGCCGACATACCATATCAGATAAACACCTCAAAGAAGAAACAAGCAGAAAATCAACCCCAAGGAAGAAGATTTTGAAAAGAGCGAAAAAGAGCACAATCATGCAGAGAGAAGAATAGAGAAGAAGCAGTGGTTTGGACAAAGTCTCTTGAAGCGTTCATGGATTATAAAACATTGTTGCTGTTCCTCCGAGCATCGGCAGATGAAGGTCTAGGAGTAGCAGTCAGAAATCTTAAAACTATTTTTATGAGATTTCCTATGAAACAAAAAGAAAATAAATAAATTAAAGGAAAATAAAATGGGGAAAAAATAAAAAAAAAAACCACCAAATTTGACGGTAAAGACCTAGAGCTCCAAAAAGAGATCTTTCAGGACCTGTTTTGAATGAGAGAAAAAAATCAACCCCCGTTATTGGTGTTGATTTGGAACTTCTCACGGTTCTCTTGAAATCCTCTATAAATTCAACCAAAACGCTTTAGATTCCAAAAAAAAAAGGAATTTCACAAGTATTTGCATATAGATTAATCGATATGGTACCTAAAAACCACAGTGCAAAACCCACATCCCAAAATGAAAACACTCCGGTTCTTAAAAGCCTACAAAAAGAAAAACCCACATTACCAAACTCATTAATCTAGATCAAGAAACGACGGATAATAAGCAAAATGTAGAGTTCCAAAAAAATGGAACCTTGGAAATAGAAAAATCAAGAAGCCGAGAAGCGAAAAAATGCTTACTTATCTCTGGAAAAACTAAAGTGAGACAATGGCTGATTTTTTTTTAACGGCAGCAGATTTGCAGCGTGTAAGGGCTAGATTTAGGGCAAATAGGGAGAAGAGAGAGATACCATCCCAATTCTCCTCAGCTATCACTCACTCTCCTTTTTGGACGAATGGGAAGCGAGAGACGGCATGAGAAGGTTTAGAGAAGAATGAAAGCGCAAAAAATGATAAAACAGCTCGAAGCAACATTGACTTAGGTGAAGAGCGGGCGACGTGGAGGCAAGTGCACAGTTTGAGCGCTAAAACAGAATGAAAGAGCTCGCGACGTGGACCAATAGGACGAGAAAACACCATAAGGCTCAAAATGCATGCGAATAATATGCTGAATGATTTTTTTTAACTACTGTTACATAATTTTTTTCAAAAACTAATCTTAGTGTTGTCATTATTTTCACTCTCTCGGCGTATCCAATCGAACCCCTTCTCAACGTATCTAGCCGACAAAAATCAATGTTAACCTCTGTTGGCCAGTGCAAACTTCCATACAACAAACTTAAAATCTACCAGCTCCTCCATAGCAAGAATGTATAGTTAAACCAAATAAAAATTGACAATATACAAAACCAAGCTCTAATCAGATTAGCACAAAACGTAATCAGATAAGGAAATTTGAGGTTCTTGCATGACAAAAGATAGTATCACAAATTTAGATTTTCCCATATAGCATCCGTTAATACAGCCACTGATGCTCTAAATCAAAAAAGTACCAAATCAAAGCACTTGACTAAAAGCAAAATTCCATCTAGAAGACAAGTTCATGAGGTTTCATGCCAGACTTAAGAGAAAATCTTGCAGCGAGGTAGGCCTTCAAGTCTGGGACTCCCTCAATGGACTTTATTAAAGAGGCATCAACAGCTTTCTGGTCTTCTTTCTTGTCTTCTGGCAGTTTCTTCTTATCCTATAATTTTTTGAGGAAATGTAAAAGAATAGACAAGCAACATATCAAATTAGATTAGCCAGACTAGGAAAGCTTAAAATAAAATAAATGCAAAACAACTAACCTCTTTTTCGGCTTCAAAAAACTCTCCCTCACCCTTCTTCTTCTTCTTCTCTACTTCCTTGGCAAAATACTTATCATCAAACTTCTCTAAATTTACTCCTGCGATGTCAACCTTGGTGGAAGTAGCAATGACATAGGATTGGTTCACACGCCTTAGAGGAACACCATTAATCTTGAATGGTCCTGCAATGAAAGACCAAATTTAAGCAAAGCACAAGAGTCAACCAAGAAAGAAATTCAAGATAAAAAAGAGAATCACTAGTTTATGATAAACAGGCAACAAACAATAATAACCTAGCCCCTCTAAGCCACAAGTGGCAAATTTCAATACCATATCCGCAAACAAATATAATGCAAGTAAAAGCTTCAAGTAAATCTCAGGTTACGATTTCATGGTAGCAGCAATCAATTTCAACCATATTGAATGTTAAATAAGTTGTGTTATCAGAAGAAGCATAACACAAAAATAAAACCCTGAGCTTCTAGGAAAACAACACAAAATGAGGTTTAAGCATACTATATGAATAAAAAACACGAAAGTGACACGGACTAAAATTAAGTAAAATTTATATATGACTATGGTAAAAACTAAAAATATCGTTTTTTGTTTCCCATGTGACACATACATTATATTACATGACACGAACACGAAGTATAAACATGAACTGCCAGGCGAAGATAGGGAAGCAATAAGGTTTTAACACCATTGTCTTGCATCTAATTGGTATTCAAATTACACGACTCTTACTTTATTTATTAACTATGAGCTGAAACTGCTTCAAAATTACACTAGCAGTCACCGATTTCATTTCATCAAGAAAATTTCCAAACAAACATTCAGCTAAGAAGAATAACAATTAAGGCAGCAGAAAAAATATGTTATAAAAAATGCTTTAAACAAACAAAATTACTATTAAATAGCAACAAGGAGAGAAAGAAATACTCACCGGTAACCAAAAGGAGTCCAGAAGTAAGTTGCTTCAAGAAAACAACTCTCTTTCCCATAAACCTCCCAGCCAACAAAATCAACACCGTCCCTGGAGTAATGCTAGCCCTGAACAAATAAAACAACAATCCGGTAATAAGAAACATATCGCCAGAGATCTACAATTAAACAAACAATCATTAAAAAAAACCTGAGCTTGGTGGGTTTAGTCTTGCGCTTATTAAGAAGCGGCTTTTTGACATCATCGGCCGGGTAAAACTTCGGGAGCTTCTCGGCAGCGGCGGGGGCCTTAGACTTGGGGTCATGGTGGGGAAAAACACCGCCGTTTTTGGCCTTGATGGCCCAAAGGCCACGCTTGTGGTACATCTTGGACCTAGAATACTTGCCCACACCACGTATCAGATCTGGATTTCGGCTCTTCACAGGTGTTTTCCTTTTCGGCGCCATTTCCTCTCTACACTCTTTGCTCTGCTGCCGCTACTCTTCCTATGGAGTCTAACAAACCCCAGCAAACTCGCGATATAACAAATATAATGATGCTGAGTCTAGGGTTTTTTTTAGGGGTGGTCAGTATGAGTGCCAAAGGTTTTGGGTTTTGGGCTTCTGGTTACCGGGATTTTGGGTTAGAAATAAAAAAGAAAATAAGAGATAAACAATGGACTCTTATTGTCGTGATCCAACCCACTTTAGCTAGACCCATTTACAACCTAAAAATTTAGAGAAATATTTTAGACTTGCTATTTCCTCCGGCAATTTATTCACTTCATAATTCTACAATTTAATCTAAAATATATAGAAAGTAAACTACAGTGAAAATTATCAAAATACTTTATGATAAGATAAAGAGTTTTGTAATATGAATTAAAAATTCAGTATAACCCAAAGGAGTCGTTTGGTTCACTGAAACTAAGATTTTTTTTAGGAATCATTTTACTCCTAAATCATTTTATTTGACGAATTCCGAAGAAGTTTAAATTTCCCAATTTGGTTGCATTGGGGGGAACATTTGATTTTTATGTTTGGCTTAAGAAATTTAAGATTGCTAAATGATGCATTATACTATACTACCCTTTTGTATTAAAGTGAATAAATAGTTTATTTATTTAAAGTGAATGACACTTTGATGGAAGTTATGTTTAACATATTTATTTATAAGTTTATTTATTTATTATTTAAGCTTATTCATTTTAACAAATGTTAATTAATTTATTTAACAGAAGTTAATTAATTAGTCCATTTGTTTATATGATTTTAATATGTAAATTATTTTGATTTATTTAATTAGTTAAGCTATTCATTTATAAGATGTTAATTAATTTATTTACTAAATTAACATTTTTACGTTAATTGATCAATTTGTTTATAGGATATTTAACATATAAATTTTTTGATTTATTTAATTAGTTAAGCTATTCATTTGTAAGATGTCAAATACTCTATTTACTAAATTAACATATTTATTTAATTGGTCCATTTATAGGGCATGAGAACATAGGTATGTGAAACATGTCAAAATCCTAAAATGGCCACAAAATGCAATAATTAAATGTAAAGGCTTGTAATATTAAATAGATTTAGGGGTAAAATGGTCACAAAATGCAATAATAGAGGGTAAAATAGGAACCAAAAAATATTTACTTCGGTAAAATGGCAGAGCATCTCACGTCCTTTTTTTACCGAACCCATACCCATGCCCAATCCCTATTTTCCTTTTCTCTCTCATGTCTCTTCCCCATTCCTCCTTCTCCTTATCTCTTGACTTTAGGGTGTAAAACGGGTCAAAGCTCGCAGGTCAATCTGTTAACCTCGCGGGCTTTGTAAGGGCCAGTCTTTTTCTTTTAGGCCCGTTTAAAAATGGGCCTAAACAGATTGGCCTGCAAGGGTAAACAATTTGTGTGAGCCGATTCACGACCAGTAGGCCAACCTGTTTAGGCCCTCTTTAATTTTATATATAATTAGTTTTTAAACTATATTATTAATGTATTTTTATTTCTTATCAAAATAATACATAACATGATTTTATTGTATTCTAGCAAAAAAAATGAATTCATATAATTTTACTTTGAATTCAAACTATGACATTATATGTATGATAGTGAAAAAAATGGAGAAAAAGTTTAATATTTAATAGAAATTTATGTTTTTTCAAGTTTGTAATTATTTATTTTAAAATATTGTAAGTGAATTGTAATTGTATTTATATGTGAATTTTAATGATTTTTTAAAAATTTATTTTATTTTTATTATTTTTATTTAAAAACACTTTGCCCATGGGTCAGCCCGATCCGTATTAAAAACAGACCAAACATGTAAAATTTAACCTGTTTAAAAATGAACCTAAATGGACTAAACCCGTTTAAGCCCGCATCCGTGCAGCTCGCCCCACCCCGTCTCGCCCGTTTTACACTCCTACTTTCTCTATCCCACATCTAAAATTAAAAAGAAAAGAAGCAAAAGAAAAGAGTGACCTAAGAGTGAGATGAGCCGAATGAGAAAAGAAAGAATGAGGAAGAGAAGAATAGCTGAGGAAGAGGGAAAGAAAGAGTGGAATGAAATGGCAACCGCTGCTGCTTGGGAGGCCGAAGAAGGCAATAGTAGTCGCCAAGGTTGAGACCGAAACTGAGAGGGGTTGTAATGGCCGAAGAAGACTGGAAAAGAGGAAGGATTGAAAAGGAAAAGGGAGTCAAACAAGAATGGTTTACGGTTGTGTAGGCCATTGAAACAAAGGTGCTTCATGCCTAAAAATAGATAGAATCGAGCAGACTAAAGGTTGAGATTTTGGGTTACAACAAGGGTTGTAAGTTGTTTATTTTCAAGGCTGAAATCGAGGCTAGAAGAAAGGGTTGTTGCTATTGTTGGGGGTGGCGATTGAAGGCTGATCAAAGGTTTCTTGAGAGGGGTGAAGTAACCAGTAGGGGTGTAAACAAACAGAACGTTCGACGAACCGTTCGTGAACTTATTCGGTTTCTGTTCGTTTATTAAGCTTAACGAACGAACACGAACAATATTTTAGTGTTCGTTTGTTAAACGAACCGAACATGAACAGAGGTATGGTTCGTTTGTTTTTGTTCGCGAACAGGCTCGTTTATGTTTATTTATTGTTCGTTCGTTTAAAGTATCATTTATTGTTCGTTCATTTATGTTCGTTTATTGTTCGTTTGTTATTTATTAAAGTACTAAAATTACTTATATTATATAAGTTATATAATATATATACCCTATTTTTAAGACATTAACCTAAAAAATTAGTACCTAATTTTAAATATATTTATACAATATAACTTTGTTGGTTTAAAAAATTAATAAAATATAATTATAAAATTAAATTAGTTAACTATACTTAAAAAATTATTTTTTAAAAATTTTAAAAATAATGTATTGAAATAAAATTAAAAAATGTCTCATAATAAATTAAGATTTCATTCATATGATCTTATCCATTGACCATTTACATATATATATATATATATATATATATATATATGTTACACATATTTGTGTATACACACACACACACACACATATATATATATATGATACTTTAATATATGTGTATGTGTATAATATAAATTGTACTTAAAATAGTAATTATCAATTTTAATAAAAACATTGTTGACTTAAGTTGTATTTAAGATTTTGTGTTAGATGGTTTCAATTTATATGTGGAATTTAATCTTTATGTAAGATTTTTAATATTTAATATTTAGTTTGTTCTTATGTAACTTGTTCATAAACATGTGTTCACGAACGAGTTCGTTTACATGTTCTCGAACGCGTTCGTCAATGCCTTCATTTACGTGTTCGCGAAGTGTTCGCGAACATTAACGAACAATCCTTACCAAACAAACGAACGAACACGAATGAACACGAACAGCACTAAAAAACAAACGAACGAACAGAAACATCAGTTCGTTTGTTTGTGTTCGGTTCGTTTACAGCCCTAGTAACCAGTCTTGGCTAGAAATAGAGGTAAGGCAAGGGCAACTACTGAAGGATGGGATAGGGGTTGTCAGGTTGGAAAAGAAAAGGCTAAGGGCAAAACATCATGGCTGATTTCAAGGTTTAAAAATAAGACTTTAACAGGAAAGCTGAAAATTAGAGCAAGTGCAGGGGTGTATCGTGCAATCTGAGGCCTTTTCAAGGCTAACTAGGTGAGAAACAAGAGAGAAATAGGGTAGAAGGCAGGGCATCGTCAGTGCTAGAGCCAAAGCCTGAACAAGGCTATAAAGCAAGGAATTTCGGGATGGTCTTGAAGGCTTTTGAGGACCTGTTTTTGGGCTATGTGGCATGGCTATTAGGGGCTAATTTGTGGCTGTTTTCAAAGGTTCTTGGTTGGCTGATGGTGGTGCAAGGGGCTGATTAGGGCAGTTCTTGAAGGCTAGAAGGTGGCGTATTGGAGCTGTTCTTGGAGCTGAACAAGTACTAGAAAAGAGACTGGAATGGTTTTAATTTAAGAGGTTGACTGTAAGGTTTAAAATAGGGGGAACTGTTTAATAAAAGGAATGGAGTATGGTTGAACCAAGGCTGATTGTGGCATGACTTTTGAAACTTAATAGAGGCCGATTAGCGGTTATTTTTAAGGGCTGTCAATGTGGGATTTAAAGGCTGAAATTGGCACTAAAACAAGGCACACGCAGGGAAGAAATCTGAGTTGTTGGGTACTAATTCAAGGGCTAAAACATGAGGCACTTGGGAGCTATTTTGGGCCTTTAAAAACATGATTGAAGAAAGGGATTTTAGGCTACTATAGGCGTGACAAAGTAGGGGACTTTAAGATTTAAGTGGCATTTCCAAGGTGCTGAATACAATGGCATTTAATGGCTGGAGTAGGCGTTGCTTAGCTACTGTTCGAGTGTAAATTTGTTGGATTTTTAGGAACTGAATTGGCTAGTTTAAGGATTGATGCTAGAGGTTGGAAATGTGCTAACTGAAAAGCAAAATGGTGCTATTTTAAGGGCTGATATTAAGGCTGGTTTTAAGTGCAAAATGTCACGAGTGCTTAAGCCAGAACTGAGATGGTTTGAGGATGTCTCGGGTGGTTCTAAGTCAAGATAAAGAGAGAAAAGGAGGAAGAATTAAATTGTTGCTAGAGTAGTATCAAAATCCGATAAGAAAATCAATAAACACCATTTAATATTTATAAAATATTTAGAATTTTATTGAATCGACATTAAGCTGTCTTAATGATGTTTGAATATATAGTGTGATGATAAGGCGATGAACTTAGACTTAGCTAAGCTCGATCTACATGCGCTAAACTCAAAGGTCGGTACGACAATACAATAATGTGACACATGTTGTAAGATAAATTAGGAAATTTATTAAATGAGTACTGAGTCGTGTAACAACGTTTGAACATGTTGCGTGATGCTAAGGAGACAAACACGAGTTTGGCAAGGTTTGATGCACGAGCACTGGGCATATGATTAGGTAAGACTTTTATAATGTCTGCGGTAGAATTATATTGTGTAGGTCTATCAAACCAATAAATACATTGATTTTAATGTCATGGATAAATATTAGTTACAAAGTTGAAAATGAGTTTAAACGTCAATTTAGTTGAATCATTGATGGAATTAACAATAATTACATGACATGGCATAAAATTGAATATCGAGTTAGAAATTACATGGTTTAGCGTTGAATTGTAGAATTATTGATGGAGTCGGATAGGTAATGATGATATTAAAATTATATAACTTTGGTTTCTTAATTGTGGAGTAGTTTCAAACGTGATAACATCAATATTGCAAGAGTCCAATATTGAGATGATTTTTATTATATTATATTGTTTAGTATACGTGAGATGCTAAGAGGACCCAAACTAGTGGTGGGGGTCTAGTATTGGTATTGTGGTATGCAATTAATAGTTATGATATTGAATTTTGGTAAATTTATTATTTGTGCATGCTTGATCTTATTGAAATTGAGGTTAAATCTCGATATAGTCTAATCATTGATAGATTTAAATAAATGAACATCAAACTTGTGATTGTTGATGAAGATATCGACATTGCATAATTCAATATTTGGTGTTTGTATAGAAGTGTAATATTTAAATATTAATGAGATACTAAGAGGACCTACATTGGTGGTGGGGGTCTTAGTATCGATAGGTTAGATAATAGTGCAGGTTAAATGCACCTACATGAGTGTGGCACTGGAATAATTATAGTTTTGCTGTTACAATGCCAGATTTTTTTAATGTGATAGAATTAATATTATGTTATTGTGAATTATTATGAATGGTGAATGGGTTTATTGAGTCGAACTGAGGTCAAATTGATGATGATAGACCATATGTGATTTGCATGGCAATGTAATTGATTGAGATACAAGGTTTCATGTCATGGGATTGCATCTACACAGTGTTTTCTCATATCACGGTGTTTGATCTCATGACTTACTAATGACTTTCAGCATGCACATTACATAACATGAGTTTTAACGAGATGTATTGATTTGGAATGAACATGCAAACAAGATTGATTTTATAAAAGTTCAGCACGAAGTAAGAAAACATTATGTATACTTATAAATGTTTAAATGGTTTGTGAACAACATTGGAAAGTTCTCATGTTTTCTTAAATGATTAAATTAAAGATATTTGTTGAACCGTTTTAAGATTATGTCATGTGTTTATAGACATCAATAAAGCATAAGTGGACACGCCTGAGTCAGTGATGCTCTTAAGCATACATGCGAACTTATCAGACGAGTTTTGATAAGGTTATTTGGACGTGTTAGACAAATTCAGGCATAAGTTTGGACCCTCATCTGATCAATGAGATTAGAGTATACCATGGCCATAGGTACAGCTCTTCTCCATTGGGGCCTTTCTGATCTATTAATAGCTACAATGGAAGTAAGTCTTTATTGATTGATAGTTGATACGAATTAATACTTAAGTGAATTATGCCACATCTCCATTGCATTGTTTTGACATGATTGGTAATCATGCTTTAATTTGAAAGCCCTATTTGACATTGGTTTGGTTTGTTTTTATCAAACCTTGAGCTTGAACATTGCCTCAGCCTTAGTGATAGATTTTGATGATCTTACATCATTCATACGAGTTTAAGCATGACTTAAGTTTCAATTATGTTTTTGAAACTTATAACAGCATAGATATTTTATATGATGGTTTTTATGTTGCTGAACATTCAATTTTGTATACTGAGATTATGCTGGTTTTATTTCTTCCTCGTAGTATGTTTTATAACCAGTACATGTGAGTTTTAAAATCATGTAACTTATGCTACATGTGTTAAGATGTTGGATAGATAAAACTATTGTGGATAGATATTAGATCGAAGGAGTGATATGAGGATTAATTTCGATTCGAATAAATATAAATGCAGATTGGTTTAGATAAATATATATTGAGATTAATATTGTGCTATACAATAGAGTACGGTTGCTTTAATCTACAGTTGCCAAATTAGAGTTCCTTAGGACATGATATCCATATAAGTATACAAGGATTATGACCGAAATAGTTTTTGACAACTGCATTCTTGTGGATTCATGCATTGCATGTAGGACAGTATAAAGCTAATTCTGCACTTATATAATTGGCTTACTAAGCTCTCGCTCATTAAAATTTATGCTAATTCTTTTGAGATTGAGCTCAAAGTTGGGAAAATATTTCGGATTTGTCCGAAATACTTTTGTAGCCTAAAATACAATCTCAACTCTATGAGGAGACTTACTTGCTCATTCTTGGTATAGTATGATTCTTCTTATACTTAACTACTAATTCAGGCTATTTTTTGATTCAATATTATAGGTTGGGAAATAAACTAAGATTATGTAATGTCTTGATAATATCTTGATGCTTTTATCTTGATGGAATTGAAATTGAGTTAAATATTGATAGAACCGTAAATTATGCATGACAACCATGTTGTTATGACTGTTATCGAATGCTATATATGGTATTGAGTTGTGGATATTTAGGATTGTAAAGAAGTTATGTTGTCTTTACAGGTGCTAGACTAGGACCTTGAGCAAATAGCTCTAAACAAGACAGAAGTTAACAACTTCATATTGACAATGTACACATATAGACAAGCTTGTTATGTTAGAAAAAAAAGAAAAATTATCCTAAAATTTTCTACACATCTATAGGGTTTGACATCTTGTCGCGGCTTTCGAGTTGTGACAGTTTTAATGGTACAAGAGCTGATTTGTCTAGTATGTGTTAGTGTGGACTAGTTAGATCAGTTTACATCCCATAGTAGTGTTTTTCCCTAAATGTAAAGTGCTTAATAAGTATGAGAACCATTTAAAATGTATATGTTTCCCTTATGGGATGTAAGATGGAAACTTAAAGAGGAGTTTTGGATAGCTCCCATGAGCAAGATGAGCTTTGTCGCATCCACCTCTTCCACAGCTTCTGAGCACGAACACCAGGTTCAAGCACTAAAAGCAGAGTTTAGTCAACCTTGCTGCTCTATTTGAGAGACAATTTGGAAGCAATCAAAGCACATAGTAGCTTCATGCTACCTCGTCTCCTCTGATTAGTCAGTGTCTGTCGGCTCCATAATCTTTAAATACATCTTCGAACATGTGGCACCTTCACTTCTAGTGCATGATGTGGGCTGCAGAATGGCTTGATTCAAGCAATCCAAAGGATGAACCCTACGATGTTTAAGGGGGTGAAAGACTCTGAGGTAGCCAAGACATGGTTATTAAGGATGGAGAAAGTGTTTGAGATTATAGGTTACATCTCAGAAGAGGTAACACTAGCTACCTATATATTTGAGAGTGAGGCCTAACGTTGGCGGAGGTTGTCCAAGAGAGTGCTTTTGAATTGGAATTCCACCATCACATGTGAAGCATTCCTTAAGGCTTTCAATGAATGGTACCTCTCGAAAAGTACCTAGTAGGGGAAGCAAGAGAAGTTCCTAACTAAATCCAAGGCACTATAACCATGGACCAATATAAGTCCTGCTTCATCTCCTTATGCCACTACGAACCTGATATAGAAAAGAATGAGGAGAGAAAGACCAAAAGATTTGTTGATGGCCTAAAGCCCTCCATTAAAGGCAAACTAGTAGCATTGCACATAGTGTCTTACATAGAAGCCAGAAAGATGGCCTAATTTGTTGAGCAAGACTTGGAAAAGACTCAGACTCATTATGAATGTAAAGGCAAGACCAAGAGAAAAAGGGTGATTTGAATCTTTTAATCTAGAGGTAGGTAAGAAACTTAGTGAGAACTAATGGCTGCTAAGTGTAAGATTTAAGAACATCATGGTTTGGGGATTGATACTATATACTTGTCTTTTACTCTTGAACAATGAATAAGATTGTGTTTGATGGAAATGACAGTTGAGTGACTTTTCATAGTTAGTCTAAGAAGTAAATTTTGTGATGGTCTAGAGTTTTAAATGGTGCATTGAGCCTTTAGGGAAATGTAGTCTCATGAAGCCTTCAGTTTGAAACAAACGAGAGATTTGAAAGGTTTTTGCCAATAAAATTGATCTTCCTAAAAGTGCATGATTTGATGGAATGCATAATTCAGCCTTATTTCGAAAACCATGTGGACTATGAAATATGATCTCAAACTATGAAATTTTGATTCTGATGGATTGGGCATTCATAAGGAGCTTCAATAAAGTATGATTCAATTTGGCAATTAGAGTTTACCAATGAAATTTTAGGCCTATCCACGATAATGATAGGAAATTTATTAGAACCTACCTATTGTGAATGGCAGGAAGTGATCTTTGTGCTATGCCTCAAAGAGGAATAAATGACTAATCTGGAATCGAATTAAAAATATGTATTAGATCATGCATTCTACACCTTGGAAAAACTATATGATATGGAGACTGTATGGATTTTGGAAGTTCAATAATTTGAACCATATGGTTTTGAACTAAATGAATTTGAAAACCTTAGGAATCTTCAAACTCTTTATTAGTATAGTTGAGATTGAATAGGATGTGTTACAGAAAACAATTCATGAAAAGAAATTTTGGAGACTTTTAGGACATGAAAAAAGGTGAAAAGTTAGAATTTTGTGAGATAAGACATCTAAGATTGTCTTGTTATGACATTTGATTTGACTGCAATCTGATAGATTTTGATTTATGAGAGGATGTAAGATTGCAAAATGTGAACTAGTGAGATGCATTTTAATTGTGGATTGGGCGAATAGTTGATATTTGAGGTTAATATAAAGTGGATATGATCCCTAGTGCAAGTGATAATATGTGAACTAGATTTTAAGATTTGTTAGACTTGGATTAAATGGATATAAAGAACATAATCAAGAAAAATGTTCTCAACCTTTTGGAGATGATCTTGATCAATTTAGAGGATCAAATTTTCTAATGTGGAGAGGACGTGAAGATTGCTAATTTTCCATTTCGAACTTGTAAATTAATGTGTAAATGAAGTAAATTAAATGTTGAGATATATCTTTAGGAATTTGACCATTATAAAGTAGTGATATTTAGGTACGAGAAATATAAGAAAACTTTAATGTCTATCTTACAAGAATCATGGAGAATTAAAGTCATAAAAGGATTTAATGTATAAGTATGCTTGGCATGATATTAGTTGAGGAAGTATACAATTTATATATATATATTTATATTTATATATATTTACATGTACCAAATTGGATGTGCATGTATATATAGGAGTGATTATATAAAAAAAAAGGAAGAAAAAGGTAAATGTATATATATAAATTAAAAATATGAAATATATACTAATTAAAATATAAAAAATAAATTTTATATATAAAAATCTAAGTGCTTTGCAACACCTTATGTTTGTTTTTTAGCTAACACATACCCAATCCCCATTTCCTTTTCTCTCTCACGTCTCATTCCCATTCCTCTTTCTCTTTAACTCTTGGCAACTCTCTATCCCACATCTGAAATTAAAAAGAAAAGAAACAAAAGACAAGAGTTGCTTAAGGGTGAGATGAATCGAATGAGAAAAGAAAGAGTGAGGAAGAGAAAAGTAGCCGAGGAAGAGGGAAGGAACGAATGGAATGAAACGGCAACTGCTACTACTTTCGAGGTCAAAGAAGCCAACAGTTGTTGCCGAGGTTGAAGTCGGAACTGAGAGTGACACATCTCGATCTCCAATAATCCTTACAAAAGCTTAAATTTGCGGGCTGATTTTTTTCTAACTTCGTCGTTTGTAGGTGAATGTGTAGGTTACCTTTTGATTTTAAGTGATCCCTTGATCATTAAGGTTCCTTATTAACTCCGAAATGATTGTAGATAAATTTTGTGTTGTTTCTATAATGATATATCATGATCATCTACATCAAACTTCTCATCATATTTAAGCGCATCTATAAACATACATACTTCCAACTCAAACAAGTATAATAATTATAATATCCTAATAATAGTATAACATACCTTACATCCCAGACTCGACACGTAAGTATATATATACAACCAAAAGATTATCAATACACAGTGTCATCGTCCATCTGTCTATACAATCTACTGAGAGCCATATACCTTACATTGTACAAAGGAAACCACTCTTAAGGAGCTTCCCAAACCAAAATCAACAGTGACAATATTAGTCAATCTGAAAGGGATGGAAACAAGAGGGGAGTGAGTCATAACTCAGTAAGTAACTACAGCAAGCAACTTAAAATCATAGTTTGCATCTTTCAGATTCAAACTTATAAATCATACACTTAAATAAATTTGAAATCAAATGTGCTGCAATCATAAATTGTAAGAAGCAACAATTTCATAAAATGATTTAAATCTCAATTTCAAACCATGCATAAGCATGCAGTCACTTCGATAAATCAAATCATTGTAAAACAATCGGATCAGTGTAAAACAATTAGATCATTGTAAACATATCGTAAAATAGTCAGATCACTGTAAATCAATTAGACCATTATAGATAAACCCAGTCAATGTACCAAGGGATAAGGCATTACGTCTATACTTAAGTCCTAGAGCTAACAATCAAAACGATCCATGGAAGCTAATCATAGAAATCGTTAGAACACGAGCTGCAGTCAACCATTGCTTTAACTCTAGATAGTTATGCTCACACTCATCACTCCACTGAAACTTGACATCTTTGCATGTGAGTCGGGTTAATGGAGCACCAAGCTTGGAGAATCCTTCAACAAATCTCCTATAATATCCCGCAAGCCCTAAAAAGCTGCGAATTTCAGTCACTGTCCTAGGCCTCTCCCAATTAATTACGGCCTCTATCTTAACTGGGTTAACTGATACACCATCCTTTGATACTACATGCCCCAGAAAATTGATTTGCTTTTACTAGAATTCACACTTACTGAACTTTGCATATAGTTCTTTCTCTCGAAGAGTCTGGAGTACTGTACGGAGGTGGTGTTCATGTTCTTCCCGGGATTGGGAATACACCAATATGTCATCAATGAAGACTATGACAAACTTATCCAATTGATGCTTAAACACCTCATTCATTAATCCCATGAATGCTGCAGGGGCGTTCGTTAGACCAAATGGCATAACCAAGAACTCGTAGTGGCCATAATGAGTCCTGAAGGCTATCTTCGGTACATCTTCCCCTCTAATCCTTAGTTGGTGGTACCCCGAACTCAAATCAATCTTTGAAAATATTTAGGCGCCTTTTAGCTGATCCAACAAATCATCAATCCTAGGCAGTAGATACTTATTTTTCACCGCCACTTGATTCAACTGCCTATAATCTATACATAGCCTCAAACTGACGTCCTTCTTCTTCACAAACAACACTGGAGCCCCCCCATGGTGACACACTCGGTCTTATAAGCCCTTTTTCCAACAACTCTTGTAATTGCTTTTTCAGTTCCTCTAACTCAACTAAAGCCATTCGGTATGGAGGCATAGATATAAGTTGAGTGCATGGGAGTAACTTTATAGCGAACTCCGTCTCTCTTTCCGAAGGTAGCCTTGGTAGCTCATCCGAAAACGCATCGGAGAAGTCCTTGACAATTGGAATGTCAGACAGTTCTGAATGGCTCTTTTTGGCATCCTCGACAAACATGAGATAGCCTTCATAAACAAATTAATCTCATATTAGTGAGACACCAATAAAATTATAAACATTCTATTTATCATTTCTAAGGCGTAATACAAGCTTTTCAGGTAAGGAGAAAATGACAACCTTCCTATAGTAGTCTACACTAGTATGATGGTTGGTTGGCCAATCCATGCCTAGTATTACATCAAAGTCATACTTGTCTAATAACACCAAATCTGCTACTAAGTACTTATCTCCCACCTTCACTTTACACTGACGATACACATGTTCGGTCATTTGAGATTCTTTGAAAGGAGTAATAACATGTAATAGATAACCTAAGGGCTCAGACTTTATATGCAATTTGCTACCAAATGTAGGTGAAATAAAAGAGTGAGTTGACTCTGGATCAATGAGTACAAATGCTTCTAAATCACAAATAGTAAGCTTACCCTTAACAACTGAACCAAAAGCATCAGCTGTCTCTTGGTCAAGTGAAAACACCCTACCATGCTCCATAGGTCTCTTGCCCTTATCTTGAGTCTTTATTTGTTGTGCCACTGGTTGTTTATCATCTTGTTTCTCAATGGCCTTAAGCTGAGGGCAATCTTTAGCTATGTGGCCTATCTTACCACACTTGAAACAAGCTCTCGTAGCCCTATAACAAGGCCGATTCCTATGATATCTGTCGCAAGTAGTACACGACTGAGAAGCAGCAGTGGGTGCTGTGGTTATGGCCAGAGTAGTAGGAATAGCTGTAGCAGTAGGCCTAACAGCCTGTGATCAAGGCGCAACAAACCTCTGCCTCTTACTAAGACCCTGATATTTGCTTCGCTCTGGCCTCCTTCTATCCAATCTCTTATCAGGGGGCTATTTAGGCTGCTTCCTAGCTTCATATTCAGCCTAAGAAGTCTTAAGTTCTTGCTCAACCGTCAGGGCTTTCCTCACGACGGTAGCATACTCCGTGAGCTTAAAAGAGCTAACTCTACCCTTAATGTTTGGCCTCAAACCCGAAGTAAATTTCTCTGCCTTCTTCTCATCATTATTGGCATAATCAGTGTCGTATTTGACTAAGGTAGTGAATCGGGTCTCATACTCATCGACCTTCATAGACTCCTGTGTTAGTCCAAGGAACTCTTTATTTTTCTTCCGCCTCACCACTGCTGAAACATAGTAGCTCATGAAGGTCTCAACAAATTTCTCCCATGTAATAATTGGATCTTTGGCCAATACGAATGGTTCAGTAGTCTTCCACCATTTTTGAGCCTTGCCTCTCATCATGTACACGGCTAGGGATACTTTTTCGGTGGAATTGCAGCCCATGTACTTAAAGAGAAACTCCATTTCCTCTATCCACTCTTCAGCCTTTGATGGATCTTTTTCCCCCTTGAACTGCGGAGGATTCATTTTCTGAAATTGCTTAAGGAGGGTCATGTTTCGGTCTACTCGATTCCCAATTTGAATAGTAGCTGGTTGAGGCACAACTGCTGGAGGTATAACTGGAGGAGGAACAGCCTGTGACTCTACAGGAATTGGTGGAGGTGGCACCTATTGTGGTGGTGTAGGTGGAGGCACTGGAGGTGCAGGTGGAGGTGGTGGAGCCTAAGGTATACTGGTTTGGTTAGCTACAAATTGTTGTAGCAAAGCTGTCATAACCTCATAATTTTGCTCCATTCTAGTCATCCTCACCTCCATGCTGTCCGAGGGTGGAGGAGTTGGATGTGAAGGAGTCGGATGTGGAGGCGATGGAGGTACAGGGGGTGATGGAGTCGAGGGTGGTATTGTCGACCTTTGAGATGGTCTTCTGAGCCCACCTCTACCTCAAGTCCTCATTCTAATCGAATTAAGATTGCCTATACCAAGAGCAGATCAATCTCAGTATAAGTCAATAAATGGATAATTTTACAAACATATATTTCACAGTACATGGGATGTAACATCACAGACGGTCTTAACTACACTAACACGTATTAGACAAACCCTGCTCTGATGCCATTAAAGATATCACGACTCGAAGGCCATGACGTTCACTTAACACTTACCTTATTTCATTTAGAAAGTTATGAACTAAATTTTTCTTTTTCTATTTACGGTTTGTTTTCAGTGTTAGTGTAGTAACTAAACCAAATCTTACCTTAATAATATTATTTCTCTAGCTATATCCTAAATCTCAAGGTGAATATAATTATTTTCGCCTCATATTTACTTATCCCGAAAGAAATGGGTCGAAAACCTCTCCCTTGTATTTTATCAATTTTCCCAGTAAATTACCTGCATTGCAAATACATTTTTAATTTTCACAAAATAGCCAGCTTTAATTTCCACAATTCCTACCATCATGCATCTCATGTTTCTCAAGATCCCACACAATAATAATTCCACATTTTTTTTTGCAGTTTATACATACTTTAAAATATAATCTTATCCCGGATCGTACTCGATAATCACATAAACCTATATAATAATTTAGTGCGATCCAAAGTTACATCCCATTTTACTTCCTAGTACTGTGAAATTAAAGTTTGCATAATTCTCAAAATGATATACAATTCGTATACCTTAAAAGTACAAAAGCAAAGCTCAGAGAACGTAGACGAGTACCACAACCAAGTACTATTCCCAAGAGAGCCTATACGAAGCTTGAAATTGGATTTCAACTAGTGTGATTTGCAGATGTTAAATTAAGGGGTGAGCAATCCACGGCTTAGTAAGTAGCTTAAATAAATACACACTAGGCTCATGTCGTAAAATATGATCATACATGCATGTACCATATAAAATATTAGGTATGCATTCTGCCATGAATTGCTACTCACATATAATCTACAATAGATTGTATAGGCTCGTTCAACTTTTCCTCTTATCTTTAACTCGCACAATTTCATCCTTTTCATTACTTTCATCCATATGGTTAAGCGTAAAGTGGCTAACCATTTCAAATAGCACATGATGCTATAGCAAAATAGAAATAAAGTTCAACAGTTTTTCTGACTCACTATCATATGTATAATATCCATCATAACTAGTGATGATTACAACGTCACAAGGTCATAATCGTTTTATCCATTTTTTTTTCTCTTTGGCATATGATCTCTAATGATTTATTAGTACTCGTGTAGCACTCAGTTCTCAAAGGACTCTAGAGGTGGCTCCCACAGTTCCGAAGAAATCTGCGTCGCACGTAGTTCCTTTGAGTTCTCTAGAGGTGGCTCACACGGTCCAAAAAGAATGGGTCTTACTCAGATTTGCCTCTTTGGTGCATGCTTTCTAATAGTTCATAGGTACTCGTGTAGCACTTAGCTCTTAAAGGACTCTAGAGATGGCTCACACAGTTTCGAAGAAATTTACGTAGCACGCAGTTCCTTTGAGTTCTTTAGAGGTGGCTCACACGGTCCCAAAAGAATGGGTCTTATTCAAATTTGCCTCATTGGCGCATGCTTTCTAATGGTTCATAGGTACTCGTGTAGCACTTAGCTCTCAAAGGACTCTAGAGGTGGCTCCCACAGTTCCGAAGAAATCTGCGTAGCACGTAGTTCCTTTAAGTTCTCTAGAGGTGGCTCACATAGTCCCAAAAGAATGGGTCTTATTCAAATTTGCCTCTTTGGCGCATGCTTTCTAATAGTTCATAGGTACTCGTGCAACCCTTAGCTTTCAAAGGACTTTAGAGGTGGCTCCCATAGTTCCGAAGAAATCTACGTAGCACGTAGTTCCTTTGAGTTCTCTAGAGGTGGCTCACACGGTCCCAAAAGAATAGGTCTTATTCAAATTTGCCTCTTTGGTGCATGCTTTGTAATAGTTCATAAGTACTCGTGCAGCACTTAGCTCTAAAAGGACTCTAAAGGTGGTTCCCACAGTTCCGAAGAAATTTGCGTATCACGTAGTTCCTTTGAGTTCTCTAGAGGTGGCTCACACGGTCCCAAAAGGAATTTGGTATTATTCGGTTGTCATTTTGGCATATGATTTCAAGTAGTAATGTTCTAAAAATCATTCAAGTCCTCGAGTTACATATATACATCAGTTGTCGTACAATTCCATTATCCTAGTTTCAATGAATACAACTAGGTGCTATTCGAGGTCTATAAGTTAAAAAGCGTGAGTTGTATATACTGTACACTAATTCATATATACATTCTCAAAATATCGCAATATATTAGCATGCTCACTTGTTGCAACTTAATTCAATCACATGCATTCCTCATGATGCAGGCACCGACATTTTATACGATTTTGTATATTCAGTAAGCATAAACAAGTCATAACACATAACGCACAAATCACAAATAAGGTTTCATTTAAGACGAATACTATTCACGATCACATCAAGTCAAACTTGTATCTTACTAAGACATACCTTCATAGTCTTTTCCGTGATATTTCACCAAACTTGATATGAAATTAGATAATTATTGAATAAATATTCTTTCATCTCTTACGAGATGATACTAGTAAGGTTTATTTAACCCACTTACCTTAAGATTTAACCATTTCTTCTCGACCTTTCGAATTCGTATTCTAGTCTCTAACCGCTCCGATTCACTACACATAATCCATTAACACTTCGATAACTCTTCGTCATTATACTTAATCATGCACCAAGAGCAAAATCTTAAAATACTATTAAATTCAATTAACTATTAATCCAAGACTACCTCTTTATCGTCGGTTGCGATATACTCATAGGTACTCGTCCTTATGTATGTGTATATATATATACATATATGTTTAAACGCATATATGTTTATATCTATGTGTATATCCCAATATGTTTTGTAGTTATATACATATATTTATCCATGCTTATCTTATTTTCTTTCTCCATATAAATATGCATTATGCATAAGTGTGTGTGTGTGTGTATATATATATGTCATTTTAATGACAGATCAATATATTGATTATCATGATATATAAATATATATCAATGTCTATCATCATTTTCATCCTTTAGCGTGCTTGTATGTTTACCTCGAGTCAATGTTATTTACCTTAAAATCCATTGATTTCAGTCCCTTTTTAAGACTTACAATACCTCTCGGTTGGCTGTTATTTTCCCCCCTCAAGCTAGCCCTCTTGCTGTGTTGAATATCTTTTATATATATATATTTATATATAACCTGCTAAAACAGCCAAGAATTCTCATCAAATTTGTCACGTTTCATACCTTGTATAATCTAAATTATATTCTATTCTAGCCAAAATCTTACCGCCACTCAAAATAGCTATAAACACTCTCGGTTAGTCTCCAATAGCCGAGAATCTCAACCTTTCCACCTTTATTTCAATGTTCATTCCTTGCTTCTTCGATGGTGGTAGCAGCCTCGGTTCAACCACTTCCTTCTCCTATTTTTCTATAATTCATAGAAGCTCTTTATACACCTCAAAGGCATTGTCTTTCGGCCTTCATATACAGGCCAAAATGACACAAAAAAAAGACCCTAAAGGGCCATATTTAGCCACTAAAAGCCACGACACACCTCTTTTTTTTTTGCACGTTCCAGCGTTTAAGGAAATCCACCTTCAGCCTCGTTTTAGCCTCTTAACACCCATCCATTTTTAGTCTCAGATCAACATCTAATTCTGCTCTTCAATGCCTCAAAAACCCAAATTTATTTGGCCTCCATCTCGCCTCAATAACCCATCTCAGCCTTGGCTTCTCCTCCCTTACTTCTCGACCAGAACAGTTCTTGCTTTCAGGTACACACAGCTTTCGGTTGAGCCCTGTCTTGAGCCATGTTCAAACGTAGGTTTGATGCTTAGAAAAAAACTACTACGCCCCTCGAGAATCCCTTGTATTCTCAGCCTCCAAGGGCCCCTTGCTCCTACCCTCGTACTCGGATTTTTCAGCTTCTAAAAACACTACATTCAGCCCCCAAGACCAGCGTTGATTCTACCTTCTGCTCAGTTTCCTTCTCACCAGCTCTCCTTCTTTTCCCCCCGGTCTACTCTCTCTTTTGTCACTTTCATTTCATTTTCTTTTCAAGGCTTCTTTGATAAGCCTTCGCTGATGATGAAAATGTTGCTTTGTTTAGTGGGGTTTGATGGGGAAAAGTCCTATCAAACTCCACTAAGCATATTTAATTTATTTCATTTGTAATTTCCAACTTGTTTCTCTTTTTTTTGTTTTATTTTAGTTTATTCTAATCTCCAATATCTACATTTACGAAATTTATAAATATATTTATAATACTAATATATATTTATATATATATATATAACTAATATATGCTTATATATATTTATTTATTTTGTTATATTCTGTACATATAATATGTGTATGTAGATATATTTCAAATATTGAATATATATTATATACATACATATATCTACATATATATATATTTTCATGTCAAATATATTTTTAGTGGAGGTATGTGTGTGTATATATATATTCCTTCCTTATTTTAAATTTTTTAATATTCATGTATACTACATTTTCTTTAGTATACTTGTGTCCTTTGTTTTATTAAAACAAATATACATATATATTGTGGAATATATGTATCTATTTGTTCTTATATATCTCTTGAACTTATTTATAAAATTTCTAAATTATCCCAAGGTATCAATCATTTATTGCTAAATTTACTAAACTTGAAACTTTATTCTCATTACTTGAAATAATAATAATTACAAAGTGCATCTCAGTACTTAGCTTATTCTATGTCTCTTATTTATTCACTAATATGGTACAAAGTTTTGCAGTCTTTACATCCTCCCCACCTTAGGAAATTTGGTCTTGCAAATTTTCCATATCCATCTGAAATAGGTGAGGGTACCTCTCCTTCATCAAGCTCTCTAACTCCCATGTTACTTCTTCTGAAGTGTGATGCTGCCAAAGCACTTTGACTAAAGGGATTGTCTTAGACCTCAATATTTTATCTTTTTTGTCTAAGATCCAAATAGGTCTCTCAGTATAGCTCAAGTCCTCCCAGATTTCCAAAGGTTCATACTCAATAACATGGGATGGTTCCGGATGGTACTTCCTTAGCATCGACACATGGAAGACGTTATGCACACCTGATAGCTCAGGGGGTAATGCTAGTCGGTATGCTACGTCACCAATCCTCTCTAGTATTTCAAACGGACCAATATACTGAGAGCTCAGCTTCCCTTTCTTACCAAATCTCATTATGCCTTTAGACGTAGAAATCTTCAAAAACACTTTATCCCCAACTTGAAATTCTAAAGGCCTTCTTCGACTGTCCGCTTAGCTCTTCTGTCAACTATGGGCTATCTTCAATCTATCACATATCAACTGCACATCTTCAAAAGCTTTCTCTACTAATTCCGGGGAAAATATCTTCCTTTCACCTACCTCCTCCCAGCCAATAGGGGATCTACACCTACGCCTATACAACGCCTCATAAGGTGCCATCCCAATGCAAGAGTAAAAGCTATTGTTATATGCAAATTCAGCTAGTGCCAAATAATCATCCCATGAGCCTTAAAAATCCATGACACATGCCCTCAACATATCCTCAAGGGTCTGAATCGTCCTCTCTGATTGCCCATCGGTTTGAGGATGAAAGGTTGTGCTAAAACTCAGTTTAGTTCCCAAGGCATCCTAGAAGTGTTCCCAGAAACGAGAAATAAACCGAGAATCTCTATCTGAAACTATGCTCACTGGGGCCCTATGTAATCTCACTATTTCTTTGACATACATATTTGCTAAGGCACTAAGTGAATCAGTAGCCTTCATAGCTAGGAAGTGAGTAGACTTTGTCAATTTGTCAACTATCACCCAGATTGTATCATGATTCTTACGAGTCCTTGGAAGCCCCATGATGAAGTCCATAGTCACGTGCTCCCACTTCCACATAGCTATGGGTAAAGGCTTTAGTAGGCCCATTGGCCGTTGGTATTCAATCTTAACCTTTTGGCACACTAAGCATTTGTACACAAAGGTCGCTATATCCTTCTTCATACTAGCCCACCAATACACCTTGCGTAAGTTCTGATACATCTTTGCATTACTTGGATGTATAGTTTACTTAGAACTATATGCCTCCTCCATAATTTACCTCTTCAACATCTCATTATTTGGAACACAAATCCTGCCCCTGTATCTCAACAACCCATCATCTTTAATCCCAAAATCCGAGTCTTGATCCGGTTGTATTCTACTAGCAATCTCCACAAGTCTAGGATCCTCTCTCCGGGCTTGTCTGATATGATCAATAATGCCAGGCTCGATCCTTAAGCTAGGCATCAAATACTCACCTTTTGGTTCTAGGTTTAGATTCAGTTCTGAGAATTTCTCCATTGAATCCCACTCTCGGACCATCATGTAGCTGATTAAACCCACACTCTTCCTACTCAGTGCATCAGCCACTCGGTTCGCTTGACCCGGATGGTAGAGAATCTCGCAGTCATAGTCCTTCAATAGCTCCATCCATCGTCTCTGTCTCATGTTTAGCTCTTTCTGCGAGAATAAGTACTTCAAACTCTTATGATCCATGTAAATTTGGAACCGTTCACCGTATAAATAGTGGCGCCATATCTTTAGTGCAAAGGCTACCTCTGCCAACTCCAAGTCATGCGTAAGGTAGTTTCTCTCATGATTCTTTAACTGCCTTGAACCATAGGCCACCACTCTACCATTCTACATCAATACACACCCTAGACCTTGTATAGAGGCATCACTGTACACTGCAAAACCCTCGAATCCACTCGAAATCGTTAGAACAGGAGCTGTAGTCAATCGCTACTTTAACTCTAGAAAGCTACGCTCACAAGCATCACTCCACTGAAACTTGACATCTTTGCGTGTGAGTGGGGTTAATGGAGTAGCAAGCTTGGAGAATCCTTCCACAAATCTCCTATAATATCCCACAAGCCCTAAAAGCTACGAATTTCAGTCACTGTCCTAGGCATCTCCCAATTAATCACGGCCTTTATCTTAACTGGGTCAACTGATACACCATCCTTTGATACTCCATGCCCCAGAAAATTGATTTGCTCTAACCAGAATTCACACTTACTGAACTTTGCATATAGTTCTTTCTCTCAAAGAGTTTGGAGTACCATGCAAAGGTGGTGTTCATGTTCTTCCCAAGATCGGGAATACACCAATATGTCATCAATGAAGACTATGACAAACTTATCCAAGTGGGGCTTAAACACCTCATTCATTAATCCTATGAATGCTACAGGGTCGTTCGTTAGACCAAATGGCATAACCAGGAACTCGTAGTGGCCATAACGAGTCTTGAAGGCTGTCTTTGGTACATCTTCCCCTCTAATCCTTAGTTGGTGGTACCTTGACCTCAAATCAATCTTTGAAAATATTTGGGTGCCTTTTAGTTGATCCAACAAATCATCAATCCTAGGCAGTGGATACTTATTTTTCACCGTCGCTTGATTCAACTGCCTATAATCTATACATAGCCTCAAACTGACGTCCTTCTTCTTCACAAACAACACTGGAGCCCTCCATGGTGACACACTTGGTCTTATAAACCCTTTGTCCAACAACTCTTGCAATTGCTTTTTCAGTTCCTCCAACGCAACAAAAGCCATTCGGTATGGAGGCTTAGATATAGGTTGAGTGCATGGGAGTAATTTTATAGCGAACTCCGTCTCTATTTTTGGAGGTAGCCCTGGTATTTCATCTGGAAACACATTGGAGAAGTCCTTGACAATTGGAATGTCAAACATATCCGAATGGCTCTTTTCGGCATCCTCGATAAACACTAGTAGCCTTCATAAACAAATTAATCTCATATTAGTGAGACACCAATAAAATTATAAACATTCTATTTATCATTTCCAAGGTGTAATACAAGCTTTTTAGGTAAGGAGAAAGTGACAACCTTCCTATAGCAGTCTACACTAGCATGATGGTTGGTTAGCCAATCCATGCCTAGTATTACATTAAAGTCATACATGTCTAATAACACCAAATCTGCTACTAAGTACTTATCTCCCACCTTCACTTTACACTGACGATACACATGTTCGATCATTTGAGATTCTTTGAAAGGAGTAATAACATGTAATAGATAACCTGAGGGCTCAGACTCTATATGCAATTTGCTAGCAAATGTAGGTGAAATAAAAGAGTGAGTTGAGCCTGGATCAATGAGTACAAATGCTTCTAAATCACAGATAGTGAGCTTACCCTTAATAACTGAACCAGAAGCATCAGCTATCTCTTGGTCAAGTGCAAACACCTTACCATGCTCCACGGGTCTCTTGCCCTTATCTTGAGTCTTTCTCTGTTGTGCCACTGGTTGTTTATCATCTTGTTTCTCAATGGCCTTAAGCTGAGGGCAATCTTTAGCTATGTGGCCTATCTTACCACACTTGAAACAAGCTCCTAGAGCCCTATAACAAGGCCGATTCCTATGATATCTGTTGCAAGTAGTACACTGCTGAGAAGCAATAGTGGGTGCTGTGGTTATGGCCCGAGTAGTAGGAATAGCCGTAGCAGTAGGCCTAACAGCCTGTGATCGAGGCGCAACAAACCTCTGCCTCTTACTAGGACCTTGATATTTGCTTTGCTTTGGCCTCTTTCTATCCAATCTCTTATCAGTGGGTTGTTTAGATTTAGGCTGCTTCTTAGCTTCATGTTCAGCCTGAGAAGTCTCAAGTTCTTGCTCAACTGTCAAGGCTTTCCTCACGACGGCAGCATACTCCGTGAGCTCAAAAGGGCTAACTCTACCCCTAATGTTTAGCCTCAAACCCGAAGTAAATTTCTCTACCTTCTTCTCATCATTATTGGCATAATCAGTGTCGTATTTGACTAAGGTAGTGAATCGGGTCTTATACTCATCAACTTCATAGACTTTTGTGTTAGTTCAAGGAACTCTTTCTTTTTCTTCCGCCTCGCCACTACTGAAACATAGTAGCTCATAAAGGTCTCAACAAATTTCTCCCAAGTAATAATCGGAACTTTGGCTAATACGAATGGTTCAGTAGTCTTCCACCATTTTTGAGCCTCGCCTCTCATCATGTACACGGCTAGGGATACTTTTTCGATGGAATTGCAGTCCATATACTTAAAGAGAAACTCCATTTCCTCTATCCACTCCTCAGCCTTTGATGGATCTTTTTCCCCTTTTAACTGCGGAGGATTCATTTTTTGAAATTGCTTAAGGAGGGTCATGTTTCGATCTACTCAATTCCCAATCTAAATAGCAGCTGGTTGAGGCACAGCTGCTGGAGGTATAACTAGAGGAGGAGCAGCTTGTGGCTCTACAAGAATTGGTGGAGGTGGCACCTGTTGTGGTGGTGTAGATGGAGGCACTGGAGGTGCAGGTAGAGGTGGTGGAGCCTGAGGTGTACTGGTTTGGTTGGCTACTAATTGTTGTAGCAAAGCTGTCATAACCTCATAATTTTGCTCCATTCTAGCCATCCTCGCCTCCATGCTGTCCGAGGATGGAGGAGTTGGAATATGGAGGCGATGGAGGTGCGGAGGGTGATGGAGTCGAGGATGGTATTGTCGACCTCCAAGAAGGTCTTCCGAGCCCACCTCTAAGTCCAGTCCTCCGAGAAGGTCTTCCGAGCCCACCTCTAAGTCCAGTCCTCCTCATTCTAATCGAATTAAGATTGCCTATACCAAGAGCAGATCAATCTCAGTATAAGTTAATAAATGGATAATTTTCCAAACATATATTTCAGAGTACAAGGGATGTAACATCACAGACGATCTTAACTACACTAACACATACTAGACAAACCATGCTCTGATACCATTAAATCTGTCACAACCCGAAGGCCATGACATTCACTTAACACTTACCTTATTTCATTTAGAAAGTTATGAACTAAATTTTTCTTTTTCTATTTACAGTTTGTATTCAGTGTTAATATAGTAACTAAACCAAATCTTGCCTTAATAATATTATTTCTCTTGCTATATCATATATCTCAAGGTGACTATAATTATTTTAGCCTCATATTCACTTATCCCAAAAGAAATGGGTCGAAAACCTCTCCCTTGTATTTTATCAATTTTCGCAGTAAATTACTTGCATTGCAAATACATTTTTAATTTTCACAATATAACCAGCTTTAATTTCCACAATTCCTACCATCATGCATCTCATGTTTCTTAAGATCTAACACAATAATAATTCCACATTTTTTTTGCAGTTTATACATACTTCAAAATATAATCTTATCTCGGATAGTACTCGATAATCACATAAACCTATATAATAATCTAGTGCGATCCAAAGTTACATCCCATTTTACTTCCTAGTACTGTGAAATTAAAGTTTGCATAATTATCAAAATGATATACAATTCGTATACCTCAAAAGTACAAAAGCAAAGCTCGGAGGATGTAGACGAGTACCACAACCAAGTACTGTTCCCGAGAGAGTCTATACGAAGCCTGAAACTGGATTTCAACTAGTGTGATCTGCAGATGTTAAATTAAAGGGTGAGCAATCCACGGCTCAGTAAGTAGCTTAAATAAATACACACTAGGCTCATTCCATAAAATATGATCATACATGCATGTACCATATAAAATATCATGTATGCACTCTACCATGAATTGCTGCTCACATATAATCTACAATAGATTCTATAGGCTCGTTCAACTTTTTCCTCATATCTTTAACTCGCACAATTTCATCCTTTTCATTACTTTCATTGATATGGTTAAGCATAAAGTGACTAACCATTTCAAATAGCACATGATGCTATAGCATAATACAAATAAAGTTCAACAGTTATTCCGACTCACTATCATATGTATAACATCCATCCTAACTAGTGATGATTACAACGTCACAAGGTCATAATCGTTTTATCCATTTTTTTTCTTTTTGGCATATGATCTCCAATGATTTATCGGTACTCGTGTAGCACTTAGTTCTCAAAGGACTCTAGAGGTGGCTCTTATAGTTCCGAAGAAATCTGCGTAGCACGTAGTTCCTTTGAGTTCTCTGGAGGTGGCTCACGCTGTCCAAAAAGAATAAGTCTTACTTAGATTTGCCTCTTTGGCACATGCTTTCTAATAGTTCATAGGTACTCGTGTAGCACTTAGCTCTCAAAGTACTTTAGAGATGGCTCACACAGTTTCGAAAAAATCTGCGTAGCACGTAGTTCCTTTGAGTTCTCTAGAGGTGGCTCACATGGTATCAAAAGAATGGGTCTTATTCAAATTTGTCTCTTTGGTGCATGCTTTCTAATAGTTCATAGGTACTCGTGCAGCACTTAGTTCTCAAAGGACTTTAGAGGTGGCTCCCACAGTTTCGAAGAAATTTGCGTAGCACGTAGTTCATTTGAGTTCTCTAGAGATGGCTCACACGGTCCCAAAAGAATGGGTCTTATTCAAATTTGCCTCATTGGCGCATGCTTTCTAATAGTTCATAGGTACTCGTGCAGCACTTAGCTCTCAAATGAATCTAGAGGTGGCTCCCACAGTTTTGAAGAAATCTGCGTAGCGCATAGTTCCTTTGAGTTCTCTAGAGGTGGCTCACACGGTCCCAAAAGAATAGGTCTGATTCAAATTTGCCTCTTTGGTGCATGCTTTCTAATAGTTCATAGGTACTCGTGCAGCACTTAGCTCTCAAAGGACTCTAGAGGTGGTTCCCACAGTTCCGAAGAAATCTGTGTAACACGTAGTTCCTTTGAGTTCTCTAGAGGTGGCTCACACGGTCCCAAAAAGAATTTGGTGTCATTCAGTCATCATTTTGGCGTATGATTTCTAGTAGTAATGTTCTAAAAATCATTCAACTCCTCGGGTTACATATATACATCAATTGTCATACAATTCCATTATCCTAGTTTCGATAAATACAACTAGGTGCTATTCGAGGTCTATAAGTTAAACATCGTGAGTTGTATATATTGTACACTAATTCATATATACATTCTCAAAGTATCGCAATATATTAGCATGCTCACTTGGTGCAACTTAATTCAATCACATGCATTCCTCATGATGCAGGCACCGACATTTTATATGATTTTATATATTTAGTGAGCATAAACAAGTCATAACACATAACGCACAAATCACAAATAAGGTTTCTTTCTAGACGAATACTATTCACGATCACATCAAGTCAAACTTGTATCTTACCAAGACTTACCCTCATAGTCTTTTCCATGATATTTCACCAAACTTGATATGAAATTAGATAATTATTGAATAGAGATTCTTTCATCTCTTACGAGATGATTCTAGTAAGGTTTATTTAACCCACTTACCTTGAGATTTAACCATTTCTTCTCGACCTTTCAAATTCGTATTCCAGTCTCTAACCGCTCTGATTCACTACACATAATCCATTAACAACTCTTCGTCATTATACTTAATCATGCACCAAGAACAAAATCTTAAAATACTATTAAATTCAATTAACTATTAATCCAAGATTACCTCCTTATCGTCGGTTGCGATATACTCATAGGTACTCGTCCTTATGTACGTGTATATATATATATATGTTTAAATACATATATGTTTATATCTATTTGTATATCCCAATATGTTTTGTAGTTATATACATATATTTATCCATGCTCATCTTATTTTCTTTCTCCATATAAATATGCATTATGCATAAGTATATATATCATTTTAATGACAGATCAACATATTGATTATCATGATATATATATATATATATCAATAACTATCATCATTTTCATCTTTTAGCATGCTTGTATGTTTACCTTGAGTCAATGTTATTTACCTTAAAATCCATTGATTTCAATCCCTTTTTAAGACTTACAATACCTCTCGGTTGGCTGTTATTTTCCCCCTTAAGCTAGCCCTCATGCTGTGTTGAATATCCTTTATATATATATATATATATATACACACACATATATATAACCTGCCAAAACAGCCAAGAATTCCTATCAAATTTGTCACATTTCATACCTTGTATAATCTAAATTATTTTCCGTTCTAGCCAAAATCTTACCGCCACTTAAAATAGCTACAAACACTCTCGGTTAGTCTCCAATAGCCGAGAATCTCAGCCTTTCCACCTTTATTTCAATGTTCATTCCTTGCTTCTTTGATGGTGGTAGCAGCCTCGGTTCAACCACTTCCTTCTCCTATTTTTCTATAATTCACAGAAGCTCTTTAAACACCTCAAAGGCATTGTCTTTCGGCCTTCATATACAGCCCAAAATGACACCAAAAAAACAGAACCTAAAGGGCCATATTCAGCCACCAGAAGCCACGACACACCTCTTTTTTTTTTTTGCATGTTCCAGCGTTTAAGGAAATCCACCTTCAGCCCCGTTTTAGCCTCTTAACACCTATCCATTTTCAGTCTTAGATCAGCATCTAACTCTGTTCTTCAATGCCTCGAAAACCCAAATTTATTTGGCCTCCATCTCGCCTTAATAACCCAGCTCAGCCTTGGCTTGTCCTCCCTTGCTTCTCGACCAGAACAGTTCTTGCTTTCAGGTACACACAGCTTTCGGTTGAGCCCTGTCTTGAGCCATGTTCAAACGTAGGTTTGATGCTTAAAAAAAAAACTACTTTGCCCCTCAAGAATCTTTTGTATTCTTAGCCTCCAAGGGTCCATTGCTCCTGCCCTGGTACTCGGATTTTTAGCTTCTAAAAATGCTACATTCAGCCCCTAAGACCAGCGTCGGTTTTGGCTTCTGCTAAGTTCCCTTCTCACCATCTCTCCTTCTTTCCTCACCAGTCGCCTGTCGCCTGATTGCCGACATGCAGTAGGGGCCTATGGCCCCCAAGGGCACGTGTTGTAGGAGCAACCCTCAGTGAACATGCCATGTGGGCCTCCTTGAAGCGTAATTCCCATCGAGCCGCAAGTAGAATCCTTTGCGGACGGCTTAAATACGCAACGTGGTATTGTAAGTGGCAGAGTCAACTTAGTACGAGAGGAACCGTTTATTTGCACAATTAGTCATCACGCTTGGTTGAAAAGCCAGAGGCGCGAAGCTACCGTGCGCTGGATTATGACTGAATGCCTCTAAGTCAGAATCCGGGCTAGAAGCGACACACACGCCCGTCGCTCGATTGCTGACCTGCAGTAGGGGCCTATGGCCCCCAAGGGCACGTGTTGTAGGAGCAGCCCCCACAGCGGACATGTCGTGTGGGATAATTCCCATTGAGCGGCCGGTAGAATCCTTTGTTTTCTTTTCAAGGCTTTTCAAGGCTTCTTTGATAAGCCTCCGGTGATGATGAAAATGTTGCTTTGTTTAATGGGGTTTGATGTGGAAAAGTACCATCAAACTGCACTAAGCATATTTAATTTATTTTATTTGTAATTTCCAACTTGTTTCTCTTTTTTTTGTTTTATTTTAGTTTATTCTAATCTCCAATATCTACATTTACATAATTTATAAATATATTTATAATACTAATATATATGTATATATATAACTAATATATGCTTATATATATTTATTTATTTTGTTATTTTCCGTACATATAATTTGTGTATGTACATATATTTCAAATATTGAATATATATTATATACATACATATATCTACATATATATATTTATATATTTTTTCATGTCAAATATATTTTTAGTGGAGGTATGTGTGTATATATATATTCCTTACTTATTTTAAATTTTTTAATATTCATGTATACTATATTTCTTTTAGTATACTTGTGTCCTTTGTTTTATTAAAACAAATATACATATATATTGTGGAATATATGTATCTATTTGTTCTTATATATCTCTTGAACTTATTTATAAAATTTGTAAATTATCCCAAGGTATCAATCATTTATTGCTAAATTTACTAAACTTGAAACTTCATTCTCATTACTTGAAATAATAATAATTACAAAGTGCATCTCAGTACTTTGCTTATTCTATGTCTCTTATTTATTTACTAATATGGTACAAAGTTTTGCAGTCTTTACAAGTAGCATATCAAAGTTTTGCAGTCTCTTATTTATTCAAATCAGTTTAAACACTCCTTATCTATTCTCCCTCACCTAATAAGCCTCACGCAAGCTAATTGTGCAAGCGGACTTTCAATCAAGCTTAGTCTTTAAGACAGCCCTCTACATAGCACATAATAAATCAAATCAATTTTAATATTTCCAATCATAAGCTTACATTAAGAATTGTAAAATTCAACAAGAAACGATTCTTAGCAGTGCCTTCAAAATTATTCAAATGTAACTAGTACCGTTTATCCCTTTTTTTGTTCACTTGAATGATTTATAGCTTACTTGGTCCATTTCTACATTTGAAACTTCTGACCTTATGGCATTATATTGGCCTTAAGGAAATATTTCGAAATCAGATTGCTTAACCATCAATTTTATACTTTTTTATTCAATTCCCTATTTAGAGGTGTAAGGTTCATTTTCTAATTCAATTTGTACTGTTCCCAGTGATTTTTCAAAATGCTGTCCATTTCTGGCACGTTAGGCAAGGTGATTTCCTGACCTTTGTGCACTAAAAATTACATTATTAATAATAGGAATATCCAAAAATTATGAATCCAAGACCATGTAAATCCTATTTCAATTCCATATTCAAAAAGGTAAATTTCATAATTTTATCATTTCTGAATCATTCTTAATATTCCACAAATTTACTCTGTTTTCAGGTGCATTTTGGCAAAATTGTCCACTAACTTTTATCCACAAAATGGTTCATATCTAAATGCAGGTTTGTCTAAATTATGCAAACTCAAAACCGTATCAATCCTGAATCATTTTCCTTTTAGGAAATGTAAGGTGCAACCAAATTCGATCTAGACTATTTTCTATGCATTTTTGAATTCGACCCTAGGTAGTCTGTCCCCTACAGTGAGTGTCCTTCATTCATATATACATATCTTAGGCTACAGAATTCCAAATCTATAAATTCCAAAATCGAATGAAACTAACTCATTTCCTTATCTAGGAATATAAGGTTCATAATTTAACTTTTCCTAGATCAACACCAGTAAATTTACACTGACCTATTTGCACAAAATACCTCATATCTAATTATAGGCACATTGAATTGGTGTAACCCAGAACCATAACAATCCCAACTTAATTACCTTTCTGGAAATGTAAGGCTTGCAACTAACTCAATCTGGGCTATTTTCTACAATTTTTCAAAATTAGAATTGGAATTCATGTTTTCTGGCAGAATACCCTGTATTTTTTAAACTATAACTCTAGGTACACGACTCCAAATCAGGTGATTCCAAAACTAAATTAAAGGTAACTTAAAAGGCTATCTACCATAATTTTTCAAGAATTTATCTCACTGTATAACATTTAAAGTGGACATTTTAATATCAACCCAGAGTAGAACATCAATTCTAGATTTTAATAGCAAGCCCAAATTCACTCATCATTTATCCATGCCATTGCAAATTCATTTTTTAATCATTATAATTTTCATTCATATTCAATAAATTAACATTGTAAAGTCAAAACATCACCTCACTTACCCAGAAAATCAGTAGCTCAAAAGATCACACTCTAATGTTCACAGCAGCTCTTCACCCTTCCATCTCTCAGTTTCACTTTTCCAAGCCTAGAACCCTACATGCAAAGTTGTTTCAAGCATCCTCACACTTTCCCTTCTCAGCTTCTAACCTAAAATGTTCATGCATGTGGTTTTAAAGTTCCATTGTGAATATATCTAAGCTAATTAAACCAAAATTGTTTCACCCTTTACCTTAGAAATGACCCACCCGTAGCTCTCCTTCACTTCCTCTTTTGGTTTCTTCCTAGTGGCTGATTGAAACCCACATACAACATAGCCTTTTTGTTTCTCTTTTCTCTCATTTCACATTTTCTTGGCTGGATTTGGGAAGGAAGAATGAAATCCCCCTTCCCTCACTATTCCATAATCACAAACGAAAACCCTTTTGCTTTTTTTTAAGTGCTACTTCTTCTTCCTTTCTTCATAAAACCTAGACCAATTCCCATACTTTTCTTTATATTTCAGTTCTAACCTGATACAAAATGAAGGGAAATTAAAAATGGCCAAAATAAAACTTATGGGGAAGAGTTCATGGTTTAATGGGCAGCTAAAAAAAAGAAATTATGTTTTAAATTTTCCTTTAATTAATTCTTTTAATTCTTTACTAGGTATTATAATTTTATCATATTTGGACCCATTAAAACCTTATTCTCATTCCATTTAGGTCCTTAAAAATTTCTTTTAGTCACACTAAGCCTTAGATTTTGATTAAATTTTTCGATTTAATCACCATATTTGATAAACCTTCTAATCACTCAACTTTGAGTCTAAGTTTTTGAAAATTAATTGTATCGATCCACAAGGATTTTAAGGGCAAGACCTATATAAGCGGAAAGGTCTCTAAATTATCTTTTCAATGAAATTTGAATCACCAATATCGGAGTTCTCTATCAAAAATTATGCCTTTTTCATTACTGATTACTCACAGTTAAAATTTCCTGACTATGACATGAATCTAAAAATTCATTGCCATTGATCCACATTGAATTAGATAGCAAGCCTTATATCTTCGGAAAGCCTATTGAGTTAGCTTTCCAGAAAAAATTGAATCGCCTTAATGAAAATTTCCTACTAAAAGATATATTCGATTCTTTACAAAGATGTTGACTGATGGATTTATTGCACATGGTTCAACTTCAGAATTTTTTTGGTATCAATCTGTAGGGAATTAAATTACGAGCTTTTTATGGCTAAAAGACCTTTAAGTCAACTTTCATAAAAATTTTACAATTTATTATTTCGATACTCCAATAAAGAGATATGATTGAAACAAGGTAGATTGGTCATGAGCCAAAAGATGATATTTTTGGTTTATTGTCAATTTCTCGAATGAAGGCCCAATCGTTACCACATGAACCAAATTGTCTAACCCAAAACCATATATGATGAATTTAAAGCACTACATGGTTTTTGGGTGAGTGTGCGCTCCTGTGGGACCTGCCAACTTGTCCATATAGAAGCTTACATTCTTATGCCAAAATCCAAAAGTGTCACGATTTAACTTCTAAACACTTCTAAAGGTCATTTTGTATTATTCAACATGTAGAAAAATTGTAGTTGTTATAGAGAGGGGTTGTAGTGGTCGAAGAAGGCTAGAAAGGAGGAAGGATTGAAAAGGAAAGGGGGGTTGAACAAGGATAGTTTGTGACTGTGAGACACGATTCTACTGTACTGTACATGTGATATGTAATTAATTATTGGGTGAAATTAATGTGTTAAGTGATTATAAATGAAAGTGTGATGTGGGCCCCACTTAATTTTAATATGTTCAGATGGGCTCGAGACTGAAAATGCTATGTATAGTGGTGTAATAAAATATAATATGATGATTTTGAGGTTTAAAATTTTTGAATTATATTATTATGAATTATTTTGTGAAGGTGGAAAACAAATTTGAAAATGACGTTTACGTCCCGAGGGTATTTCGTAAATTACACCCAAACTAAAATGAGTAGGGACGAAGTAAAAATATCTTGATATTCTATATGAAAAGGAGAATAAGATATTGTCATAAGATTTATCGAATAGGTCATTAAATCAAAAAATTTTGTTGGCAGTTCACGGGGGTAAAATCGTAATTTCTCACTATCCGTACACACGCGTCAACGAAACCACTTCCAATCATCAAGATACATTAAATGTGATTATTTGGTGGTGGAATCCAAAATTTTGAAATCCAATTACACGGTTTTTAGGATTAAGGGCAAAATTGTCCGAAATTTACATAACCATGGGCAAAATTAAGGGCAAAATGGTAATTTTGCCCCCTTCTAGAAGCATCTCCACTTTTCACCCCATAAGTGCCGGCCACTATTCACTTTCTTCAACCCCACACCCCACAACACCAAGAGAGAAAAAGAAAGAAAAGTCAACAAAAACCAACTAAGCTTGACTTTCTCACCAAATTTGCTTCTAGAAAAATTATCTACACACCCTCCTCTCTCCATTGACACCATTAGCTCATTAATTAAAGAAGAAAACAAGGAGAAAAAGGGAGAAGAAGATTTCGGCCAAATATAAGAATTTTCATGATTTAATGTTTCATTGAATTTCAAAGTTACATTTTGACTAAATCAAAAGTGTAGATTATGTATATGCCATTGGATTTGATTTTTGTTGACTAAATGAAAATCCACCATGAATGTGACTTTCGGACAAGTTAGGAATTCAAGGAATCTATGTAGATCTTTGCATAATAATGATAGAAAATGAGACAATGAACATGGATGTAAAGGTTAGAAAGCATTGATTATTCAAAATGGTTGAAAATTATGAAACTTGGTTCATGGGAGGTTTCGACCAGGGCCTTTTGAGGATGTCATTGTTCTGCATTTCATGTATTTGATATGCTAAATTACTATAGAAATTAAGAGAAGAAGACTGGTGAAATCGGATATGAAATCGAAGATAAAACAGGAAAGTTAAGTTTTACTGCTGGTGTAACATACACTGGTTAGGCATAGGCAATATCCAATGTGGCTGAATTTATTGAAAGTTAATAGCTTAAAAATAAGAGGAAAATTAATGGAAAATTTTGGTGAAATTGTTTTGCAACCGGGATTGTCCGATTTCGATTGTTGCTACCGAAAGGGTCAGTAATATGAGACAGGTAAAGGATGAGTGTGTAAGCCGTAGGGATATAGCGAATGCATGATTTTGATGAGTATAATTTTATGAAATTATTTGGTGTTGAATTGCCTTTTAAAATCATGCAAATATGTGGTTTATGGTTTGCAAAAAAATACTGTGTTTAAGTGCAGGGGGTTAGAGTAATCGCAACTATTATGCTGCCGAAAATTCCTTCAAAATTTTTAAAATATCATGAAATATTTTATGAGCAGGAAATGAGTGAGATTGTGTATTTTGGAGCTTATTTCCAATATTTTCCATAAATTGGAATTTTACGAAAAAATATTATTTAAATATTCATGTAATTAAATTTTATTAAAGTGAGATGTTAAATACGTTCTTTAAAATATTTCGCAATTATTTAGCACGTTTATAAATTTTCTGATTGAAGCATGGATATTTTATTGAATGTTTTTACTCTATTGTTAAATGTGAATTTAATATACCTTTCTGGAATTTTATTAAATTTTATTGATATTTGTTTAAATTCCTTAAAGGTATTTTTCAACTATAAATGAAATGTTTTGACACTGTTAGGCTCCATATCATGCTCACATGTATTATTGTACTGTACAGTTACTGTGGCTGATAGACCTGCCAAGTATCAGCAGTCCTAGGGACACCTGGCAAGTGTACTCTGAGGACACTTATAGACTATGGCCATAGATTTTACTGTTTACTATTACTTTTTCCTACGGGGATTATAGCATGATATATCGAGGGTGATGCCTAGTCTCCATCTACTATTTACTGTGACTGAACTGTGAATCACTGTAAACTGTTTTAATGAACTATGGATTACTGTTTACTGTTTACTGAACAGTACTAAATCAACACTGTTTTACTAAACCGTAAAGTACTGTTTACTTTTTACTGAATGGTATTGAATTATTACTGTTTACTGAATTAAAACGTTTTATGGAAATTATTACTAGTAATTGAAATATTTATTGAATTGTTACCGAACTGTGAAACCCAAGTGTTTACTGTATTGAACTGTTTCTATACTGTTCACTAAACAGTTATCGTACTAATACTGAACGTTTACTGTTACTGCAAAGAGTACTGTACTGAACTATTACTGAAGTGATTTACTGAACTATTAATGTTTTCAAAAATGAACATTTTACTATCTCTAAACCTATATGGTTTACTGAACTGTAACTATTTACTGAAAAGTAATATTGTTACTAAATTGTTACAAATAAAAGTGTTACTAAATTAATTACTATTAAAGTGAAACTGTTTATTGACACAATTCGTTACTGTTTTACTGTAGTGTTTACTGTGTTAAATTCTATTTCCACTGTTTTCTGTACCACCATAGTCCTTTCTGTCAAGGCTGAATGCTTGATTGTGTCACCAATTATGGGTTCGACCCTCTGGGTACTTTTCTTTCGGACTAGAAAGTGAAACTGCTCTGGGTACTTTTCTTTCTTGTTATATTTCCTAACTTTCAAATAACCTCTTTTTTGGAGTGATACAGCCAGAGCACCTTCACTAACAGAATTACTTTTAAACCATTACATTTTATCTTTCACAAATAATTTGTACTCTCTAGAAAACTTACTCTACCAAATTAGGAGCTAAAACTTCTCTCTTCTTTCCATACAATGGGTGATCTACACTATTTACCATATACGGCCTCGTTTGGTGCCAAGCTGATATTAGATTAGTAGCTATTATTTAAACAAATTCAATCAACGGTAAGTGATTGTCTGAGGAGTTTTTAAAATCTCGTGCACACACTTTCGACATCTCCTCGAGAGTCGAAATAGTGCGTTCGAATTACCCATCGGTCTGCGGATAGAAAGTGATGCTAATAGTCAATTGGGATCCCAAAGCCTCCTAATATCTTTCTAAGAGCATAAAGCAAATCGGGTATCCCTATCACAAGTGATGCTCACTTGAATTCCACATGGAGTCTCATTATTTCTCGAATATATATTGGCTAAGGCATTAAGAGGATTAATAAATCTGATAACGAAGAAATGAGTTAATTTGGTCAATTTGTCCATAATCACTTCTATAACATTATGATTTTTCTAGTTCTTTAATAAGCCAAAATAAAATCTCTCATGACCGTCTCCTATTTCACATTGGTTTGGTAGACGCTGCAATAAACTTGTCGACTTTAATGTTTACCCTTCACTTATAGTAGGTGAGACATTTGGTATCAATCTCCACGATATCTCTTTTCATATTAAGTTATCAATACACTTTCCATTCTTATGGTACATTTAGTATTGCTTGAATGCGAAATGTACCTGAAGATGTGATCTTTGTCAGAAATCAGATTCTTTAATTGATAATTATCAAAAATACAAATTCTGTCTCAAAACTATCTGCGCCAATCTTATAATTCAAGTGCATCTCCATTTATATGATTGGCAGTAAATTTATTTATTTACTCCTCTGAGTATGACTAATTTTATCTGTTAAGTCTGACTTGATCTTAAATCTAGCTGTAAACACATGATCGTCAGAGGAAATCATATTCAATCTAAGATTTGGGAATTACTTCAACAATTCACGTTCCCTAATCATCATATGAAATACCTTCTTAATACTTTTTTCAACTTAACACACTTGTCACTTCAGTTGCTTTCCCCAAGTAGTATAGTACTTATCAATTAAAACCTTTTAACAACTTTTGAATACTACACTTACACATACCCATCCACTCACATTTAACTTCCTCACATATGAATCATATTAGTGGAACAACTGATCCCACAAACTCTTCCATAGACTGATTATGATATTCAACTAAACTCAGTAAATTTCGTATCTCAATTACAATATTTGGTCTCTCCCATTTAATAATACCCTCAATTTTAGGTGAATCCATAGTCGTTTCGTCATTCAAAACCACAGGTCTCAGAAAGAAATATGTCTAGCCAGAACTCATATTTACTAAACATACAGCTTCCAGTCTCTGAGAGTCGGCAAGGCTATACATGGTACTGCTTATATTCCTCTAGTGCCTTAGAATTTATTAGTATATCATCATTGAATACTATTACAATTTATCCAGGTATGATTTAAATACCTCATTCATTTGGCTCATAAACACCAAAGGGCATTCATCCATCCGAAAGGCATTACAAGGAGCTTGTAATGGTCTTACCGAGTCCTAAATGTTGTCTTAAAGACATCAGCCTCTTGGATTTTAGCTCATGATACCTTGATCAGTAATTGATCTTAGAAATATTTGTGCGCCCCTGAACAGATCAAATGGACTGTCAATCCTTTGGTAGGTGCATATTTATGTTTAATAGTAACACTGTTATTTAATCGATAGTTAATATACACTCGTATCCAAACAAATAACACTGCTACTCCTAAAAAAATACATTAGGATAGATAAATTCTTTATCCTATAATTCCTAGAGTTGCTCTTAAGCTTCTTCAACTCCATTTATGTCATCCGATAAGAGCTTAGAAGTAGGCTCCGTACCAAGAATCGAGTCAATGATAACTCAATCTCCCGAATCAATGATAACCCTGGTAATTTATCTGGAATTACATCTGATAAATTTCTAATCACAAATCTCATAAAACTTTGGACGTTTCGTCTCTACGCCCTTCACATACACCATATATCCTCGAAACACATGTACATAACACTTGAACAATTACAATACACATTTCACTTTGATTCATTTATTTATTTACAACTTCACAGTATAATGTTCAAGATAAGAGGAGGTGATACACTAGGTATAACAATTTAAGCTAACACAATTCACAGCTAACCTATCCATTTCTGAAATTACTTCAAAATCATACATATTCGACAAATGTAGGTTACTGTCATTTTCCTTCCTCTTACAGTCACTTTACAGTTTCTATACACACTTTTCGGAAATTGTGATACTCTAAACAGTATATTATTTTGTAAAGTGTACCCCAGAATTCTTCGGTTCTATAGGTATTTGATTAATACACACAGAAAACAGAAGGAATGTGTAGAACTAGGATTAATAGTACTGATATTGAGTTATCAAATACACAGATCACATTCTCAGTCACATTCAGTAGATGTATCACTTCTCATAGCATCAAACAATCTCTAACTAGATACCCTGCCTGTTCACATCTAAATAAAGCCCTAGAGAATATATAACAGGGCTGACTATCACATGACCTCCCACAATGTACACATTAGGTCGCATCACTCGTCTGAGTAAAGGTGGGGCCAATAGTAGGGATTGTTATACAAAAATTACTCTATCATAGTATCATAAGGGACATTCTTTACACAACAGTTACTCTATCACAATCGATGAGTTCGAGGTCAATTTGGTTTACCGTTATTCAAAAGAGTTATTTCAATGTAGGGACACATTCATCATTTTCGAATTTATTTCTCTCTTTTCAAGATACATTCAAACAAATGATCTTAGGATCTATATTCTGGTGATATCCACATTTCACCCCAATATATTTGGATAGAGAAAGTCCTGGTGGAGCCTTTACCGAGTTAGTCCTTGTATCTTATCGAACAGACCTTTCATTAATATTGTAATATCACCCATTTCACTTAAAATTTTCAGGTTACTACCCCTTTTGATAACCCTTAACTCATTAACTTCTGCATAATTCAAACACTTAACCCAATTTACAATCACTTGATTCATTTATATATTCAAACTATATAGTACTACAGGGGATGGACACTTGCTTAGTTCCAAAGGCACCGACAGACATTAGACCAACCTTGCTTTGATACCAATAAAATTGTAACAATTTGTTATATACAGTAATTATCATATTTATCACATATCATACATATATAGTGGTTGGTTGGGCTATTTGTGATGCCTTTAACACTATTCACTTAAAACAGTAAAACACTTTACACAATATTTTATTCATATAAATAATTAATATTTACAACTGTATAAATCAGTTTACATTCCCTGAGATTAAATTTATAACAGGTAGTACTGTATAATAAATGTCTGAACATATAAAGGTAAACACAATAACCCCAGGATCCACTATAAACTGCTTCGGGATAACCAAAGCACAGCCAATCTGCGAAACGGTATACCAAATAACCACTTAATATAATCTGTGGAGTGGAAAAATAAGAGGTGAGTGGAATGTGCTCAGTAAGAGAACCGCATGTAAGTTTTGATACTAAGAAATCTATATGCACAAAAGCGTTTAATTTTTCCTAACAGTACACTAAGGGCAGTAAAAGGATGGATACTATAGTCGGCCACACAACCAGATGGAGTATAGGAGGTATTTTGAAATACCTGTCATGTCTTGGACACACAGAAGCGACTATAGGGAGTAATTGTTAAATTGTCGATATAAAAACAATTTAATATATTCTGAATAAATAAATAGTAAGAAAACCATTTAATAAACACTTTAGTATTGTTTAAAACACATGACAGTAAACAGTAACAATGACAGTACGGGAAATAGTTCAGTGAACAATAGTAACAGTATAATGATAGTACAAAAATCAGTGGAAACAATATTAACACAGTAAACACTTCAGTAAAACAGTGAGTAAACAGTTCAGTGAACAGTTTCACTTTAACAATTATTTTGGTAAACACATTTAGTTGTAACAGTTTACGTAACAGTTTTCAGTAAACAGTAACAGTTCAATCACAGTTCAGTAACTGTAAACAGCTTGAGTACCAGCAACAGATCAGTAAACAGTAAAGTAACAGTAACAATTTAGTTAAACAGTACAATAAACATTTCAGTAGCGATCAAAATTATTACTTCGATAATCATAATAGCAAAACATTTTTATCTCAGTGATATAATGATATTAAAAATGTTACAACTGCGTGGCACTTTATTTCCGTAGGACTCAAGAGGTGGCCCCTATAGTCTACATGATTTGGTAAACACTTTGATGTCAACAAAACTATTTTTAATAACAGTTAATAGTTTAAGTAACAGTGAACAATTTTGTAACAATAAACACTTCAATAATAGTAAACAATTTCACTTCAGTAACAATAACAGTAGGTTGAGACCAGGCATCACCCAAAGTATATCATGCTATAACAGTAGTCCTCGAAGGGAATAACAGTAAAAGTAAACACATGGCCATAGCCTATGTGTGTCCTCAGAGTACACTTGCCAGGTGTCCTGGGATTGCTGATGACTTGACGGGTCTATCAGCCACAGTCACAGTATAGTAACAGTAAACACATGAGCATGATATAGGGCCTAACAGTCTCAAAACGGTTTAATCACATTTTAAACTTCATAAATGAAATCATTTAATTTCCATAAATAAAATAATATTTAATTTCCATAATAAAAATCATAAATAAAAATCACATAGACAGTTTAAAATTGAAATTTTATAAAATATTCACATTTTAGTTTTCATTTTTAGAAACATTCTATTTCACTGTAATTAAACTAGAAGAACATGCTGGTACTCTTTAATTAGTAAAATCTGATAACACAAATATTTAAGTATTATTTTTCAATAAATAATAAAATAATGTAATTTAATTAATAAATTGCAAATTAAATATTGAATCTCATATTTTTCATGCTTAAAAATTATTTGAGAATATTTAGATGATTTTTAGAAATTTCGGCAGGATATCGGCTAGTTAAATCCTAACCTTCCTGCACTTTAAACACAGTTCAATTCCAACCAAAAACCACAATTTGCATAGTTTTCAAGGCATTTCACTTCCAAAATATTCTCATAAAATTATTTGCATCGAAACCATGCATTCATAATATCCTTACATTCCACACACTCATCCCTTACCTGTCTCGTGATATCGAACTTCTCGATAACACAACTCGATATCCAATTCTCCCGTGCTGCAGATAAATTCACCAAAAAATTAGCTCACTTAACACTTATTTTTAAGCTACTTTTCATGTTTAATTGCAGCCACATTGGATACTGGAAATATTAAACCGATATAATTTCTACCTATAGTAAAACTTAACTTCTTCGTTTTAAATCGGAGTTAAAATCCAATTGCACGAGTGGACTCCTTATAATTTCTGCATTATTTTGGCATATTAAACCCATCAAATGCAGCACCATAACCTACCCAAATAGCCTTGGCTGAATGTTACCTCAAGCATTTCCCATGGCATTTCAACAATCTAAACTCACATACTTGTTTATCCATGCTCACACATTAATTTAGCACCAATTTCATGCGTGAAACACTAAGTTTCTATTGACTTCCACCTTTGACTGAAACCTCCATTAAGGGTAGTGTCGTAATGTGTCAAGTCCTAGAAACTAACCCGATAGACTTAAATTCTTAGAGTCGCCACCAACCATTCTAACCTAAGGTGTGATTGGTCACCTATTCTTGTCTAAAGATAAGGCTTGGTCTACATTCAAAGATTCTTAGACTCGAGAGCATAGTTATGTGTGGGGAAGGATTAGCACCCTCACAATGCTCATCCTAAAATGGTACCACTTAGTCTTAGGTTACCTTCTAAATTTGCCTAGGTTAATCTTTAATTTCGATATACTTAATATTGAAAGATATTTCTAAGTATCCTCCATTAAGCTGGTGGGATAACTTAAAAATCCTTCTCACCTCAAGAGTATTCAAGTATTTCTATGCGACTTGCTTGAAAAGGCTTCGTCGTCGGATAAATTTTAGTATTTTATGGAGATTTCATAACTTTGACTCCTTTCCCCAAATTATCCTATTTTATTTTTATCATTTATTATTTTCTATTATTTTCTTGACTAATATCTTTATCTATTACTTATTGTTATCTTTATTTATGAATATAAATTTTTTTAATTTTTTAGAAAATGAATATAAATCATTCTTTCTAAAATTCCATTAAAATCCTCCATTAAGCTAGTAGGATTTAAAAAAAAAAATTCTCTTACCTAAAGATTTCTAAAGTATTACTTAAGCGTAACCTTCTCTGGAATCTTATCATCGAAATGATCAATATCCACTTTCATGACTTATTATTATCTAATTCTTATTCTTATTATTTTATTTTTATTTATTATATTTATTATTATTTTTTATTATAGTTTTAGAAAATGCACATGAATTATTTTTTATTGAAAATTCCCTTTAGCTCTTTCCATTAAGCTAGTCAAACCATGAAGGAAATCCTCTCACATTGAGATTCCAAAGAATTACTTAAGCGTAACATTCTTTGGAATCTCATCAGCGGACTAAATCATGTCCATCTTTGTAATTTTACTAATATTTTTATTTACTAAATCTAATCATTATTTATCTTAACTTTATATCTTACTATATTTATATTTATTTTATATTTTCTAATTTCTACAAAAAGTCTATCATGCTACGTGATAAATTACTCACTATAATTCCTAGAATGAATTAAACAATTAAATTCTAAAACATTCAAACTATATCCAGCATATCATGATATTAAACTAAACAAATCCAACTAACATACGAGTTATTTACTCAATATACTGATCATACAAATTACCAAATCATGTAAAATCAACCAAAGCATATTATGCAAGTCATGCAAATAAATCCTCATTACTTCACGTCAAGTCACTAAATTAAACTAAGTCATATTAATCATGTTGTTAAATCATGCACATAAAAAAAAAATCTAATTATATAATACAAATTAAATCCAAATATTAAATCATGCCAATTTAAATTATTAAGTCTTAATTTATTATACATCACCAACTAAATATATATTAATTATAAATCTGATTAGTCCTACCAACAATTCTTTCCTTTTTATTTTACCTTTTTCTTTTCTCTTTCAATACCATCAAACCCGAGATTCCCTATCTTCTCCTCCAAACTGACAGCAAGGGCAGCATAGCAGCTCGGAGTGTTGGATGCTTGTAGCAAGCGATGAAAAGTCAACATGCTAAAGCTCGAGGAAGGAAGCGAGGGAGTTTGGTGAACGTTGCTTGGATAGCGAATAGTAGTAGTGGCAAAAGTTGACCCGATCCGAAAAATCCGTCCAATTAACCTGAATCCAAATCCGACCTATCCGATTTGACTAAAAAAGTCAACAACCCAAATCCAACCCGATCCGAAACCAAATTTATTCGAATTTACATTAATCCAAACATGACCGGATCCGAACCCAAATTCATTCGAATTTAGATTAACCCGAACCCGAATTGATCCGAACCCAAATTGACCTAAATCCAAATTGATCCGAATCCAAATTTACCCAAATCTAAAAAGATCCAAACTTAAATTTAATATTATCAGTAAATATTTAAATGTTAAAATTAATTATCAATGTATTTTAATATAGTAAAAATATAATTTTTTTCAATAATATGAGTGTTATATATTTTTTTAATCTAGTTAAACTTAAATATTCACTTTTATATTGCATTCATTTGAACCTAATGTATAATTATTTAATGGCTAATCTATAATAGAGTACAGAAGCTATATCATCTACACTTAATGTCTCCGATTATTCTATAAAAAATCAAGATAAATTAAAGAGATATTTAGTACTATTTTATGATATTTAGTAAGGATTATTAAATCACTTTGAATCATAAAGTTATTAATTATTATAGATAATAAAATAAAAAAATGTAATTAATTTATGAATATTAGTAAATATATTATAAAGAAAACTATCATAGGGATTATTAAATATTTTGTTATTTCAATCCCAACTGTACGGCATGTAAGAAGAAAATTTTATTTTCATGAGTTTTGTAATTCTTAGAAATATGGTTTCAATTGATTTTCACACCAAATAAATCACATAAAGATGACCAAGGTTTAACCCAATAAACATGTCCAATCGACCCGAATCCAAATCCAACCAACCCAAATTGACTAAAAAAGTCAACGACCCAAACTCGATCTAATCCGAACCCAAATTGATCCGAATTCAAATTGATCCAAACCCGATCTTATCCGTACCTGAAATGATCCAAACCCGAAATAGACCGATTTTTCCTTAACCTAAACCCGACCTTATTCGAACCCGAAATGATCCGAATCCAAAATCATCCGATTTTTCCTTAACCTAAACCCGACCTTATTCGAACCCGAAATGATCCGAATCCAAAATCATCCGATTTTTCCTTAATCCAAAATGATCCAACTCAAACCCGATCCGACCAGCCCATTTGCCACCTCTAGCGAACAGTGAGGAGAGGTGGAGGAGGCGATAGGCAGCAGCAATGGTGGCACTGATAGGAAGATGGTGGCTGTTTAGGAAGGTGCGATGAAGATGATGATGCTGAGCAAGGTGGCTGTGAAGGTGGAAAAGAAGGGGCTGTGATGATGCCTGATTTAATGATAGCAAGGTAGAAGTTTCTGTCAAGGCTGAATGCTTGATTGTGTCCCCAATTATGGGTTCGACCCCCTTTTTATAATCACAAATTTGTTAGTCCTAATACAACTAAACCTATTCTACTAATTATCTCCTATTTTTTCATATTTTATCTATTTAATTCCTATGTTAATCCTAATCTAACTCTATCAATTTTAATATTAATCTAATAATAACTCTCTTATTTTAATTAATTCTAATTTAAATAGTTATCCTATTCTAAAATTATTATAATTTTTTATTTTATTTATTAATTATTCCTAAATCATATTTTTATAATAATTTTAAATTTAATGTTAATTCTAAATCTAAAAAAAATCCTAATTTAATTCTAGCATAATTCTAAATTGTTAAATTAAATTAAAATACAATGTCATCTAACCCAATTAATTATTTTACAAGTTAAGACCCTGTACAAAATAGGGTGTCTACAGTTACCCCTCTTTGTGCATTTGCTATGAAACGGTAATTGCGCAAAGACATTGACACCTATTTTGCCTTACTTTGTTTTTTTTTTGTTGTCAAATTTTGAATTTTAGGAAACCCCTCTAAACTTTCTTGTCAAGTTTTGAAATCTTGGGAAACCCCTCCAAGACTTCTCTTTTTGTCTAATTTTGAAATTTTAGGAAACCCCTCTAAAACTCCTTTTTGGTCTAATTTTTAAATTTTGGGAAACCTCTCCAAAATTTTTCTTGTCCAATTTTTTAAAATTTTAGGAAACTTCTCTAAAATTTTTTGTCTTATCAAAATTTGGAATTTTAGGAAACTCCTCTAAAACTCCTTGTCAAATTTAGAAATTTTGGGAAACTCATCCTAAATTTCTTTTTCTGGTCTAATTTTGAAATTTTGGGAAACCCCTCCAAAACTTCTTTTCTTATCAAATTTTGAATTTTAGGAAACCCCTCTAAAATTCTTTTTCTTGTCAAAATTTGAAATTTTAGGAAACCCTTCTAAAATTTTTTTCTTGTAAAATTTTGATTTATGCAATTTACCCTGTCCATGCAATTGCAGTTTATCCTATCCATGTAATGTCATTCATGCAATTTATCCTATCCATATGATACAATCTATTCTATCCATGCAATGCTCTCTTTGAAAAACATTTCATCCTTAGTTGTGGCAACAACAAGGTTTATCTTCATCAATCTCTTTCATGTATTCTTCTTTTTTCATCTATCATCCCACTCTTATATTTCTTATTTCTTTTCTCATTTTCCTTCTTTAATCTTTCTTTCCCAATGAAGATCCTGTCTTCGTGCCCTCTTTACCTTATCTTATCTTATCTTATCCTTTGTTTCTTCTTTTACTTTCCTTTTTATCTTGTCGTTCATTTTCTCATTGAAAACCTCATTGAAGCATCATCATTCACTCTTCCTTATTCACTGGTTTTTCTTGATTTCCAATTTCTGTTCATTCATAAGTTTCCTTTTCTTTCATTTTCCTAAATAATATAGGTGTCTTTCACATATTTTGCCAAGCAAACATTCATTATCATTTCAGTTTCAAGATTAATGCAATACAATTTCTCAATCCCTCAAGGTAAGGATATAACAAAGAAAGAATGGATAGAAAGGGTAATATTCAATATTGGGAAAGATTTTACAAGAAATTGCTAGGCTTAAAAAGACAATAGGCTTGAATGAAAAGCAAGAATTTTCAAGATTAAGTTTTAGTTAATAGTATCCAAAAAACAAAATTCAAATAATTATGATCAATGAGTACAAAATTCCCTTCCAAATGTCTACTTTTTCTAATCATATTAAGTTCATCAAAACATCCTTTTGCCGCAGTATCGTTGACATCCAATTTTTCTCATATCTAAGCCGCCTTTTCAAGTTTTCAACTTAGATGCACTTCATTGATCCAAAACGCCCTTTTTGGGTTTTCGATCTGAATCCTCCTTTCATTTTTTCTTTTTTTTTCTTTCCTCCCTTTTCTTCTTTTTATTCATTTTTCTTCATTTTCAACTTCATTGTCTTTAATGAAATTTCTTCTCTCTGTTCTTCATTCCAATTCATGCCCTAACAATAGATATTTCTTCACCCAATCTAATGCTCACATGGATCGAAGAGAATCTTTCGAATCCCACTACTTCCATCTAGGTGAAATCTTTTTGCTTATCTTGATTTGCTTCTCCTAATTCCATGAAAAGGATCATCATCTCATTTTGTAAGTATACTTTCATTCAACACATGATTCTTCAATACGAGTACTTATATTTGATCAAAATGGACTTTTAAGGCACGTAATGTAGGCTCAGGTGAGGGTTCATGAAAGAAAGGATAATATAGGCCTAAAATAAGTGTTTCAGGGTTCTTCAAACCAAGAATCATTTTTCATCATACATATCATTTAGGCATTTTGCCTTTTACCTCATTTCTTCATTTTTTCTTTTTCCTTTTAAATGTGATTAGGGTTTCCATTTTCTTGATTCCAAACCCTCTTTCCTTCTTCATTCTCTTTTCCTTTTTTATTCTTTTTTTAGTAAAGTGGTTTTTTTTTCTTTTTTACTTTGCCCCTCAAATATTTTTATTTTGCCCCACTAATCCGTCATTTTCCATTCTCTTTGCCTTCTAGTGTGGAAGATGATTCTTGGTGAGTTATATCAAAAGGGGTAATCAATGGATAATTTTACTCACGCTTGAAAGGTAGTGAAAGAAGGCCATTTCTCATCTCAATACAAGTACTTTCATTAAAGGTCATCTATTGAACAAAGACAAATTCATTAGAATTTCATGTAGAGATTCACCTTTACTTGTAACATTCTATAGTTGAAGATTTCAAACAAATATCTTCTATTCTCTTCTTGTTTGAACAATCTAGGCAAGCTAAAAATCCGTTCAACCAACCAAAGCAGTTCTTTCATAATTGAATTTTATATTCATTGCTATCATCATTATCATGTTCATTATTTGGATATTTTCAAGCTTGGTAACGATGTAAAGAATATGGGTATTGGTATTTTGCACAAAAGAACAAGATTGGAATAAGGAATTAAAAAATATGCATCGCACTAATCTTTTTATTGAAAATGAAAATAAATGAAAGTTGGCCCAATACATAAAAGAAAATTTAGTGCTTTTGGGCGCAAGCACTCCTACATTACTTAAGAAATTGAAATGTCCTAAGATGAATGAAATTAGAAACAAGAAACAAAGAAACAACCATTAACTTCAAATTAGGTGAATTGATCAATATCACCTACTTTCTTCCACAGCATTAATCGCTACCCTTTCTGTGATCTGGCAGAGGATTATCATTCACATTTGGGTAATTCTTTGCCCTAAAACTCAAAATTTCAACGTTGATAAGTGCTTGGACTTTCCTTTTCAAACCCATACAATTCTCAATAGAGTGACCAACATTGTCATTATGATAAGCACACTTTGCATTAGGATCATACCACTTTGGGTAGGGAGGCTTCAAAGGCTTTACATAAACAGGGGCAATAAGGTGACCACTTACCAATTGCGAGAGCAACTTTGTGTATGTCATTGGTATAGGGTCTATGGCGAAATTTCGGCTACCTTAAGTATTCTTTTGGTCATTAGGTGAAAAAGTAGGGCTTGTGAATGGGAAATGGGTTGGTAAGCATTTTGATGATAAGTTTGTGGGTAGGGTTGAGAATAAGCGTAATTCACTGAAGGTGAATAAAGGGATATAGGTGCATCTTCTTCCTTCTTTTTTGAAAACCCATTCCTCTTGCTATTATTCATAGATCCTTCAATCTTACCACTTTTGAGGGCATTTTCAATAGCTTCACCCGTTAACACCATGTCTATAAAATTCTTGGCCACACTGCTAAGCATATGTTCATAATAGGGAGCCTTGAGAGTATTCAAAAAGAACATGGTGAGTTCCTTCTCAATCAAGGGAGGTTAAACTTGTGATGCCACATCTCGCCATCGTTGGGCATATTCTTTGAAGCTCTCATCTTTCTTCTTTTCCATACATTGGAGAGATAAGCGATCAGGAGCTACATCGAAAACATGTCTATATTGAGCTATGAAAGCTTTGGCCAACTCAAACCAAGAGGCAACTCGGCTCCTTTCCAGTTGGTTATACCATTTAGCGGTTGACCCAGTCAAGCTATCTTGAAAAACATGAATTAGTAGCTTGTCATCCCACGCATATGCTGCCATCTTTCTACAGTACATGGTAATATGGTCTTTTAGGCATGAAGTTCCATTAAACTTTTCAAAATTGAGTACCTTGAATTTTGGCAGAAGCACCACACTAGGAACCAAGCACAACCTTTTAACATCAATCGGTCCACAGTAGTCAACTACTTCTACGGCACTTAGCCTTTCCTCTATCAAGCTCGGTTGAGCTTTAGTATCACTATCTTTCTCCCTATGTCTTAGCTTTTCCAACTCTTTAAGGTCATCTAAATTTGGAACTTTGACTGGGTTTTGAGCTTGTGTTGATGAATTTCATTGAAGATTTCCTCCTTGCACCTATAAAGGTATTGGGGCTTTGATAGTACTTCCTTGAGGGACAAAAACGGGGTTGTCTCGCATACTTTGTTGAGTCTCTTGGATAGACTTGTCTTGATTACCCATATTCTTCTTTCCTTTAATCATAGCTTTTAGCAACTGAATAATTTCGCTCAATTGCCCCCTTATTTATGCATTTTCCCTTTCCAACTTCTCTATCCTACTATTTTGATTCTCTTCCATTATGCGTGCTTGATACCTTGTATGATATCTGTGGAGAGCTAATCGTCTAGTGGATGCAATTTTGATACCTTGAGTGCCACAATTAAGTTGAAATTATTTTTCATGTGATGATATGTCTATGCACAAAAATGAATGTACATACAAATGAATGAACTACATGGGATGCACTTAGGTCTAGCAATCTCTCTTAACAATTAAAAGAATATTCCATGATAAGATTGATGTAAAAGTAAGTGAATGACATGTTATGCAATGCAAAATCAAAGGCATAGATGCATGACTTAATGATATAAACAAACTCTTTTTTTTTTTTTGCAAAATGGAAAGGAAAATAAAAACTATATATTTTTTTATAACAATGTACAAAAGAAGAAGTAAAACTTATTCCTTCATGTGTCCTATCTTGGGTTTGAGTCTACATTTCAATCTAGTATGGTGAATTTCCCTAAGGCTAAGTGATATGACCCTCACCGAAAGAAGATGAGGTTCAATGAAGAACACGAATAATACTCGAAGAAAAATAATAACGAGTTAAAAACGTAGCAAAGGAAAACAAAAATTAGAGATAAAACCAAGACCCGTTGTGTAGAAACACAAGAACCTATGGTATTGGACCAAGACTCGTTGCTTAGAAAAGCAAGAACCTATGGTATAAATTGGTGGAAGATAGACGAACGCCATAAGGAAGACCTCGATAAGTTCAAGAGTTCTCTAGAGAACCAAAGAGAAGAAGTCTCTCAATTTTTATTACTCAAATCAATTGTCTTCTACCCAAAGGGTTACATAGCTATTTATAGGCAAATAGTAAACTTGCAGCACAAGTAATAGGAATCCTACTTTCCTAACTTGCAGAACAAGAAATAGAAATCCTACAATACTTATTAAATAAAAAGGAATTGGGCTTAAATTAAATTAAGACAATGTTCAACCCAATAATATATAACTAAATAAACTAAGTATAGCATTTGGCCCAATTGCACTAGGCCTAATTTATGCAACCAACCTAATTGCATTTCGCCCCAATACTTGTGTGTCTTCAAAAAGGTTAAACTTGGGCTTGGATCATGTTGTAGAAGACTTTATCATCCTTCATGCTCAAGCTTTGTTGGACTTTCTAGCAAAATTAATGAAAATAGCCAAGGCTTGTTGCAGTATCTTTGTTTTAGCTCTTGTCATTGGACCTCCATGGATGCTCAAAGGATCACGATCACCACAAACATGACTTGGGCTTTGTGAGCTTGATGGGCCTCCATCATTCCTCCTCTCCTTGAAAGGATTTGTCCTCAAATCAGAATCACCTATATCAATATCATAGGGAGAAAGATCAGAAACATTAAATGTAGCACTAACATTATACTCACTTGGAAGATCCAACTTATAAGCATTGTTATTGATCTTCTCAATCACTTGAATGGTCCATCTCCTCGAGGTTGCAACTTGGAGTGATGTTGAGTAGGGAATCTCTCTTTAGAAATATGTACCCAAACCCAGTCACTAGGTTCAAAGATAACTTTCTTGCGATGCTTGTTGGCTTGAGTTGCATATTGCTTAGTTCTCTTCTTAATGTTTTGACGTACCTTCTTATGCAATTGCTTAACAAAATTAGCTTTCTTTTCCCCATCCAAACTAGCTCTCTCCTCAATAGGTAGTGGTAAAAGATCCAATGGAGTGAGTGGATGAAAACCATAGACAACTTCAAATGGAGAATAACTAGTAGTAGAATGTACACTTCTATTGTAATCAAACTCCACATGAGGCAAACAATTTTCCCAATTCTTCAAATTCTATTGAATAATGGACCTCAACAAAGTAGACAAAGTACGATTGACTACTTTAGTTTGACCATCGGTTTGTGGATGACAAGTAGTTGAAACAACAACTTTGTTCCCAACTTTCCCCATAATGTTTTCCAAAAGTAGCTAAGGAACTTCACATCACGGTCAGAAACAATGGTCCTCGGAACACCATGAAGACGAACAATTTCCTTGAAAAATAAATCAGCAATGTTGCTTGCATCATTCGTCTTATGACAAGCAATAAAGTGAGCCATCTTAAAGAACCTGTCAACAACAACGAAAACTGAATCTCTACCTCTCTTTATTCTTGGTAAACCCAAAACAAAATCCATAGAAATGTCAGTCCAAGGAGTAGTAGGAATAGGCAATGGAGTATAAAGACCATGATTCATAACTCTAGACTTAGCTTGTTTACAAGTGACACATCTTTTACACAACTTTTCAATGTCTCCTTTCATGTTAGGCCAAAAGAAGTAATAACGTAATATGTCTAAAGTTTTCTTTACTCCAAAATTTCCCATTAATCCACTACTACGGGCTTCTCTAACTAGTAGTTCTTTCAAAGAACTCCTAGTCATGCATAATCTATTTTCTTTAAATAAGAATTCATCATGCCTATAAAACTTTTCAAAACTAGTTTTCTCACATGCATTGAACACATTTTCAAATCCTCGTTAGTAGCATACAAGTCTTTAATATACTCAAATCCATGTAGTTTTGCATTAAGAGTAGTGATTAGAGTATACCTTCGAGACAATGCATCAGCCACGACATTTTTTTTACCTTGCTTATATTTGATCACATATGGGAATGTCTCAATGAACTCCATCCACTTGGCATGATGCTTGTTCAAATTGTTTTGTTCCTTCAAGTGCTTCAAAGACTCATGATCAGTGTGGATGACGAATTCCTTGGGCCATAAATTATGTTGCCACATTTCTAAGGCCTTCACTAATGCATACATCTCTTTATCGTACGTGGGATAGTTAAGGACATCTCTACTTAACTTCTCACTGAAGAAAGTAATGGGGTGCTTCTCCTGCATTAAAACAACTTCGATACCTATGCTTAAAGCATCACACTCAATCTCGATTGTTTTCTCTTTTCGTTTATCCTCGGCTTCACTCATTATTTTTTTCTCACTCTCTTTTAATCTCATTTGATCCTCATCTTTCACTAGCACACTTAGAGATTGACATGCTAGAGATACCTTTCCATCCATAAGTAATTCCATACTATCCTCATCATCCTCTAATAGTGGTATAGAATCATCATTAGATTCTTCTCCATAGTTGCTATCCATCTTATCCAACATTACCACATGCATGAGAAATATTATCTTGGTTTACCTTAGCTAGGGTAGCATTATGTTACTCCAACTTATCATATTTAACCAACTTCGACTCTATCCTTGAAAGTTGTTGTTGCATGGCTTGGAGCATAATCTCAATCTTACTCAAATCAGGCTTTTCACTATTAGAAGACATGATTGTAACCTGCAAGAAACGTTAGTAAAAGAAGGACCTCACATGTTTACACTCAATACACACAAGAATGTAACACTCACACTTGTGTTTCAATTTTAATATGGCTTTTCTCTCCTAATGTTACTCACACACTCTTGCCTTTTTCCCTCACACAACTTTTCTCTATAGGTTCTATATTAAACTCAAGACTGAATCAAAAGTCAACTTATGGAATCCAATTATCAACCAACTATCAACCTAGATAAGCACAAGACTTTAATAAAGGGAAAACAAAATAATGATGATTTAACAAGATTTACCAATACTCAAGAAAACCCAAATGAATCTCGACCTTGAAGGAAATATAGGTGTTTTGGGGTGTTTGGATAGGGTTATGTTTAGCCAAAGGTGGGGTAGTTTGGTCTTTTTAGGTGGTAAGGTCAAAAGGTAATTTTAGCCAGTAGGGGTAGAAAGGTAATAATGAATTCTCGGATTTAAGCAAACAAGAAATCTCAAAGCTTAAGAAAGAATAACTATCTCAAGATTTTGATGAAGCACACCTCCATGGATTGCCTTTGATGTTGCACTTGCTACACACAATCTAACGAATTACCTCTTGAATTGATTTTCTTTTCTTTTTTTTTTTTACTTTTTTTTTACTAAAGTAAACGAAGAATGAAGAAAAACAAAAAGTCTAAGTGACAAGAAGAGATTTACTTGGAGAACAAGGCAACTTCTGTGAAAACAAGCTAGTTTTGGTAATAGCTTATGTGGCAAGAAACAATAGGGAACAGTGGCTTGTGAAACAAGATAGTCTTTATGTGAAAGTAGAGCTTTTGAAGGTTTCTTGGTGAGCAAGAAAACTTTTGGAGTTGAGGTTGGTTGGAGAACAAGTTAAGGTTTGCTTGGTGGCTAAGTAAAGGTAGGTTATTTTAATGAAGACAATAGGTTTGAGGAACAAACAATATTTGTGTTGGCTTGGAAGAGGATTCAAGATCAAACTTGGGTCAAGATAGGAAGACAAAAAAAGAAAACACAAGAACGAAATAAACCAAGACTCCCACGAATTGAACCTAAGCTCTAATGCCAAATGATATGACCCTCACCGAAAGAAGATGAGGTTCAATGAAGAACATGAATAATACTCGAAGAAAAATAATAACAAGTTAAAAATGCAGCAAAGGAAAACAAAAATTAGAGATAAAACCAAGACTCATTGTGTAGAAACACAAGAACCTATGGTATTAGACCAAGACCTGTTGCTTAGAAAAGCAAGAACCTATGGTATAAATTGGTGGAAGATAGAAGAACGCCACGAGGAAGACCTTGATAAGTTCAAGAGTTCTCAAGAGAACCAAAGAGAAGAAGTCTCTAAATTTTATTACTCAAATCAATTGTCTATTACCCAAAGGGTTACATAGCTATTTATAGGCAAATAGTAAACTTGCAGCACAAGTAATAGGACTCCTACTTTCCTAACTTGCAGAACAAGTAATAGGAATCCTAATTTCCTCTTACAGAACAAGAAATAGAAATCCTACAATACTTATTAAATAAAAAGGAATTGGGCTTAAATTAAATTAAGACAATGTTCAACCCAATAATATATAACTAAATAAACTAAGTATAGTATTTGGCCCAATTGCACTGGGCCCAATTTATGCAACCAGCCTAATTGCATTTAGCCCAATACTTGTGTGTCTTCAAGAAGGTTGAACTTGGGCTTGGATCATGTTGTAGAAGACTTTGTCATCCTCTATGCTCAAGCTTTGTTGGACTTTCTCTCTAGAAAAATTAATGAAACCAGCTAAGGCTTGTTGCATTATCTTTGTTTTAGCTCTTGTCATTGGACCTCCATGGATGCTCAAAGGATCACAATCACCACGAACATGACTTAGTCTTTGTGAGCTTGATGGGCCTCCATCACTAAGCCTTATGTTTTATTACATGCTAGGTTTATATGATTTATAGTTCTAAAGGTCCCCAAATTGCTCCTTACTATCATCGACACAAGACTAGTAAGGCACCCAATCCTCACCCATAACAGGCTACCAACGTAAAGGTTCAATTTGAGTGAGAGTATTCCGTAGCCATTACAGAGGTATTACATCACGAGGGTGTAGGTACTTTACTCTCTCCTAAAAAGGATGGAGCCCGGGTCGGGGGCTTATGCATGTAATGCAAGTGATGCATATTGAAGGAACGATATTTATTACGGTTTTCTTTTAATTATAACTTTCTAAGCAAAATCTAAGATAACCTAAAACCAAGTATTGGCCTGACTCTCTAAAATCCCTAGTGGAGTCGCCAACCTATCGTAACGTGTTAAGTCTTAGAACCTAACCCGTTAGACTTAAATTCTTAAAGTCGCCACCAACCATTCAAACCTAAGGTGTAATTGGTCACCTAATCTTGTCTAAAGATAAGTTTTGGTCTACGTTCAAAGATTCTTATACCTGGGAGTACAGTTACGTGTGGGGAAGGATTAGCACCCCCACAACGCCTATCCTAAAATGGTACCACGTAGTCTTAGGTTACCTTCTAAAAATGCCTAGGTTAATCTTTAATTTCGATATACTTAATATTGAAAGATATTTCTAGGTATCCTCCATTAAGCTGGTGGGATAACTTAAAATTCCTTCTCACCTCAAGAGTATTCAAGTAGTTCTATGCGACTTGCTTGAAGAGGCTCCGTCATCGGATAAATTTTAGTATTTTATGGAGATTTCATAACTTTGACTCCTTTCCCCAAATTATCCTATTTTATTTTTATCATTTATTATTTTCTATTATTGTCTTGACTAATATCTTTATCTATTACTTATTGTTATCTTTATCTATGAATATAATTTTTTTTATTTTTTTAGAAAATGAATATAAATCATTCTTTCTAAAATTCCTTTAAAATCCTCCTTTAAGCTGGTAGGATTTAAAAGAAATTCTCTTACCTAAAGATTTCCAAAGTATTACTTAAGCGTAACCCTCTCTAGAATCTTATCATCAGAATGGTCAATATTCACTTTCATGATTTATTATTATCTAATTCTTATTCTTATTTTATTTTTATTTATTCTATTTTTTATTATTATTTATTATAGTTTTAGAAAATGCACATGAATTATTTTTTATTGAAAATTCTCTTTAGCTCTTTCCACTAAGCTGGTCAAACCATGAAGGAAATCCTCTTACCTAGAGATTCCAAAGTATTACTTAAGCGTAACCCTCTTTAGAATCTCATCATCAGACTAAATCATGTCCATCTTTGTAATTTTACTAATATTTTTATTTACTAAATCCAATCATTATTTATCTTAACTTTATATCTTACTATATTTATATTTATTTTTTATTTTCTAATTTCTACAAAATGTCTATCATGCTACGTGATAAATTACTCACTGTAATTCCTAGAATGAATTAAACAATTAAATTCTAAAACATTCAAACTATATCCAGCATATCATGATATTAAACTAAACAAATCGAACTAACATACAAGTTATTTACTCGATATACTGATCACACAAATTACCAAATCATGTAAAATCAACCAAACCATATTATGCAAGTCATGCAAATAAATACTCATTACTTCACGTCAAGTCAACTAAGTCATTTAATCATGTTGTTAAATCATGCACATTAAACAAAATATCTAATTATATAATACAGATTAAATCCAAAAATTAAATCATGCCAATTTAAATTATTAAGTCTTAATTTATTACACATCACCAACTAAATATATATTAATTATAAATCTGATTAGTCCTACCAACAATTTTTTTCCTTTTTATTTTATCTTTTTCTTTTCTCTTTCAATACCATCAAAGCCGAGATTCCCCATCTTCTCCTTCAAGCTGGCAGTAAGGGCAGCACAGCAGCTTGGAGCGTTGGATGCTTGTAGCAAGCGATGAAGAGTCAACAGGCTAAAACTTGAGGAAGCAAGCGAGGGAGTTTGGTGAACGTAGCTTGGATAGCGAACAGTGAGGAGAGGTGGAGGAGGCGGTAGGCAGCAGCGGTGGTGGCACTGGCAGCAAGATGGTGGCTGTTTATGAAGGTGCGATGAAGATGATGATGCCGAGCAAGGTGGCTGTGAAGGTAGAACAAAAGGGGCTGTGATGATGCCCGGTTTGATGATAGCAAGGTAGAAGTTTCTGTCAAGGCTGAATGCTTGATTGTGTCCCCAATTATGGGTTCGACCCCCTTTTTATAATCACAAATTTGTTTCGGTCCTAATATAACTAAACCTATTCTACTAATTATCTCTTGTTTTTTCATATTTTATCTATTTAATTCCTATGTTAATCCTAATTTAACTCTATCAATTTTAATATTAATCTAATAATAACTCTTTTATTTTAATTAGTTAATTAATTCTAATTTAAATAGTTATCCTAGTCTAAAACTATTATTATTTTATTTTATTTATTAATTATGCCTAAATCGTATTTCTATCCTAATTTTAAATTTATTCTAATTAATGTTAATTCTAAATCTGAAAAAAAATCCTAATTTAATTCTAACCTAATTCTAAATTATTAAATTAAATTAAAATACAATATCACCTAACCTAATTAATTATTTTTACAAGTTAAGATCCTAGATAAAATTGGGTGTCTACAAGTAGAATTTGATTTAACAAGATTTAATTAAAACTAATGCTTAAATCATGCTTATGATGCTTGAATGTATCATAATCTACAATTAAAATGTAAAGAACTAAAATGTATAGTGAGAGTACCTTGTGGCCGAAAATGGTGGAGTGCCAAAGACCGTGATTTTGTCCTCTTCACAATGAAATATTGGTATGAGTGTGTAGAGAATTAAATTTTAGATGGGGTTGTAGAAGAAATTTTGTTTGGATCATTTAGTTTTAATGATGATTTTTAAAGGTTTTTGTTTTGCTAAGCTTTTGGCTATGGTGGTGTGAGGAAGAGAGGTTATAGAAGATGTGGGAGTGGCCAGCCAACATGGGGGGATTTATGTGAAAATTTCTAGGGTAAGACAAAATTACCAAAATACTCTTGGTTATGAAATTTTCAAACAATTTTACCATTAAACTTCTGTAATTTTTATAACTATGTAATTGCACTCCAAAAATTCAGATTTCATAACAAAAAATTCTTATTAGATGTATTTTGATGAATCATGGTGGTTTTATTGACGCGCGGGTCACCAATAATGTGAAATTATGAAATTACCCCTATTGGGTCATTCGTGTAAATTTCTGATCTAACCACCGATTCGATAAATCTAATGACACTATCTTAAACACCTTTTCATATAGAATATCATGGTATTTTTGCTTCGTCCAAATTCATTTTAGTTTGGGCACAATTTACGAAAATACCCTTGAGACATAATTATCATTTTTTAATTTGTTTGCCGCACTTCCCAAAATAATATAAATAAGTGATTTTGATCTTGAAATTTTCACGTTATGATTATTAAACCTTCTGTACACTATTTTCCTCAGTCTTATATACATCTGGGCACTATAAACCAAGTGGGGCCCACATTATTATTTTACTTATAATTTACAAAAATATACATCTTGGCACTAAAAATGACTCGAAAATGATAAAATTGTAAAATTTACCTTTCTGAATATGGAATTGATTTAGGTTTCACATGATCTTGGATTTATAATTTTTGGACATTCCTATAAATATTAATGTAAATTTTAGTGCCCCAAGGTCAAGAAATCACCCTGCCTAACATGCCAAAAATGGATAGAGCTTTGGGGAACTCCTAGGAACAGCACATAATGATTTAGAAAGTGAACATTATACTTTTAGATAGGGAATTAAGTTAGCTTACATACATAATTGACGGTGCGTTAATTGGAATCCGATATTTTTAGTTATAAACAAACGAGTACCAAGAGGTCAAAAAATTCTTGCAAACAGTGAGCTTCTCATACAATAAATTGTGAAACTTGGTGTGCACTACTGTATGATACGATATTAATAAATCTTGATAATTGTTGTGTATAGGTGTCACGACCCGAAGACCGCGACTTTCACTCGATTCTTATACTTTTCTTAGTCTACAAATTTATGGACTAAATTTTTCTTTTTCATTTTAAGGTTTGTATTCGGTGTCAGTGTAGTTACTATACTACCTAGGTGACTTATAGTCATTCCATTTAAATATTAAACAAACACGGAAACGGTTCTTAGTTACATCCCGACTTGTTAAACAGAATATGTACTGTGCATCAATTTAAGTCTTACATGTAAACAAGTATTTTATAAAGAACATATAACTCAGAAAACTAGTACCAAGTTCATACACCGTCTCCGATGCCCACTGAGCAGCTCACATGGCAGACGTTAACTTCAATAATCTGAAAGAGATGAAATTTAGTGGGGTGAGCAAAACCACGGCTCAGTAAGATACTAATATAAATACAAGAGTAGGATTAAACTATCTTAAACTGCAATGCTTAATACTTACAAGGATGCAATTACAGTTAATCCTTTCTCATCGATACATCTCATTATCACTTTTCATTTCATAATCATATTTCTGTATTCTATCATCTCTTATCAATTCTCATATCATCTCTTATCAATTCTCATATCATCTCTTATCAATTCTCATATCATCTCTTATCAATTCTCGTATTGTGGATCATAATCACGGTGGTACCCAGTCGTAATTCTCTTCGTGTATTTCTATATTCGTGTTTCATAACATATCATGACCTCATATAGATGAAATATCGTTATCACCGAGTCATGACATTCCTCATGGAATTCTCATATACTAAGCATATTGTCATATTAGGGTTTAATATGCAATTCATGTAATTTTTCTGTATAAACCGCGATCATTTCAAATCATATCATATATACTTTAGGACATGCTCAACATATGCATTTTCAAAAGTTTGCCTTTAAGGCATAATATAAACATATTCAATTTCAATTCATGTATTCGTTTTCGGAGCATGTCTAAAACATGTGCGGTCTTAAAACATTTTTCATATACTATAAATCATATCAGGTTTAGAGTTCATATCAAATCAATCTATACTCTAAACCGCATGTCGTTTCAAATTCGACGCAAAATCGTATATAAATCATGTAAGTGTCGAAATCATTTATCATATACTTTTAAATCATTTACTGTAAATCATATCAGGTCTAGAGTTCATATCAAATCAAACTATACTCTAGACCGCATATCATGCCATGTTCGACACAAAATCACATATAAATCATATAGTGTCGAATTCATATCTTATGGACTTTTAAAACATGTTTAAAACATGTACTGTTTCAAAACATATTTCATTTCAAATCTGTTTCATGTACAGTATAAATCATGTCAAGTCTAGAGTTCATATCAATAAAAATCATACTCTAGACTTCATATCATATTTGTTAGAGACTAGGCTAGATCCCTATCATCTCTCTATCAATAAAGACTTAAATCACTGTAGCTAGCAGTGAAAATCATATCGTCCCCTGGAAACCAACTAGGGCGCTATCTATGGCCATAGACCTCATCTCTCTCAGCCCCACTGATCAGGCGTGACTGAGACCTGTCCACGACTATTGTCGGACAAGCATATCTATCTGCCTAATGAGCAAAGCTCCAATTAGGCGGTTTCCACTATGCTTTATTGAATTTAATTCTTTTAGGGTGCCTACAGTCTCATAAAACATTTAAATCTATAGCTTTCTTTTCAATATCATGTAAGGCATATGGTAAAATTCTGTATGAGACTTCATATATCAAAATACATATATATATATATTTACCATATACTTTCATTTCAAAACAAATCGATACTTTTCAGTATTCATACAAACATTATTAAAATGTTTCAAGTTGCAAGAAGGCATGCTTAAATGCGATGCTGTAAAACATTTCAGTATGCAACTTCGGTAATGTTTCCATCAAATACGCTAAAGCGATTCATTTAACTTTATCACCATCAATTATTCGATTTCAAGACTTTCTTTCTGTCAACCAATAAATCACTATACAATTCATTCACTATTCATCTAATTCAGTATTCAATTTGCTCAGTACTCAATTCATTTGGAAATCGAATCACTTGGTATTCAGACCATTCGGTATTCAATACCCTTTCTTGATCGTCATTGACTATTATAATCATTTATACACTTCATCATCAATATTAGGATCGCATCATTAGTATGAATCCTCTAAGTTTTGATAAGCATTTAGACATCAATTTCTAAAATAGTCATCAAGTTACCGAATTTATGCAAATAATAATATCATCCTTCAATATCTGTTCCAGAATCGACATCGAGGATAACAGAATCACAAAATCGATAATCACTTATCAAATCCATTTATGATTTGATCTATTGATACATGTTTATCATTTTCGATTTGAGGTTCAATTTCATTTACTATCACAAAATCGTATCTAAATCCTCAAATCCATTTTCATGTGGCCTTTATGATTTTATCCGAACTTATGCAATTGTCGATCTTATTATTCAAGATCTATTCTAAGGTTATAAGCACAATCATCTTTTCACATATTTATCACTCATTTCTTTGAATCCATAATTGATCGGATTGTGTCGTAATTAAATCTCCATTTCAATCTCTCGAATTTGTCCATATTATCACTTTCGAAATTATTTCAAAATCATGAAACCGGACTCGGTAATTTCTGGAAATCATTACTCCGTTAATAACTTCACAATCCAATCATTCGACCATCGAAATTTCAACTGTGATCTTCTCTTCCAAGCTACATCATATAATTATCATCACTTTTATCCGTGATCCGTCTAATTAATAATTCCACCTCAATCTCAACTTGATACCATTTGTGATATTAAAATTACTTGATTTATCGATTCTATAAGGTTTTAAACCATGTAATTCACCACATTATCGTTTTCAACGATCTATCTTCTCATCGATTTCAATATCAAACTCTTTCGGTAATACTATAAAATCCTTTCAATATTTATTTTCAATAATTATCTCCAAGATTCCATTTATGTGAGAAACTTAATCTTTTTCCTCAATTATTTTCCTAAAAATTTCGGCAGCATAACGGCTTAATTTTCCCTAACCTCCTGCAAGGGAAACACAATTTATACTTGCAGCCGTTGATTCTCACCAATTTTACCTCTTACTAAGACCCCCACCATCAATTGTGGGTCCTCTTAGCATTTTTTAGCAAATCAATTTAAATCGATGCATCACATAAAAATCATAATTCCATTTAAAGTCAATTAAATAAATGCATCATAAAAAATATCATAATTCCCACATACAATATAAAGCTACTAATGCTTTATAAAAGTATCTTACTTGTTCGCCAAAGCTTAGCGCACTTTCCGATTTTCGAGCCTTGCCGAACTCCACCATTCGTCTCATTTCCGTTTTTGCTACAATTTCACAAATTGACGTATATTTTCATTTAGAAAATAATCCAAGAATTCCTACTAAATTCCAGACATATAGAGAAAAAGGCTTTTAATTTTCCTTACCTATTTCTTCCTCTTCTTCTTCTTCCTTTTTCTTTTTCTTTTCCTTTTTCTTTTTTTTTCTTTTTCTTTTTCTTTTCTTTTTCTGAACCGGGTCGGGTCGGGTCGGGTTCGGGTTCGGGTTGACCGGGTCAAATCGGGTCGAGTCGGGTTGACCGGGTCAGGCGGGTCGGATCGGGTCGGACCGGTTTCGCCGGTTCAATCTTCTGCTGGCCGGTTCGGTCACCGGCGGCCACCCATTCCGGCGGTTCAGCCACCCAACAGCTTGCCGAGGTTGCAAGGACTCCGGATCTGGCCTCGGTTTCGCCCCATCACCGGCGACGGCGCCGGATCTGGAAGCGACACCTTCTCTTCCTCTTTTCTCCTTCCTCCGCCGGTTTCCTCTTCGTCGGTGGCTCCTCTCACCTTCCCCTGGTCCCCGCCGGTCTCGTGGGGGGAGTGGCGGTGCCCGGATCGGCCGGCACCGCCGATCTCCTCTTCTCTTTTCCTCTCTTTTTCCTTCGGTTTTCTCTTCTGTTTTCGCACTGGTTCTTTCTCTTTCCGCCTCGGTCTACCGTCATCGGCTTCTTCCTTTGCCGGCGACGTCGCTCCTCCCGCTTCTTCCTTTCTCCGGTGGCCGGCGTCGTCCGGCACTTTCCACTTTAGTTTCCTCTTCTGTTTTTGGCTAACAGAAAAGGAAATGTGGGAATCGGGTTCCCCGATTCCCACTTCTCTTTTTTTTTTTTTAAATATATATATAAAAATTAGATTTATATATATATATATATCATATACTATTAAATTTTAATATATATACATATATACATACTTTATCTTAAATTATATGTATATATATACACTTTGATCTAAATAGTATATATATTTCATATATATATATATATACTTATTTAAAACGTGTAAAAATATATTATATAATCTATTTATATAATTATATTTTTATTCACATTTTTATTTCTTTAACATTAAAAATATATTTATATAATATAATTTTATAATTATATAAATATATACCTTTTTATTTCTTTAATTTTGGATTTCCTAATATCCAAATTAATTTCTCCAATTTCATTCTTATTTAATTTGGATTTTAATTTGTCCAAATTAAATTTTTTTCCTGATACCTATATTTATTTAGAAAATTCTTGGTCTTCACAATAGGTGGTACAGCTACAGAGACAATTAGACTTGGCACTGCTTTAAATTTGACTGAACAAGGGGCTTTTAAGTTGAGGTGCAAGAGTGCAGCTTATGGCACCAAATTAGGGAGACTAGTGGGTTGAGTTGCATACCAAGAAGTGATGGTTATGCACTTGCACTGCTTGGTGTTCTAAGTGGGAATATAATTATTTGAAATTTATATGATTAAAACCGTTTTGGTTTGCTTACTTGAATGACATCCTAATTTAAATTGATCTCAATTGAATGAGTACATTTTGGTGAATAAAATTAAAAAATTTTTTTTTATATATATAATAGAAAGGAGGAGGGTCCACACATGGACCCAAACCCGACTAGGGTCTGCGTGCACCAACTCTCATTAAAGGTAGGATCCGCACGCTGACCTGGGTCCACACACGCAATCCATTTTCTTTCTTTTATTATTTTTCTTTTTGTTTTTTAATTTTTATTTTTTTATGCTATAAATATTTTTATATATTTTTTATTATTTCATTTACCCTATAATTTTGTTTCATTCAGTTTATTTTATTTGTATATTTCCCTGTCAAATTAAGGGTATCTTATGGGATTTTATGTGAACTAGAATATTATTCATAAAGAATGAAATAACAAATAAAAAGAGGAAATATATTATTTGTCCTAAATGTTGGATGAATAATAATAATACAAAACATAAGTTAATAAAATTTTATTATAAGCCCTTGCCGAAAATGGTGGGCAGGTTATAAGTTAAAAAATTAATCTTGCAATGGAAATCATAATTGTGCATGAAATTGCTTAAATGATGTTATTTATCATAAATGGCAGATAAATATACAAATATATATATATATATATGAACTAATTAAATTTTTTTAAACATTGTGTCTAAAAAATATTTTTTTTTCCAAAATAGTGGACAAATTTAAACAATAAATAAAATTAAAAAAAAACTTATTTATCCTCAATGCTGGATGAATATATAAGAATATACAAAGTAAAATATAAGTCAATTAAAATTTTTACCTTAACACTTTGTCCTAAATGATGGAAAAATTTAGCATTATAAATTATTTTTCTAAATAATACAGATTAAAAAAAACCTTGTCCAAAATGGTGGACAGTTAAAATTTTATAAATTAAATTACTAAGTATTCTAAAGGGCAGTCTAAAATAAGATACTATAAAAATAAAAATAAAAAAGGATTACTTAAATCTTATAAAATATTCTTGTCCTAAATGATGGGCAATTTAAACTGATAAATATTCTTAAATAATTCTATCCATAATGGTGGATCATAAATTCTTTATAAGTCTAAAATTTTGGACAATAAATTTTACAAAATTAAATGAACATGTTTATAAATGTTTAAAATGTAGTCCAAAACGATGGACAATTTAAAAATCAAATTAATTAATGTTTTGAATTTTTGTTTGTCCAAAGCAATTAAAAAAAATTTTTTAAAACATTTTTTTAAAAGGGGATAAAGTTGATAAATATGTGAATATTTCATTCAAAAAAAAATTTAAACACACAAATCTTTAAGCTCTTTTTGTTTGAAATGACGGACAACAAAGGCTTGATAAATTAAAATTTTCTATAATTTAACTGTTCGAAATGGCGGACAATATAAAAATTACCTTCTTTAAATATCTGTCCACAAGGTGGATTACAAGCAATCTAATAAAAATTATGTTCAATGAAAATACAATTAATAATAATAATAATAATAATAATATATTTTCAAAAATAGTAAGAATATTTTCAAAAATAGTAAGTCTGAAATGGCAAACGATATTAAAAAGAAATTTTTATTGTTGACGATTGAACCACTTCGGAGAAATAAAAGGGTTTCTTCGAATATTCTTGAGGCATACTAGTGTTTCATCAGAAAGGTGAAGAAACATATAAAAAGAAAAAGAAAAAGATAGCTAATTTAGACTAATATTAGAAGAACGCAAGATTAAATGGTACTGTCCATCATACGAGCGTTGTGGGGGTGCTAATCTTTCTCTACACATAACCGTACTCAAAAATCCAGTCTTTGCAATCTAAATCAGTCTTTATCCTTGAGGTCAAATTGGTGGCCAATCACACCCATATAAAAAAGAGATTGGTGGCTACTTCTTCCCTGTCAAATAATTAAGTCTAGCGATTAGGTCACCAAACCTAGACATTACGATACCTACAATACTTAGTTTCTTTGTTGTTTTGGCTCAAGGAAAGTTGTTGTTGCTTGTGATTTTCAACCTCGACTCCAAGCTACGCTGCATCTTCACACTACCCTAAAACTTGCAGTTTTTCCCTAAAGATAAATGCTTTGGTTGTTCGACAACCCGGGATTTTACAAATTCGGTAAGAAATTTCCCGAGAATTTAATTTCAGAAAAAAATTAAATAAATTATGAAAAATTCTAAAAATTAGAATTTTAATTCCAGAAATTATTTTCAGCAATCGAGATAAGGAATCGGGAGAAATGGAGCGCGGGCGCGATCGATAAGCGGAAGTCGCCGACCCGGGAAAAGGTAAGGGATGCATGTGCAGCACTGTAAGGATACTCAGTCTGCATATTTTAAATTGAAATATTTTATGCAATTATTTTATGAAAATTATTATGATGCATGATTTGCTGAAAATAATTTGGGAAGAAGTACTGGCTGAAATATTTTAAACTGTATTTTCCGTGCAGGAGGTTAGTAAATCGGCAGCCGTTATGCTGCCGAAAATTTTAGAAAAACTTTATAAAATCATATTAAGTGATTTTATTTCCGAATTTCGATAGTAAATCACGAAACATGAGGAAATTTCTAAATTTCATAAAACATGAATATAATGAGATGGAATTTTAAAATATTCATGCATTCGAGAATAGTGACAACGAAATCACCGAAAATTCTCGAAATAGATAAATTACATGAAATACGAGACGAAAGATGAAGTGAATTATAGTGAATATTTTTATGAATATTTTTATAAATATTCACTAAAGGATTTTAACCCTTATGGTTTTAAATCATGGAATTATATATTTATATAAATTCCATAAATGTGTATTTTATGTTGAGAATTACGGTTTTGAGACTGGTTGGTATTCTTATCATGCTGATGCATGATATGTGATATGTTTAGTTCCGGTGGACATCTAATCAGTGATCCACCGAGGACAATATAGGTTATGGTCATAGATTTGACCGGTGTACTTCCTTACCCTCCGAGGTATGCAGTATGATAAGATTGATGTCTATCTTAGACTCCATAAATGATAGGTAATATGTTTTCAAAAGGGAGAAATGGTAATTCTAATATTCTTTCTATGGTCTCAAATGAAATATTAGATCATAAGTACTACATGAGATCTGATAAGACAGTGGAAAGTACACATGGCATACAGGCCATACCGAGCAGAGACTCGATGATTGAACCGTGGGAGCCACCTCTAGAGTCCTTCGGGAACTAAGTGCTACACGTGTTCCGATATTTCAGTACAGGCCATACCGAGCAGAGACTCGATGATTGAACCGTGGGAGCCACCTCTAGAGTCCTTCGGGAACTAAGTGCTACACGTGTTCCGATATTTCAGTACAGGCCATACCGAGCAGAGACTCGATGATTGAACCGTGGGAGCCACCTCTAGAGTCCTTCGGGAACTAAGTGCTACACGTGTTCCGATATTTCAGTACAGGCCATACCGAGCAGAGACTCGATGATTGAACCGTGGGAGCCACCTCTAGAGTCCTTCGGGAACTAAGTGCTACACGTGTTCCGATATTTCAGTACAGGCCATACCGAGCAGAGGCTCGATGATTGAACAGTGGGAGCCACCTCTAGAGTCCTTCGGGAACTAAGTGCTACACGTGTTCTGATGTTTCAGTACAGGCCATACCGAGCAGAGACTCGATGATTGAACAGTGGGAGCCACCTCTAGAGTCCTTCGGGAACTAAGTGCTACACGTGTTCCGATGTTAGTATGAGAAATCGTAGGATATTGTGACGATAAGTAAGTGAGTGTGATTCGTGAATTCGACAAATGTCAAAGAATGAAATAGATTTTAATAGCTTATTCTGCTTTTTAACGGACAGAACTAATTAAGAGAGTACATTAAAACATGAAATAAGTTTTAAAGAAATAAGATGATGATTTAACTAATATTCTTTTCAAGGAATATACGGATATTAATTATTCTATTTAAAGGCTTTATTTCGTAGAAGCATTATTTTGAAAAGAATATGAAAAAGATTAGGAAAGATTAAAAAGGAAAAGGATTTATTAATTCAAAACAAAAAGAAAAATTTTTCTCTACAGTTGCTTCTAGGTTCCGTAACAAGTATGGTATTCTAAAATACCTACCTTACTCCATTCGGATTCCTAGCCGACTGTAGTATCTTTCCTACATACGAGCCTAGAGCCTATAGGAAAAATGAAAAAGATTTTCAGCATATAGGAAGCTGAGTATCAAGTGAGGCATATAATTCTCTTACTGAGCCGTGGTTTTGCTCACCCCTTAATTTTCAACATCTCAGGTTTTGACGGATGTGAGATCAGTGCATTGTGGATCCTGGCTGTACACGAAGGACAGTGTGTCAGACCGATTGATTATTTGAGGTATGATCATTTAATTCTCTGTATTTAGACATGTCAACAGTACTACTTGTCTGATTTATTACGATAGGGGATGTGTATAACATAAACAATACATTGTAAAATTGTTTAACAGCTAGTACAAGTGAAGTATCACAGACAGCCCAACCGGTTAAGATGTGTATAAGTAGGGTAAAAATGTGGTCACGGGTCGTGACAGATTTAGTGGTATCAGAGCATTGGTTGGCCTGATGTCTGTGGATACTTTGGAAAGAAAAGAGTTAAACATCCCCTGTAGTACTGTGTCGTCTGAATACATAGAGAAAATAAATGATTGTAAATGGGGTAAAATGATTTAAAGGGAGTGAGAAAGTATAAATTGAGAATGTTAAAGAAGAAAATAGGCTCAGAAATTACCGAAAAATTGGTGATTCTTCTAATCTATAAGAAGGCCTGTTCGGTAAGGAACAGAAATGGACTCGGTGAGGGCCCCACCAGTACTTTTCTGTCCGAACCGAACTGAGACCTGAAAGTGATGGTATAAAATAGGGGAATAAAATATCATCATTAAATAGACTTTAAGATCACCGATTGAGGGTAATTTGAAGAGAGAGAAAATTTTTAGCCAAAAATGACCAAAATACCCCTACCCCCAAAATTTTACTGGGAGTCAAAACAGATCACCAGAAGTTGGAATTGATTGATTTGACAGAGAAATTAATGATATAAAACTGAATTACAAGTAAATTAATCCCATTGTGGATTTTAGTGAACTTCTCTGTCGAAAATCGAATGAGATATAACTTGCTGTTATAAGTATCAGAAAGGATACTATCAACACATAGATGATCAGTTCATTGATTTGAATGTATATTGAGGAGATAGAAATAAATGTCGAAATGACGAAAATGCCCCTATATTGGGCAATGTCGGAATAGTGATAAAACCGAGCTGAATTGGAATCCATTGATAGTAATGGAATTATTAATGGCATAGAAGATGTCATATGAATCTAACGATCCCTATTACTGATTCCACTAACACTTAGATTATGGACGCGAAAGAAAAACCCCGAGTGGACTGTGGGCCATAGGGGATAACAGTATGGTTGAGTGAGGCGGCCAGGGCTCCCCCACGAGTGGACTTTGGGCCATAGTGGTAAATCCTGGGCTTCACAATAAAACAATCCGTGAGGGACTAAGTGCCACGTCTGTGTGACGGGGGCCACCTCTAGAGCTCAGAGCGGACAGCACGGATGAGTGGTGCGGCTCGGGCCCCTCCGGCTTGAGACCGGCAAATCCGAGGCATCACAATAAAACGTGTATAGGCGGACGGCGAACGAGCCGGGGCCTTATATGATGCGATCCAAAGAGTGTAGTGGAATGTCATCAAATGTTTGGCCCGGTTATTGACTGAAAGGGTCGAAAATTAAGAGTGTATTGAACGGGATCGTTAAATACTATGAAAAGTGAAATGATTACAAGAATTGACTGAGGAGGTGAAAAGTACAGATAATGAAATACATACTGGTATGATTACTTATGGTTCTGTACGTTTTCATTTCTTTGAGGTATCAAACAGAGAATCGTACATAGAACCGACGTATCTTGGAATATGTGCTACAGAATGAGGTACTGTTTGGAGTACTGTGAATTAGAGGATAATTATAAGAACAGTCAAGTGATAAAAAGAAGATGACCGCTAACCTAAGTTCTTCAGGACCCTTGAGACAGAACTGTGATGGGCGACCCAATGATGGGCGACCCGTAGTGGATCATGTGTCGTGAGATATAGGCGAACTATCTCATCGCCGACTCACTAGTAAGGATAAACCTGAGGCGAAAGGATCACCTAGGGGATGCTTGTCGATGGTCGATATGAACGGGCGAGGCCCTTATAAGTATCCCAACGGTAACACGAGTGTAAGGAACTAGGTACGTAAGGGGTGCCAAGGTTCAAACCTCGTGGAGAATATACTCAAGGGAACTAAGCCTGAATTCGGTAAATGGAAATGGTTTTCAAGTGAATAACTGAATTGAAACGAGTAGCTGTAAAATGTGTTGATAAACATTGTACTTGATACAGCTTACCAGAATGAGATTCGTAACGCTGTGAAGTATGACTATGTAATGAAATCAAGGTAGAGTATGTATCAAAATGATTTGAATATGGAATGTCTCTGACTTGAAACTACACTGTGAAATGATGGGAAACAATGATGAAGGTCCAAAATGATAAAAGAAGTGTGGTTAAAGAGACTGTCGGTTGAGAATTCCAATAAATTCCAAAGTAACATAGATTGAGAAATCATGTTAATGTTGATTCGATCGTGGATATGAAATTTATTCTTAAGCTTGTATCGAAGAATATAGAAGAAATCCGACAAGCTTAAGAAAATAATTCTTGGAAAATATTACGGATGATGAAATTCACAAGTATCGATGTAAAGAAAGGAAATACAAATGATATGATTTGAGGATGAATTAAATGATGTATTAAAATTTTTGGTTATACACTAAAATTCTTATGAAGAACAAATAAATATTATATGGAAGTGATGCCTTAAATATGATTTAATCGGAGATGTATAAGGAGCGTATAGGAGCAATCTTTGTAAAAGGCATAATCAGATAAAAAGTTAAAGAACGATGGTCACAAGATGATAAGAAAAGTACGATTAAAGAAAGTATCAGATTTGATTTCCGATAAAACTTCCAAAGTTATATAAATTAGAGGAATCGAGATAACGCTGATTTGATTTTGAATATGAAGTTAAATTCTAAGTTTATATCGGAAGAGGTAGAAAGAATCTGAAAAGCTTAAGAAAATAACTCTGGAAAATGTGTGAATAATGAAATTCACGTGTAAAGGTCTGAATGACGAAAATACAGATAATGAAAAATTGAGAATAAAGGAGTTATCTGTATAGGTGTAAATGAGAGAAATGCAAATGATGTTGAGTTGTTGACAAATCAAAAAGGATATATTAAATTTCTATCATTGATGAAGTTCTGGTGAAGAACAAGTATTAATCTACGTGAAAATAGACGCTTTATTGATCTGATTAGAGATACGTGAGGAGTAAATAAGACTAGCTGCTATATAAAGCGTCCTTAGATAAAAGATTGAAGGTTGGTGTCCATAAGATGATGATTTGAACTCGAAGTGAATTTTACGAGTTCCGATTGAAGTTATAAGGGTAATGAGTTGCCTTGTAAAGTAGATAAGCCTAAAGAATGAGGCATCCTTACATGAGTAACATTGATGAAATACTGATAGAGTCTAAAGTATAAATGGAACATGAGCAACATTGTGATATGATCCTTAAACTCTTAAAGGCTGTGGAATTGTGCTAAGATTAACAACTAAGAAATTTGGCTAGACAGTATCTCCTCTTGAAATATATGATTTTGAGACGACAGGATGACAGTGAACCTGTCTATGATATAAAGATAATGATTGAGATACGAAAGTAATGAGTCTAGCTAAATACTACTGCCAGCCTATAAAAGAGTGATGAGACTGGCTGCTTTATAGACGAGATCTAATTAAAGAAATTAAAGTCGGCAGATGGCTAGTGTAAAGAAAAAGATGGTGTGCAAGATTTTAAAAGATCTTAGCAGTATAGTACCATACCAATCGAGAAAACCGACAAAAAGGAATGAGAGTAAAAAATATGAAAACGAAAATGAAAGTGAGATAAGGAAATAAATTGCATGACGAGAAGGGAACATTAATATAAAACAGTTCCCGCAGTTAAGACTGAAAGCGAAGGGTGTTGGTTATCACATAACTGTGGCAAGATGTAAAATCAAAGCCAGAACTGATAAGTGAAAGTAATGATACTCCAAGGAGTAAGATAATTGATATGTTTACTGCCAGTAAAATGTTGTACATATAACCACCTTGAAATGATGGAGATGGTGGAATTGTATAGATAATGTGGTGCTTAAATGGATAATTCGAGGATTCAATCACAGAATCTAAATTATGAAAAGAGTATATTCCTGGTTATATCTTAAAATTTAAATGATATTGAATATACCATAAGCGTAAGAGATGTAATGACCATACTACATGAAAAGAGACATGGAGAGAAAATGATTGTCTCATGATTTATTTCTGTAAGAGATGATTAACAGTAAAATTTGCAATGATATGTAGCCTTGATGGAATAAGTGTGAAAATGAATATTGTGGACAATAAAGAGTCCAAAAGAGAAATAATGATATGGAAGTGATTAAAGACTGATGATCTAAATAGAATCACTTTCCATTATCAGACATCTAGATTCTCTAGTGCCTTAGTCGAAGTATGAGTGTTAAACGGTGTGAATGTGTATGTACAGTTCCAGTGAGCCTTACATGTGATGGGAGTCTCTGTGTTGCCATATGCTAATGAGAGATAGCAAAAGGCTTTGAGATCCCAAGTGTATTGATAGCACCGCTCCATACTGATATATATTTATATATATGAGCGTGAGATGTAACCGCTCCATGATATTGAGAGAGAGCGTGTGCACGAGATGTGAAAGCTACTGGGACACTTACATATAATTGATTAACACGAGTACATGATAGTACCAAATTATGTCGACTCGGCACTAAGTGAGAAAAATGGATGATGAACAATATAGAACAGCTGTGACATGAAAAACATTGTGCATGGACTCTTATGTGAAAAGAGTGGAAATGAATAACTCCCGATTTGAGAAAAGAACTTACGGGAGTATAGACATATACGATGAAAGACAGCATGTAGTGGTCTAAAGCACTCTTGATGTTGAAAGTGTACTGGCAGTATTACTTGGAGGATGAACTAAAGGTCAGAAGTCATAAGTATACGGCGTATACCCCCTTTGGACTTAAGTTAAATTCGGAGGACCGAATTTCTTAAGGTGGGGAGGATGTGATAACCGTAAATTTTCCATTTATTGGAAATTAGAAATATTGAAAATAAATATTAGAGAAATTAAATAAGGGGAAATAAATAAAATTTTGCAAGAAACGGGATATTGGTGAAAATCCTGAGAAATGAGGAAGTGATGAATAAGGAAATTCGTGTGAAGGAAATCAAATGAAAATAAAAAAAATAAAGTCGGAGTTATGGAAAATAAGAAAAGGAGGAATTTAAATTGGATTAACGGAAATCCAAAAATTAATAAAATAAAAAATGCGTATAATATATATTTATATAATTAAATTATATAAATATATTTACACATGTTTTTATATAAATACATATGTATGTATATGAATGTTAGTATATATTATGAAATAAAATATATACTTTTTGTCTCAAATAAATACATGTGTATATTATAAAATGCATTTATATAATTATAAATATATATGTACAGATATATATATATATATGAAATATATATATACTATTATTTTAAATAAAAGTATATGAATATATAAGAAAAGTAAATGTTATTTTGTATTAAAGTTTATATGTATAAATATTTTATTATAGCATTTATATAATTTGTACATATAAATGTTACTTAATTTTAAGTATATATATAAATATACACATATATACTAGACATATAATTTTGTAACATACAAAATATATAGATATATTTTATATATAATATATATTGTATTATATTATGTATGAAATAATATATGTATAATACATAGTATATATTATATGTATAAATCATATGACATAATATATAATGTATAGTATATTGTATACTAAAAATGGAAAGAAGACAAAAACTAAAAGGGAAAGAAAACAGAAAATAGAAGGAAGGATCGGGGGAAGGAATCCCGACCCTCCCAGCCGCAACCATCGGCGGCGAAGCCGCCACTGCCGGCGAGGGAGGAAGGAGAAGGAGACGCCACCGGCTAGAGAGAGGGAAGACGCTGTCGGCGACGTGAAGAGAGAAACAGATTCGACGGAAAACGAAGCAAAAGCGAAGAGGAAAGAGGAGGGAAACGGCGGTGCCGGCCAGTCCAGGCACCGCCACCCCAACCCGAACCTCGGCGGAGGTGAGGGGAAGATGAAGGAGGCCACCGGCGAGACCAACGGCGGCCGAGGAAGGAAGAACGAAGGAAGAAAGGAGCCGAAACCCACCCTCCTAGGTCCGGCACCGTCGCCGGCAATGGGGAGAAACGGAGACCAGATCTGGCGTCTCCGTAACTCCGGCAAGCTGAGGGAGGCGTGAACCGGCGGAAAGGAGGACCGCCGGTGACCGAACCGGCCGAACCGGCGGGATGGGCACAAACCGGTCTGAACCGGTCCGGCCAAAGAAAAGAGAAAAGAAAAGAAAAAGAAAAGAAAAAGGAAAAAAAAAGGAAAAAGAAAAAAAAGAAAAAGAAAAAGAAAAAGAAAAGAAAGAAAGGAAAGAAAAAGAGGAAAAAGGAAGAAAAAGAGGAAAAAGGAAAATTTGGGAATTCGGAAAATTCCCGGAAATTCGACAACCCGGGATTTTACAAATTCGGTAAGAAATTTCCCGAGAATTTAATTTCAGAAAAAAATTAAATAAATTATGAAAAATTCTAAAAATTAGAATTTTAATTCCAGAAATTATTTTCAGCAATCGAGATAAGGAATCGGGAGAAATGGAGCGCGGGCGCGATCGATAAGCGGAAGTCGCCGACCCGGGAAAAGGTAAGGGATGCATGTGCAGCACTGTAAGGATACTCAGTCTGCATATTTTAAATTGAAATATTTTATGCAATTATTTTATGAAAATTATTATGATGCATGATTTGCTGAAAATAATTTGGGAAGAAGTACTGGCTGAAATATTTTAAACTGTATTTTCCGTGCAGGAGGTTAGTAAATCGGCAGCCGTTATGCTGCCGAAAATTTTAGAAAAACTTTATAAAATCATATTAAGTGATTTTATTTCCGAATTTCGATAGTAAATCACGAAACATGAGGAAATTTCTAAATTTCATAAAACATGAATATAATGAGATGGAATTTTAAAATATTCATGCATTCGAGAATAGTGACAACGAAATCACCGAAAATTCTCGAAATAGATAAATTACATGAAATACGAGACGAAAGATGAAGTGAATTATAGTGAATATTTTTATGAATATTTTTATAAATATTCACTAAAGGATTTTAACCCTTATGGTTTTAAATCATGGAATTATATATTTATATAAATTCCATAAATGTGTATTTTATGTTGAGAATTACGGTTTTGAGACTGGTTGGTATTCTTATCATGCTGATGCATGATATGTGATATGTTTAGTTCCGGTGGACATCTAATCAGTGATCCACCGAGGACAATATAGGTTATGGTCATAGATTTGACCGGTGTACTTCCTTACCCTCCGAGGTATGCAGTATGATAAGATTGATGTCTATCTTAGACTCCATAAATGATAGGTAATATGTTTTCAAAAGGGAGAAATGGTAATTCTAATATTCTTTCTATGGTCTCAAATGAAATATTAGATCATAAGTACTACATGAGATCTGATAAGACAGTGGAAAGTACACATGGCATACAGGCCATACCGAGCAGAGACTCGATGATTGAACCGTGGGAGCCACCTCTAGAGTCCTTCGGGAACTAAGTGCTACACGTGTTCCGATATTTCAGTACAGGCCATACCGAGCAGAGACTCGATGATTGAACCGTGGGAGCCACCTCTAGAGTCCTTCGGGAACTAAGTGCTACACGTGTTCCGATATTTCAGTACAGGCCATACCGAGCAGAGACTCGATGATTGAACCGTGGGAGCCACCTCTAGAGTCCTTCGGGAACTAAGTGCTACACGTGTTCCGATATTTCAGTACAGGCCATACCGAGCAGAGACTCGATGATTGAACCGTGGGAGCCACCTCTAGAGTCCTTCGGGAACTAAGTGCTACACGTGTTCCGATATTTCAGTACAGGCCATACCGAGCAGAGGCTCGATGATTGAACAGTGGGAGCCACCTCTAGAGTCCTTCGGGAACTAAGTGCTACACGTGTTCTGATGTTTCAGTACAGGCCATACCGAGCAGAGACTCGATGATTGAACAGTGGGAGCCACCTCTAGAGTCCTTCGGGAACTAAGTGCTACACGTGTTCCGATGTTAGTATGAGAAATCGTAGGATATTGTGACGATAAGTAAGTGAGTGTGATTCGTGAATTCGACAAATGTCAAAGAATGAAATAGATTTTAATAGCTTATTCTGCTTTTTAACGGACAGAACTAATTAAGAGAGTACATTAAAACATGAAATAAGTTTTAAAGAAATAAGATGATGATTTAACTAATATTCTTTTCAAGGAATATACGGATATTAATTATTCTATTTAAAGGCTTTATTTCGTAGAAGCATTATTTTGAAAAGAATATGAAAAAGATTAGGAAAGATTAAAAAGGAAAAGGATTTATTAATTCAAAACAAAAAGAAAAATTTTTCTCTACAGTTGCTTCTAGGTTCCGTAACAAGTATGGTATTCTAAAATACCTACCTTACTCCATTCGGATTCCTAGCCGACTGTAGTATCTTTCCTACATACGAGCCTAGAGCCTATAGGAAAAATGAAAAAGATTTTCAGCATATAGGAAGCTGAGTATCAAGTGAGGCATATAATTCTCTTACTGAGCCGTGGTTTTGCTCACCCCTTAATTTTCAACATCTCAGGTTTTGACGGATGTGAGATCAGTGCATTGTGGATCCTGGCTGTACACGAAGGACAGTGTGTCAGACCGATTGATTATTTGAGGTATGATCATTTAATTCTCTGTATTTAGACATGTCAACAGTACTACTTGTCTGATTTATTACGATAGGGGATGTGTATAACATAAACAATACATTGTAAAATTGTTTAACAGCTAGTACAAGTGAAGTATCACAGACAGCCCAACCGGTTAAGATGTGTATAAGTAGGGTAAAAATGTGGTCACGGGTCGTGACAGATTTAGTGGTATCAGAGCATTGGTTGGCCTGATGTCTGTGGATACTTTGGAAAGAAAAGAGTTAAACATCCCCTGTAGTACTGTGTCGTCTGAATACATAGAGAAAATAAATGATTGTAAATGGGGTAAAATGATTTAAAGGGAGTGAGAAAGTATAAATTGAGAATGTTAAAGAAGAAAATAGGCTCAGAAATTACCGAAAAATTGGTGATTCTTCTAATCTATAAGAAGGCCTGTTCGGTAAGGAACAGAAATGGACTCGGTGAGGGCCCCACCAGTACTTTTCTGTCCGAACCGAACTGAGACCTGAAAGTGATGGTATAAAATAGGGGAATAAAATATCATCATTAAATAGACTTTAAGATCACCGATTGAGGGTAATTTGAAGAGAGAGAAAATTTTTAGCCAAAAATGACCAAAATACCCCTACCCCCAAAATTTTACTGGGAGTCAAAACAGATCACCAGAAGTTGGAATTGATTGATTTGACAGAGAAATTAATGATATAAAACTGAATTACAAGTAAATTAATCCCATTGTGGATTTTAGTGAACTTCTCTGTCGAAAATCGAATGAGATATAACTTGCTGTTATAAGTATCAGAAAGGATACTATCAACACATAGATGATCAGTTCATTGATTTGAATGTATATTGAGGAGATAGAAATAAATGTCGAAATGACGAAAATGCCCCTATATTGGGCAATGTCGGAATAGTGATAAAACCGAGCTGAATTGGAATCCATTGATAGTAATGGAATTATTAATGGCATAGAAGATGTCATATGAATCTAACGATCCCTATTACTGATTCCACTAACACTTAGATTATGGACGCGAAAGAAAAACCCCGAGTGGACTGTGGGCCATAGGGGATAACAGTATGGTTGAGTGAGGCGGCCAGGGCTCCCCCACGAGTGGACTTTGGGCCATAGTGGTAAATCCTGGGCTTCACAATAAAACAATCCGTGAGGGACTAAGTGCCACGTCTGTGTGACGGGGGCCACCTCTAGAGCTCAGAGCGGACAGCACGGATGAGTGGTGCGGCTCGGGCCCCTCCGGCTTGAGACCGGCAAATCCGAGGCATCACAATAAAACGTGTATAGGCGGACGGCGAACGAGCCGGGGCCTTATATGATGCGATCCAAAGAGTGTAGTGGAATGTCATCAAATGTTTGGCCCGGTTATTGACTGAAAGGGTCGAAAATTAAGAGTGTATTGAACGGGATCGTTAAATACTATGAAAAGTGAAATGATTACAAGAATTGACTGAGGAGGTGAAAAGTACAGATAATGAAATACATACTGGTATGATTACTTATGGTTCTGTACGTTTTCATTTCTTTGAGGTATCAAACAGAGAATCGTACATAGAACCGACGTATCTTGGAATATGTGCTACAGAATGAGGTACTGTTTGGAGTACTGTGAATTAGAGGATAATTATAAGAACAGTCAAGTGATAAAAAGAAGATGACCGCTAACCTAAGTTCTTCAGGACCCTTGAGACAGAACTGTGATGGGCGACCCAATGATGGGCGACCCGTAGTGGATCATGTGTCGTGAGATATAGGCGAACTATCTCATCGCCGACTCACTAGTAAGGATAAACCTGAGGCGAAAGGATCACCTAGGGGATGCTTGTCGATGGTCGATATGAACGGGCGAGGCCCTTATAAGTATCCCAACGGTAACACGAGTGTAAGGAACTAGGTACGTAAGGGGTGCCAAGGTTCAAACCTCGTGGAGAATATACTCAAGGGAACTAAGCCTGAATTCGGTAAATGGAAATGGTTTTCAAGTGAATAACTGAATTGAAACGAGTAGCTGTAAAATGTGTTGATAAACATTGTACTTGATACAGCTTACCAGAATGAGATTCGTAACGCTGTGAAGTATGACTATGTAATGAAATCAAGGTAGAGTATGTATCAAAATGATTTGAATATGGAATGTCTCTGACTTGAAACTACACTGTGAAATGATGGGAAACAATGATGAAGGTCCAAAATGATAAAAGAAGTGTGGTTAAAGAGACTGTCGGTTGAGAATTCCAATAAATTCCAAAGTAACATAGATTGAGAAATCATGTTAATGTTGATTCGATCGTGGATATGAAATTTATTCTTAAGCTTGTATCGAAGAATATAGAAGAAATCCGACAAGCTTAAGAAAATAATTCTTGGAAAATATTACGGATGATGAAATTCACAAGTATCGATGTAAAGAAAGGAAATACAAATGATATGATTTGAGGATGAATTAAATGATGTATTAAAATTTTTGGTTATACACTAAAATTCTTATGAAGAACAAATAAATATTATATGGAAGTGATGCCTTAAATATGATTTAATCGGAGATGTATAAGGAGCGTATAGGAGCAATCTTTGTAAAAGGCATAATCAGATAAAAAGTTAAAGAACGATGGTCACAAGATGATAAGAAAAGTACGATTAAAGAAAGTATCAGATTTGATTTCCGATAAAACTTCCAAAGTTATATAAATTAGAGGAATCGAGATAACGCTGATTTGATTTTGAATATGAAGTTAAATTCTAAGTTTATATCGGAAGAGGTAGAAAGAATCTGAAAAGCTTAAGAAAATAACTCTGGAAAATGTGTGAATAATGAAATTCACGTGTAAAGGTCTGAATGACGAAAATACAGATAATGAAAAATTGAGAATAAAGGAGTTATCTGTATAGGTGTAAATGAGAGAAATGCAAATGATGTTGAGTTGTTGACAAATCAAAAAGGATATATTAAATTTCTATCATTGATGAAGTTCTGGTGAAGAACAAGTATTAATCTACGTGAAAATAGACGCTTTATTGATCTGATTAGAGATACGTGAGGAGTAAATAAGACTAGCTGCTATATAAAGCGTCCTTAGATAAAAGATTGAAGGTTGGTGTCCATAAGATGATGATTTGAACTCGAAGTGAATTTTACGAGTTCCGATTGAAGTTATAAGGGTAATGAGTTGCCTTGTAAAGTAGATAAGCCTAAAGAATGAGGCATCCTTACATGAGTAACATTGATGAAATACTGATAGAGTCTAAAGTATAAATGGAACATGAGCAACATTGTGATATGATCCTTAAACTCTTAAAGGCTGTGGAATTGTGCTAAGATTAACAACTAAGAAATTTGGCTAGACAGTATCTCCTCTTGAAATATATGATTTTGAGACGACAGGATGACAGTGAACCTGTCTATGATATAAAGATAATGATTGAGATACGAAAGTAATGAGTCTAGCTAAATACTACTGCCAGCCTATAAAAGAGTGATGAGACTGGCTGCTTTATAGACGAGATCTAATTAAAGAAATTAAAGTCGGCAGATGGCTAGTGTAAAGAAAAAGATGGTGTGCAAGATTTTAAAAGATCTTAGCAGTATAGTACCATACCAATCGAGAAAACCGACAAAAAGGAATGAGAGTAAAAAATATGAAAACGAAAATGAAAGTGAGATAAGGAAATAAATTGCATGACGAGAAGGGAACATTAATATAAAACAGTTCCCGCAGTTAAGACTGAAAGCGAAGGGTGTTGGTTATCACATAACTGTGGCAAGATGTAAAATCAAAGCCAGAACTGATAAGTGAAAGTAATGATACTCCAAGGAGTAAGATAATTGATATGTTTACTGCCAGTAAAATGTTGTACATATAACCACCTTGAAATGATGGAGATGGTGGAATTGTATAGATAATGTGGTGCTTAAATGGATAATTCGAGGATTCAATCACAGAATCTAAATTATGAAAAGAGTATATTCCTGGTTATATCTTAAAATTTAAATGATATTGAATATACCATAAGCGTAAGAGATGTAATGACCATACTACATGAAAAGAGACATGGAGAGAAAATGATTGTCTCATGATTTATTTCTGTAAGAGATGATTAACAGTAAAATTTGCAATGATATGTAGCCTTGATGGAATAAGTGTGAAAATGAATATTGTGGACAATAAAGAGTCCAAAAGAGAAATAATGATATGGAAGTGATTAAAGACTGATGATCTAAATAGAATCACTTTCCATTATCAGACATCTAGATTCTCTAGTGCCTTAGTCGAAGTATGAGTGTTAAACGGTGTGAATGTGTATGTACAGTTCCAGTGAGCCTTACATGTGATGGGAGTCTCTGTGTTGCCATATGCTAATGAGAGATAGCAAAAGGCTTTGAGATCCCAAGTGTATTGATAGCACCGCTCCATACTGATATATATTTATATATATGAGCGTGAGATGTAACCGCTCCATGATATTGAGAGAGAGCGTGTGCACGAGATGTGAAAGCTACTGGGACACTTACATATAATTGATTAACACGAGTACATGATAGTACCAAATTATGTCGACTCGGCACTAAGTGAGAAAAATGGATGATGAACAATATAGAACAGCTGTGACATGAAAAACATTGTGCATGGACTCTTATGTGAAAAGAGTGGAAATGAATAACTCCCGATTTGAGAAAAGAACTTACGGGAGTATAGACATATACGATGAAAGACAGCATGTAGTGGTCTAAAGCACTCTTGATGTTGAAAGTGTACTGGCAGTATTACTTGGAGGATGAACTAAAGGTCAGAAGTCATAAGTATACGGCGTATACCCCCTTTGGACTTAAGTTAAATTCGGAGGACCGAATTTCTTAAGGTGGGGAGGATGTGATAACCGTAAATTTTCCATTTATTGGAAATTAGAAATATTGAAAATAAATATTAGAGAAATTAAATAAGGGGAAATAAATAAAATTTTGCAAGAAACGGGATATTGGTGAAAATCCTGAGAAATGAGGAAGTGATGAATAAGGAAATTCGTGTGAAGGAAATCAAATGAAAATAAAAAAAATAAAGTCGGAGTTATGGAAAATAAGAAAAGGAGGAATTTAAATTGGATTAACGGAAATCCAAAAATTAATAAAATAAAAAATGCGTATAATATATATTTATATAATTAAATTATATAAATATATTTACACATGTTTTTATATAAATACATATGTATGTATATGAATGTTAGTATATATTATGAAATAAAATATATACTTTTTGTCTCAAATAAATACATGTGTATATTATAAAATGCATTTATATAATTATAAATATATATGTACAGATATATATATATATGAAATATATATATACTATTATTTTAAATAAAAGTATATGAATATATAAGAAAAGTAAATGTTATTTTGTATTAAAGTTTATATGTATAAATATTTTATTATAGCATTTATATAATTTGTACATATAAATGTTACTTAATTTTAAGTATATATATAAATATACACATATATACTAGACATATAATTTTGTAACATACAAAATATATAGATATATTTTATATATAATATATATTGTATTATATTATGTATGAAATAATATATGTATAATACATAGTATATATTATATGTATAAATCATATGACATAATATATAATGTATAGTATATTGTATACTAAAAATGGAAAGAAGACAAAAACTAAAAGGGAAAGAAAACAGAAAATAGAAGGAAGGATCGGGGGAAGGAATCCCGACCCTCCCAGCCGCAACCATCGGCGGCGAAGCCGCCACTGCCGGCGAGGGAGGAAGGAGAAGGAGACGCCACCGGCTAGAGAGAGGGAAGACGCTGTCGGCGACGTGAAGAGAGAAACAGATTCGACGGAAAACGAAGCAAAAGCGAAGAGGAAAGAGGAGGGAAACGGCGGTGCCGGCCAGTCCAGGCACCGCCACCCCAACCCGAACCTCGGCGGAGGTGAGGGGAAGATGAAGGAGGCCACCGGCGAGACCAACGGCGGCCGAGGAAGGAAGAACGAAGGAAGAAAGGAGCCGAAACCCACCCTCCTAGGTCCGGCACCGTCGCCGGCAATGGGGAGAAACGGAGACCAGATCTGGCGTCTCCGTAACTCCGGCAAGCTGAGGGAGGCGTGAACCGGCGGAAAGGAGGACCGCCGGTGACCGAACCGGCCGAACCGGCGGGATGGGCACAAACCGGTCTGAACCGGTCCGGCCAAAGAAAAGAGAAAAGAAAAGAAAAAGAAAAGAAAAAGGAAAAAAAAAAGGAAAAAGAAAAAAAGAAAAAGAAAAAGAAAAAGAAAAGAAAGAAAGGAAAGAAAAAGAGGAAAAAGGAAGAAAAAGAGGAAAAAGGAAAATTTGGGAATTCGGAAAATTCCCGGAAATTCGACAACCCGGGATTTTACAAATTCGGTAAGAAATTTCCCGAGAATTTAATTTCAGAAAAAAATTAAATAAATTATGAAAAATTCTAAAAATTAGAATTTTAATTCCAGAAATTATTTTCAGCAATCGAGATAAGGAATCGGGAGAAATGGAGCGCGGGCGCGATCGATAAGCGGAAGTCGCCGACCCGGGAAAAGGTAAGGGATGCATGTGCAGCACTGTAAGGATACTCAGTCTGCATATTTTAAATTGAAATATTTTATGCAATTATTTTATGAAAATTATTATGATGCATGATTTGCTGAAAATAATTTGGGAAGAAGTACTGGCTGAAATATTTTAAACTGTATTTTCCGTGCAGGAGGTTAGTAAATCGGCAGCCGTTATGCTGCCGAAAATTTTAGAAAAACTTTATAAAATCATATTAAGTGATTTTATTTCCGAATTTCGATAGTAAATCACGAAACATGAGGAAATTTCTAAATTTCATAAAACATGAATATAATGAGATGGAATTTTAAAATATTCATGCATTCGAGAATAGTGACAACGAAATCACCGAAAATTCTCGAAATAGATAAATTACATGAAATACGAGACGAAAGATGAAGTGAATTATAGTGAATATTTTTATGAATATTTTTATAAATATTCACTAAAGGATTTTAACCCTTATGGTTTTAAATCATGGAATTATATATTTATATAAATTCCATAAATGTGTATTTTATGTTGAGAATTACGGTTTTGAGACTGGTTGGTATTCTTATCATGCTGATGCATGATATGTGATATGTTTAGTTCCGGTGGACATCTAATCAGTGATCCACCGAGGACAATATAGGTTATGGTCATAGATTTGACCGGTGTACTTCCTTACCCTCCGAGGTATGCAGTATGATAAGATTGATGTCTATCTTAGACTCCATAAATGATAGGTAATATGTTTTCAAAAGGGAGAAATGGTAATTCTAATATTCTTTCTATGGTCTCAAATGAAATATTAGATCATAAGTACTACATGAGATCTGATAAGACAGTGGAAAGTACACATGGCATACAGGCCATACCGAGCAGAGACTCGATGATTGAACCGTGGGAGCCACCTCTAGAGTCCTTCGGGAACTAAGTGCTACACGTGTTCCGATATTTCAGTACAGGCCATACCGAGCAGAGACTCGATGATTGAACCGTGGGAGCCACCTCTAGAGTCCTTCGGGAACTAAGTGCTACACGTGTTCCGATATTTCAGTACAGGCCATACCGAGCAGAGACTCGATGATTGAACCGTGGGAGCCACCTCTAGAGTCCTTCGGGAACTAAGTGCTACACGTGTTCCGATATTTCAGTACAGGCCATACCGAGCAGAGACTCGATGATTGAACCGTGGGAGCCACCTCTAGAGTCCTTCGGGAACTAAGTGCTACACGTGTTCCGATATTTCAGTACAGGCCATACCGAGCAGAGGCTCGATGATTGAACAGTGGGAGCCACCTCTAGAGTCCTTCGGGAACTAAGTGCTACACGTGTTCTGATGTTTCAGTACATGCCATACCGAGCAGAGACTCGATGATTGAACAGTGGGAGCCACCTCTAGAGTCCTTCGGGAACTAAGTGCTACACGTGTTCCGATGTTAGTATGAGAAATCGTAGGATATTGTGACGATAAGTAAGTGAGTGTGATTCGTGAATTCGACAAATGTCAAAGAATGAAATAGATTTTAATAGCTTATTCTGCTTTTTAACGGACAGAACTAATTAAGAGAGTACATTAAAACATGAAATAAGTTTTAAAGAAATAAGATGATGATTTAACTAATATTCTTTTCAAGGAATATACGGATATTAATTATTCTATTTAAAGGCTTTATTTCGTAGAAGCATTATTTTGAAAAGAATATGAAAAAGATTAGGAAAGATTAAAAAGGAAAAGGATTTATTAATTCAAAACAAAAAGAAAAATTTTTCTCTACAGTTGCTTCTAGGTTCCGTAACAAGTATGGTATTCTAAAATACCTACCTTACTCCATTCGGATTCCTAGCCGACTGTAGTATCTTTCCTACATACGAGCCTAGAGCCTATAGGAAAAATGAAAAAGATTTTCAGCATATAGGAAGCTGAGTATCAAGTGAGGCATATAATTCTCTTACTGAGCCGTGGTTTTGCTCACCCCTTAATTTTCAACATCTCAGGTTTTGACGGATGTGAGATCAGTGCATTGTGGATCCTGGCTGTACACGAAGGACAGTGTGTCAGACCGATTGATTATTTGAGGTATGATCATTTAATTCTCTGTATTTAGACATGTCAACAGTACTACTTGTCTGATTTATTGCGATAGGGGATGTGTATAACATAAACAATACATTGTAAAATTGTTTAACAGCTAGTACAAGTGAAGTATCACAGACAGCCCAACCGGTTAAGATGTGTATAAGTAGGGTAAAAATGTGGTCACGGGTCGTGACAGGTTGGGGTTGAGAGTGCAAGGGGGTCAGTAGCTCTTTGTTGTCCCGAACTGAAGATAGAGGCTCCTCTGTTGTCTCCTATTTGTCAAGTGTGAGAGGCACTCTTACTTCAACACTTAGAACACCGAGCTTTAGGCCCTAAAATCGATAGCACAGCCTTAGTTTTTCTTAATTTAAGCCATCTGAGAGTTCCCTATTTTCAAAACCAAACAGCATGCTTCAGCTCCTCTTCATTCCCTCATTTAAAGCCTATAACAGTGCCTAACATTCCAGCTTGAAAACAATCCAAAAACTCCCCACTCTGCCTTTCTCTCTCAGCTCCCACTCTTCTCTATTTTACTCTTTCCTTCGCCAGCCCTTTTTCCTTCTCGGCTTTAGTTCCTTTACCTTTCTCTTGCTTTACCTCATTTCTCTCTTCACTCACCAATTTCTTTCAATTTCCTTTCTATAAATTTGAACGATGTTTATACATAAAAATTTGAAAATTACATATTTACACTTATCTTACATCAATTATACATCTACTTACAAGTTCAAAATCGAAAATTAGCAACTTCATAAAAATAAACCAACCAACCATTCAACCACCCCACACATTCAGCAGCTTCAGTCCCTTTCACACCACCTTACATCTCCGACCTCCTTGCTTACGCATCAAACATAGCCTAGCCTACACACGTCTATCATCTAAAGTAAGAAACTCAGTAACCTTGCCTCTAGCTTTCACTCTTCTAGTGCACATCATGTAGAAATTGAATAATACTAGTGTAGAAACAAACCAATATCAAAGAAATGCACCTAGCAACCTTCAAGCTTTACCTTCCTCATAAGTAGCAACTTTAGCACCAATCCTAAATGTAGAAAAGTCAACAACTTCACAACACAACAACTTCTAGCAAGTAATGCCTTTAGCTATGCACCAACAGAACTCCAAAGCAAGGTATAGACAGAGTGAAAGAAAACTAAATTGCCTATCACGCGTCTAGCCTTCTCTTACAACAGCACCATACGAGCAATAACGAGGACAACCTCCAGCAAAACCACGAATCACCAACAAAGATCTATAAGAACTGCAATTTCTATAATTATTTTATCAATATTAGGCTATTTGAATAATTAGGATTACTAAATGCTGATTTTTTGAATTTTGGTGTAGTGAGGCAAACATTTAGACGGGCAAGTACGTGGGTCCCACGTGAACACACACCAACTCATATATATTTAAATCATTATATATTGACGATATAAGGCCTCCAGTAAGCTATTTTAATCCATTGAATTACAATTACAACTTTTATCAAAAAATGTGTAACAAACCAAGAAATGACTATTTTGTCTATAGGTCATCGGGTTTAGTGGTCAAAACCGACTCTATGAATTGACCTTATGGGTCTAACTGATTAATGTCAAAGCCTCAACTTCTCATGCCAAACACGATATCGAAAATTTCAACAATAGGACTGAAAAAGATCGAAATAGGCAAAATTGAGAAAAACCCTAGTGTTAGTGTACATGGCTTGCCACCCCTTGGAATCTTCCATCTATATTGTCTTATTTTCATAGGGCATGCATGGAATTAATGGAAATTTCACCTACCAAAAAAGTGTTAACCAATGAGAATTAAGAAAATATATGATTTAATGAATATTATGGCATAAAAGATAAAAGTTTCATTTAACTTATCGCATAAGCTTCTTATTAACATTGGATATTAATATAAGATATTTTATGGCACATTTGAATGCAAAATGAAGAGGTGGAGTCGTCAACTTCATGATGGAATGTATAGAAACCATAAATGAAAGGAAAAATTAAGTGAAAATGGAAATTTCGACATATTACAAAGTGACACATGGAAATCTGATGCAATTACCATCCTATCTTTCTTCCTGAATGATTTAAGACTAATTAAAATCATGTGTAAGCAAGTGGAATTCGGCTGCCACTATAATTGCCATATGAAATTCGAAACAAGTAAGTAAAAACATAATAAAAGCTTTAAAACCCCATAACCGTATGCTTCCTAAGCTTACACCAAGTAAATTTCAACCATTTTCAAATACAATTCATGCTTTTGTAGCTTACCTTCATCTTCTCAAGCTTCCTATACCTTTGTTTTCATGAAAGGAAGCTTGAAAAACTAAGGATTTTAAAGTGAGAAACAAACTGGTCAAAGTATTGAACTATAGGCTACACTTTGATTCATGATTCAATGTTAATATATGTTGATTATGAAGTATTTCTAAGGTATTTCATGTTTTTAATTGCAACAAAACAACTCCCTTGAGGTAGATGCAATTCGGTCAATATTAGGATCTAAAGGCTAAAGTTGGTTTCAAGACACCAATTTGATATATGTTAGTTGTTTAGTGGTATAGACATCATGTGTGGTGATAAAATTGAATGAAATCATGTCTAGCATGAAGTTCACCATTCAGCCACTTAGGGTTTAATATAATATCATGCTTAGTTCATTGTGAAATTGAGATATATGGTGTAATGGACATGGCTAAGCATAAATATGATGTTATTTTGGATTGAATTCAAATGAAATGCATGAGTTTATTCGGCCAAGGTGAAGGGCATTGTGTAACTGATTTGATCTTACCTTGTAAGGGTGATATGTTAAGCTATATATAATGTGTAGTTAGAAGGTGTAAATGGTTAGTAGTGAAACCATGAAAATAAGGCACTTTTATCAACTAGTTGTATAAGAACTGTAAAGATGTACTAAGTGAAAGTGATGTACAATGAAGTATACCTTAATATTTAATGTGTTTGTGATGTGTAACAATGTAAATGGTGTGTGATTGTAGTGATTTGAAAACAATTGGTGGTGTGGTGGTCACTTTGTACATGCTTGATCAAGTGCTTAATTAAGTGAGCTTTGGTAAGTTAATTACGTGATATGCATGATAGCATCATACAATGTAAGTATAAATGGTAAGAATATGATTGAAATGATGATTGAATCATATATAAAAGTTGTGTGCCAATACTGACTATTATGGCATAGTAGCCTGATTGTGATTCATGTGAAATGTATGTGTATATAAGACTGAAATAAGATGGGAAATGCGGAGTTAGATTGAATATGTGTTTTGATTGCAAGGCTAGGTAGTGAGATATTGTAATCCTGTCCTATTACAATGATTTTTAGGAAATTGAAAACCAAATGTGAAAGTATGATATAGTGAACCATGTCTACATTGCATATGGCATTTTGTGCATAGCATTGTATTGACAAGATTTTTTAAGCCTGCATGAATTTAGTTTTGCATGTTTGAAAGCTTTAAAATCTCACTTGTAACATGTTTTGAAATACATTGAATATTTTACTACATTTAATATGTACGTGTTTTTGGATTAAGCATATAATTGCTTTTATATCCATTGTATTGCTGAATTTCATAATATGTAAGAACAACTGTTTTACAGTTTTTAAGACACTCCACATTGATATGAGTCTTATAGAGCAATATGAAAACAACCTGAGTATCACATACTCTTATATTAGCAATATGGCTTGTTTGACAATAGTTGTTGATAGGTTTTAGCCTCAACTGATCATTAGGATTAAAGACACAAGGATCTATGGCCATAGGTAACACCTTAGTTTTCGAGGTATGATAACTTTATGAAAATAGTATTATTTTAGTGCTTTATTAATTAATTATTATTCAATTCTCCCATGATTTTATTAATTATAACCCTAACTTTATTAAATTTCTCACGTTTTGCAGATAAATAAATCTCACATGATTTTCAGTGTTTTCAGTAGAGAATAGATTGAAAATTGGCAAGAAAGGAGACTAGGCCACTAAAAGACAAATGAAGCATGACTCATTATTTTCTCTCTCCTTCCTTGACACCTAGCATGCCATATGTCATCATCCTACTCACTTTTAGCGAATAAGAACAAAAGACATAAGGCCAACACATGTAAGACACATGTCCTTACCACCTTGCATACTTATGTGGACTAGAGGACAAAAAAGAAGTTGTTAGAAGGGGTGAGGTGTCCATGGCTAATGTGAGCACTTAAATGACATAGAAATATCTACTTTGAGGAGCCAATGACATGAAGACAATTGGTCAAAAATGCCAACTCATCTAGGATAGGAAATTACTCTTGTATTCATTGGTTAATTGACTATATAAGCTACTTTATAAGACCTAATCTAGGGTGGACTGCATAGGGTTTAATTTTTTTTGCTTTTCCAGCACATTTTCATGTCTTTACAAGCTTAGAGTAGACACCATTTTATTTCTTTAAGTTCTTTACATTTTTGCAAGTTAAATACAAGTTTAGATAATGTTTTTCTTTACTATTTACTATTTTCTTACACTCTTTATTTTTTTTTTATTTCTTTATGTGAGAACCCCATTTTCCCCACATCTAATATAAGTTAATGAGTGTAGAAATCGAAGAGCGAGAGTTGATTGCTAAGATTTCTAAATAGTGAGTATGTTCGATATTGATTAGGAAGAATCCAATATGGGCCTCACAAGGATTTTTATTATCCAAATCGAAGTAAAACCCTAAAGTGATGATATTTGAAGTGAAACATTGAAATGGCAAGAATCTGCATCACAAAATTCCTTCATTTAAGCATGTTTCGAAAAGCGTACAACAATTTAGAAAATGACAGTTACATCTATAGGCAGAAGAAACAATTGCGAATAATGGTAAACCTAGTTTGACTTTTAATCAATAGATAGTTATAGTCAAATCCTCGTGTGAAGAAGTCTTACGTGATTTCAACTTGTAGATTGAATCACACAAAACCCTGTAAATACTGAGAATGAACAATCAGGGGTATTTTGGTAATTTCACCAATATAACTGGTCAAACCCGATAAAACAATTTTGGCTATATTATGTCAAATAGATATTTGGAATGGAAATGAAAATAGTTTGAAATTATACTGAATATTGAATTAATAAAGACGTAAAGGGAATTATTGAAATTGTTGTAAGGCAAAATGATAATTTGCCACCAAAGATATTTTATATCATAAAAGATATTTTAAAAAGTGAAAAAGTCATCATCTTCTCTAAGTGGCCGGCCATGGTTAAGTGAAGAGAGAGAAAACATGAGTTTTATGGTTTTTAGAGAGAGAAAATGAAGAAAACCCTAGTGTAACTACTCCAAACAGAAAAACACCCAAAAGAAAAGTTGTTCTACTGGATGAGCTCAATCACATACCTCCAAACCAGCCATTAGAATGGCCATTTGAAGGGTGAATATCTCTCTTAAAGTTTTAATCAACAAAGGAGGTAAGAGAGAGAGAAAATTTCTGACAGTCCAAATGTACAATAAATAACAAATTTCACACATAAATTACGGTTGAGCTGTCTATGATGCCTTTAACACTTGAACAGTAACAGTGATAAATAGTAAACATTTATTTAAATTAATAAATTTTAATTATGTAATTTACTGTATTCCTTACACTTTACATCTCTTGTTCCTATTTTACAATTTAAGTAGTACTGTACAATATACCTAAATGTATAAAAGAAAATACGAATACCTCCCAGATTGACACAAAGCAGTCTTGGTTAACCAGATTCAACTGATATCCTCTAATGTATACCCCTTTTTAATCATTTATAATATCTTGTGGAGTGGAAAATAAAGGGGTGAGCGAAACGTGCTCAGTAAAGGAATCGTATGTAAGATTGATATAACGAAATCTATATGCTAGAAAACATTATTTTCCTAATAGTTCACTAGGCACAGTAAACGGAAGGATACTATAGTCGGCCTGGCAACCGGATAGAGTATGGAAGGTATTTTGAAATACCTGTTTTGTCCCGGAAACCCAAAAGCTACATAGGGAGTAATCAATAAATTGTTGTTATAAAACAATTTAATGAAATTTTCAATAAATAAATGGTAAATAAACCATTTAATTTCATCACTTTAGTAACACTTTAAAACACGTGACAGAGAGAGTAGTAAAACAGTACAGTAAACAGTTGAGTTTGAATAGTGGTAACAATATATAAATCGTTTCAGCAACAATACAATCAAACACTTCAGTAAACAGTGAAGAAACAGTTCAGTACAATAAACAGTTCAATTTCACATCATAGTAAAAGTTCAGTAATTCTTTCAAAAACCAGTAATAATGTCATAATTATTTTCACTTCAGTAAACAGTATATCTGAGTACGGTTCAGTAACCCGTTGACAGTAAATCACCATTCCATAAATGTGTGACGGTAAATCACAGTTCAGTAGACGGTAGTGGTTTCAGTAAACCATATAGGTTTAGAGACAATAAAATGTTCATTTTGAACATTAACAGTTCTATAAAACACTTCAGTAACAGTTCAGTACAGTACTCTTTGTAGTAATAGTAAAACAGTTTAGTATTGGTACTATAACAGTTCAGTAAACGGTGTAAAAACAGTTCAATACAGTAAGCATTTGAATTTCATAATACAATAACGGTGCAATAAACTTTCCGAAACCAGTAATAATTTCCATAAAACACTTTTTATTCGGTAAGCAATAACAATTCAGTATGGTTCTATAAATAATAAACAGTATTTCACAGTTCAGTAAAACAGTAAACAGTAATTTACAGTTCAGTAAAATAGTTAACAGTAATTCACAATTCAGTAATAGTAAATAGTAGGTGGAGACTAGGCATTACCTCGATATATCATGCTATAATCACCGTAGGGAACAGTAACAGTAAACAGTAAGATCTATGGCCACAGTCATAAGTGTCCTCAGAGTACACTTGCCAGGTGTCCCTAGGACTGCTGATGACTTGGCAGGTCTATCAGCTACAGTAACAGTACAGTATAGTACAGTAATACACGTGAGCATTATAAAGGGTCTAATAATCTCAAAACATTTCATTTATAGAGAAAATACCTTTAAAGAATTTAAACAAATATCATTTAAAATTTAATAAAATTCCAAAAGGTATTTAAATTCACATTTAACAGTACAGTAAAAACAGTCAATAAAATATTCATGTCTCAGTTAAAATTTGTAAACGTTCTAAATAATTGTGAAATATTTCAAAGAACGTATTTAACATCTCACTTTAATAAAATTTAATTACATGAATATTTAAATAATATTTTACGATAAAATTCCAATTTATGGAAAATATTGGAAATAAGCTCCAAAATACACAATTTCACTTATTTTATGCTCATAAAATATTTCATGATATTTTAAAAATTTTGGAAGAATTTTCGGCAGCATAACAGTTGCGATTACTTTAACCCCCTACACTTAAACACAGTATTTTTGCCAGCTGTAAACCACAGATTTGCATAATTTTAAAGGCAATTCAACACTCAATAATTTCATAAAATTATACTCATCAAAATCATGCATTCGCAATATCCCTACGGCTTACACACTCGTCCCTTACCTGTCTCATATTACTAACCCTTTCGGTAGCACTGCACGAAATTCAATGCTCCTGGCTGTAAAACAATTTCACCAAAATTTTTCATTAATTTTTCATCTTATTTTTAAGCTATTAATTTTCATTAAATGCAGCCATATAGGATACTGCCTATGCCTAACCAGTGTAAATTACACTGGTAGTAAAATATAACTTCTCCGTTTTAGCTCCGATTTCACCAGTCTTCTTCTCTTAATTTCTATAGTAATTTGACATATCAAAACCATGAAATGCAGCATCTTAGGCTATCCAAAACCCCTTGGCCGAATGCTCCCACGTATCCAACTTAATGATTTTCGTAAATCTAATACTACCAAACACTAAATCCATGTTCATTGTCTCATTTTCTACCATTTTTATGCAAGGATTTACATGGATTCCATGAGTTGTCAAACACACCGAAATCCCCTTTCATGGTGGATTTTTATTTAGTCAACAAAAATCAAATCCAATGGTATATTCATAATCTATACCTTTGATTTAGTCAAAATACAACTTTGAAATAAATTAAAATTTTTAATTTCTTACCTTTGGCCAAAACCTCTTGGCTCTCTTTTCTCCTTGTTTTCTTCTTTATTTGATGAGATATTGGTGTCAATGGAGAGAGTAAATTGTGTAGAATATTTTTCTAGTAATGAGTTTGGTGAGAAAGTCAAGTTTTAGTTGGTTTTGTTGACTTTTCTTTCTTTTTCTTTTCTTTCTTCTTTGTCGTGCAAGACAAATGAAGGAGAAAGTGAACAGTGGCCGGCACTTATGGCTAAAGTGTGATGATGTTTCTAGAAGGGGGCAAAATTACCATTTTGCCCTTGGTTATGTAAATTTTGAAAAATTTTGCCCTTTTCGTAATCGTAAAAACCATGTAATTGGACTCCAAAATTTCAAATTCCACTACCAAATAGTCATATTTAATGTATCTTGATGATTGAAAGTGGTTTTGTCGACACGCGGTGCACAGATAGTGAGAAATTACGACTTTACCCTCGTGACCTGCTGCTAAATTTCTCTCACTTCACCATTGTTTCGATAAATCTCTTGGCACTATCTTATTCTCATTTTTATGTAAAATATCATGGTATTTTAACTTCGTCCCAACTCATTTTAGTTTGGGCATAATTTATGAAAATGCCTTCGGGACGTAACTATCATTTTTCAATCTGTTTTCCATCTTCACAAAATAATTCATAATAATATAAGTCAATGATTTTAAACCTCAAATTCATCATATTATATTTATTACACCACTGTACACTTTATTATCAGTCTCGAGCCGATATGAACACATTAAAAGTAAGTGGGGCCCACATCACACTTTCACTTATAATCACTTAGCACATTAATTTTGTCTTAATAATTAATTATATATTACATGTACAGTACAGTAGAATCAGATCTCACAAAATTTTACTCTTGCTCAATCCAACCTATGTGATGTTTTAAGGTGTATTAAGCATGTTTACGGTGTTAGTTTACAACAAAACCATGTGTATGAGGTCCTTTAAGTTTCGGCCAAGTGAAGGGGAGTTCAAAACCATACTCAGTTTGATGAATTTATGGTCTTAGAATATTGTATAAACTAATATAAAACTGTTGTTGAAGTTAGAACTGAAAAAGGAAGTGTTTTAGTTGCAGCTAAAGGTACCAGTATGAAGTAGACCGATTTTGTTGTTGTATGAGAAAATATGATAGACCTTAAAGAGTTATACAATCTTTATAATTGAAACACTGAAGTTTGAATGTGTTTGAATACTGTTTTGCAGCTCGAAAGTAAAGAGAGTTAAGGAAAAATAGACCAATATATGCTGGTCTATGAATTCTAATGCTGCTGAATTATGCTAGTGAACTGTTATGGTAAGGTATATATGTAAGAGGCGTAGGGATACTGTATTCCATTACTTTGATAAAATCTACCCTTTATGAGATTGAATTTGATGCTTTGATTGAAATTGTGAAACTAAAATTGTGGTTTTTAAAATGTGTTTTCGTGCTGGAGGGTTAGGATAGATAGTATCATTATGCTGCCAAAATTTCTATTAATGAACCTAAATCTTTAAAATCATCATTTAGCATTCTTTTGCAAATAAGAGTGAAATAAAGATGTAATTTTGGGGTTAAGGTTTGTAAAAGTTATAAATGCGCACAGATTTTGTAACTTAGTTTCCAAAATGATTTTTAATGATTTTCATGTTTTTCAAGATACACGTGTGTTTTAATGTTACTCTTATACGTAAATAAAATATTTTGAACTTTAGTTACTAAACTATGAATATTTGGTGAATTTTTATACTTCAACTATAATGATTACTAATTTTGATGCTTTATGAACTAACTGAAGATACGATTTACTGAATTGATTTCTGTAAACGATTTTGAATTTGGTTTATGAACTGTTTTGAGACTGTTAGCCCTATAGCTACTTGTGAGTACATTCTCTTCTCTGTGTGTGTACTGTTGTTGCTTGACCTTTACCACCTCTTTAACACCCACAAATGTCACTGAGCTAGTATACACTGTGAATCTTTTGACTATAGTCATATGTTGTTTTTACTCCTTGTTGGGATACTTATATTGCATAAGTCTATTGGGTAATGCCTAGTCTCCATTATACTATTTTATTGGGGTGGTAAATCCCTGGCTAATCTAGGCACTCCCAGATATTATTTATTTATAATTCCAGTGTGTTTGTTAAATATGTTTTCTGATTTATGTTCTATTATTAAAATTGATTATTATACTGTTTATGGAGTATTTCTCGAGTTGTTTTATCTAAATGATTTGTGAACCACTAAATGAAAGCAACTCTATGTGTATATTGAACAATATGCTCAAATAAGTTCCCTTTAAACTCCTTATAGTCAGAATTAGATGTTGGGACAAGTATGGTGCTTTAAAGAATCTTTTTGTACTCTACCTGGTTATCTAATCGATTATTGTATTCTTCCGTTAATGTGCCCGAAATTCGTGTGAATTATGATTTCTATGTGATCGATTTCTAAACGGTTTTCTGTCTGATCGATTTCTAAACAGTTTTCTGTCTGATCGAATTCTAAATGGTTTTCCTGTGTGATCAACGGTTTTTCTATATGATTGACTTTCTAAACGATCTTCTGAGCGTGTGATTTTCTGATCGATTTTCTGAATTATGTTCTGAGTGAATGATTTCTGATCGATTTTCTAAACGGTTTTCTGAGCGTGTGATTTTCTTGTCTATTTTCTAAATTGTGTTCTGAGTGAGTGATTTTTTATCAAATTGATGAATAGTTTTTTGAATGAGTGAGTTTCTAATAGATTTACTGGACTGTTTTTGAGTGAGTGATTTACTGACTGGTTTATTGAACTATTTACCGAATTGATTTCTGAACTATTTATAAAACAAATTACTAAACGGTGAACTAAATGATTTATTGAATATTTTATTGAACCATTTGATAATGATTGTTTATTGTAGAGTATTGTCACTAAAGATTTTGAAAGGTTTTGACATTAAGTTGATACATATGAATTCTTTCTCTGTATAATTTTCATATATTCCCTATAGTCGGACTTAGGAACTGGGACACATAAGGTGCTCTAAAGCATCCTTCTGTACTTAGCCTGGTATCCTTAATCGATTATAGTAATTGTAATTGCATAAATATGTTTTGATACATGCATATAGTTTTGCATAGTATCAGTTCTTTTATACATAATTCTTACTAGGTATAAGCTCACTCCCCTCTACCTCACAGATTGATTGCAGTAGTAGCTATCATTGTTAAGAAGGGATTTTGATCGAATTCCTATGAGGTTTCAATATTGTACCTTACAAGTATAACTGCACATTCACTTTATTGTATTTAGACATTTATGATACAATACTTTAGTTTGTAAAGGGATGTAAACAGTGAGCATAGAAATCTGAGTGTTAACGATAGTCTTTTGATACTGGGACCTATCTGAGAGGTTAAATATTGATTCAGCTAAGTAAAGTTTTAGCTTAATATCGGAGTGAGGACACTGAGCCTAGCCCAACTGATTGTGTGAAAATGAAAAAAGTTAGTTTCGATTTTCAGGAATCGGAGCGTGACACTTTAAATTTCCAGCAACTTAATCATCTCCTACTCTTTCATTTTCTTTTATTTTGGTTCATGATTGAGTCCCATGGTCATGGGAGCTAAAGAGGTTGAAAAACTACCTCCATAGCTCTTGTGAAGGAGGTTTATCAACTAGTTTCTTTGGTAATTTTTATTTTCTGTTTTAAAACTTTTAAATGATTTTTTAGTTTTTTTTTTTCAACTATTTTAGGAGTCTATTTCAATGTGTTAAAGTAGTTTTTAATTATCTTGTAAAAAAAAATTCTAAAAAATGTTCAAAGTAGGGTTTATATGGAGTTGGTGTCATTTTGGGCTAGTATAGAATAGGTTTATTTAGTAATTTTTATTTTCTATTTTAGGGCCTTTAAATGATTTTTAAGAATTTTTTGCTACTTTTTAAGAGGATATTTTATTGTGTTAAATCAGTTTTTACATACTTTATAAAACAGAAATTAAGAAAAAAAATGAAAACCTAGCTTAGGCGTGAATTAGGGTGTCATTGGGCTGTTTTCAGTTCTTCACTTTGTAGTGCTGTTTGGTTTGGTTTTAGGGTCCCTTTTTTGGTTTGGTTTTAGGGTCCCTTTAGGTTCTGTTTTTAGTCTCTTTTAATTTCTTTTAAGTTATCTATTGGTTGGTGTTAATTTCATGCAATTAGGGTACGGTTTACTAAGTGTTTGATACATATTCTAGACAATAGTTTAAGTGTTTCATGCATTTCTTTTCAAATCTGTCCAAAAAATGGCCTTTTTTGTAGAATTTTTTTAGATCTGTATTTTCTTCATTTCAATGTCTATTTATGTGTGTTAGGTTCATATCTAGTTTATATTTTAATTTGGGAATTTTAGGACTTCATTTAGATTAGGTTCCATTGTATTTTCTTAGACTTTGTTAGCTTAGTACACTGTTTTTCCTGCCCAGATTTTGTGGGCTGTTTGCATTTATTTGGCTACTATTTTATGACATTTTAAGCTGCCTTTAGGTAAATATTATATCATATTAGGACCATACATTCGTTAGATAATTTTTTAGGATAGCCAAAGTTGCATTTTTATGCCATTTACATAGCATTCTTGCATAATTCACACTTTAGGCGTCATTAGCATTGTTCACTGTCCAGATTTTTTTTGCTGCTGTGTTGGAAGTTATTTAGGCATGTTCCATTAAGTTTAGATCATTTTAAGTGCATTTAGATAGTGATTTATGTATAGGATAAGTTTAGTTAATTTTAGTGATCATTTAGTTGCATTTTTTTAGCTTCATTTAGCATAAAAATAGTTTGCTGCCCATGTTGGCTTCTTGCATTTATTCCATGCATTTAGGTAATGTTTTAGGTGCTTTTTAGGTGCCTTAGGATAGTATTCATATAGGCCTTTGATTAGGTAAAGTTCAGTTTAATTTCAAGATCAATTACTTAGGCATTTTCATGCATTAGCTTAGGATTTCATGCATTACATTATTTTCTGTCTTAGGGCTGTATAATTATTGTCCATCATGCATATTAATTAGTTTAGGGTTTAAATTCATTTATTTAGGGTTAGTTTAGGGTTAGTGTTAGTTAAGGATACATTAGTGCATTTTCATTCATATTTTCAAAACACCAAAAATATTTCTATTTTCATGCATTTGTTAGATTAGTTTAGGTTGGTAAATTCATGCATTTTATTAAGTTAAATGGCATTTAGGATTAGCATTTAGTTTAGGGTTACATAATTGGTCCATTTTAGGGTTTATTTCATTTAGGGTTTCATTAGTGTTCACTTAGACTATTTCTAGGGCTGCAAACGAACCGAACATGAATGAACGAACTGATGTCTCTATTCGTTTGTTTGTTTTTTAGTGTTGTTCATGTTCGTTAAGGAATTTGGCTTTTATGTTCATGTTTATCTGTTTGTTTGGTAGGGATTGTTCGTTAAATGTTCACAAACAAGCTCATTCGTCCTAAACGAACGCGTTTGCGAACATGTCAATGAACCCATTCGTTAACATTTAAATGAACACATTCGTGAATAAATGTTCACAAACCATTAAACAAACACATTCACAAACACACATTCACGAACATATGTTCATGAACAAGTGTTCATGAGAATAAACTAAATATTAAATATTAAAAATCCTACATAAAGATTAAATCCGACATGCAAATTGAAATCATCCAACATGAAATCTTAAATACGACACAACCTAAGTCAGTATTGTTTTTTTAAAACTGATAATTACAATTTTAAGTACAATTTGTATCATATACATATACATATATTGGTATACATATATTAAAGTATCATATATATATATATATATGTATGTGTGTGTATATTAATATGTGTAATGTATATATAAATGGTCAATGGATAAGAATGAGATCTTAACTTATTATGAAACTCTTATTAATTTAATTTCAGTACATTACGTTTAAAATTTAAAAAAGTTATTATTTTAAGCACAATTAACTAATTCAATTTATAATTATTTTATTATTATATTTTATAAATTTTTTAAGCCAACAAAGTTATATTGTATAAATATGTTTAAGAATTAGGTACTAAATTTTTAAGTTAATGTCTTAAAAATAGGGTACATATTATACAACTAATATTTTAGTAAATAACAAACGAACAATAAACGAACAACAAAAAACACTTTAAATGAACGAGTTATAAATGAACATAAACGAACGACCAACAAATGACATTTTAAATGGACGAACAATAAACGAACATAAACGAGCCTATTTGCGAACAAAACCGAACAAACCACATTCTGTTCGTTTAATAAACAAACAGTAAAATATTACTCGTGTTCATTTGTTAAGCTTAATAAATAAACATAAACGAACAGAAATCGAACGGATTCACAAACGGTTCATCGAACGTTCTGTTTGTTTACACCCCTAATTATTTCATGTAAGGGCCCGAAGTGCCTTACGGGTCATTCACACCTCACTCATCCGTACTGTCCGCTCTGGGTTCTAGAGGTGGCCCCCGTCACGCAGACGTGGCACTTAGCCCCTCACGGATTTCTTTCGCGTCCGCCATGACTCGAACCCCTTACCACTTGTAAGTGTCGAGACACGACTAACCATTGGATATAATTAGGCAAATTTTTTAAAATTTAAATTAAACTTATATTGTAATTTATTCAATGAAAATAATATATAAAGAAAATTCAACATGTTTTTAATTTGAAGAAATTTTTTTAAATGGAGATTCTTCAATAAATTCTTATTGTGCTAAAGAGGTAATAAATGATTCTTAAATATTCATTGCTATCTTTGAATGATGTGTCGTTTTATTTGATGATCTAATAGTTTCCACAGATAATATAGAAGGCACAAATAAAACACTAATTTGCAATTTGATTAAATTAAATTTTAGTTATAACTTAAGTTACATGAAAATATAACAAAGATAATCATAATATATAAATGTATACATATTTTTTCTAATAGTTTTCGACGTTCAAGTTTATGATCAAAGTAATACACTTTAGATATGGTAAGCTTAATACTTCCCATCTTAATATTATAATTTTGTCGCTCTTATTTCAAATACAAAAATTCACCCTAAGATCTTCAAATATCTTTTCAATTTTATAATCTTCGTTTTTCTAAATCATGGTCATAGACATATCATTAAGTTAAATTGAACAATAGGCAATATTAAAATATTGTTAACTATTCAATACCTTAAGAGAAATTTTATAAGATTGTCAACAACTTTATTAATTAATTTCTTAGTTTCAATGTTGAAAAGTACAAACATCGTTTTTCAGAACCATCAAATGCCTCAACACTCAACTTATAAGGTATAATTGTTAACTAATAAATACTTTAAGAGAAAATTTACAAAGAATGTCAACATCTTTATTAATTAATTTTTTAGCTTCAATATTAAAAAATATAAACATCGCTTTTTTAGACCCATCAAAAGTCTCAACGCTCAACTTGCATGTATAAGTTGTTCAAAATGCTACGATTAAGTTATACATATTAAAATTATAAAATGCTTATATTATTATCATGAAATAATTTATGTTTTAAATATATTAAATATAATTATTATTTACCTTAGAGTTGGATTAGAAACATGAACATTACATGAGGAACAGTGAAAATACCTATTAACTTTATATAGCTTTTTGTTATACCCACATGAAATCTAATACCAACCAAAAGTTGTATAGACTTTCATGATAGGCATTTTATAGGTGAGAGATTTTCCCTATATATAATCAATAACAATATACATGCTAAATAAGTTATATTTTAAAATTATATTGCTATACATTTTATCATTGAGAAAATGTTAATCTAATGCCTTAAAGAGTGATTTTGTGATCAATACTTTAATTTTTGACAGAGTTATCCTATTTTTAAACATTAAAACCTCATTTGATGCTAGTATTTTTTATGGTGTCGATGAAATTTTTTGCTAGAATCTTTTTTAAATAAATTAAATACAAAAAGTAATCAGAATTTTAGTTCAATTTATATAGATATAAATGTTACTTTTTAGACAATTAAAAAAAATTTAATTGATAAAAATTGTAGATATAAATGTTATATTTTGTAATATTAATGTGAAAAAGAAAGAATGATTACATGTTATGTAGTAATTTAAAAAAATTTTAAAAATGAAGTTAACTTTTAAAAATTAAAATAAAAATTAATTGGTAATGTTATATTTTGTAATCTTAATGTAGGAAGAGATAAATGATATGTGATTTTATTTAATTTTAATCTATATAAATATATATATATATATATGTTTATCTTTTAAAAATTGAAACACATAATTAATTTAAAAAGATAATTTATTTATTTTGTATTTTTAATATAGATAGATAGATAGATTTCTATTTTTTGAAACTCAAAAATGGATAAATATTTTTTATTTAAATAAATTACACTTGTCAAATGTATAACTAATTCACATAAGATGTTTTACTTTGAGCCAACTGCTTATATATATATATATATATATATATATATATATAAATAAGATTAAAAGAGATTTTGAAAGTGTAAAAAAATTATTAAAGAGAGGGGGAAGGAATGGTTGTGTCAACCAGCCACCTCCACACACTCTTATCTCGGTCTCTTCCTCTTTATATAGAATCAAGTCATTGGCAGGCCCTTACGATTTCAGACCTCGAAGGACTCTTTTGGATAGCCTTAAATCTTTAACTGATCATCATGTTTCTATCTTTTCCTTGTTGCTGAATCCTACTTGTATTTGGTCTCTTTATATTTTCTTTAGTTTCGTTGCATGTGTACTTCTTGAAGAATCCTTGTATGCATGGAACTCATGAAGACCCAAGTATGTGAAGTGAGACTTGAAAAGGAGGTTCGAGACTTCTTTTCCTTGTCGTTTTGGTGTACTCGGGTTGGGAAGGGTTTTAGGTTAGGCTTGCTTTGGATGGATTGCATGTGAGAGGGTTTTGCATGAATTGAAGGTTTACGCCACATCCTATTCAATTTGCATTTTTCTCCAATTCTAATCTAATTTCTTTTAAAGTTTGTATATTATGTACGGACAGTGTATAGTTTTTATACACTGTCAATGCATCAGAGGTTGACACCTCATCAATAGGCCCTTATGGGCAAATTTAAAAAATTTATTTATATTTGCATCTAAGGGTCTATTGATGAGGTGTCAATTTCTGGTGCATTGACAGTGTATAAAAACTATACACTGTCACTGCATCATATATATAAATCCTTTCTTTTATTCTTTATTATTCTTGAATTTTCTACACATAAAAAAATTTGATTAACTTAAGAGGAAAATAAATATCTACAAAATTTATTCAAAAATCATGTGATAAATTTCCTAAAAGAACAATATTTTAGAGACTCATCAAAACTCTTTAAGGAAAACCATGGCATGCCATTCGTCAATCACTTGGAACTGTTTTCTTTAAAGATTATTACCAAAAAGATAATAAATAAAATAACAAATAAATAAGTAAATAAACAAGTACTAAACACACTTTTTGTGAAGAGTAAAAAATTTTAACTGTGATTAAATTACGAATAGAATTAATCTCAAATCGTTAAAATAGATAAAAATATATGTGATTTATACCAAAAAGAATAAATAAACAAGCAAACAAGTAGACAAACAATTTAAGAGTTTGTTTTACATATCAATTAGGAAAGTATTAGCGCTAAACAGTAGAAACTTTTATTCATCACTATCTTCTCGACATTTCAACAAACACTTGTAGCCTTCTACAGTTTACATGGCGAAATCGGTAATCCACACAAACAATCATTCCCCAAAAAAGAAGAAGCAGGAAAATTCGTCTTTGGAAGCTGGCCGCACAGATGATTATAACTGACGTTCAATTTTTCCAAACCAGTAATAGCCGTAGGAACCTTGCCATACGCCAAATTCCTCGATATATCCAACTCTTTCAGCGTCTTAACGATTCTCAATTTCTCCAAATCAAAACGCAACTTATTCCCCGAGGCCTTAAATTCCACCAAGAAATCTGTTCGATTTAATAAACCAACAGGGCTACCCGATATTTCATTATCCGACAGATCAATGTAGTCATAAAAGTAAGTTTCCGCAGGCTTCCAACCGTCTAAGCTCATTTTAATCCCACACTTTGCTAGCTTGAGTGAATAAATTATTGGAGATGAAGTGACCCATTTCGGGATTTCCTTGAGATGGAACTTATTGTATGATAAATCCAGTGACTCAATGCCTTTCACATTCATCGGAGGAAATGGGTCGGTTAGAACGTTGTGAGATAGGTCCAGATTGAAAATTTTGGTTAAGTTTGCGAAGCTTTTAGGTACAACTCCGGTGAATAAGTTCCATGAAAGGTCTAACGTGTCCAGTGCCCTGAAATTTCCAAGAAAACTCGGTATTTGCCCTGAGAGAGCATTGTGCCCAAGCTCAAGATATATCAATCGAGGTGCTAGAGATGATATTGATTCTGGGATTTTTCCGGAAAATGCATTGCGAGAAAGTATAAGACTTCTAAGGTTTGAGAATGATTTGAAAATATCTGGAATGGTGCCGGAGAGCTTGTTTTGTTCCAAACTCAGAAAGGTAAGGTTCCTAAGCTGTTTGATTCCGACGGGGAAATGGCCGGTGAGAAGATTTTTACCAAGGTTTACCTGAGTTAAGTGAGTCAACTTAGAGATTGAAGTGGGTATGGGTCCAGTGAAGCGGTTGCCAGCCAGACTGAGTGCCTCAAGTTGGGTTAGCCTACCGATGTTCACAGGAAATTGACCCGAAAGCTTGTTGTTCTCAATGTAAACAAATTTGAGTTTGGGTAACCCGAAAAAGAGATCCGGAAATGTACCCGAAATGTTTCTTAGATTTTGAAGGTAGATACCGTCGAGATTTTGGAGTTTTAACAGGGAGGGAGAGATTGTACCCGATAAGAAGGTGTTGGGTTTATCGAGTTGGCCGGAAAGAGAAATGCTGGTGACCCGATTGTTGAGAAGGCAAGTTATACCCGCCCAAGTGCAACAATCTGTACCCGATTTCCATGAGATGAGCATGCCTGACGGATCCTGGGTGATGCCGGATTTGAAGCCCAAGAGACCTTCTTGGTCATCCAGGTGGCATGTTGCTCTGGCGATTTTGATACAAGGGACGATCAGGATAAACAGGAGGAAAGGAAAAAGCTTCATGCTTTGGGTTACGTTAGCTGGGAAATTGAATTGAATTGGAAGGAGAGGAGCCCTTTTTTTATATGGTTTAACGAACGAAATTTGTGTGCTACAGGTATGGGCTGGCTGCTCGAGACTCAACCAAATGGCCACTTGCTGTTGTCAAGTCAACACTGTCGGCTAAAGTTGCAGGTCCAAGTATCCTACTTCAGCCAACTCTGCGACTGCCCTCCCTAAAGGACACGCATGCATGTGATGAGTGCAAAAATTCAAGCCATATGCAATTCGCACGTCTAGGGAGTCTCCACTCACAATTGGATAATTTGAGTTGCGTTCGATTAAAATTATTTTAACTAGTGTGAGATCCGCAAGTTTTTGGAGTCAATAATAATTTAAGAATGTTGTTTTTAAGTTAGTTTTAGACACCCTATTTTGTCATCATTTTCTTTTTCTACAAACATAGCTGTGTCACACGGACTCCGGGCCTACAACGTGGACGACAATATTAGTACCTACTAATATTTGGAGGTCCGGAGTCGTAGAGTATAAGGTGGGTGGCGGTGGAGGGATTCTTTCAATGAAAACTTCCCTCGTGGCAGGACAAATAAAGAAGACCAACTAGACTAATCAATTAAAAGAATAATCAGTATCCGAAGATTCAAATCTGAGAGAAGATGCTACCCTGCATGAAACTTGTCTTCCTTGACCATCCTTTATGGACATGGTGTTGGGGAGTCAAAATCATGGGTTTTCTCAAACCAATAATGACATCAAGTTTCACTCTATTCCAAACGAAGATTCAATTTCGGTTTCGGAACTAGATTCATGGCTGTATATCATTATATTTGATCAGTATCGTGATTCCATTCAGAAGCCGTGGAAGGATTGCTTGACTGTGAAGTTGTTAGGGCGCACTTTGGGGTTCAAAAATGTAGATGATAAAATTTGCAAAATATGGAAACCGAAAGGAGAGTATGAATTGATTGATTTAGGAGAAGGCTTCATCTTGGTTTAGTTTGCAAATATGTCAAACTTGCAGTTTGTGCTAGAAGAAGGGACTTGGATCATATCTAATTATCAGAAGATGGCACCCTGATTTTAGGCCAAGTTATGCTTCAATTGATTCGACAGTTGTTTGGATACGTTTCTCGAAACTCCCACTCAAATACTATGATGAACTCTTGTTGTTAGCAATGGGGTATGTTGTGGGAAAGGCATTGAAGGTAGGATCCAATACTAGGTACGCAACCAGAGGAAAGTTTGCCAAGGTGCGTGTGGAAGTAGATCTGAACAAGCCGTTAGTCCCTAAAATAAGTCTTGAAGGATATTGGCAACCTGTTGAGTATAAAGGCTTAACCTTATTTGCTTCAAGTGTGGTCACAATTGTACATAATGGTTTCTACCCTTTTGTTGTAAAAAAAACTACTGCAGCAGAAGGTATGAAGGAGGGTGGTGCCGAGGAAAGAGGAGCTACCATGGAGAATACACAAAGTTTCCATGTAGACTAGTCTGGAGGTAAGTTTAGTCCATGGATGGTTGCTTAACCATGACAATGGAGGAAGACAATCAAAAATCGTGTCGACAATCGAGGAGGGAAATCAAATATGGGATCATGATATGCTATTTTATCAAATATAGTTGTGGAGAAAAATATAGGCCAACTAATAGTGTTCACGTCGAAACAAGTGCAATTGCCATGCAAAGTGGCTACGCAAAGATACCATAGAACTAAATTAGTGGTAGGTCAGATGGGTGTCAATTTATTTAGTGTTGACCAAATGCAAATGGAGCAGCAAAAGAAGTCCAACGTGGTAAGTCATATTGGTGACTCAAGCCCAACTTTGGAGGTGCATTTGTCGGCCTGCATGCAAAAAACACAGATCACCACTAATCGTGAAGGGACAATAATCGATGTTGCTACTAACAAGGGTGACTTTACTGGAACTGCGAGGAGAATGCTAGTGGTATGGAAGACTCA